>BSBK01004733.1:1705000-2390584 GCA_027943335.1 Chamaecyparis obtusa
AATAATTAAGTAAAATAAGGCTCATTTCGGTAAAAAGAGCTACCTAGGAGATATGAACCTGAGACCTCCTAGGAGTTAGGCTAGTTTTTTTCCAATTGGGCTATGTGAGTTATTTGAGAACTCTTGTGTTCCTTTTCTTGTTATGGTCTTGTTTAGGTGAATAAGTCAATTAAATAATAAAACCTTTTATAGTTGTTACAGGGATTTTTTAACTTAATCTTCAACCAACTATAGTAGTTGGAGAAGTTTCTTCTTGTAAAGAAACTCCTCCAACCATATAGTTTTTATTAAATTATTCATGGGAGAGGAGTTTTGGGAGATGGGAGAGAGATTGGAGAATTTGGGAGTTTTTTTGGAAGTATAGTTTTGGGGTTTTCTTTTTTATTTTCTATCATCATTATAGTTTTGTAAGGATTTTGTGGAGATTCTCAGAGGAAGAAGGTAGAATTTATCTTAGAATGATTGAGGAATATTATCCCAGAAGGCTATCATCACTCAAAACTTTGAAGTTTGTTGTGGTGTGCTCAAACCTCAGAAGGGATTCTCCACAGGACTCCAGGTAGGATCTGGAAGTAGGAAGAATCACCTTCTTTCCTATAGGCTTGTGTGTGTGTGTGTGTGTGTGTGTTTATGAAATATATAATGTATTCATGTGTGTTTTAAATCTACTATGGTTATATGAATAATTGGATTATTGTTTGGTTATTAAAAAGATATTGCATACAGGAAGTGTTTATGAATATGTGTGTGAGATTTCTAGTTCAAATATCTTCCTGGAAGTCTATGATTGATTATATGATTGTATATTGGTATATTTATCTCTATACATGTGGTTTAGGTAATTTTAGGGAAGGTTAGGAATGATTAGGAAGGTTTTTTATGAGTTTCCCTTCCTGTGGCATATGCAGATTTTATTTTCAATTCTTACTTTTTTGATCATTTGATTTTGTTTCAAGTTAAATGGAATGTTGAGGAAGTGTATTGGATGTGGTAGTGAGGTACCTAAATTAGGTATGCCTCAGGGAACCTTTCCCAGGAACTCTCCACACTTCAAATTTCTATTTTTAGATAATTTTGAGCCATTTTGGGATAGTTCTCGTACGAGAAAACAACCCTCAACCTGTTTACTCACATGAGTTTGGGTGTATACTTGTATGGGAAAATGGTAATACTCATATGGCCCTATGATAATACTCCTATGGGATTTTTGGGGTCCTAGGGGTCCAATTTGACCATCTTTGGGCTTGGGGTTTGGTTAGTGACTTCTGCAATTGACTCTTGAGACTGGTTTGCAACTTTTCACACCTCCAAATGTCATTTTATTGTTTAGTATGTGTTATAATGTTGTGTATAAGGTGTTTTTTACTTAAAATTATTTCCATTAAGTTATTTGTACATGTGTTAAGGCTAGGACTCATCCTGAGAGCACAAGAGGGTTCCTAATCTTCCTAATCTTCAGGTGTGATATGGATTTGATTGTAGCCTAATAATCCATCCATTAAGGAATACTTCTAAAATGTAGAAATGAAATCCACAATCATGTCAATGTTGGGCAACAGGAAGTCATCCTTAGGGCATGCCTTATTTAGATCCATGAACTCTATGTAGATTTGTATTGACTTGTCAGGTTTGGATACTAGCAAAATGTTAGATATCCAGTCAATATAATCTATGGCTTGAACAAATGTGGGTTTGAGAAACTTCTTGAGCTCAAATTTAACCAGTACTATGATGTGTGGATGCATCTTTCTAAGCTTTTGTTTCACTAGTTTGATGTCAGGAGGAATGGATAAATTATGCATGATGAGTTTTGTATCTAGTCATGGCGTATCAAAATAAGTCCATGAAAAGTCAATATTATTTTTAGTGAATAACTGGATGAATTTTTGTTTCTCTTCTTTAGAAAAAGATTGTGCCAAATGTATGATTTGTGGGTTCTCTATTGTTCCCAATTTACAAGTTGCATAGGCTCTATAAGCACTAATGATCTTTCTTGGAAATGTTCAGGGATGATATCAAGTACCTCATTTATAGGAACCTCAGATAGGTTTTCACCAATGGCTTTGTCATTTATTTTTACTATTTTAGGGTTTGATACTATCGTAGACTGGTTTTTACCATCAAACTGCCCTTTCTTTTTATTTTTATTTCTTTGATTGAGATACTTGATATCTTCCACTACCATTCTACAAATTTTTGCACTAGTGGAAGAGTGGAAGGTTAAAAAATATTAAGTTAACAAGACAAGGTATGATCATTGGAAAAGGACATGAGGTTTAATAGCTCTAAACTATTCGAATCATTCAACTTAGGGAGAATGCAAGGTAAGGAACCAACAGGCTCAAGAGAAAAGACTCTAATGTCATCATCATTGTTTAGAGCTGCTAAGGATAGGTCAAGTAAGTTATCTTCCCTATAATTTTCTTGAGCACAACTCATTTAGGGATTGCTAGAGTAGCCACAAAAGATATTTTATGAACCTATCTATCAAGGTCCAAAATAATGATCAAGATCTTGTTGTACTTCATCTAGATGATTAAAGGCTCTTTAAAATAGGACCATCATGACCCTAGACCTTCCCAAATTCTATGTAGCCATTGTCGGGTGGGACCTATTGTACCCATATTTTTCTTGATTAGCTAAAGTAGAAAACTGTGTAACTTGAGTAGGAGGCACCCTGATTGGTTCAACGATTGGGTGATCCAGATTAACCTCTAGGTCAAGCTATGTATTAGAGTTGTTTCCAACCTCAAAAGTGGAAATAGAGGCATATTTATGAATGACATCAACCTCTATGTCAATTTTTACATCAGAAAAATGATCCCATTCATAGTCATGTGAGTCAGTTCTACTAGTGGAATATCTCCCCAAGTATTAAGCTAGGGTCATAGGGATTTATTCCTAATGTTCTTCGTGGTTCAAATATTGTTGCTCAACTTCATCTAGCTTAAGTTTAGTTTTGTCATATTGGTTGTCTTAAATATCCGTTGCTTGAATAGGTGCATGGGTATTTGTAGTCTGAGAGAAGTTTCTATAATCTAACAAAGATAAATAGGGAAGTATGAGCTCCCTAGACTCCTTGGATGATTCAATGAATCTAGGTAAATCAAGGACATGTGCAATGTTGACAAGCTACCCCTAGTTAGGGTTTCATTCCTTGATAGAATCTTCTTGATTCGGTTCATCTCTTGATGAAGTACTCATCTCTTATCCATTAAGGTGTTCCTCAGGTAACTCCTCTTGATCAGTAGGGATGTGTAGAAGTCTCTCATAGGTTCTAGGGAGAACATCCTCATCTTCATCATCAAAATCTTCACCTCTATAAAAAACAAGACCATTTCTAAAAGATGGTGCAAACTTTTGTTCATAATATCCTATGCCAGTTTTGTCTCTAGTATTGAAAAATTCATTATGTATGGGTTCAAGAAGGCCTTTACCTTTTCCAAGAGAAATTTTTCCATCATATTGCATTTTATGCATGAGATGGTATCCTATACCATATTTCTTAGGAGAAATCATAGCATATTTTACCTCTTGTTCAACTTCTTCTTCTTTGGATAGCCATTGTAAAACAAATCTCTCCTCATTTTCTTATTCTAAGGGGACCTTCTCTTTAACCATGCCAGTGCCTTCATAATTTGTCAGGGGAGAAGTACTAGCAGGGTGGAAAGATGGGGAGGTCTTACCATAAGATCTAGGTGAGATGGGAAAATTGTCCATTGAGCATGAAACATCCAATTGATACTCTCCCATTCCACTTTCCTTTATACTCAACATTTTTTGAAAATAATCCAACATTTCTTGTCTAGAGTTATTAGTTTTTGGGTTCCTTAAAGAATCCTTTTTGTTAGAAACCATTCTTTTATCTTGTTTGAGATTGCTACAAGTGTATGTTATGTCTGCAAGAATAGTAACCTCAATTTCATTGTGAGGGAATTTAATGCATTGGTGATATGTGGAAGGTAAAAACTACATTTCATGGATCCATGGATGACCTAGAAGTATGTTGTATGCTAGAGGAAGGTCCAAGACTTGAAATATGATGTCCCTTTGAACAAGACCTACTCGGATAGGCAAGACCATCATGCCTTTTGAATAAAATTCCTCCTCATCGTATGCCTTAATTGTTATTTTGCATTGAGGAACAATGGCATGTTTTGAGAAACCAAGAGATTTAACCAAATTAAAAATGTAGTTATTCAAACCTGAATCTCCATCTATCAAAATGTGCCTTTCCATATGCTTGTGTATGAGGACTTCGATGTGGAGGGGTTAGTTATGTGGGCAACTGACATATTTTTCATCCTCTTTTGAAAAGGTTAGGTAATGAGGAGAAGAAAGATGACTGAACATGGATTGAAACTTATTTATGTCTAGGTCTTTAGGTACATTGGTTGCAAGGAGGGATTGGTCTAGAATCTCCCTATGAGTAGGAGATATTTTCAATAATTCAAGGATTGAAATATGAGTTGATGTGTGCTGGAGTTGATCATCCAAATTGTAATCACATGTCGTAGATGAGGTAGTTGGTTTTGACACTTGATTTGTTTATTTGGAAGATGAGGAGGAGGATTGACTGGCTCCTCGTAGAGCGAATTTTCCTTGAGAATGGGTTACTGCATTCGAGTACTCATCCTGAGCCTTGTCTTTGATCTTGACAATATTGGTAGTATGGTCAAAGGACTCAAGCATGTGAATCACATTTTTAGTATTAGGGTATGTATAACCAACTTTTTTGTCTTTTTCCTTAGATGAATCCCCTTTCTCATACTTGGGAAAAGGATCCTTGAAATCCTCATGATCAGTGTTTATTTGTGGGGGATCAATCACAATTGTCTCATTATCAATCAAATCCTAGATGAGATGTTTAAGCTTCATGTAGTCATTAGCCTTGTGACCTTTGTTGCGATGATAATCACAATAGTGGTTGTCATTCCACCACTTGGGCTTTATCTCAAGATTGTATGATTTATACTTGTCAGGAAAAGTGATGATATTTTTGGTTAAAAGTGTCTTCAAGGTGTTCTCAAGTGATTCTCCAAGAGGAGTGAAGTCTCTCTTAGGCCTAGGGATCCATGGCCTATCTCTTTTGGTCTCAGTTTTAGAGGCTATTGGGTTACTCTTATTAGCTTTCACATCTTGGATACTAGTGGATAAGTTTAAAGATGGCTCTTTGGGCTTGGTAGAGGTAGATGTTGAGGTTGTACCTATGATTCTGTCATTGATGACATCTTTAGTTTTATTCTAGAAATTTTTCTTTTCCTTGTTATGTTGGTTGTTAAAGATGATTTATGCTCTTTATATTGAAGAGTAATCTTTCCATTATGAACAAGGACATCCTCTATGTGTATATATGATTCAACCAATTTTTAAAATTAGAATGTGTTTGCATTTGTAATGCATATTTCATCTCAGGAAAGAAAGTGTTGATGAATATGTTGATTTTCTCAGTCTAAAGAATTTTCCAAGGATATCAAGAAAACATTTTCCACCATTGCTGGAGGAATGTGATGAAAGGTTCTCCCACATGCTGACTTGTGCTGTATAAATTTAAACCAAATTAGAGAAACCAACAAATGAAATCATCTTATTTCTCTCTCGTTATTACAAGTATGAAAAGGGTGTTAGTAGCTCTTAGATTTAACCCTAAGCGGTGACAATGTGATGCTAAAATGAGAGATTTAAGATTGAATGTGCAAGAATGAAGCTAGGAACTAGAAGATGTATCACAATTTGTCATTAAAGCATGAATTCTTTACTATAAGCCCAAATTGAGATATTTTCTAATTACCTAAGAGCATAAATGAAAGCATGAAAGCATGAATCAACAATTAAAATCAAAGAGTTAGAACTAACATCAAAGGAATTGGGACCATTTAAAGATTTGAGAAGTCTCTTTTATAGAAAATTGGAGGAAATGAATGGTCGATGCATCTATGAGGAATAGTTGAGATGCATTCATGCTTGATCCTTGATCCATGTGATTGCCTCTTAATTATTGAAGTGTGTTTGTTGTGTTTGTTGAATTAAGAGGGATTTATCATTTTCTTTTAATTAATTACTCTAGCCATGCATTTGGTGAGATTGAATTAATTAATTGGGCCTAGAGTTAATTGACTCCATTTTTTCTTGAAACCTTGGTGATAAATGCTTGATTTGAGATTTTATTGATTTTATTGAATTTTCTAAACTATGTTAAGGATTGGGAATCAAATTAACATAATCAAGGTTATATGTCAAATTAGGGAAAATAGGGCCTTAGGTTCTATTAGCCTAATTTTAGGTGATTACATTTGCCTCTCTTTGAATTACTTGGTGAATAGTACAAGGATTCAAAGAAAATTTTGACTTAGCATGATTCAATGAACTAACAGATTCAGGAGATTTAGAGAGTAGTGAGAACTTCTCTGAGCTCAAGTGATTTAGAGAGTAGTGAGGACTACTCTGATTTTAAGGATTGAGAGTAGTGAATCTACTCTGAAATATTTAGAGAGCAGTAACGAGAACTACTCTAAATTTGAGAATTCTGAGCTTGATCGAATAAATCCTACTTGATTTAAAATTCATCAACTCTAAACTTGATTGAATGATAATCGACCATACCCATTTTGAACTTGATCAAACAAAAATCGATAAGAGATTTTGAAAAGAAATTTTAGTTAAATTTGATTTGCAATAACTGAATGTGCTGACAAATAATCAACTTGATTTGAAGCGATGAAATTGATTAATGTCATAAAGACTAACAGTATTGACTTGATTGAAGAAACTATCATGCCCCTAGTGTTTAAAGAATTTGATTCTAAGAATGGTATTATCATGCCCCCTCGGGACTAAAATTGGAATGAATTTGAGTAAAATCATTAATTTTAAGCATTTATGAAGAATTATTGTGGTTAGAATGGATTAGGATCAAGCGTGGATCAATTGGAAAGTGTTATCAAGCAATTGGGATCAATTTTAGTGCTCAAGAAATAATGTTTGACCACTAATTTGAGAGAATTGACCAAGTTTGACTTTTGTTTAAGCAATATCCTTGTATAAAAATTTGATGCAAGCTTTATGTGCATTAATTATGCTTTACGTAGCTCTCGTAAAGTGCGTTTGACTGAAGTTTGAATTTTTGTTGACCATTGATTTGATTAAAAATCATTACTAGATTAATTTTCCTTGCTCATGGTATTCTTTCTACTAATTTTACCCTTGTTTGACTGCAATTTGACCATAGTTAACTTTTGCATTCTGAAGGTTGACTTTACTTTGTAACTTTGTTTTTACTACATCTGGGTGATATAAATCACCTATTTTGATTTTGGTCATGATATTAATCCTCCATGATGTCTTAGCATTAATGTTCCTTAGGTTTCCAGGACTCCCAGGAGGCTTAAATAGGTCAAAAATTCCATTTTTACTATTCATTTTCACTTTTATCCTTTGACTTTTTATGGAGCTTTGAGTGATAATGGTGTTCCTAGCAGAGAAGCATCGATTTGGGATGGCTAGGTGACATGACCAGCTATGGAATTATGCACCACCTGTGAGTACCCTATAACAAACCTTATCAATTTGAAAAAATTGAATTTCATGTACTTTTAAGCATTTTATAGCTAGTTTAATTTTCAATCGCATCCCGGATGCAGGATCGCATCCTATCAATCCCGTGTCACACCCTGTCTTTTACCACATTTCGGATTGCATTCAAGATTTCCTGGATCACACCCCATCGGGTCACATCCAGTAAAATTTAACCAAATTCAAAGCTTTTGTCATTTCATCGATGACAGAGTCATATCCGGTATCCTGGATCGCTTCCCAGATTTCCCAAATCGCATCCAGGATTTCCTGGCTTGTACCCTATTTAAGGATTGCATCTCATATTTCTTGAGTCACACCTGGGATTTCTAGATTAGTTTTGGTTTTCTTGATTTTTGAGCCAAATGTACTTATCTTTTAAAACTTTTTAAGCAATTTTTTGGCCAACTGCTTTTGTCTAATGCTGACATAGTGCCCCTATTTTCTATTGTGCAAATTGATTTTGATATTATGTCCTTTAGCTCCCCTCGACCTATCAAGTCTTAGCATTGCATGATTGGTTGAGCCCAAAGGACCAGCGTGTAGTCTTACATTGTGGTTTGTGGATTTTGGTGAATTTACTTGACATTCGGGTAAATCATGGCTTGCTAACAACACTAGCGGAGCAGTGGCACTCTGAGTACAACACCTTCCACTTACACACCAATGAGATGACCATCATACTAAAGGATATGTGGTATATTCTTCATGTGTATGTTATGGGCACCAAAATCAAGTACAAGGCATCCTAGCCGAAGGAGATAGCAGATGCGAGGAGATTATTCCAGGATGACACCATTTTGAGTCATTATCTCAGCTGGGACCACATGGTGGCCCACTATGCCCCTCTTCCTATTTACCTAGCTAGTTTGATTGGTGGTCTATTGATGCCTAATCGGGGCTAGCATGGCTTCATGTGCAGCTGGTCCAGGGTGATCAGTTAGATGATTCATTCATCTGATCGATATGTATGTGGGAGTTGTATCATTTCTCATATGTAAAATGAGCTCCATGAGATTTTATACCAACATTCAAGGTCCATGACTGTAGGGATACTTGTTCTATACGTCTGGGCTTGGGTGCATATCTCTGTCACACAACCTATAGTTGATAGGCACTGTGACACTGACATACCTTATATTTTCATGTATTATGGTCTTATATAGCAGCCCCATTTGGGCAAGTTGGAGTATTGGTGCCATCTTCTTGATGATGTGACATATGTTGTATGGAGGCCTTATGCAGTGTGTGAGGGTTGGCTGTCAGATGTTAGATTGATGCCCTTTTTCTTCCAGAGCAAGTTCCTGGTGGGAAGGACTTGCTATATTGTGGAGAGATTCTTGATCACATGTGTATGCATGTAGTATGGCTAAGTACAGGGTATGTCCTAGGAGACAACTATATATGCATGGATCATGAGCAAGGAAGCTCGGTGGGGACTGAGATTGATATATGAGACTATTGTACATGAGATCTCCCAGATGGTCCATGTAGACTGGGATTACCAGGCATATATTCTTGATGTTTGGGTCACTGATGATTACCATGCACACTATCTTCGACATCCATATCCCATATTTACTGCTCCTGATGAGGCCATTCTGCATATTGAGGATGCATTAGAATATGATCCTGATGATGATGGTGGTGGCCATGACCGAGCTGCTTGAGGTGGAGATAGGGGGAGAGGTCAGGACATAGGATGAGATGGAGGGAGAGATGGATCCCATGGAGGTGGAGTCAGAGGTGGTGGAGAATATGATAGAGGTGGGGGTGGAGGCAAAGGAGGTGAGAGTAGTGGATGGTGGGCCTAGGGGGGGGACTCCAGTCAGTAGAGACAATGGAGATTGTGGGTCAGTCCTCCTCAGAGGGATATAGGGCCACTATTGCATAGGGATGAGCATGCTCAATGGGCTATAGGAGGGGGAGAGGACCAGGCATAGAAACAACAGACACCTAGAGGTCCTCCTACAGGTGATGGTGAGGATCCTTTGTCACAGTGAGAGAAGGAGTGAGCTACCTTGAGATTAGAGATGGCTACCCTTCGAGTGTAGCTATTAGAGAGAGATGCACATTTGGCCTAGCTAAGAGAAAAGAGGGATACCTAAATAGAATAGCTGAGAGTAGATAGGGATGCACAACTAGCACAGTTGAGGGTACACATGGATACATAGCTAGGACAACTAAGGACTGAGTGAGATAGATATGTTCATGTAGCCACTCATCAGGGATAGAGGGCTACATATTACTTCACTTTTTATTGTGTCATAGTTCCTACTACTTAGAGAGATCCCCTATATTAAATTGTAGCACAATAGTCTGAGGGTGCCATGCCTCCTCCCCCACCACCACCTGGTAGAGAAGATGCACCCCCTCATGATCCTCCAGGAGAGGACAAGGGGGCTTGTGAGGTGTAGACATCTTTATTTGTATCACTGATGTATATGTACTCTATTGATGATATCATTTACTTGTACCATTTTTTATCAATACACTCATGTCCTCTGGAATTTTTATTTGCTAATACATTGTCTCATTGTTCTGATATACTGATGCTGACATTCTGATTCTTTCAGATGGACATATATGATATTCTGTTATGATGATATACTGATGCTTCTACTGATTCTAATATGGATGTCTCATCTACTTTTATATTACCTTATATGATGCCTTTTGATTTCTACACATGTTGGATATTTGATATTTGTCTTATGCTTTGGATATTGATGTGATTGTCATTCTTGGTTAAGATTTAGATTAGATGGTGATATAATGACATCATGATATATTTCACTAATATTTGCTTATGTTTTTGTATTTTGCAAAGCTTTTATGAATGTATGGATGGATGAGATGTATTGCAATGTGATGTATGGACATCACATTTTTATTTATGTATGGATGAATATGGATGCATTATGCAAATGGTTTTATGGTATGAAATGGATTATGAAAATGAATATCAATGATTTATACTCAGTCATTTCAATTTCAGTTATTTATGATTTCATGATGTACTTGGTCAAATATGGAAATTGATTAATGTTTTCAGAATTTTCAGCTCACATCAAATGTTTTAGATAATTCTTCAGCTTATATCAATGGTTTAGATAGTTGGATCCATACATTCATGCGTATGCAACTTAAAATGAATGCAGGGTGACCTCACAATAGTGGGTTACACTTTTTTAGACATTCTAATTTTTGCTGAAGTAACACATTTTTAATAAAATGTGATTATTTAGGCCTTGAGAGGTTCCATTTGAAGGAATTAATTAAAAATGGTTATCTCAAAGCCTCTCAGATAAAAAAAACATTGATATAACAGCTATACTCCTCATTCATACCTGCAATGGAATCTCCTTCGCACCTATTAAAATGCTGAAAAAAATTCACTTTGACTTTATCTTTTGGGAGATAAAATGAATCCATTTGACAAACCTATCTATTTAATAAGGTACTACTAAGAAAAATATTTCCAATGATTATCTTTTAATATATATTAAGTTTATTATGACTTTGTATTTTTAGTTTTACCAAACATAAATATTTCGCCGTATGTCTACCTTTATGTTTGACGCTTATGGAAAAATAGTAAATGAGAGAAAAAAATTCTAAAAAATATCTATGCCCTAGGTATTTAAGTTCTCTTTCTATAAAAAAAAATAAAAATGAAATTGGACAAATACACGACAAGTTATAAGTTATGTAGTCAAGGTATGTCAAAATTACGATTTAGTCAACTTCAAACATTAATAAAATATGAAATAATCATGATAATTTCATCAAAAAAATCACACGCCCTTCGTATGGATGTTACAAAACTAATTTCAAAAGAATCACATTGATATCTATTTTAGAAAAAAATTTATGCTCTATGAAAACAATGTAACTCTTTGAAAATGACGTTTTCAACAACATACTAGTTTTTGTGGGAGAAAGAAAAAATTATTCAAATCAATTCAAAAATAAAAAATATATATATATTTAGAATCTAGAAAGAAAATCCTAAAATAATCTAATTTACTTCATCCTATGATTTCAAATAGTTTAATGACAATATGCATCCGAATCTGAAAGTTTTTTTCAAAATGTAGAGTTCAATGTCCATTTAGGAAAAAAATGTTGGAGATTTGCCAGCAAGCCAGTGCTAACTATATGTTTGTCATTGATGAAAACATATGGAAAGTAGCATGTGTGGAAGACTTATGTAGTAAGCTTCTGGTATATACAGGATGGACATGTTATCAGCATGATATCATGGATGCAGAGGTTAACTATTAGTACAGACAATTATATAGCAGCTTGTGTCAGCAATGTTCCTGACAGAGTTACAGGCAGTGTTCGGTGAATGATTGTCCATGTAGTTATCATGGAACCTTTTTCATTTGGATATGTGATGTAGACATATTAGTGATGTTACATTCATGGACATAGAGTCTGATGATCAGTAGAAGTGAAGTTATGTAGTCGCTATTCAACAGTAGCAATTTCTTATGTTTATTCAGAAGAGCCAACAAATATTATATTGGTTTAGGAGTTGCACCTATCATTTTGGTATGCACCCTTATATTAGTGCTTGGAGAATAGTTATTAATGTTTGGTTAAGAGTGCATGATGTAATTCAGCTTGAGGAGAAAGTTTCAGTTACTTTGGTAGAGCCGATAGTGTGTAGTGTGCGTCTACATTTGTTAATATTGGACAGGTCCCAGAATGTGTTGCGTGCTTAGTAGAGCCAAAAAAATTATTATTGGAGTATGTTATGGTTTCTCTAATATGATTTCAAGGTGGTTCTACTAGGCTGACTTGATTATATCATTTAGTGGAAAGATATTTATAGGTAGTCATTTGTGATTGCTAAGGCATGGTTCAGAGTTAATTGTGAAGAGCAGAGCATAGTGTGCGAAGTGTTGAGCCATCAATAGAAGGTCTATGTGACCAAGTAAAGTTTTTTTGCTATACATTGGAATTGATCTAGATAGTAGGTCAAAGCGTAGTTCACCAAGATCCAGATATAGTATGTATCTGTTATTCAGAAGGTTGTAGCCTTCACCCCATTAAGCAGTGTGCTCTTAGATAGTGCGTCCTCGCCCCTAACAAGGTTAATTGTAAAAGACTCCTAATAGGGTTTGATCCTTGACTAGGTCACTGTACTAAATATATTGTAAAGAAACTCCTAACAGGCTTAAGGATCTTTTAACAAGGATCATAAAATACTAGTGCAAATTATTAGTGGGTGTCAATTCCCACTGGGGTTTTTAACTAGTTGGGTTTCCCCGTAACCAAAATATTGTTGTTGTGTTCAAGTGTTCTTTCATTGTTTTTATGATTTATGTTTAAGTATACTTAATTGGATAAAGAATTGAAACTTGTAGATAACTGATTCACCCTCCCCCCCCAACTCTCAGTTATCTCTTGGGACTATTCCTAACAAAAAAGTGTAACCCACTATTGTGGGTTCACCCTACAACTATATTAAAATGAATGCAATTTAAAAATGAACTTCAATGCAACTAAAAACATGAAATGCATCTAAATGAACCTAATGCAAATTAATATGATATGGAACAAAAATGAACCTTAATGTAATTAAATGAAATGCACCTAGACTAAGACACCTAGGACAGTCACTGTTTATTCAAAGCGGGTTGTTTATCATCATAGATCCTTTGTAGTAGGACCTCATTAGGATAGTATAATTTTTACTGATAGATTTAGTAATCCTAAAAATATACATCCCTTTGTCATGTCGAAAGATAACCTAAACATTAAAGCACCCAGCTATAATGTTTTGTCAATTACTTCCTGTTTGATATAAAAACCATTTTCTTTTCTGATACATAATATGTAAGTATACACCCGCAATGACCTTTCATTTTGTGTTCATATCCTTGGGCATAATCTGATTTACCATGTACCCTACTAGGAAGTAGTTTATCATTGTTAGTTTTAAACAGGCAAGGAAACAAATTTGACCTCACTGAGGCTTTCACAGGAAACAAGTCGAGGTATACATGGCATTCCAATCAAGATGGAGGCACTTATAGTAGACACCCATTCCCCATGATTACCTTAGATCATCAGATTTATTAAAACAAATAGAAGACAAAGAATGTGTTATGCCCCCAGTCCTTGTTCCTCCTAGTCCATGGACATCATTGAGTCACTCAAGGAAGCATAACAATAAAAAATTGATAATAAGAAAATTCATTATCTTTTAAAATGATCATTGTATTTTCTTCAAAAATAGACAGTTGTGATTATAGTGTTAAAAAACACTCTTGATTCATCTTGCAAACACACACATAGAAACTATTATCAATCAAAGATTTTCTTTCATCCATAAGTGTTTTACCTATTTAGTGTTTAGAAAAACTCTCTTCACCATGATGTTGTGTTGAAAAACATATTTTGGTCCAATGGTTTTGCAATTAAAAATACCTTTGTCTATAGTTTATTGTCGATTGCAAACTAGGGTGGTATTGAAAAATACTATTGTTCATAGTTTATTGTCAATTGTGGACTCAACATCTTGTCAACACATCGTATTTGATTAATGCCCCCTAGGGAAAAATAGTTTACCTAGGAATCAGCCAAATGCACAAGCATTGTCTTGATAGATAGAGCATTGATTACAAGTAGCGTCTATTTACCAGATTGTCACCACTTGGCCACATTTTTATATTTTTTCTATCATGGTGCTTGTTTACTAGGTTTTCACCAAGACACTTTTTATCTTTTCCAATTTTTTTGTACTTTTTCTCTTTTTCTATTTTTTTGGACTCACCAAGGCACCTATTTCCTAGGTTTTCATTGAGATGGTCATTTTTTAAGGACTTTTTCCATTGTTTTTTATTTTTTTCAGGATCTATATTTGTTATTTTTACACTTTTTTAAGGACTCTTTTCACTGTACATGAGCTACCTCTAGAATGTTAGGCATAAAACCTTTTCAGATGTAGAGTGTTGATGGGATCTAGTAAAACATCTCCTTCAGGCATAGCCAGATTGGCTCCTGATCCAAATGGTTCTGTAATGACAAAGGGACCTAGCCAATTGGGTTCAAACTTCCCTTTGTATTCTTGATTCTGTTGATTCTTAGGCTTTTCTCTTAGAACTAGATCTCCCACCTGAAAATTTTTTGGTTTTACTTTCTTGTTGTATCCTCTTGACATCCTCTTTTGATAAGCTTTAAGATGATCAAATGCATGTTGCTTGCGCTCATCTAGCAATTCAAGTTCTTGCAATCAAGAGATTCTATAGTCCTCATCAGTGACTAGATGTTTCAATGATACCCTCAGTGATGGAATCTCTACCTCAACTAGTAATACTGCCTCTGATACATAAACTAGTGCAAAAGAAGTTGCCCCACTTGGTGTTCTAATGTTTTTTCTGTAAGCCCACAATGCTGGATTAATTTTCAAATGAAAATCCCTTCTTGATTTGTTGATTGTCCTATGCAATATTTTTAGAATATTTTTTTTTGATGCTTCAGCCTGTCCGTTACCTTGAGGATAATAGATTGAGGAACAATGTTGAGTGATTTTGAATTGAAGACACAACTCATCTATGTCTTTGTTTTTGAATTGACCCCCATTGTCAGTTACAATCGATGAGGGTATTCCATAATGACAGATGATATAATTCAAGATAAACATGGAAACTTGTTTTCCATTTGCATTGGACAACGGGACAACTTCCACCCATTTTGTAAAATACTTAGTTGTGGTGATGATGTATTTATGTCCGTTTGATGATTTAGGGTAAATCTGACCAACCAAATCAAAGGCCCATTGTTGAAACAACCAATGTGTTATGAAGGGAATCAACTCTCTAGCTGGTGCATGTATCAGGTTGCCATGGATCTGGCATTTCTTACAAGTTTTTTGCAAAGTGGATGGCATCTTTTTCCATAGTGGGTCAATAATACCCAACTCTTAAAAGTTTCTTGGCTAATGAAAAACCATTTGAGTGTGATACACACACACCTTCATGAACTTCTTTTAATACATGATTAGAATCTTCATGTTCTAAAACCCTAAGAAGCATGCCATCTAGAATATGTCTAAACAAGTCATTAGCGATGGTTACATAATACGATGCTACTCTTATGAGGTATCTTTTTTCATTTCTAGAATAGCCTTTAGGAATTGTTTGGTCTTTAAGATAGGAGTAGATATGGGCATATCAGGAGAACACTTGGGTTTCCAAAGCACAAATAATTTTGGATTTAGGTGAGTTGGAGGTAGGGAAAGGGAGTTCTTCCACTAGGAAATCATAGTGAAATTGATGTTCCTCCAATTGTAACATGGATGCTAAGGTAGCCATCGCATCAATTGCTCTATTCTCTGATCTTGGAATTTGTCAAAAAGTCAATTTTATCTACAATAATATAATGTATACTTTTCATGTAGACACTAAACCAAATAGTGGTCTAAATGTTGAGGAAAAACAAGATCAAGAATCTAATGGTGATCCTCCTTCTACAAGTTTTCTTTCAGAAGATGATTGGGGATCCTTAGATTTCACAAGAACCTTTATTGGAGAGTATAGAGTTAATGATATTTCATTCATGAAATCTAAAACAACTCCTCTTTCTAATAACTTTTTTGCTACTTCCACTCATGATAAATCTATCAAACCTAGTGATATGGCCTCTTGTTATGGTTATCATAGATTCACTAAGAATGGATTTGGTAAAAAACAATAAGAAAATCAAATGCCCTTAGGCAATGGGGGGCATCAACATTATTTCAACACCAATATCAATCATAATTCAGGACTTGTGCAATAAAGTGTTGAATCTAATTCTTTATCCACATCCTCTCCTCCATCATCTAACATATCTTTTCCTATTAATAAAGAAATCATTTTACATGAACTTTGTTGCTAAGGTGATTACTAGACCTAAACATAGAAAGAAACATAGTAAAAAATTTATGAATCTTCTAGTTTCCTTGTATCATCATTATTGTGATCACTCTACTAATGATTGTCAAGCTTTACATTACAAGATTCAAAAACTCATTAATAATGAGGTTATTCACATATCTCATTATGATGAGCTCTATTTCAATCTTTATTTCTTTAAATAACATATATAAGTCCCTATTATGTTGCTCCATGCCATGTAAAATTGTTAGCCTATCTCTTTGGGGCTCATTGTCATGTGTGGTATTCTTTGTGAGTAGCATAATGGGTCCTCTTTTCTTTTGTTCCTATGCTTGGGTGAAAGGTAATCATATTCATCTAGGGCTAGTTACTCTTCCTACATGTCTAAGATTGGTTGACTAATATGCCACACACACTTTCTAGACCATTTAACCTATCCTAGCACATACAAAAACCATTCTCATAGTATAGGAGTACTATATAATGGGGATGTAAAGTTTCCACAAGGTGTGAAATTTGTAGGGTTAACTATCAGGCACACAAACCCATTAGACCATTTGATCCTAGCCCTTTTTATTTTCATGGGATTTACTATCGGGCACATAAACCCGCTAGACTATTCAATCCTATCCCTTTGGTGTGGTTCACAATAAGGAACACATACCTTGTTGGGTGAGGTAATCTCTCTCTCTCTCTCTCTCTCTCTCTCTCTCTCTCTCTCTCTCTCTCTCGACAGTGACATCTCTCTTAATATTTTGGATATGATGAAGACTCAAGTCTATTAGGGGCTTGATGGTTTATTTTGTTAGAAAGTAAAGTCCACCAAGATAACTGCGAGGGGGGGGTGAATCAGTTATCTAATAAATATAACTTTTATTACCATTGATAGATTTTAACCATGCAATCAATGTAAGAAAAAACCATATAAAGATAAACATACACAGTAACACAATAACACAAGATATGTTGACTAGGGAACCTCTTGATCAAAGAGTAAACCCTAGTGGGAATGATGCCCACAAAAGATACACTAATATCAAAATTCCTTGTGAGAGGATGGAATTTGTTAAGAGCCTTATGAAATACATTTAGTACATATGAGTCCCTGTTAGGAGACTTTGAATCCCTATTAAAAGATTCTAACCCTGTTAGGAGTTTATGGAAGACAGAAGGACCCACTGCCCCAACAACTTCAAGGGAAAGATCATTGATCACACTGTCCAACTGATCTCTATATTACTCAACATAATAATACCAAAATATTATTGATCTCAAAAACTTATCACTTCTCCTCTAACTATACCAAACCACACCAGCTACTTCATCAGGTCTCAATACCAGATCTCTGTACTTCGCAAATCCTCTTACAACAAATATTTCCAAATTCCACAAGTCACT
Organism: Chamaecyparis obtusa; assembly: GCA_027943335.1. NCBI lineage: Eukaryota > Viridiplantae > Streptophyta > Pinopsida > Cupressales > Cupressaceae > Chamaecyparis > Chamaecyparis obtusa. Next base: position 1,722,865 of record BSBK01004733.1, read on the forward strand.
TTCATACAATCTCTTATATCCTTATCACAATAAAGAAAAAAATCATTCCTTTTATACCATACTCAAATAGTTACAAATGAGTCGACCAACAAGGCTTACCCAATTACAAAATAAAAACTTCCACATGTTACACAATATTTTATAATTACATAAAACTGTCTTCTTCCAAACAAGATAATTCTTCACTCGTGTAACCTCTAACCTTTCTATCATGTCCACATCACTATCATCATATCTTCATCATATGTACAACCTCACATGCCTAGATTCTATCCCAATTAGGAGATATCATCCATTTTCCACAAACCACTTCTCAGGAACACTGCCTGAATACTGCTTCCACTGAATTACACATAATTGTCATGAGTAGTTGAATTTCCATATGTGCTCTTGACCATGAACACAAGACATAGCATAAAGTAATTCCTCAACTCCACATAGATTTATCTTCAATATCACATTTGAGCTAATACAAACACTGTCTTCTTCTCTGCTAATCTCCAGTAGATCACTGTGTTGACATCAATGACAATCATAGTCATGAATACAAAAAAAAATGCTACAAAATAGTTGTGAATACTCCCCCATAGGACATATTCAACATTCATTCCTAACAATCTCGCCCATTGGCATTGATGGCAACATACATGAAAAAGCATCCAAGTTCCATGAATACCAACACTGCAACACTACTGCTCTAAAATATTTTCAAATCTTCTTCATCAATCAAATCTTGCTTCATTTTCCTATTCAATAGTTTTCTATTTTATATTACATGTATCCTTCTCCCTCAAATTCTCTTCAATAGATGATTTTTTAGGTATTCTTCTCCCCCATTGACATCAATGACAAATAATACATCGCTATGACAACAACAACTTTTTAGAAAATATATTCACTATAGTCCTCATGACTTAGCTCAGAAACACATACTCCCACATAGAGGAAGTACCAATATCCAGTCTAGAAAAAAGATAGAGCTCATATACCACTGGACTGATGGAACAATCTGCATCACTTCTCAAAAGTAGGCTGGGGCATAACCCCAAGCATACCTATCAGATACTCAAATGTATCTTTCGGTAAGGGCTTTGTAAATATATTTGCAATCTTCTCTTTTGTGCTTATATACTGAAGTCTGACTTCTTTCTCTACAACTTTCTCTTACTACATGATACTTTATTTCTATATACTTTGTCTTAGAATGTAGTATAGGATTCTTAAAAATAATTACTGTACTGGTGTTATCACAGTGTATAACAACAGGCTCATCAAATTTTATTCCACTATCCTTCAATATTTGTTTCATCCATATTATCTGGTTACAATTTTTTTTTGCTGTTACGTATTTTTCTTTTGTTGTACTCTGTAAAATATAATTTTATTTCTTTCTTAGCCAAGAAATCAATCTTCCTCCAAGGAAAAATGCTCCACCACTTGTACTATTTTTTTCATCAACACTGCCTCCCCAATATGCATCTATATATGCGCATAGGGTAAAATCATTTGTATATGAGTTAAATATTGCAATCCTCCAATCATAGATCTATACCTCTTTTTTCAATTGCAAGAGTCTCATCTGTGCTAGATAACTTGTGTCCAGTTACCATAGGTGTGCCAACCGACTTACAATTTTCCATACCAAATCTCTTCAATAAGTCATTCAAGTACTTTGTTTGACATAAGAAGATACCATCACTATTCTATGTTATCTGCAATCCTAAAAAATATTTCATCTCAGCAATCATACTCATTTCAAATTCAATCTTCATTTCATCTGCAAATTTATCACTGGCTTCATCTTCTCCTCCAAAGATAATATCATCAAAAAAATAACCACAATCAACAAACCATTTTTAATTTCTTTCATATACAAGTTGTTGTCTACCGTGCCTTTAGTAAATCCCAATTTTATCAAATAATTATCTAGTCTTTCATACCAAGTTCTAGGTGCTTGTTTAAGTCCATATAAAGCTTTGTTCAGTTTACATACCATGTCTCCATGAGTTAAGGGAAAACCTTCAGGCTTCTCAATGTAGAATTCTTCTTCTAATTCTCCATTTAGAAATGCTAATTTCATATCTATCTGATATACTTTGAATTTCTTATAGGCTGCATAAGCCAAAAATATTCTTACTGCTTCAATTCTTGCAACAAGTACAAAAGTTTCTTTATAGTCAATTCCTTCTTGCTGTGAGTATCCTTCACATAAAAATCTTTCTTTCTTTCTTACGACTTCTCCTTGTTCATTCATCTTGTTTCTAAATACCCATTTAGTTCCTATAACATTCTTATCTTTAGGTCTAGGGACCAATTCCCAAGTCTTGCTCTTTTCAATTTGATCTAGTTCTTCCTTCATTGCTTTAATATAATGTTCATCTTTACAAGCTTCATCAGTAGATTTAGGTTTAATTTGAGAAATTAAACATAGTTCTTCTTGTACCTTATTTTGTGTCAAAGATCCTTTTTCTATGCTCCCAATAATTTGCTCAACAGGATGATTTCTTGCTAGATTTCTGTTAGGTTTCACTATCTCAGTTCTTGCTTCAACTCTAGGTTATGCTCTAGGTTCTTCTTTGATTTCCTCAATGTGACTTTCATTTTGCAATTCATTGTCAGTTTCATAGAATAATTCAATATTTTCTTGATCAATTCTAGGACGAGTTCCTTCATCTGATTCATAATCAAGCATTCTTTCCTGAATTTTGAACTTTTCATCAACTTTAACATTTGCGCTCTCAACAATAGTTTTAGTTCTTTTATTGAAACATCTATAAACTTTTCTTTTCAATGAATTACCAATAAATATACCTTCATCACTTCTAGGGTCAAACTTTCCAATGTCATCATCTCTCTTAATATAACATTTACTTCCAAAAATTCTAAAATACTTAACTGATGGTGCATGTCCAAAGCATAATTCATAAGGTGTCTTGTCTGTGTTTGCTCTGATTTGTACTCTATTCATTGTATATACTATTGTATTCACTTCTTCTCTCCAAAATAGCTTTTCCAAGTCATTTTCAAATTGCATAGCTCTTGTTGCTTTAGTTACTAACTTGTTTCTTCTTTCTGCAATACCATTTTGTTCAGGTGTTCTAGGGGCTGAAAACTATCTCTTAATGCCATTCACTTCACAAAAACTATTAAATTCTTTTGAAGTAAATTATCCACCTTTATCTGATCTTAAACATTTAATCTTCATTCTAGATTCATTCTCAATTTTGTTCTTAACTACTCTAAACTTATCAAATGCCTCAAATTTTTCTTTAAGAAATGCAATCCACATCATTCTTGTAAAATTATCAACAAGAATCATAATATACCTTTCACCATAGAATCATCTAGTCCTTGTGGGACTACTCAAATTTGTATGAACAATTTCCAACTTTTTTATTGATGTAAACTTCTTTCTAGGAAATGAGCTTCTCTTTTGTTTAGCCATAACACATTCCTTGCAAATCGTGTTAGTAGGTTTTATAATTTTAAGCAAATCTCTTACTGCAAGTGTAGTACTCACTTTCACAATGTTATCAACATTTATATGAAAAAATCTTCTATTCCATAACCAAGTGTCATCAATCTTAGTAATCAAGCATGTCATCTTAGCAGGATTCAACTAAAATACATTACCTCTGGTTCTTGATCCAATTCTAATAAAATTACCATCCTTATCCTTGATTACACAAGTTTTCTCAGTAAACCAAACTTGATATCCCTTATCAACTAACTGTCCAACACTCAAAAGATTATGTTTCAATCCATCCACAAAATAAACATCGTCAGTGTTAGTCTTTCCATTACGAGAAATAGATCATAATCCTTTTATTAAACAAGGTGCATTGTTTCCAACTCTAACAATTCCTCCATCGTAATTGTTAAACTTTATAAACTTCTTCATATCTCCAATCATATGATGTGAACAACCACTATCTATAATCCAATAAGATCTCTTTTCTACTTGAGAAACTAAATCTTTTTCTTCTCTAACTTTAGTTTTAGATTTTTCTTCTTTTATTTCTACAAATCCTATATCATCATTCTCATCATCACTTTCACTTAGGGATTTCTCCATACTAGCCTCAAATTATTCATCATTAGCATAATAACATTATTTAGATATTCTAGGTTTAAAGTTCTTTCTATACTTCTTTACTCTCTTAGGACATTTAGATGCAAAATAAACATATTCTTGACAAGTCCAACATTAAAAAATTTTCTTACCTTCTGGTTCTCTTTTCAAAAGTAAGGCAATTCCTTCCTCAATCTTCCTATCTTCTTCATTCTTAGATCTATTGCCACTAGAATAATCTCCACTTACACTAATGCTTCTTGACAAGGTAGGATGAACACTAAGTGTGATGAATGTTGTCTCCATTCTAGGTACATCTCTCGACTGTCTCAAGCTTATCTCTACTACTTCTAGTCTTCCATGAAGGGTTTCTCTGGTGAAGTTCTTAGTACAAGGTATAACTTTCTCAATCATCTTCCCTGTATGCTTAAATATAGGAGTTAATGTCTTTAGAATTTTCCATATCACTTCATTTTCTATCTTGTTTCCTTCACAAGATCTGATACCTGCAATAATTTTTGACATTCTACCAATATAACTTCTAACAGATTCATCTTCCATCATTCTTATATCTTCAAATGCACATATCCAATTATGTAATCTAACTCTCTTTGCATGTTCATCACCTTCAAAACTAGATTGTAAGGCTAACCAAATTTCATGAGATGTTCTTAGATATTTTACTTGACAGCACTCATTTTCCAAAAGGGATGACAAGAGCGTTTCTCTAGAAAGTATGTTACACATGAACATATCTCTCTTCTCATTAGTACATTCTTCAATTTTGTCTTCTTCAATGATAGTCTTTTTATTTTTTGTGATTAACCATTATCTTGGTCCTAAACATAGTAGATGTGTCTTCATCATTTCTTTCTAGTTGTCAAAGTTCACTCCATCAAACTTAGGGCTTTCTTTCCTAAAATGATTCACCATGGTTCTCCTTAAGTTGTTAAACTTTTCCTTCAAGGACCTACTACTCTAATACCAATTTTTAGAAAGTAAAGTCCACCATGATAACTGAGAGGAGGGGGGGTGAATCAGTTATTAGATAAATATAACTTTTATCATCATTGATAGATTTTAACCATGTGATCAATGTAAGAAAAAACAATATAAAGATAAACATACACAGTAACACAATAACACAAGATATATTGACTAGGGAACCTCTTACTCCGGTGGGAATGATGCCCACAAAAGATGCACTAATATGAAAATTCCTTGTGAGAGGATGGACTCTATTAAGAGCCTTATGAAATACATTTAGTACATATGAGTCCCTGTTAGGAGACTTTGAATCCCTCTTAAAAGATTCTAATCCTGTTAGGATTTTATGGAAGATAGAAGGACCCATTGCTAATGAAGGGGTACTCCCCTTAATACCACAAACACATAACAGAAATAGAGAAACAACAACAATAATATGAAAGAATAGAAAATTGGCTTCTTATTATCTCCACAAATGTGGAATTACAAACTTTCAGAATTACAATATGCAAAGCCACATGGGCATTCCCTTATAATATTTTGTAGGACAAAGCCTTGAATCAATACCTAGATCTACTACCCAGAACTGCCCTAGACAACACTACGAGCCTTCTTTATATAGGCATTTTCCACCTCCTGAGAAGGTTCCAAAAATTTATCCCTAAGGGCCGACCAAACTTAGAATTATTTTATTTTTCAATTTATTACATCAAAGTCAGCTCAAAATAACTTTTGAAACCCGAACAAAAATTTTGAAGGAAAATTATTTTCTGCCATTTCAGGTGGCTCGACTTTCGGAGACCATAAGTAATCACTAGTTGACCCAATTGACTATTATAACTCCATTTTGGAAATGCCACAAAGCGCTCTATAGGTTTGACCTGTGAAAGCACCCATCACCCAAATTTTTTACCTCATTCAGGGCCTCTAAAGCCTTCAAAATTGAGTTCAAAGTTTCTGTACCCTGCTGCCAATACTGAAAATCTTCAATATCTTCAAAACTAGACCTGATCTAGCCATGAAACTTTGTTGGTAGGCTGATGTGACTGAGATGACCCTCCACATGTAAAATCAGAACATTCTGAGATCATAAGACCAACTTACTAAAAATAGCAAGTTTCCATAAATAGTAGCTTTGCACAAGATAGCTCTTATTGAATACAAAAATAGAAATATTTTTGGGTGATGCAAGATTGCTCTTACACCCAGGATGATCCTGCATCAGACACCCAGGGTAATTTGAGAAGTGACCCCGTCACGACTGAGGTGTGCAGAGGAAAACCAAGATGGTTAACCTCCTCCTTTGTTAGCCATGATGAATCTTTAATAGGTCATCCTTTCCATTTGACCAAATACTCTTCATATGTCATGTTCCTTGTGCTTCTGCCAACACAACTATCCAGTATGTCTTCAATCTCCTTGATATCTGAATTGGTTGTTGGAATACTCCACTGTGCTACTATAACCTTATCTTTAACACCTCCCTCATGATACTCTATCAAATCTAAAACATTAAACACTGGTGAAATATTCAGCTCAGTAGGCAGTTCTACCTGATATGTATTTCCTAAATCATGATTCTTTAGTATCTTACATGGCCCAAACTTCTTCATTTTCAACTTGTTATATGTACCAACCAGAAATTGCTCCTTCTGCAAATGAACCACGACTCCATCTCCAACCTAAAATTCCTTATGCCTCCTTTTCACATCTGCTTTAGCCTTATACTACACATTCATCTTAGTAATATGCTTCCTCACCTCCTCATGGATGTTCTTCAAGTGTTCTGCAAAATCCTTAGCTTCAACACTACTTATTTCTCCTTTATCTATCTTTCTCAATTCTGATGCATTTTTGGGACTACTCCCACATACAATCTAGAATGGTGATTTACCAGTGCTCCTGTTGACAGAATTATTGTATGCAAATTCTACCTGTGGTAAAATCAAATCCCATCCTGTTGGCTTATCTCCAACCAAACATCTCAGCAAATTTTCCAAACTCCTATTCACCACCTCTGTCTATCCATCAGTCTGTAGATGATGTGATGAATTGAACTTCAAATCTATCTTCAAATTCTTCCACAATGTACGCCAGAAATATCCAATGAACTTAGTGTCTCTATCTGAAACTATGGTCTTTGGAAAACCATGTAGTCTCACTACTTCTTTGAAAAACAATTATGATATATGAACAACATCATTAGTCTTCTTGCAAGGAATGAAATGTGCCATCTTTGAAAATCTGTCAACTACTACAAAAATTGAATCATGTCCCTGTTGTGTCCTTGGTAAACCAAGAACAAAGTCCATACTAATATCCTCCCAAGGCTTCTTTCGTACAGGTAATGGCTGATACAACCTTGTATTCTACTTCACTCCTTTTGCCATCTGACATACTCTGAAACTCTGTACAAACTTCTTGACATCTTGTTGCAACTGTGGCCAATAATAATTTTCACTAACCAAAGCAAGGGTTTTATCTCGACCAAAAAGTCCAGCCAATCCTCCGCTATGCTTGTCCTTGATGAGATTCTCCCTCATAGAACTTCATGGAATGCACAACTGACTCCCTCTGAATAGCATATCATCCTAGATGATAAAATCTAGCCATTTCATCCTGTCTAGAGTAACAGGTTCTTTATAAGCTTTCCAAGCTTCACCAAAATCAGGATCCTCTAGATACAAATTCTTGAGTTCCTTGAACCCAACCACCTCAATCTACATCTCTGTCAGCAATAGTTGCCTTCTGCTAAGCACATCTGCAACCCTATTAAACTTTCCACTTCTATGCTTCAAAACAAATGTATAACTCTACAAAAACTCAACCCATTTCAAATGCCTTTGATTCAACTTTCTTTGACTATTCAAATATTGCAAAGCTTGATGATTAGTATACAAAAAAAACTCCTTAGGAAGCAGATAGTGTCTCCACTTCTTCAATGCCTGGACTATAGCATAAAATTCCTGATCATAAACATAATATTTTCTCTTGGCATCATTTAACTTCTTACTGAAATAAGCAATAGGTTTGACTTCTTGGCTCATAACAGCTCCTATTGCAATACCACTAGCATCACAGTCTACTTGAAACACCTTATTAAAATCTAGAAGTGCTAAAATAGGTTGTTCTATAACTTTTTGTTTCAACAATTGAAAACTCTTTTCTGCCCCATTAGTCCACTTAAACTCTTTTCTATCCTCTCTCATTGTTTCAGTTAAGGGACCACAAATACTGCTAAAATTTTTGATAAAATTTTTGTAAAAAATAGCTAGACCATGAAAAGATCTTACCTCGGTAGCACTCCTTGGAGTAGGCCATTCAAGGATAGCTTGTACCTTCTCTGGGTCCATTTTTAGACCTTTTTTTGAAACTACAAATCGCAAATACACTAACTCTTTCTTCACAAAACTGCACTTCTTCAAATTAATCAACAATTTCTCATCTCTCAGCTTCTCAAACACCATACAAATATGCATCATATGCACTTTCAATGTCTTACTAAAGATCAAAATATAATCTAGGTACACAATGACAGACTTATCCAAAAATTCTTTTAGAACCTCATTCATGAGTCAGATGAAAGTGCTCAGTGCATTGGTTAGCCCAAAAAGCATGACTAACCACTCATATAGTCCTTCCTTTTTCTTGAAGGCAATCTTCCATTCATCTCCTTATTTGATCCGAATCTAGTGATATCTACTCTTCAGATCTATCTTTGAAAAATACATAGCTCCACTCAAACAATCCATAATATCATCCATTCATGACAATGGAAACCTATACTTGATTGTGATCTTGTTTATTTCTCTGGAATCTATACACATCCTCCATTCTCCATTCTTCTTTGGTGCTAATATCGCAGGTACAACATAGAGACTCAGACTCTCTCGAATCAACCCCTTCTATAATAACTCATGTACTTGTCTGTTCAACTCTTCACTTTCTGCTGGTGTCATTTTGTGTGCTGCCTTATTTGGAAAACTGGCTCCTAGAATCAAATCCATCTGATGACTAATCTTCCTTACCAATGGTAATCCATCAGGTACATTATCAGATACAATATCCTCAAACTCATTCAACAAATTTGCAACCTCTACAAGTACATCCTCTACTTCCTCTTTACCAGCTTTTGGAATTAAAGAAAAACACACATGCTCATGCCTCATACCATCTAGGAATTTTCTTCCATCAACAAAAGTTATTCTTGCATTACCACATACCTTTTCTTTGGTTTCCTTCAATGGCTTTAGCTTATGTCGCACTCCATCCTTTGTCAGGGAATAGGTATTTGCATGACCATCATGTACAACACATCTGTCAAACTACCATGGTCTACCCAACAACATATGACATGCATCCATAGATATGATATCACATAGTACCTCATCTTGGTACCCACCGATCTTGAACTTTACCAGACACTGTTCTTTGACCATGACCTTGTGGTCATCCTGCACCCAGGCAATCCAATATGGATGTGGGTGTTTCTCTCTCTTGAGCTTCAACTTTGTCACCATCTCTTTTGACACCAAATTGTCAGTGCTTCCACTATTGATAATCACATCACAACATTTACCCTCACACTTGCATCTAGTATGAAACAAGCTCCTCCTTTGTTTAGGTTCATTCTCACCACTCAGCAAGACTCTTCTGTTAATCAGTGTTTCTCCTCTTTCAACATCTTTAGAATTTGATGATCTAGAATCTTCATCTATATGTGCAACTCTGGCCTAGCCTTCATTCCTCCTATCTATCCTTCCTTGGCATTGAGGACATTCAAATGTCCTATGACCTTCTTCTCCATAGTGAAAACATGTTCCACGAAAGCCTCCTCTCCCTGAACCTTGTCCTCTTCCTCTTCCTCTCTAATCTCTATTGTTCTGATCTTGGAAATGATTGGAATTGTTTCCTCTCTGATTTTGACTACTACTAGCCTCCTTTTTTGGATCTTCATTTCCGCCTCCATATGACCATCCACTAGATCGTCCACCGCGACCTCTTCCATTTTGTCTGCTCTAAAACTTCTTGTTCAATTTTTCCTCTACTTTTAGGGAAAACTGTTATGCCTCTTCAATACTATTCATTCAAACCAGATTCAGCTCCTCTTGAATGCTCAGCCTCAACCTATTAAGGTAATGGGCAAATTTCTCCTTATCCGCTTCTGCATGGCCTGCTCTGATGAGGATTCGATAGAAATCCTCTGTATACTCCTGAATAGATCTTCCTGCTTGCTTCAAACTTTGCATCTTCTTCAGTAGGTCAAGCTCATAATCAACAGGAATGAACTGTCACTTCAATTTATCCACTATCCGATCCCATCTTGTGATTTTATCCTTTCCTCTTTTATTTCTCTCTAATTGAATTTCTTGCCACTAGATCTTTGCATGACCCTTTAGTCTGGCCTTTGTGAATTTGACCCTATCAAGATCCTGAATATCTTCATACTCAAAATATTCTTCACATTCATTGATCCAGTTGATCAATTCTTCTGGGTTAAGATTTCCTGAAAATGTAGGAACCTCAATCTTAGGTCTTTTTTCTATCTTGGAAATGGCTCAAAAAAGTCTTTCTTCCTCCTAGTTCACAACTTTGACTTCTCCTTCTTGATCTTCTTCTTTGGCTTCATCCTCACTTTCATCTCTGACATTAAGATTCATTCCTCTACGAATCTCCTCTTGCAATGCTCGCACTTGTCTTTGGATTGCTCTAACCTCAGGTGTTACAACACCAGCTCTTCCGCCATGTTCCCTTCATGGAGGCATTTTCATGATGTGTGTTGAAACCCTAACCACAGTCCTGGTGCAAACTACCTCACAGTCGGTGATCTATTTGCACACTCAAGAAATCCTACTTTGATACCACTTAATGAAGGGGTGCTCCCCTTAATACCACAAACATAATAGAAATAGAGAAACAACAACAACAATATGCAAGAATAGAAAATTGGCTTCTTATTATCTCCACAAATGTGGAATTACAAATTTTTAGAATTACAATATGCAAAGCCACATGGGCATTCCCTTACAATATTCTGTAGGACAAAGCCTCGAATCAATACCCAGATCTACTACCCAGAACTACCCTAGACAACACTACCGGCCTTCTTTATATAGGCATTTTCCACCGCCCGAGAAGGTTCCAAAAAATTTAGCCCTAAGGGCTGACCATTCTTAGAATTATTTTATTTTTCAATTTATTACATCAAAGTCAGCTCAAAATAACTTGTGAAGCCTGAACAAAAATTTTGAAGGAAAATTATTTTCTGCAATTTCAGGTGGCCCGACTTTCGGAGACCATAAGTCATCACTAGTTGACCCGATTGACTATTATAACCCCATTTCAGAAATGCCACAAAGTGCTCTACAAACTTGACTAGTGCAAGCACTTGTCACACAAATTTTTGACCTCATCTGAGGCCTCTAAAGCCTTCAAAACCAAGTTCAAAGTTTCTGTACCCTGCTGCCAATACCGAAAAATCTTCAATATCTTCAAAACTAGACCTGATCTAGCCATGAAACTTTGCTGGCAGGCTGATGTGACTGAGATGAACCTCCACATGTAAAATCAGAACATTATGAGATCGTAAGACCAACTTACTAAAAATAGAAAGTTTCCATAAATAGCAGCTTTTCATAAGATAGCCCTTATTGAATACAAAAATAGAAATATTTTTGGGTGATGTAAGATTTCTCTTACACCCAGGATGCTCCTGCATCAACTGCCCAAATAGCTTCAAGAGAAAAATCACTGAACACACTATCCAACTGATCTCTGTATTACTCAATAGAATAATACCAAAATATTATTGATCTTAACAACTTATCACTTCTCCTTTGACTGTGCCAAACCACACCAGCTACTTCATCAGATCTCAATACCAGATATCTGTACTTCACGAATCATCTTAAAAAAAATATTACTCAATTCTGCAATTCACTTTCGTAAAATCTCTCATATCCTTATCATAATAAAAAAAATAATCCTTCCTTTATACCACACTCAAATAATTACAAATGAGTCATCCAACAAGGCTTAACCAATTACAAAATAAAAACTTCCACACGTTACATAATATTTTATAATTACATAAAACTGTCAGCTTCCAAACAAGATAATTATTCACTCGTGTAACCTCTAACCTTGTTGTCACGTCCACATCACTATCATCATATCTTCATCATCTGTACAACATTTCATGCCTAGATTCTATCCCGATTAGGATATATCATCCAATTTCCACAAACCGCTTCTCAAGAACACTACCTGGATGCTACGTCCACTAAATTACACATAACTATCATGAATAGTTGAATTTTTATATGTTCTCTTGACCACGAACACAAGAGACAACATAAAGTAAGTCCTCAACTCCACATAACTTGATCATCAATATCCCATGTGCGCAAATACAAACATTGTCTACTTCTCTGCTAATCTCCAGTAGATCACTGTGTTGACATGAATGACAATCACAGTCATGAATGCAACAAAAAATTCTATAGAATGGCTATGAATACTCCCCCATAGGACATATTCAGCATTCACTCCTAACATATTTGTCTCCTTAATCATGATGAGATCATCTATTAGTTTTGATCTACTTTACCGTGAGTATGAGGTAACTCATACTCCTAATAAAGTGGGGGCTAAATGGATGTACTCCTCATTTAATACATTTTAGATCCCATCCTTTATTGAATTTTTGGACCATGGATGGATTCGTGGTTAGTTTCCTTTTTCTCTTGTTCAACCCTATTTTTACAGCTTTCATTTGCAAGGTTTCTGAGACCTCAAAGTTGGATCTCTATGGTCCACCCCAGGAACAAGTTGACTAGGTCGACCTACTCCCTGGGGGTTGTGAGCCTCAGGCCCAATATTGTCTCAGGGATTCAGTTTGAAAAATTTGGTGACCCCATCAGCTTAGTTTATTTTCCTTCCTAGAAACTAGTATAAAAGGAATCCTAGGAACCTCATTTTGGAAGAGTACAATTCATGATATAAATCTTGTGTTCAAGCATTCAAGAATTCAATCATTCAAGCATTCAAAGATTTGAGGATCCTTTGTGGGAATATTTCCTCTTCAAGATCTAGCATATTGCTGGTCATCAATGGAGGAGATATACATTGAGACATTAATCATCTTCTTCATTTTATTCACACTTACATACATGGCTCCATGAAGTGATTTTGGTAGATCCATAGCATTTGTGGAGATTTCCTACTTTTCAAGTTTAAGATCAACATACAAACACAATAAAATCCTTATTGACAAGGGTTTCTTCAAGAAAGGTGAATATTTACATTTGTCTTGTTTCATTTACACATTTACATTTGAATTCAAGGTTGATTCCATAATCTAGGAATTGACCAAGGAAAGACCTTATCCACCCAAACCCCAAAACCTAGTTTTTTGTGTGCAGGATAAGGATCTCAAAACTACAGGTATAGATCTAGAAGTTGCAAATAGAGATCTACTAAAAAAATATGGGTCAACTTTATTAAAGTGCCTTAGAAACACAATGACTTGGTTTACCTATTCCTGGAAGCTTGAGATTTTTAGCATTTTCTAGGTTTTCATCTGTGATCACAGATCAGTAGTCATAAATTCAACTACAGGTCCAGAATAGTAGTTTTCAAAGTAAAAAAGTATATTCCTCTTCATACTTCAAGGTGAGTACCTCATTATCTATTTCATATCTTAATATTAGATCTATTTTCACATCTTAATTGGGTTGATTACTTATGTTTAGCACCTAGATCTCTATTGCTTATCTTGCTAAATTAATTAGTTCAATTTTACAAGTGCATTTAGACAACCTTAATCAAAACTTACATTGCATGAGAGAGGAATTTCTCATGTTCTTCCTTAGTATAATTTGGGTTTATCATTAGCATCCCCTCATCTCCTTGGGTTTTTTCTAATCTAACTTAGGTTATATTGAGAGTTATGTCGGGAAGCCCCTCTTTCTCTTGTGTTTCTAATGTTATTGTGGATATGGTTAATTAATGAACATATCCCATATAGTTTACATTACTAAATTCATTAGCACACATTTTCCACATAGACAATACCAATGGCATTTTCATCACATACAATAATCCTCATCAATTGTTCCAAGCTAATTGAGCTACAACCTTTTCAAAATCACCTCTTTCTTTCTTAATTATAATTTTATTTAGATTTTATATTATGTTTTTGAATGAGGGGATAAAACAACTATTGAAAGGTAGTTACAATTGTTTACCAAAGATAAAATATTAGCAATGCATTAGTTTTTCTATATTAATAAAAAAAACCTAAGTTGTTGACCCTTACAAGACTACTACTTGAGGGTGTATAGAAACAACACACTAACAGTATATAAGCATCAAAATAAGCCTATAATAGAACTAATAAAGTAGATAAATGTAGATCATAGTTCAAAAGCCTATACCTATGAAAGTTATCACCATAGTATATATTAGCAACAAACAAAAGAAAATATACTAAAAATCTATCTAAAAGCCTAAAAGTTCAAAAAGCCACATGGGCTAAAAGAAAAAATATATAGGAAATCCCTAGAGGGGTTATGGGTCAGACTCCCATTAGACCTTGTGTGAGGATTTAATATCACAAATAGACTGATGCAATACATGAGAAAAATCATCAGTGAGGAATTTGAACAAATATTTATAATTTCCTTCCTCTTGTTCATCATCGCCAAAGAATCTTTCGTTGCATCAAGAAGATAGAAGTTTTCGAGATGTGCATCACACAAAAACTGAATCTAGAAACACTTCCAAGTTTTTTTTCCACCTTTCTCACTCTATTTTTAAAAATATCCACCTCACTCTGTAAGCTTACCTTATTTATGGTGGAATCCATGTTGAACCTAGACAGAAAATGGTACTCCTCAATAATGCATTAGTTGACCAACAACAAATCAATTAGTAAGGGTAGTTACCTTTTCTCAATTATAACACCATCTTTGAATTAAAAGGATAGATTCAAATTTTCCATTCACCTCTCACCTCCCATTTAAGTTGATAACAAATATTTCTATCCTTTTAAATATAAATTTTGCATAACTTATATAAACAAATTTTCCTCGTCTTTTACTTTATGGTGCAAAATGTTAAGAAAAAGGACTATACAATTATTATTGGAAGTGTTCTCAATCACTTTCATTGAATTTGAAAATATGATATCTATTAAATGTATTATTATTATATGATTTATTTATTTTTTACTTTATGGTACCATACTATTTAAAGTGTGGTTATACATTGAATTTATTTAACCAATCATTTAAGTCTCTCTTAATTAGACAATCTATATTTTATATTTTTAACTTTGTTTGATGAGTTTATTGTAGCAGGATAGTGACATAGTTATAATTTCTATTTTTTATACCTTACCATGTCCACATTTTGTTTCTTATAGTTATATATTTTATCATGCTACATTATAAATCTATCTCAAATAAATGATATTTTTTTATATGTATTTTAATTTTCATGTAATACCCTACCAAGGAATCCTTGGACTACAATGTCAATGCACATGCTAACATAGATCCATAGCTACTCATTACAACATTAACATGTGCTATAAAGAATGATCTAGCACAGAAGACAAACCTTCTCATCCAAGGGTCCCCTAACATGAAACACATTGCCCCAAAAACATAATATAAGAGTCCTAAATGTTGGAAACTACAATTAAAAAAAATATTATATTGTCATTGATGTCAAACCTTAACTAGTAAGATAGTTTCTATCTAGTAGAGTACCATATCTTTTGATTGATGAAGATGTTTTGAAAAGAGGAGATAACAAGAGGACCTAAGGAAAGGTTGAGTTATGTCATACTATAATGGGTACTTGATTAGTTGGAACATTGACAAGGTAATGTGTTGTTTATCTTTAACACGAAGTCAATAGATTTGAAGCATAGGCTTAACCGAGAAAATGAGAAAAAATTCAGTTTAAGCTGAGTGATGCTAGTGTTGACCGAGTGCTAGTATAAGTCGAGAAAATTTAGTGTTGACCAAGCATCGGTAATTGTTGAGTATCAGATAATTAACTAAGATAAGATAATGGTTTCTGAGTAGAAAAGTTTTAGCAATGACCGAGATATCCAGTGATAACAGAGGAGATGAGCACAATATTGACCAAGTGTCAGTAATTTATAGTTTGAGAAGGAATTGAGAATCCCAGTTGACATAGTTGAATTCTTGGGATATGTAAAATATGTTGACATTAATAATGAATGATATGGAGCATTTAATGCATGGTAAACCATTTTCTTATGGATTCAAGGAGAATTTTGGAGAAGTATCTAGAAGGATAAAGGAGGAGAACAAAATGATGGAAGGATTCGATGAATTTGACCTAAACCTAAGATCTATGAAAGAGATTAAGTAGAAAAAGATTAATCTACCTCATCAAGGAGGTATAAGGATGACCTAATTATGAGGTTTATAGAGTGTGGGAAAGAGGTTAATGTTATTGACTGGTGAATCTAAGCAGGAGGCTAAGAAGAGATGTGAAGAGCTGAACAGAGGTGAGGTGATTGCTTGAAGGGATTTTTGGGCAGATCAAAGATGAAGATGGAAATGAAGGTCAATCAGTAAATCAACATATGAGCGTATTAGATCTATATTTGCAAAGTGTGTTGTATATTTCAGATCAGAACCAACTGTTAAAATCCTTTAATCAAGGATGACCTAATAGTCATTTTACAAACCCTTTAATCAAGGTGACATTCTAATGGAATGTTCTTAATCCCTATAACCAAGCCACTCTTAACAGGGTGATTAAATCCTTCAATAGCATCACACCTAACAGTGTGTTTTGTAAACCTTTTACAAGGTTGGATTCTCATAGAGCTCACTTCAGAAGAGTGATAATTTAGTAGCTTGTTACTGGTGTTTTTTCCCATATTGGGTTTCCATGTTAAATCTTGATTTTATAATTGTGTGAATATTATTTGATGTGTTGTTGAAATTTTTATATTCTACAAGTTGATTATTTTGGACAGTGGAGTGCAAGTTTTATGTTACTGATATATTCTATAGAGACCAAGTGAATTTATGAATAGATCTAAGTTTGTTGAAGAGTTGAAGAGTTGTTTTGGTACATCTGGACCTAATGATAATGAATTCACCCCCCTCTTAGTTATTCTAAAATAATTCTAACAATAGGTATCAAAGTTGTTGGTTCTTGTAAGGAAAATTTTTAAAGGTACTTGAAGCTAATGATCAAGATGTTAGAATAATTGAGATGGGGGAGAATCAGTTAGATTAGTTATCCTACAGTCCCAAATACAAAGATTTACCTTATAAGACAATTCCAACAAATTATGCAGGTCGATAACATAAATATAAATCTGTCTATTCACTTTATTGATTATTAGTTAAATAGCTAACTGTGATTACTAACCAAATCAAGTATGCAATATGTAAAGTATGATAGAAAAAAATCATCACAAATAACACATAACATAATGATTTAACGTGGAAACCCTGTTAAGGGAAAAACCACCTGGGACCAGTAACCCAAAATAATTCACTCTTCTGAAGTGAGCTCGGTGAAGAGCCAATCCTGTTAAAGGTTACAAACACATTGTTAGTGGTGACCTTGTTAGAGGATTTAGCACTAACAGTTAACTTTTTACCAAAATTCACTATGGGGTCAATAAGATAACAATGTACATTCTCTGAATGACATAGGGCAGAATTTAAGTATTGGCAAGTTGACTATACTAATGCATATGACTATGTTTAGTGTTGTCATTATGGAAACAAAGTCATATGATATTATGAAGTTAGCGCAACTAGTTAGAACATTAGAATTTGGTTAAGTACAGAAGATTAGACAGTCAGTAGAGCACCCGCTGAATAGAGCATCATCGGACGTGCGTATGATTGAGTTATGTCATGCGCCCTTGAAGATAAAATTTTTGGTATGTAGTCATGCTAATTCTAAGAGCACATGGTCAGATAAGTCTGTATGATGAAGATACAGCTAGTTGAAGAGTCACAGACAGTGAGCAACAGAATAGAACAGAGCATGGAGCCAACTGTTGGTATTTTGGTTAATGCTTGTAATATTGTTTTGTAAAGGCTATGCACGTATTGTATCTAGGTTTTAGACATGTTAATATTATTTTTTGTAAACATGATTGAGCCAATTCACTTGTAAGTGTTATATGTAATAGGTTGAAGGCTGACCTAGTTAATAGTTTTTGTTTGCGCATATAAATAATACATGCACCTTTTTAATTAAGTATGGTAGAGGAATAGAAAGTTGATTAGAATAGAGAAGAGTTATATGAAGAGAAGTTATAATTTTGTAGTGCTTTACAAGAGGCTAAAGCATAAGTGCACAAAGGAACTGATTTGACAAGTAGTATCACAAGAGTATTTCATATTGTAGATATAGTGTGTATTTGAGATCCATAAGGTTGTAGCCTTCACCCACTTGAGCAGCGAGCTCTAGGACAGTATGTCCCCACCCCTAATAGGGATAATTGTAAAAGACTCCTAACAGGGTCTGACCCTTGACCAGGTCACTGTACTAAAAGTATTGTAAAGATCAACTCCTAACAGGGTTGCAAGATCTTCTAACAGGGATCATAAAACACTAGTGCAGTTCTTAGTGGGTGTTAATTCCCACTGGGGTTTTTACCTAATTGGGTTTCCCTATAATCATCTTTGGTGTTATGTGTTATGGTTTTTTATCTTTCTTTCATTAATATTCATTTATGTACTTAAGTAATTAAGTTAAAGTTCAAGATATCAAAAAAGTAATAATATAGAGAACATTGATTCACTACCCCCCCTCTCAGTGTTCCCATTCCTAACAATTGGTATCAGAGCTATGGTACTCTTAAGATAAGTTTAATAACTTGAGGAGATCATGGATAAGGGAGAAATGAAACATCTAAAAAATAATCTTGAAGCAGCCCTTGAAGACCTAGACGGATCCGAAAAAGAAATTGAAGAACTGAAAGAAAAGGTTAGTGATTCCCATGTAGTCATCAAAAAAATAAGAAAAGATTTGAAAGACTGTTCCATAAGTGATTTGGGAAAAATTGGTAAAAATATAAATGAGGAAAAAACATCTCTGAAAGATCAGATTGAACAATTGGATGAAAAGTTACTTAATAATCAAGAAGCCTATGAAGAGCAGGTCAAAGAAAACAAGCAGTTGGATGAGAACTAAGGCAAGAAAACATGAAAATCTTGGAATTAGAAAACATCAAGAAGTAAGTAGAATCTGAATTGACTAAAGAAAAGAATCATATTGAAAAATTGCACACAATAAAGGATCTAATAGAGTCATAGTTGTATGCACAGAAGGTTAAAGGAGACACCAGTGGTATTGGATTCAATGAAGCACAAAATCATATCAATGACATGTGAGAAAGAAAGAAAGCATCAAAATAATATACAAAAGCTAAGAAGAGAGGAAATCATATAGAAGTTGAAGCTAAACTACCTGAGAATGAGTGCAAGGCATTAAAAAATACTTGTTATGCTTGTAACAAGCATGGACACATAGAAAGAGATTGTAAAGAGGTAAGAACATTCAATGGTTATTTTTATTCATGCAATAAGTTTGGTCATAGAACTATGAATTGTAGATCAAATGAAAATCAGCAAAATCAGATTAGTTATCCACAATAGAATCTAAGAAATTCTTAGAACATTACATGTTAGATATGCAATTATATTGGTCACATAGCCAGACAGTGAAGTATGGTAACCCACATTAATGCATTGAGGAATATTAGACCTCCAGTCATTTTTCACTCATGTAACAAGGCTAGACATATCTCTAGGTTCTACAGAACAAAAGAATAAAGATATGCAAGCCCTAAAAAGTCAGAAGGATCAATATTGGATGAAGAGGGAGAAGTCAAGTTTGTGCAAGCTATATAGGATGTGAGCTTGATTTGGAAGGAAGAAAATAAGGATAATATTGATGAAATTGTTTAGGATGCATCCACAATGGATGCAACTCCTATTTATGGTTAAAATGACCATTATGGTCATAGGGGGAGCTAGATTAGCTCTAGACCCCTGCACGGCTAGTATAATAACTCTTAGAGTATGTGCCTTTGGATATAACTGTTTGAAGACTAGTTGATGCAGTATGCAAGAGTGCACTTCCTAATTGATAGCGAAGACAAAGAAAAAAATTTGCAACTACATTATGTGTTTACACAGCAAGTATTAATGGCAGAAAACTACTTTATAGTCACCAGAGATTCATTGATCACACATTTACAATCAAGTTTGAGCATTTGGAGATCACATGAGCTCTAGCGGTTGAGTTAAGAAGTATTACAATTGGATTTATCAGCAAAGAAAGAAGATAGATTGTTGCAAGCCCTAGTTTGAAGGTGACAATTCAAAAATCCTTACACTGATTAACCAAGTAAGTTATGGCTACTCCATTTGTTTTTGATATTGCTAAGAGAAAAAGATATGTATTCAAGAATAATCCCTTTAAGTCAACCCTAGATGATTTGGAAGGAGTGTTCTCTAGGACTCCAATGGGTGTAATGCATGTAGAGGATATACACGCGTATATCTGCTATAAAAAGGAACCAGTAGGACTGGATAGAATCAGGGCACACATGGAAACCATGATGAATCCAGAAAAAACATTCACTAATGAGTTCATGCAGTTGGAAGGGAACCCCATTATAGAGTATGCTACAACTTATGATTTCTATGAATCTGAGTGGATCAAGATCCTATTGAGTAGAATTCATGATGACCTATTCTAGATAGGTGAAGTTCCATTTTGCATCACCTCAGACCTAATTCATGAGATGACTAGATTACCAAAGACCGGCACCATCCTTCCCACTAGAAAGGATGTTAGAAAATTGGTTTAGCAAGCCTACAAATCCTGGGGTGATAAGAGAAGGATGACAATTAAGTCGATTGAGGAGAAGGATATCAAATTGATGTCTATGATACTTGGATATAAATTTCAACATGCTAATAGGGTCAATAGTATGTCCACAACCACTATCTTGGAATCTATTAGGAGAGTAAAAGAGAATGGTGAATTCAACTTGTGTGAGATCTTGCATGCACAGTTGATAGACAATATTAGGGAAATCAAGCATGATAAGACTAAGATATTCCAGTTTGGATCTCTGATAATCTATATGTACTTTCATATAGTTGGGAAAGTATCAGATTTATACCTTGACAAAAGTTTACCTACAATGCCACAAATATCACTTAAGGAATCCTCAGAGAGTACCTTAAGAGATTTCATGGAATTGGAGATCAAAACATTTAGAATAAAGATGCAGATGAGCTATAGAATACCTAAAAGTATAGTTGAGAAGTATACGGATAGTATATGCTTCATGGTGGAGACAAAAATAAATTGTATAGAAGCAGTAGAGCCAAGGACCAAATGGAATCATCCACTTAGGTATGAAGTGGAGGAACACATTCTAGTGGCATATGCTCAAGTCCTCCTTACAACACCAAAGGATCCCGATGAGCCAAGGTGGGGTACATATGAAGAAAAGACTAGGCCAGTAGATAAAGTCCTAAAGAGTGCAGTGACCAAGATGAAAATGTCTAAGATTACCTTTGAGATACTGAAGATTCATGGTGTCACGCAAGATGACCTAGATAAAGCTAGAGAAGCCAAGATAGCTATGAAAATGGAGAGTGCATCCACTGTTGAAACCAAAATAGAGAAAATAGATGACCCTAAGGAGAAGAAAATAAAAATTGAGAAAAATGATGATCCCAAAGAAAAGGAGAAGAAGACATATCATATCACTCCTACGCCCACAGATACAATTGACTTAGAGTCCACTAAAGCATCTCCCGCGAAAAGTAAGATGTCCAAGAGGAAGAAGCAAACAACTACAAGCCACCAATCAGCAAGAGCCACATGAAGGCGAGCCAAAAATGTACAACCACCTCCTGAGGTAGGATTCCTACCAAGTTTATGAGTGTTGAGATCTAGAGTGGTAGATGAAGGTAGACTTGATCAGATATCTAAGTTTTATGATAGATATCATGAGATTAACAAGTTTGAGATCCATGATATGTTGATCAAACATATGATCAAATTCAAGAAGACTGTGCTAGAATTGAGGATAGTGATTTTGGATAAAGTTTGGGAAATTTTGGATACTTTGAAAAGACAAGCTAGTGAAGAAGACTTCAGAATCAGAGAAAAGACACTAGATGACAATATTCTAGTATGCTCAGTTGAAGAGAAGGCCTTATTAATGGACTTAGTAAAGCCTCACCTTAGAACTAAGATGAGAACCTTACATATTATGAATAAGGATTATGAATTGATTGCCAAGGAGACAGAAAAAGCCTTTGAGAAGGTGTTTCTAGAACAAAAAATGTAACCTACACCTTTGCCCATAATCCAAGAACCTATTGAGCAAGCCAAAGCAGCTGAGGTCATAAATGCACCTATGGCAAGTCTACAGGACTCAATGCCCATAGTCACAACATCCACAGAGGTAATGGTATCTACGCCCATGCTTGAAGTCAAGAAAGACTAAATAATGATAGATAATATTGAGATATCTATGGCAGCCATAGATAAGGACTTGTATAAGTTTGAAGAGGCATTTCTGAGCACCGAGGAAGTGGAAATTCTTTATGGTGATAATTCACCAAAGCAACAAGAGGAAATTTAGATTGAGGACTTGACAGGACTAGATGAAGAAGAGGAGAAAGAAGAAGAAAAAGAGAGAAAAAGAATAGGAGAAAGGAGAAGAAGAGAAGGAAAATGAGCCAACAGAGAAGACATCTATTGAAGTACCCATAAAAGTAAAAACATATGTGATAAATAGCACACCTCTCACTCCATCAGCATCATTGTTGTCAAGTTTGACTCCTGACACTACAAGTCTAGACTCATGGGGAGAAGTGTTATAAGTAGTGGTTGCCGTTGCACCAAAAGATTAACTTGTTAATGCCTGATTCAACCACTTGACTTATAGAAGACACAGGAGGTGGTTAAGCCATGTCATAAATCCTGAGGGGAGCACTGACCATTTTGCCAACAATCTTCCCCTCAGAGTTACCTGAGGGGATTCGAACCTATGACCAAGCTTTGATATCACTTGTTACAAGTAGTGGTTGTCATTGCACTAAAATATCAACCTGTTAATGCTTGATACAACCACTTGACTTATAGAAGACACATGAGGCGGTTAAGCCATGTCACAAATCTTGAGGGGAGCATTGATCATTTTTCCACCAAGAAGAAGACTTAATTAGAATCAGTGTGCTTGCAATGGAGAAGGAAAAAGAAAAACAAGTTATGAGGAATCCATTATTTGTTGAATCAGTCAAAACTTTGAATAGCCTATTTCCTGTAGACAAGAAAGTGTCAAGCATACACTCAGTAGATGATGTCAGCTCCATTATGACATGTTTCAAAGCAAAATTTTCTAGCCTTGAAGAATCTACATGCAAGGTGGTAGAAGAGAAATATCATAAGAAGAGACTAAGTGAACTGGTAGGGAACTTTACACTTGACCTTAGCTCTTTGAAGGCTGGTCAAGCTTTGTTGAAAGACTTTGTAGCCAAGGGAAGAATGATAATAGTAGACTGCATGAATAAAGATAAGATTACTGTAGACCTTGCCAAGAAAATCAAAGATGCTGAAGCTATGATGAAAGTTGTGAGCAAATCAGTATTGGATCCCTCACAAGATGTGAATATGTGCAATAATGTCTACCAAGGACAAGTGGATAAGATTCAGAAAGTAGAGCAAGAAATAGCCAAGATAAGGGCTAGGCAAGCATAATTAAGACATGCACTTGCGCACTCCTTAGATGTGTTAAATCAGAATATCAAGGAGATCGATGCCACTATGGTGACATATGATCAAGGTCCAAGTTTAGATTTGGAGAAGATGGAGAAGTTGACATATTCTTTGTGCACCCATCTTGAAACAATCAATGCACTAACAACATTTTGGCAGCAAGAGATCCAAAACTTAAAGATAGCATATCCAGATGTACTCACCTTGTAAGTACTTGTAGATACACTTTTTTGAGCACCTTTGTCATTAATATCAAAGGGGCAAAAGAGTATATAATAGAAGGGAGAATATGGAGCTATGTATATGATATAAACATGAGTAGAGAATATAGAAGGGAGATATAAGTTAGAGTATATGTTAGAAAATTTTGTATAAGGATATAGTTAGTAACTTCACCATATTCCTTTGTTGCCATTAATGAAAAAGGGGGAGATTGTTGGAAAGTTGACTATATGGATGTATATGAATGTGTTTAGTGTTTTCATTATGGAAATAAAGTCATATGATATTATGAAGTCAGGGCAACTAGTTAGAATAGTAGAATTTGGTTAAGTACAGAGAACTAGATAGTTAACACAACACCAGTTGAACAAAGCATTAGCGCACATGTGTATGACCGAGTTATGGTAGGAACCCTTGAAGATAATCTTTTTGGCATGTAGTCATGCTAAGTCTAAGAGCACATGATCAAATAAGTCCGCATGATGAAGACACAACTAGTTGAAGAGTCACAAACAGTGAGCGGTAGAACATAACAGAGCATGGAACCGACTGTTGGTATTTTGGTTAGCGCTTGTAATATTATTTTGTAAAGGATATTGACCTATTGTATCTAGGTTTTATAAATTTTAATATTATTGTTTATAAACATGCTTGAGCCAATTCACTTGGAAGTGTTATATGTAATAGGTTGAAGGCTGGCCTAGTTAAGAGTTTTTGTTTGCGCATATAAATAAGATTTGCACCTTTGTAATTAAGTATGGTAGAGGAATAGAAAGTTGATCAAAATAGAGTAGAGGTATGTGAAGAATATAATTAAGTAATTAAATAATTCAGGAAACATAATACAAATTAAAGATAGAAAATCTGAAGTTAAGTTTGAAAGATGGAAACATAATACCTCAATTACTTAATTACTTAATTACTTTTTAGGATTGTAGATAACACATAACAGTGATGGTATCTTTGTAATTTAGAAAAAGTACTTTAATTATTTATTGAAGAGATTTGGAATGGAGAACTATAAACCAGTTGGAACACCTATGGTAACAAG
This sequence comes from Chamaecyparis obtusa, assembly GCA_027943335.1. Lineage (NCBI taxonomy): Eukaryota > Viridiplantae > Streptophyta > Pinopsida > Cupressales > Cupressaceae > Chamaecyparis > Chamaecyparis obtusa. Next base: position 1,748,025 of record BSBK01004733.1, read on the forward strand.
ACACAAGTTATCTAGCACAAATGAGACTCCTGTAGTTGAACAAAAGAAGTACAGATCCACAATTAGAGGATTGCAATATTTAACTCATCCAAGACCTGATATATCACATGCAGTTGTAATTGTAGCAAGATTTCAAGCTAAACCCAGAGAATCAAATCATGCAGTAGTAAAGGGGATACTGAGGTACTTAAGAGGCACAATTGAGTATGGATTGTGGTATGAAAAATATGATGATTTTACCCTATGTGCATATATAGATGCAGATTGGGGAGGCAATGTTGATGACAAAAAGAGCACCAGTGGTGGAGCATTTTTCCTTGGAGGAAGATTAGTTTCTTGGCTAAGAAAGAAGAAAATTTTTATTTCACAAAGCACAATAGAAGTAGAGTATGTGGCAGTAACAAACAATTGTAATTAGATAACTTTCATGAAACAAATGTTGAAGGATATTGGAATAAAATTTGTTGAGCCTGTTGTTATACATTGTGATAACACAAGCATAGTTAGTATGTCTAAGAATCTTGTATTACATTCTAAGATAAAGCATTTAGAGATAAAGTATCATGTAGCGAGATAGAAAGTGGTAGAGAAAGAAGTCATACTTGAGAATACCAACCACTCCAAGAAAGTAAAGTCCACCAAGATAATTGAGTGAGGGGGGGTGAATCAGTTATTAGATAAGTACAAATTTTATCAACTTCAATAGATTTTAACCATGTAAGAAATGTAATCAAAAACCATAGAAAGATATACATACATAATAACACAATGACACAAGATATGTTGACTAGGGAACCTCTTGATCAAAGAGTAAACCCCGGTGGGAAAGATGCCCCCATAAGATGCACTAATATGAAAGTTCCTTGTGAGAGGATGGACTTTTTTAGGAGTCTTATAAAATACATTTAGTACATATGAGTCTATGCTAGGAGACTTTGAATACCTACTAAAATATTCTAACTCTGTTAGGAGTTATGGAAGACAGAAGGACCCACTGCCCAAACAACTTCAGGTGTAAGATCACTGAACACATTGTCCAACTGATCTTTATATTATTAAACATAATAATATCAAAAGATTATAGATCTAAACAACTCAATACTCCTTCTCTGATTGTGCCAAACCGCACCAACTGCTTCATCAGATCTCAATACCAAATCTCCATGCTTCACATATCCTCTTCCAACAAGTATTGCACAATTCCACAATTCACTTTCACAATCTTAAAATTCAATTCCACATTCTCATTCTCATATTACAATAAGGAAAAAATTCCTTCCTTTATACCACACTCAAGTCATTACAAATGAGTCGGCATACAAATTAAAAAATCAAAGTTTCCACACGTTACATAAAAATTACACAAAACTATCAGATTCCAAATAAGATAATTATTCACTCGTGCAACCTTAAACCTTGTGCTCACATCCACATCACTATCATCATGTCTTCAAATTATATTCAACTTCGCATGATCAGATTCCATCCTGATTAGGAGATATCATCCGATTTCCACAAAATGCTACTTAGGAACACTGCCCGAATACTGCTTCCACTGATATGCTCATAACTTCCATGAATAAGTGAATTTATATACACACTCTTAACCATGATCTTATATAATATCATGGAGTAATTCATCAACTCCACATAGCTTCATCTTCAATATCCCATGTGCGCTAGCTCAAACACTATCTGCTTCTCTGCTAATCTTTAGTAGATCACTGTGTTGACATCAATGACAATCATAGTCATGAATGCAACAACAACTGCTATAGAATGGCTGTAAATACTCCCCCATAGGATATATTCAGCTTTCAGTCCTAACAATCTCACCCATTGGCATTGATGGAAACATAGATGAAAAAAAATATCCAAGTTCCATAAATACCAACCTCTGCAACACTGCTGCTCTAAAAATAATTTCAAGTCCTCTTCATCAATCAAATCTCGCTTCATTAATTTTTCTATTCAATTCTCTCCAATAGATGGTTTTTAATGTATACTTATCCCCCATTGACATCAATGATAGATGTTTCATCATTATGTCAACAACAACTTCAATATCAAAAGACACTTTTCAAAAAATACGTTCACTAGAGTCCTCATGACTTAGCTCGGATACACATACTCCCCCATAGAGGAAGCACCACCATCCAGTCTAGAAGAAAGATAAGGCTCATATACCACTGGATAGATGCAACAATCCGCATCACTTCTCAAAAGTAGGCTCGGGCATAACCCCAAGCATACCTCTAAGATACTCACATGTATCCTTAGGAAAAGGCTTTGTAAATATGTCTGCAATCTGCTTCTTTGTGCTTATATACTCAAGTCTGACTTCTTTCTCTGCCACTTTCTCTCTCACTACATGAAACTTTATCTCTATATGCTTTTTCTTAGAATGTAATACAAGATTCTTAGACATACTAACTATGCTGGTGTTATCAAAATGTATAACAACAGGCTCGACAAATTTTATTCCAATATCCTTCAACATTTGTTTCATCCAAATTATCTAATTACAATTGTTTATTACTGTAATACCCCAAAAATGGGCTATAAGTTCATTAATCTCCTACATCTTCAATTCGAACGAAATCGACATCAAAGTCCTAGTCTAAGGCACATCTAAACATCATCGAATCATAATTGATTATCTTAAATTCTACATCAGAGAATATTCTTAGTAATATTCCTAATCATCATAATTATCTTTAATTTTATAATTATTTGGCAATAAATCACATTTATCCTAAAATTTGATTAATTAAATATTTTGCATATTTAATTAATTAGATTTAATATTTGCCACTTAATTATTTAATTAAATTTAATTCTATCTATTATTAATTGTATTATTTAATTTTGATAATAAATAAAAATTCCTATGAATAATTGATTAAATTCTTATTTAATTAATTAAAGCATGTTGTCATTATTTAATAATATAATTTTTAATAAAAGTTTGGTAAAATAGTTAATTAACCCATAAATTAATTATTTTATTTCAAAAAGTAGTTAAGTTGAGAATAAATCACTTTATTTATTTATTAAATCATAATTATCCATGTGCACATTCAAGGACCAGTTAAATTGAAAATTGGAAAATCAATGCAAGTTGTTAGCTTTTTGAAACTCAACATCTTTTTGAGTTTTAAAGTGGATCTAAACTCTATTTTGAGTTAATCTCTGCTTTTGCATGTTTTTGTGAGTTAATTATCTTTTATTTAAAAATAACTCAAAAATCAACCTGAGTTATTTGAGTGATTTATGACTTTTTTTCCCATGCACCTCCAAAGCCCTGGATTTCTATAAAAACAAGGCTCAACTCTTCATAATTCATCTCTCAAATTTGCATCCAAGCATCTCATATTTTTGCACAATCACATTGGAGAATTGGAATTGGGAGAATCAAAGCTTATTGTGAATCAAGGCTATTGTGAGATCAAATTTTTTTTTTTTTACATTCATTTAGATTCTTTTTCATATCATTGTTAGATCATTTTAGCTTATTACTTTCCATATTAGCATAGATTCATATTAGTTTTTATCATTCTTATTGCATAGAAATACCAAAAAAATAGCTTAATTGCATTCAATTCATATCTAGATCAATTGCATTCAAATCCTTCATTTAGGTGTCATCTAGGTCACTAATCTTGATAACAATCTGAGAACATTAATCTCGCACCTACTAGAAGGCAGTAAATCGCTTGGTTAGATTAGATTTTAATTTTGCATGATTTGATTATAGCTAACCTCTAATGTTTTACTGAATTGTTGTGTCTATAGATCAGGTACAATTTTTACACACACATTTCCGGTGCCCACCGTGGGGCAACCCACCTTTGCATGCCGATTTTGATTTTTTTGGGGAGCTAAAACCCTAAAGTTTCAAAGATTTAATTTTATCTCCCAAATGGCATGGTTTTTTGGTCTGAAATTATTTTTTTAGGTTGGAGACATATCAAAAAAGCTACAGTAAAAAATTTAGAATTTTCTGAGATGTTTTGAATTTTTAATAATTTTTTCTTAAAATTATAGAAAAAATTAATATCTGACCCAAATCATCATATTTTTTAGAAAATTTTATATTTTTGGAAATCTTTTTAAATTATATAGGGGGTCCATTCTTTGTGTTTTAAATTTGGACATGATATAATAGCTCAAATAGTCAATTTACAAAAATTGGTCTGTTTTGATAAAACAAGACTCCAAGGCACAAATGAAGAGATTTTTCTAAAATTTTTGCATTTTTGGAAAGCTCTCTATTTTTTAGTAGGGGTCTTTATTCTTAATTTCTATTTTTGTTGCCAAAATCATATCAAAAAAATTATATCTTGTTGACTAGGTCAAATGCAGTGCAAAAAAATTAAAATTTTGTGATGGGTATACACTTATTTTTCATATGATTCAATGCATGATATGAGTTGTCATTTGGATTAATTTCTAGTTATTATTGCTCCTAACAATTGATTTTTAGATCTAACCCTAGGGTTTTCATAAGTTGAATATACCTTGCATATCTTGTTTGCTTGTTGGCTTGTTGGAGAGTTTGTAGCTTGCTTGCATAGTAAAGCTCAACAAAAATTGCTAAAAATTAGGTAAAATCTACTAAGCACGTTGCAAGGATCCTAGGTATTCTCTTTCATCTAATGAAATTTCAATTTGGACTTAAAATAAATCTCTTATGTGTCAAGTTTGTGTGCATCTTTTCATGCTTTTGATCTATTTTTACACACTTGCATAATTGATACTAGGTTGTGACCCCTTAAGGATTCATTAAGTAGTCTTAGAATACTTGTGATTGATCTTGATTTTTATTTTGGGTTATTGGACTCACTAATCCACCGGCCCCTCATTTTCGCCCCATGGTTGCAATCTCAGCGCCATAAAGGGGAGGGGTCAACAGGACAGAAGCGTTAAGTGTTCCACTTGGCAACCCTTTTGTGCTTTTAGGAACTCACTTGTTTTCTAAGTTGGGGACTCATTTTAAGCTTGTGTGATGTGTTAAGTGTTCCACTTTGTAGACTCATCTCATATTCACTTTAAGCGTTAAGTGTTCCTCTTTCGGATTTTTGGGTACTTTTGGTAGATTTGCTTTCGGGAATATATTTGTGCTCGCATAGTAATTAGGCCCTATGAACACTATTCGTGATTCTTGAGAGATTGGATTCCTAGAGAAATCTTTCTTGACGATAGAATCCTTGTAGGTAGGGAGGATACTTAGTGTGTTTCACATTCAACTTGGTTAGTGCGTCTTCTCTTATTGATCGATACATTCTCTCCTAGGAGAGGTTGATAGATCATGTGGGGTTGACATCACGAGCTTTGGTGAATCAAAATTGGTTAGTGCACCTTCTCTTATTGATTGATACATTCTCTCCCAAGAGAGGTTGATAGATCACGTGGAGTTGGCATCATAGACCTTGGTGAAGAAAAACTTTGTCTTAGTGTGTCGGATTAATCTGCTTGCTTTGTTTGGGTTAAAAGTGAAAAGGTGTCAAAAACCTTGGATTTGGAGCCAAGACCCCTTGTGGTATACTATTGTGAGTCATCTTTAGAGAGGGTTAACCGTAGCGGACAATCCCTTCACAGGGAAAATTGCGCTGACAGAATCTCAAGCGGTCATAGTCATTTTCGCCATGGTAGTGATAGCCGCTATATAAATGTCCTTGTGGAAGAAATCTCCATGGGTATGGTTCATTGTTGGGTTGTCAGATCTCCCTAGCAGCTCCTGAAGATTAAGTTCTCAGACTGTGTCAAAACCCTGGTGCGTCGGGATTGGAGTTCACCCCTTTGGATCATAAAAGTTGCAGAGTCAAACCACTACTAAAAACCCTAGCGAGGCCAAATTTTCATTTTATAGGGTATATGTGCATTATTGCAAAACATTTTTGGAACATACACAATTAGCACTTTTGAGGATTAGAACAAATAAGTCACTTGATTGTTCATGCGCAAGGTTGCTTTTGCCCTTGTTCATTGTTTTCAGACATGCTTGAAATCACTTGCTTATTGTTTTGCATGCTTGTTTATCTATCTGGTTACTAAAAATGAACAAATCTATTACAATCTTCAAATCTGGACATTGAAATTTGTAAACAATCTGAATCTAAAAAACTCAAAATTTGCAAAATCTGAAGTCAAATTCTTTTCTGGAATGAAAATCATTTCAGGAAGTCAAAAAGTCATACGAGTTTCCATCAAGTGTCATTTCATTGCATACCCACTGTCGTACGAGCTTTTGCAACTGTCGTATGAGTTGTGCAACTATCATTTCATAGCTCACCCACTATCATACAAGTTTTTCAGAGTGTCATTTGGGAAATTTTTGAAAGTTGTCAGAAAATTGTTAGAATTGCCAGATGTTTAGCTCTTTCAGCCTAGTTTCAGAATCTATCAAATGGATCATTGTGTCAGGAATAGAGTAGTAGCTATTAAGAGTCCAATCATTTTCTTAAAGTGGCCTTTTGAATCTGATTCAGCCTTCTATCTAATCGATTTGAATCTTTATCATCTCGTGTCAAAACCTTGTCATGACTATCAATCTTCAATCAATCAATCATCAAAATGACTAAGTGTTGTGATATCTTGTCCGCTATCTTTTGGGAACCTACCCATACATCCAAGGCATAGTATCCTTCATCCACATCTAATCAAATCTTTAAATCAATCAAACCTTGGCAAGGTTGCGTCATTTGATCATCTTGATTCAATTCATTCTTCAGTTATCTGAATCTTATTCTTTTGTTTCACTCGAAGTTGATGGTGGAGACTAGAGCTTCCTCTCACAAGAAATCTATTACCACTATCCAAAATCCAAATTTTGAGCAACTCATCAATTCTGGTCTTTACGAGGAGGATGGTCTTGGAAACTATCGATTGAAATCTGGTTACGTACCCCCTCCATCGACTCACGGAGGTACTCAACATACCCCTCATCAATATAATCTAGGGAGTCCAAAAAATCCTACCATGTCTCAAGTAGGGACAAATTTTGGCTCTCAAAGAGCTCAATCTCAACATGGTGCAAATCAGGAACCCACACCTAAAGAAATTGCTTGCTACCAAAATGATGATGAATTTAACAAGATGATGAGACATTTCTTGAAAGAAAATAGAGAAGCCTACTTTTTACAACTAGCTCATCAAGGAGCTAAACTTCCTCCCAACTTTAATGTTGAAGATATCATTACACATGAGGAAGAAACTCCACTCACAGCTATGATGAAATAGATACATGCTTTACAAGTCAAATTTAATAATCTTGAGAAAGAAAAGGAACACAAAGAGTTCTCCATGGAAGCTCTATGCCCTTTTCCTTTTGACAAAAACTTGTATATGCCACCATTTCCAAAAAGAGTGGAGATGCCAAAGTATGATAAGTATGATGGACACTCTGATCCTCAAGATCATGTCAGAGAGTTCTATACGTAATCCATGGAATTTATGCATGAACTGACCTATCTGATGCATCTTTTTCCTAGATCTCTGGGTAGAGCATCCATTCAGTGGTTTTCAAGATTGCCTCCTACGATCAAAATGTTTGAGGAATTGATTAAATTGTTTTATCAACAATATTCCTACAATATTCAGCATCCGGTCACCATGATTGATATTTGTAATCTCAAGCAATATCCAGGAGAATCATTCCTAACTTTCCTCAAAAGGTGGCGAAAGAAGTTCTCTCTATATGCTAGACCAATTCTCGAAATGGAGAAACTTGAAATCTTTATCAATAACCTTGTTCCAGAGCTCAATTATCCCTTACAAATGCAAGATCATGCATCTTTTGACAAAATGGTGGATAACACTATCAAAATCAAAAAAGTTCTTGTAAAAAAAGGGGAAATCACACTCCAAAAAGACAAGTACGAATCTGGATCTAGTTCCAAAGACAAGAACAAAAATTGGAACAAGAACAAAGGTATCATCACAGATGGCATTGTTGACACTATCCATGCCCCATCAAAGGCACCAGCCTACAATCTCACTCTTGGCACTCAAGCCATTAAAGCTTCCGAGAAAAAGTCTTCTCAACCATCTCAAAGGAAGCCAGAATTCAAAAAATGGGATAAACATCAAAAATTGACTCCTCTAGGAGAGTCTTCAGAATCAGCTATGAAAACTCTACTGGCTGATAACATCATCTCTTTACCACCAATCCGACCGAATGCTCAGGACCCCAAACCGATATGGTGATAGGATAATGAATTCTATGATTTCCATCAGAGTAAAGGTCACAAAACTAGTAGTTGCTACCACTTGAAGCATACCATTCAAGATCTAATTGATAATGGAGACATCATAATTGACAATCCCATGAGAAATAAAGATCATACAACATTCACAAAACCATTTCCAAAACATGGTCAAAAGGTTTCAACTTCTCAGCCTAATATGGGGGCAAAAGTCAACTATGCCTACCCTAGAAATAACACTATCATCAATATGGTTGAACCATGTCTCTCTGAAAGTTGCAATGTCAACACAATCATATGAAGGGACAGAGATCATTCCTTAGCTAACACAGTTACTCGATCACAAGCTCAAACACATCTGAATGGACAAAACCCAAATTCATCAAATGTCCCAAAGGTGCCCTTCAATCTTTCATCTGCTTCTAAACAGAAGGCTGCTTCCAAATCTTTTAATCCAAAGGATACAAGGCCTATGTCTTATAGCATTGTTCAACAACTCCAGCACACTAATGCAAAAATCTTCATGTTTGATTTGCTTCAAATATCTCCAGCTCATAGAGCCATTCTCGATAAAGCTTTGCTCGGTTCCAATGTTCCTGATGACCTTGATTTAGACAGGTTCCAGACTATGGTTGGACATCTTACATCTCCGCAATATATCTCCTTTTCAGAGGAAGATGACAACTCCTTGAGTCACCCACATAATTAGCCTTTGCATATAGAAGTCTTGATCCAGAACTGTAGAGTCAAACGTGTGTTGATAGATGGGGGCATTGGCCTAAACATTTGTTCTTATAGCTTGATCACACAATAAGGATTTTCAGAATTGGCTATTGATCCTAGAAAGAAAATAACTATCAAGGCCTATGATGAACAAGAAAGATCTTCTAAAGGCACCATTATCTTACCTATTAGAGTGGGTCTAGTTATCAAAGATACCATCTGTCAAGTGCTTGATCTACCTTTGGCCTACAAGGTCCTTCTAGGGAGACCATGGATACATGAAATGCAAGCCATTCCTTCTACATACCATCAATGTTTGAAGTTTCCTTATGAAGGAGTCGAGGTTACTATCCTAGTAGATCTGAATACAACTTGCAACACCTTGAAGGAAAGTGCCGATAAGCTTGTACCTAATAACAAAGAATCTCCCATAGAGCCAACTAAAGAAGCATCCACATCTAAAATGGGAGATCTTGCCAAAGAGGTTAATATCAAAGAAAATAGTATGGGAGAATACACTATCGAGCCAGTCTTATCTTTGACATCTCTCCCTATCTCGCCTAAGTCTTATGGGCAATCTTTGAAACAATCCAAGCCCAAACCTCAGGAACCTCTTGAGGCATATAAATTTTTTTTTGTAGTAGAACAAGTATCCAAGCAAGAATTTGAAGAGGATGAAGCTATGCTATCATGGCTATACAAAGATGAATCTGATTCTCAAGTTGTTCAAACTGGTAAATTTGCTGTATCCAACTCCCTTCCAAGTCATATGGTCCAGGAGGTAAATTAATAGCTAAGATAGGATATTCAGGTCAAGGACCTCTAGGAATTAGAGGAAAAGGTCTTGAGGCACCCCTCCCACATATTGGTAGAGAAGATAAAAATAAAATTGGCTTAGGATTTAAGAAGAAACCCTATCACCTCAAAGGTAATTGCTCGCATGTCATAGAGCAGATCGCACCAAGGGAACCTCTTCTTAAGAAAGAAGAAATAGAACCATCAAATAGTGATTCAGATAGTTCAGAACTCATCCCCTATGAAAAATTGCCTAAAGAGATCAAAGACCTTCTTAATGATAAAGATGATCCTATCAAGAGAATTAATGTGGTAGAAACACAAGAACCTACTATCAATCAAGAGATAGTTGCAACACAAGAACCAACTAGTCTAGAAAACAATCAAGAAGAGGGAAGTGGTAGTGATTCTGAGACAGATTCCCATGAGTATGAATACAAATCAAAATCTGAGGGTAACCCTTCTTGGGGTATTCACCTTGACTTTACTCATGTTCTAAGATTTCCTGGAAATCCTGAATCAGAAGATGAATCTAATGACTATGAATGGGGAGTCATCCTAGAACTAGATGAGCTTATCATAGAGAAACATGTTGATGTTATTCACCAATATGCACCTCAACCCAATGTAAGTCTAGAGCGAAATGATGAACCTATCGAGTCTGATCCAGCTATGGCTGAATTGGACTCCCACGATGACATTGAGCTATTCACGACTTGGATGTCTTAAGTTGTAGTATCACCTTTGAACTCATGTGTCAGGTTAGGACCAATGATGATAGATCAATATTCATAAACACCATATCCCAAGCCTTTCCTACTTTGACTATCCAATGCCCTGATCTTATCGACCAAACTTCCACAAACCCAAACCATGGTATTTATACCTTCCCGAATGACTATGCCCTTGCCTGCTACCTCAATGCAGTTGAGCCAATGAGTACTTCCATCAGTGAACCAAGCATCAGCATGACCGAGTTGGACATCAAATATCTTAGTCAGAAAAACAAGAGTAAAAAGAAAAAGAAAAAGAGTTCTAAGGGTGAAAACCACTTTGTGGCAGTCTTAGAACCGACAAAAGTAAAAATAAAAGATGTATCCAAAGGTGAAAGCCTCTCTGAGGCACCTAAGGATGAGATATTTGATGTCCTTCCAAGTCATTTACATGACAGGTCTCCAATTCTAATTGAGCCCACCCAATCCATTAATTTGGGTACAATAGAGGAACCACAATTGGTACATGTAGTACAATCCTTATCAGAAGAAGAGAAACAAAAATTTACTACATTCTTGACAGAAAAGAAAGATCAACTTTGCATGGAAGTATTTAGATATGCCAGGGTTGGATCCAAATCTTATCATGCACCATCTATCCATTGCTCCTGGAGTAAAATCGGTCAAGCAAAAATTAAGAAAGATGCATCCTTATGGTGCACTTTTAGTCAAAGCTGAATTAGAGAAACTCCTAAAAGCTGGATTCATCCATGTCATAGACTATGCTGAGTGGATCTCCAACATTGTACCTATTTCTAAACCAGATGGTTCAATTAGAGTGTGCAAAGACTTTAGAGATGTGAACAGAGCATGCCCTAAGGATGATTTTCCATTGCCTAACACTGATATGATAGTGGACATGACTGTGGGCTATGAGATGTATTCCTTAATGGATGGCTTTTCTGGATACAACCAAATCAAAATTGCTCCAAAAGACCAAGATAAAATTGCTTTCACATGTGCGTGGGGAACCTTCTGTTGGAATGTTATGCCATTCGGACTCAAAAATGTTGGAGCTACATATCAAAGAGCAATGACATCTATTTTTCATGATATGATGCATAGAACGATGGAGGACTATGTTGATGATACCTTGGAAAAATCAATGAATAGAACTGAACATCTAACTGACTTGAGCATGATCCTAGATAGAATGGAAAAGTTTAGTCTCTGACTAAATCCTAAGAAGTGTGCTTTTGGTGTCACTTCTGGAAAGCTCTTAGGATACATAGTTTCAAAGAAAGGCATTGAAGTTGATCCGGCTAAAGTCAAGGCTATAATAGAGATGAAACCTCCCACAAATATCAATCAAATGAGGACGTTGCAAGGTAGAGTTCAATCTATCAGAAGATTCATATCAGAGCTAGTGGATAGATCACAGCCTTTTACAAAAACATTACATAAAGGTGTGACCTTTGCATGGAATGAAGAATGCAAGAACAACTTTAACCATATCAAGAAGTATCTATCAAATCCCCCTATCTTGATGCCTCCTATTCATGGGAAGCCATTGATCTTGTATGTCTTTGCAACAACCACATCACTGGGGGCATTGCTAGCACAACATGATGAAGACAAAAAGGAAAGAGCCATTTATTATATAAGCAGAACATTGGTGGCATATGAAAAAAACTATTCTATGATTGAGAAAGCTTGTCTCACTGTGATTTTTGCATCACAAAAATTGAGACACTATATGCTAGCTCATACCACGCATGTAGTAGCAAAAATTGATCCACTGAAATACCTACTAAGCAAGGCTGCCCTCACCGGTAGACTGGCTAAATGGGTCATGCTTCTAAGTGAATTTGACATTGAATATGTTGAAAGAAAAGCTAGAAAAGGTCAAGTTATTGCTGATCAACTAGTAGATGCACCCATGTTTGATGACACACCAATGCAAATGGAATTTCCAGACTCATCTATTATGCACCTATCTTCTAGAGAATGGATATTATTCTTTGATGGCTCCTATACATAGAATGGATCTGGAGCAGGCATATTATTCCTAACTCCCCAAGGATACTCAATCCCCAAAGCATTCCGATTAAAGTTTCCTTGCACAAACAATATTGTGGAATATGAAGCCCTTTTGAATGGTATGAAAATAGCAATTGAATGGAGAGTAACAGAGCTACACATTCATGGAGACTCTCAACTTTTTATTCATCAAGTCAATGATGTGTACCAAACTAAAGATGAAAAACTCATTCCTTACAAAAGAATGGTCGATGATCTTAAGAAATATTTCATCTGTATCACATTTGAGCAAATTCCTAGAATAGAGAACAAGGCTGCCGATGCAATGGCAACACTATCTACTTTATTACAGTAGCCTAAACATGAGCTACGTTATGAGTTCCTGGTGGAAGCACTCTCTTATCCTGCATATGACTCCCCTGAAACTTGCATGATTTGCACTGTTGTAGGTCATGATTCATCCTGATATAAAAACCAATTTTCCTATCTCCAAGACCAAATCATTCCTGATACCTTCAACCGTCACGAAAAGAGATACCTTATCCGTAATGCCTCCCGATATGTCATCATTGGTAATGATCTATACAAATGAGGTCTAGATGGTACGCTACTTAGATGTTTAGAATGGGAAGAGTCTCAACGTGCATTAGAGGAAGTCCATGATGGTATTTGTGGGTCACACTCAAATGGTTTAACACTAGCTCAAAAACTTATTAGGGTTGGGTACTATTGGCCTGAAATGGAGAAAGAGGCTATCAAATTTGCTAAGAATTGTCAAAAGTGTCAAGTACATGGCAACCTAATTCATGCTCCAGGGAGGGATCTAATCCCCTTTACAACACAATGGCCTTTCCATCAATGGGCATTTGATCGTATCAGGATGATTCATCCTCATTCTTCTAATAGACATACCCATATAATCACAGCCATAGATTATTTTACAAAATGGGTAGAAGCGGTCCCTTTGACACAAGCAACTGGAAAGCAGATATCGATGTTCATCTTGAACTATATCATATGCAGATATGAGATCCCTCATTCCATAATCATAGATAATGGTGGGAAATTCAGGAATAAAGACCTCGATGATCTATGTGCCAAATTTAAGATCACCCAACATTGGTCTTCTATCTACTATCCACAAGGGAATGGACAAGCAGAGGCTTCTAACAAAAATCTATTGAAGATCTTGCACAGAACAGTAAACAAAACTGGCAGAGACTGGCATCTCATGATTAATCCAGCTCTATGGGCCTACAGAACAAGTATCAAAACACCTACTGGGGCTACACCTTTCACTTTAGTTTATGGGTCTGAAGCGGTATTGCCTATTGAGGTTGAAATCCCATCACTTAGAATTAGAATGCATGGTCTAGTAATTGATGATGACTATAGAGTGTCTAGGTTACAAGAACTAGAACTACTAGATGAGTGCAGACAAGCAGTGTATGATCATCTCAGAGTATATCAGAAGAGAATGTCTAGAGACTACAACAAAAAAGTTAGACACAAAGAATTTCAAGTTGGCGATCTAGTCTTGAGAGAAAATCCTAAAAATCAATCCCATCGAGAACGCAAGGGGAAGTTCAAACCCAACTGGCTGGGTCCCTTTGTAATCACTACTAGTTCTGGCTCTAGTGCCTATCAACTCTCAATGACTGAAGGAGAACAGCTCCGAGAACCAATCAACGTTCTCCATCTAAAGAAATTCTATGCCTAAGGCATTTAGTCTATGGTTAAATATCCTGAAAAAATCCTAAAAATCAGAAAAAGTCCTAAAAAAAATGAACATCTTGGTGAAAACCTAGCAATAGGTGCCTTGATGATTCGCAAAAAAATCAGAAAATATCAAAAAAAAAAAAAAAATTGAAAAATGAAAAATACAAAAAAAAAAAAAAAAAAAGTGCCTTGGTGAAAACCTGGAAACAGGCACCTTGGTAGCAAAAATAGAATCTCTGCCAAGATGGTGAAAACACGGCAAATAGGCACCACTTGTTCAAAATGCTCCATCTATCAGCACAATCTTGGTCTTTCCCAGCTTTCAGTTTTGTACATATCTCCTGGTTTGTTTCAACATTTCCAGTTTTCAATAAGTCGGTCTGTACACCAACTAGCTCAAGCGTCTGTATCCTATCAATGTTTAACACTTGGGGGCAATCAATGTCATATCCTATGGCCTCCAGTATATCTTAGATGTCTCATATCCAGTCAGAGTCCTTTGAAGCTTCATTTGAGTTAGTCAAGTCTATCTTGTCTCCAGAAAGGATTTTGCATCTACAACAACATAATTAAACATCAAACTGAAAACAATTTGTGCCTTTCATGCTTTTATCTCCTTGTATGCTTACTGATTCACATTGATATTTTTGCATATTGTGTCCCTTCGAGCCCCTCGATGATGTCCTTTATAGGATTTAGAGAGTGATGATTGGGGGCATAATCTTTTCTTTGTTTTCTGCTTGTATGTGAAAATCTAACAACTTTAGAAATTTTGGATTGAAATGGTGTCCGACTGTAAGAGCCTCTATCTTGAATTGGATGGCCATGTGTACCTCAACCATTGATACCTAGATGATTCAAAGAAGTATCGATCTAACTATTGTCTTTTTGAGTGAGTTCTTTCTCCTACTGTGAAAAATGATCTTACCTAAGGATGTGAATGATAAAGGGTCACTACGAGTAATTCACACTAGATTTGGAATGATCTCTTGACTGTTTGATGTGTTTGTAATGCAAGGTGTATTCAGGTCATCATGACATTTACATTTTGATGCTTATACAAATTGCTATATTAAAATAGACATGATATTCAAGTCATCCTGGCGTTTATGCCTTGGTGCTTATATCTAATCCGACATTCTGAAAAATAAAATCAATATTCATATATCCATGGTTGTTGACCAGTGGGTGTTGTATTGATTCTTGTGCATACAAATTGATATTCATATGTCTATGGTTTCATAGCTAGTGGGCATTGTATTGATTTATCTAGTTACCTAAAAGTTCAATGATGATAACAAATCAACATATGATCAGTGAGTAGGTCCTAGGTCTTAGATTGCATTTCATTTTGCATGTCTCTTTGCATTTTGCACGTTTGCATGATCTCACAATGATTAAACAAACTTCAATCCTTAAACAATTCTTCAAATCACATCTTCAAATCTAACAAGAGTTGAATCTCACATGAAGGTTCCTCCAATGAAACAACAAGTAGAATCCTTTTTCGGGATCAAAATTGAAATCTGAGATCATTTATATTATTCACTACTTGCATAATCAACCTTCAATCATCACAGAAATCCAAAATTCAACTTAATTGATTATCTTCCATCAAACTATCAAAATTTCAACTTGGTCAACTATGGTCAACTCATAGTTTAACCTAGTCAAACTTGGTCGTCTAGACCTTCCAATGATGCAGAATGCATTCTCGAATGCATTTAACCACTTCTCAAATCAATTTACATGCTTCTAAACCATTTAACACTAACTTTTCTTGTCAACTTTCAATTTTAATCCCTAAGGGGGCATGGTATTGCACATCATTCAAAGTCTGTAAATCAAATTTCTATCAATATCTTTCATGAGTGATCAAGACAAACAATCATGTCTAGTTACCGATTCATCAAAAGTCCTCATCGCTTGGGGAAAATCTATCATCACTTGGGGCATATCAGATTCATCGATCCATATCAATCTGGTATCCTCCTAATCTTGTAAATTGTATCAGTTTTTGCAACCATCGGATCATAGTGTTCTTTCCTTGGTTCTTCGGCAACTGAAGGGTTCAGATGTGATACCTGCTAGTTCTGCTAAGACAATCGAGTCTAGAATGGGTCACTCACTTCTTTGCAATCCTAAGGTTTGGAATCAGGCGTTTTGACACTTTTTCACAATCATAGGTTCATTTGCTGTTATAGTGAACATTATCTTTGGTCATTCAGG
Source organism: Chamaecyparis obtusa (assembly GCA_027943335.1). Taxonomy (NCBI): domain Eukaryota; kingdom Viridiplantae; phylum Streptophyta; class Pinopsida; order Cupressales; family Cupressaceae; genus Chamaecyparis; species Chamaecyparis obtusa. The sequence goes on from BSBK01004733.1 coordinate 1,764,451, forward strand.
ACCTATTATCTCTATATCAAATCAATATCAATCAGCTTCCGTCTCATATCAATTATCAATTTCAAACATCAGTTTCATATCTTTATCAAACACAGACTTTCTTTGAACCACTGTGCTTCACACAGTAATTCAAAGAGGGGCAAAATGTAATACCCCAAAAATGGGCTATAAGTTCATTAATCTCCTACATCTTCAATTCGAACGAAATCGACATCAAAGTCCTAATCTAAGGCACATTTAAACATCATTGAATCATAATTGATTATCTTAAATTCTACATCGGGGAATATTCCTAGTAATATTCCTAATCATCATAATTATCTTTAATTTTATAATTATTTGGAAATAAATCACATTTATCCTAAAATTTGATTAATTAAATATTTTGCATATTTAATTAATTAGATTTAATATTTGCCACTTAATTGTTTAATTAAATTTAATTCTATCTATTATTAATTGTATTATTTAATTTTGACAATAAATCAAAATTCCTATGAATAATTGATTAACTTCTTATTTAATTAATTAAAGCATGTTGTCATTATTTAATAATATAATTTTTAATAAAAGTTTGGTAAAATAGTTAATTAACCCATAAATTAATTATTTTATTTTAAAAAGCAGTTAAGTTGAGAATAAATCACTTTATTTATTTATTAAATCATAATTATCCATGTGCACATTCAAGGACCAGTTAAACTCAAAATTGGACAATCAATGCAAGTTGTTAGCTTTTTGAAACTCAACATCTTTTTGAGTTTTAAAGTGGATCTAAACTCTATTTTGAGTTAATCTCTGCTTTTGCATGTTTTTGTGAGTTAATTATCCTTTATTTAAAAATAACTCAAAAATCAACCTGAGTTATTTGAGTGATTTATGGCTTTTTTTCCCATGCACCTCCAAAGCCCTGGATTTCTATAAAAACAAGGCTCAACTCTTCATAATTCATCTCTCAAATTTGCATCCAAGCATCTCATATTTTTGCACAATCACGTTGGAGAATTGGAATTGGGAGAATCAAATCTTATTGTGAATCAAGGCTACTGTGAGATCAATTTGTTTTTTTTTACATTCATTTAGATTCTTTTTCATATCATTGTTAGATCATTTTAGCATATCAATTTCTATATTAGCATAGATTCATATCAGTTTTTATCATTCTTATTGCATAGAAATACCAAAAAAATAGCTTAATTGCATTCAATTCATATCTAGATCAATTGCATTCAAATCCTTTGTTTAGGTGTCGTCTAGGTCACTGATCTCGATAACAATCTGAGAACATTAATCTGGCACCTACTAGAAGGTAGTAAATCTCTTGGTTAGATTAGATTTTAATTTTGCATGATTTGATTATAGCTAACCTCTAATGTTTTACTGAAGTGTTGTGTCTACAGATCAGGTACAATTTTCACACACACAGTTGCTACCACATATTCTGCTTCTACTATGGTCTATGAAATACAATTTTTCTTCTTTCTTAGCCAAGAAACTAATCTTCCTCCAAGGAAAAATGCTCCACCATTGGTGCTCTTTTTGTCATCAACACTGCCTCCCCAATCTGCATCTGTATATGCACATAGGATAAAATCATCTGATTTTTCATACCACAATCCATATTCAATTGTGCCTCTTAAGTACCTTAGTATCCTCTTTACTGTTGCATAATGTGATTCTTTGGGTTTAGCCTGAAATCTTGCTACAATTCCAACTGCATGTTATTGATCAGGTCTTTTATGAGTTACATATTACAATCCTCTAATCATAGATCTGTACTTCTTTTGTTCAACTGTAGGAGTCTCATTTGTGCTAGATAACTTGTGTTCTATTACCATAGGTGTTCCAACTGGTTTATAGTTCTCCATTCCAAATCTCTTCAATAAATGATTCAAGTAATTTGTCTGACCTACAAAGATACCATCATTGTTCTGTGTTATCTACAATCCTAAAAAGTATTTCATTTCACCAATCATACTAATTTCAAATTCACTTTTCATTTCATCTACAAATTTATCACTGGCTTCATCTTCTCCTCCAAAGATAATATCATCAAGAAAAATAACTATAACCAACAAACCATTTTCAATTTCTTTTGTGTACAAGTTTCTGTCTTTTGTGCCTTTAGTAAATCCCAATTTCAAAAAATACTTATCCAATCTTGCATACTATGTTCTAGGTGCTTGCTTTAGTCCATATAAAGCTTTCTTCAGTTTACATACCATATCTCCTTCTTTAGTTAAATGAAAACCTTTAGGCTACTCAATGTTGACTTCACATCCATATGATACACTTTGAATTTCTTATAGGCTGCATAAGTCAAAAACATTCTTACTGCTTCAATTCTTTCTACTAGTGCAAATATTTCCTTATAGTCAATTCCTTCTTGCTATGAGTATCCTTTACATACCAATCTTTCTTTATTTCTTACAACTTCTCCTTGTTCATTCATCTTGTTCTTGAATACCCATTTAGTTCCTATAACATTCTTATCTTTAGGTCTAGGGACCAATTCCCAAGTCTTGTTCTTTTCAATTTGATCTAGTTCTTCCTTCATAGCTTTAATCCAATGTTCATCTTCACAAGATTCACTAGTATATTTAGGTTCAATTTGAGAAATTAAATAGAACTGTTCTTGTACCTTATTCTATGTCTGAACTCCTCTGTCTATGCTTCCAATAATCTGCTAAATAGGATGATTTCTTGATAGATTCCTATTAGGTGTCATTGTCTCAGTTCTTGTTTCTGTTGTAGGTTCTTGAATGATTTCATCACTATAGCTTTCATTCAACAAATCATTAGTAGTTTCATAGAATAATTCAATGTTATTTGGATTAGTTCTAGGATGAGTTCCTTCATCTGATTCATAATCAAGCATTCTTTCCTAAATTTTGAACTTTTCATCAACTTTAACATTTGCACTCTCAACAATAGTCTTAGTTCTTTTATTATAACATCTATAAGCTTTTCTCTTCAATGAATATCCAAGAAATATACCTTCATCACTTCTAGGATCAAAATTTCCAATGTCATCATCTCTCTTAATATAACATTTGCTTCCAAAAATTCTAAAATACTTAACTGATGGTGCATGTCCAAACCATAGTTCATAGGGTGTCTTGTATGTGTATGCTCTAATCTATACTCTATCCATTGTATACACTATTGTGTTCACTGCTTCTCTCCATAATATCTTCACCAAATCATTCTCAAATAACATGGCTCTTGTTGCTTCAGTCACTAACCTATTTTTTCTTTTTTCAATACCATTTTGTTTAGGTGTCCTAGGGGATGAAAACTATCTCTTAATACCATTCACTTCAAAAAAAATGTTAAATTATTTTGAAGTAAATTTTCTCCGCCTCTATCTGATCTCAAACATTTAATCTTCATTCCAGATTCATTTTCAACTTTGTTCTTAATAATCTTAAACTTATCAAATGCTTCAGACTTCTCTTTAAGAAATGCAATCCACATCATTCTTGTAAAATCATCAACAAGAATAATAAAATACCTTTCTCCATAGAATCCTCTAGTCCTTGTGGGACCACTCAAATCTATATAAACAATTTCAAACTTCTCTGTTGTTGTGAACTTCTTGCTGGGAAATGATCTTCTCTTCTATTTAGCCATCACACATTCCTTGCAAATCATGTTAGTAGGATTCATAATTTTAGGCAAATCTCTTACTGCAAGTGTAGTACTCACTTTCACAATGTTATCAAAGTTTATATGACAAAATCTTTTGTGCCATAACCAACTGCCATCAATCTTAGTAATCAAGCATGTCATCTTAGTAGGATTCAACTGAAATACATTACCTCTGGTTCTAGATCCAATACCAATCAAATTTCCATCTTTGTCTTTGATTACACAGGTTTTCTCAGTAAACCAAACCTGATATCCCTTATCAACTAGTTGTCCAACACTCAAAAGGTTATGTTTCAATCCATCCACAAAGTAAACATCATCAGTATTAGTCTTTCCATCAAGAGTAATATATCCTATACCATTGATCAAACAAGGTGCATTGTTTCCAACTCTAACAACTCCTCCATCATAATTGTTAAACTTTATGAAATTTTTCATGTCTCTAGTCATATGATGTGAACAACCACTATCTATAATCTAATCAGCTTTCTTTTCTACTTGAGAAACTAAATCTTTTTCTTCTTTTATTGCTATAAGTCCTATATTATCATTCTCAGTATCACTTTCACTTAAATATTTCTTCATCATTAGCATAATAAAATTCTTTAGATCTCCTAGGTTTAAAGTTATTTCTATACTTATTAACTCTCTTGGGACATTTAGATGCAAAATGACCATATTCTTGACAAGTCCAACATTTAAAAATTTTCTTACCGTTTGGTGCTCTTTTCACAAGAAAGGCAATACCTTCTTCAATCTTCCTATCTTATTCATTTATAGATATGTTTCTAATAGCATAATCTTCTCTTACACTTATGTTTCTTGACAAAGTAGGGTGAACACTAAGTGCGCTGAATGTTGTCTTCATTCTAGGTAAATCTCCAGATTGTCTCAAGTTCATCTCTGCTGCTTCTAATCTTCCAAGAAGAGTTTCTCTGGTGAAGTTCTCATTACAAGGTATAACTTGTTCAATAATTTGTGTTGTCTTGTTAAATGAAGGAGTCTTGTTAATTTTCCATATCACTTCATTCTTTTTATTATTTCCTTCACAAGATTTTATACCTACAACAATCTCTGACATTCTACAATTATAGCTTCTAATAGATTCATCTTTCATCATTCTTATATCTACAAATGCACATATCCAATTATGTAATCTGACTTTCTTTGCATGTTCATCACCTTCAAAAGTAGATTGTAAAGATAACCATATTTCATGAGATGTTTTTAGATATTTTACCTGACTGTACTCATTTTTTGGAAGGGCTAACAAAAATGCTTCTCTAGAAAGTATGTTACACATGAATAGATCACTTTCCTCATTAGTACATTCTTTAATCTTGTCTTCATCAATGATAGTCTTTTGATTCTTTGTGATTAACCAATAACCTAGTCCTAAACAAAGTAAATGTGTCATCATCATTTCTTTCTAGCTGTCAAAATTTACTCCATCAAACTTAGGGCTTTCTTTCCTAAAATGACTCACCATGGATCTCCTTAAGTTGTTAAACTTTTCTTTCAAGGACCTACTGCTCTGATATCAATTGTTAGAAAGTAAAGTCCACCAAGATAACTGAGAGGGGTGGGTGAATTAGTTATCAGATAAATAAAATTTTTATCAACTTCAATAGATTTTAACCATGTAAGCAATGTAATCAACAACCATAGAAATATATACATACACAATAATACAATGACACAAGATATGTTGACTAGGGAACCTCTTGATCAAAGAGTAAACCCCGGTGGGAATGATACCCACAAAAGATGCACTAATATGAAAGTTCCTTGTGAGAGGATGGACTCTATTAGGAGTCTTATGAAATACATTCAATACATATGAGTCCCTACTAGGAGACTTTGAATCCCTGCTAAATGATTCTAACTTTGTTAGGAGTTATGGAAGACAGAAGGACCCACTACCCAAACAACTTCAGGTGTAAGATCATTGAACACACTATCCAACTGATCTTTATATTATTCAATAGAATAATATCAAAAGATTACTGATCTCAAAAACTCAATACTCCTTCTTTGACTGTGCCAAACTGCACCAACTGCTTCATTAGATCTGTATACTTCGTATATCCTCTTCCAACAAGTATTGCACAATTACGCAATTCACTTTCACAATCTTACAATTCAATTCCACATTCTCATTCTCATTCTCATATTAAAATAAGGAAAAGAATCCTTCCTTTATACCACACTCAAGTAATTACAAATGAGTAGGCATACAAATTACAAAATAAAAGTTTCCACACGTTACATAAAAATTACACAAAACTGTCAGCTTCCAAATAAGATAATTCTTCACTCGTGCAACCTCAAACCTTGTGCTCATGTCCAGGTCACTATCATAATGTATTCAACTTATTTTCAACTTTGCATGATCAGATTCCATCCTGATTAGGAGATATCATCCAATTTCCACAAACCGCTACTGAGGAACACTACTTGAATACTACTTCCATTGATATGCTCATAAAGTCCATGAATAAATGAATTTCCATATGTGGTTTTAACCACAATCTTATAGAACATCATAGAGTAAGTCCTCAACTCCACATAGCTTCATCTTCAATATCCCATGTGCGCTAGCTTAAACATTATCTTCTTCTCTACTAATCTTTAGTAGATCACTGTGTTGACATCAATGATAATCATAGTCATGAATGCAATGACAACTGCTATAGAATGGCTATAAATACTCCCCCATAGGATATATTTAGTGTTCATTCCTAACAAATATTATTATTTATAAACACGCTTGATCCAATTCACTTGGAAGCATTATATGTAATAGGTTGAAGGCTGACCTAGTTAATAGTTTTTGTTTGTGCATATAAATAAGACATGCACCTTTGTAATTAAGTATGGTAGAGAAATAGACATTTAATTAGAATAGAGCAGAAGTATGCAAAGAGTAGTTAGAATTTTTTAGCTCTTTACAAGAGACTAAAGCGTAAGCGTATAAAGAAACTATTTTGACAACAGTGTCATGGCAACAATTCATATTATAGATATAGTGTGTATCTGAGATTTAGAAGGTTGTATCCTTCACCCACTTGAGTAGTGAGCTCTAAGACAGTGTGTCCCCACCCCTAATAGGGTTAATTGTAAAAGACTCCTAATAGGGTCTGACCCTTGACTAGGTCACTATACTAAAAGCATTGTAAAGATCAAATCCTAACAGGGTTGCAAGATCTTCTAATAGGAATCATAAAACACTAGTGTAGTTCTTAGTGGGTGTCAATTCCCACCAGGTTTTTTACCTAATTGGGTTTCCCCATAATCATCTTTGGTGTTATGTGTTATGGTTGTTTATCTTTCTTGCATTAATATTCATTTCAATACTTAAGAAATTAAGTTAAATTCCAAGATATCAAAAATGTAATAATATATAAAACATTGATTCACCCCCCCCCCTCTCAGTGTTCCCATTCCTAACAATAAGACTGTTAAGTCCACTCGGTTAAGAGATTTTCTGAATCAATGGTTAAGCTGATATAGTATGATCTAATTCAAATACAACTCAATTGTAGATATTTAGATCTATGCTAAGCTCATACAAATCCTCTGATCAATAATCAAATTCACTTATTTAATATTCATCAACTTACTGTGACTTGGTAAATAGTTCTTTGATGCTCGGTTAACTCTATAGTTCAGTTCTTTCACTGACCAGTTTGATCAGGCATGCATGAATAGTCTTCACATGATATCTCTACTGTCTTATTCCTTTGACATATTTCAACAATGAAACTCATGTCTCTTAAATAGACAAGTAAACCATTCTCATTTTAGCCATTAGATTTTGCCGCTTAATCTCGTTCATCCATTTTGCCTCTTCAACCTTCCTCGACAGATATGTCATTAACTTGTTTCAATCTCATCCTTTAGATCTTCTCAGAATTTTTTCAGTCATGGATCTCATAACAAACTTCATATTTAACCTTGAAATCATAATAGTATCCAGCTCATCAAATTTAGTCAGTTGTTCTTAGTATTTAATGTTTTCATCCACATTCGGTTAATACAAAAATGCATCAATGATAACTAGTTAAACTAGCTCAGTTGATATTGTCAGTCGGTATAACTGTACTGGCTCGGTGTATATATAAATCTTTAATTACTGACCACTTTGTCTTGTTCAATTTTAGTTCTTTTCTTCATAATAGATTAATGCAACATAATCAAATCAACAGTATGAAGCCATAGACTCATCAATAAGTTACCCAATGTGTTCCTTATCCTTATTTATCATATCCATCTTTTTCTCACATAGATATCTCAGTTCTTCATCTTTTCTTGCTCTCACAAATGTTTAGATATTTGTAACTAACATGATATGTATTGTCAAGACTAGTTGACATCAATGATAACATATTGACTGATTTAATCAACTCACATAATATTTTAGTGCTTGGTGATCTCTAATCATTGTTTCTTCAGTTCATTCATATATTCAATCAGTTTTAGTTCATCAATCTCTCCTTTTGGCATTGATGGCAACACAAGAAATATGAAAATATGCCATGCACATACCAAACATGTATTCTACAACTATGTAAGAAAATGTTGTAGCTCAGTAAGCTCAAATTTAATATGTTTAATCACTACAAAATGTGACAGCATTACAAGTGCAAACTCTCCCTGTGGATTTGATCTTTTAAGCTCTCTGGTTCTTTTCTTTCTTAGTAACAAATATTCAAGTCTCTCCCTTTCTGTGTGTTCTCATTAACTAATTTATCATATAACTCTCTCCCTAGGTTCATATTCATTCTCTCCCTTTGACAACAATGCCAAAGAAAACATTCAAACAGCTGTGCAATAGCCAATTATTCTTTGTTGTTCAATTCATATCATGTACCTTCAGTGTACAGATAAACAAATTTATGTTCTAGCTTCTACAATCTTTCACAACCTTAGACAAAATCCAAAGTGTGAGCTATGTGCATCAACATGAATGATCTTCTGATAAGTGCAGGTTGATGCAACCTCCTGATTACCTCAGTGAATGATACACAGGGGACAAACCCCAAGTCTAGTTCTCAAATATTCAAATGTGTCCTTCGGTAATGGTTTAGTAAATATGTCAGTAAGTTGTTCCTTAGATGTTACAAATTCTAGTTGTACTTGCTTCTCTTGAACTTGTTCCCTTAAGTAGTGATACTTAATAGATATATTATTTTTCTTCGAATGCATCATAGGATTCTTAGAAATATTAATAGCACTAATTTTGTCACAATATATAATCATTGGGTTAGTGATTACCTCATTCATTCCTTCCCACAATTATCTGATCCAGGCTATATTTGAACAATTTACAATAGTAGCAGCAACATACTCTACTTCAGTAGTGGCCTAAGAAATGCATGCTTGTTTCTTGCTAATCCAAGTCACAAGCCTTTCCCCTAAAAAGAATGCTCCACCAGTTGACCTCTTTTGGTCATCTATGTTTCCAGCCTAATCTACATCGGTATAAACTTTCAGTTCAAAATTACCTTCCAATGTATACCATAATCCATAGTCCTCTATTTTCTTCAGGTATCTAAAGATTATCTTTACAATAACCATATGTGAATCTTTAGGATTGGTAGAAAATCTTTCCACAATCCCCACTGCATATGCTATATCAAGCCTACTATGTTCTACATACATAATTTTACCAATCATAGATTGATACAGAGTTTGATTTACCTTGGTAGATTCATCATCCTTTGTCAACTTGTAGCTAGTCACCATTGGTGTTCCCATAGGTTTAGCATCTTGCATGCCAAAATTTTTCAGTACTTCTTTAATGTATTTTGATTGTGTGATGAAAATCCCATCTTTCTGTTGTATAATCTATAAACCTAAAAAGAATTTAATCTCTCCAAACATAGACATCTCAAATTCCTTTCTCATTTCATCAACAAAAGATTTGCAAATATGATCTTGTCCACCAAATATTATATCATCAACAAACATTGCAACAATCAAAATGTTATCATCAGAATCTCCTTTCAATCTAGCAACAGGTGCAAAGGTTTCACCATAATCAATACCTTCTTCTTGTGCATATCCTTTGCAAACAAGTCTTTCCTTATTCCTTGTAACTTCTCCATTCTCATTCAGCTTATTTCTAAAAATCCACTTAGTACCGATAACATTTTTATCTTTTGGTCTAGGCAATAAGGTCCATGTCTTATTCTTTTCAATTTGTTCAATCTCCTCATTTATAGCTTTTATCCAATCCTCATTTTCAAGTGCATCCCTAATATTTTTTGGTTCAAACTCACAAACTAAGCATGTGTTTTGTATCAACTTACTTTGGGTTAGCATGATAACTTTCTTATCTCCAATGATTTGATTCTCATGATGATGTCTTCTAAAAAATCTTGCTAGCACTTGATCTCTCCTCTACTCATCATTATGTTCAAGTACAGTTTCTTGCTCAATAGCTTCTTCCTGATTCTCGATTTCCATTTGCTGATGCTTGGTTTCATTTTCCTGATGCTCAGTAGACTCAGCCTATGGCTTTGGTAGATACTCTGGATCTTCAACATAAGTGAACCTACCATAGTCTTCTAGCTCCTTCATGCTTTCTACATCATTCTTATCAGTAAACTCATCAAATTTTATATTAGCACTTTCTATCATCTTATTAGTAACTTTGTTCAGACATTTGTAAGCTTTAATTTTAGTAGAATATCCTAAGAATATTCCTTCATCACCTTTAGAGTCAAATTTTCCATTCCTATCATCTTTCAGAATATAACACTTGATACCAAAAATTTTGAAATAACTTACACTTGGTGTGTAGCCAAACCATAACTCATAGGGTGTCTTGTTTGTGTCTTTCTTTACTTGAACTCAGTTCAGGACATATACAGCTATGCTAACTACCTATCTCCAGTATACTTGTGCAACATTCTTTTCTATCATCAATGTTCTAGCACAATCAACAATAGATATGTTTCTCCTTTTAGTAATTCCATTCTGTTATGGTGTTCTAGGTGCAGAAAATTGTCTTTTTATACCATGCTCATTATAGAAGTTAGTGGATTCATTAGAAACAAACTCACCTCCTCTATCATACCTTAAGCATTTCAATACTTTTTCAATTTCTTTTTCTACTTTATCCTTATACCATTTAAACAGTTTGAATGCCTCAGATTTTTCTTTTAAGAACATAACTATCATCAATCTACTATAGTCATCAACAAACAAAATAAAGTATTTATCTCCATAGTAGCTTTGAGTTCTCATGGGACCACATAAGTTGGTGTGAACCAACTCCAAATTATTTTTAGATGATTAGTCCTTACTTTTAAAACTAGATTTTGTCATCTTCCCTTTCTAACATTGATGACACATTACATGATTAGGTTTGGTTAGACTAGGTGGTCCTCTAACTTTTCTCTTTTTATTGATCTTAATTAGGTTATCAAAATTTACATGACATAACCTCTTATTCCATAACCATGCATCTTTATTTTTCACCAGTAAACAAGAAGACTCAACATTGTCAAGATAAAATAAGTTACCTTTTGATTTTCCTCCTGTTCTGAAAAGCTTTCCATTTTCATCATAGATCTTTACCTTCTTGCTTTCAAATTCCACTCAGTGACCTAAGTTATTAAGTTGTGCCACACTCAACAAATTTTAATTTAGTCCTTTTACCCAATATGCATTGTCACATCTAATTTTATCATTTAGCAGAATATATCCTTTTCCTTTAACCATGCAAGGTGTATCATTACCCATTTTTACTGATCCTCCATTATAATGCTCAAGATGATCAAACTTATCTTCACCAGTCATGTGATGTGTACAACCACTATCAATGATCCAAGTATCATCTTTACTAACTTTAAAAATGAGTGTTGTTTCTACATACCTTTCCTCCTCTTCATAATCATCTTTCATTGCAACAAACACTACCTCAATGTCATCATCAGTATCAATGTTGGTGTCCTCATCTCCAACCAAATAAAATGCCTTTTTTCCCTTATCTTTGTGATCTCAATTGTCTATATTGTAGTGTCAGTAATCTCTGTTGTTTCTTCTTCCATAGCTTCCATCACCAGATCGGTCTTTGTCTTTTTCTTCCTCTTTCCTATTGGGACATCTAGCAACAATACAACCAACTTATTTACAATTAAAACAAGCTAAAGGTAACTTTCCCTTATATCTACCTTTACCTTTTGGTAGTCTTCGGGCCATAAGAGCTTTGAGTTCATCAAGCTCATCATCAGTATTACTATCACTTTCATTCCTTATATTATGTTTACTACTAGATTTACCGATCTTCAGACAAGACATAAAAATAGACTCAACACTTGGTACCACACTATTATAAAAAAATTTCAGCTCAAAAGTTGTTAACTTACCAATTAGACTATCAAGAGTAAGAGTGCTACTAGGTGCAGACATCATTTCATGAATAGAAGATATTCTGATTGCATATGCAGGAAACAAGGTTCTTAGTATCTTACTTACCACTGTATCTTCCTCAATGACACCACCAGCTCCTCGGATACCATTGACTACCTCTTTGATTCAGTTTGTATATTGTGTTTTTTCTCCTTCCTTCATATTCATATCATCAAATCTACCTCTTAAGCTTTCAACTCTGGCTCTCATTACATTTGCATCACCACCATAGACTAGAGAAAGTTTATCCCACATTTTCTTTGCAGTAGTGCAACCCTTGACATCCTCAAATTCAGCATCAAATAGAGAAGCAACAATCTCTATCTTAGTAATATTTTGTTCATGTTGGTCTCTCAACTGATCAAGAGTCAAAGGAATAGTTGGCTGTATGTACCCATTATCCAGTAAAGTCATAGAAGATTCTCCAATTCTAGATATGTGAAGTCTCATCTGGCTTTACCATGTAGTAAAGTTGTCTTTGTTCAGCTTCGACACTTCCCTCTTATACATCTTGTAATTTTTTTGTTGAAGTCCTTAAAACTCTATTCCAAGCAACTAATAATCTCTAATACCAATTGTTAGAATAACTGAGAGGGGGGGTGAATCAGTTAGATCAGTTATCCTATAGTCCCAAATATAAAGATGTACCTTATAAGACAATTCCAACAAATTATGCAACTTGGTAACATAAATATCAATCTGTCTATTCACTTTATTGATTATCAGTTAAATAGCTAACTGTGATTATCGACCAAATCAAATATTGAGTATGTAAATTATGATAGCAAAAAATCATCATAAATAACACATAACACAATGATTTAATGTGGAAACCCTGTTAACGGAAAAACCACCTGGGATTGGTAATCCAAAATAATTCATTCTTCTGAAGTGAGCTCGGTGAAGAGCCAACCTTGTTAAAGGTTACAAACACACTATTAGGTGTGACCTTGTTAGAGGATTTAGCACTAACAGTTAACTTTTGACCAGCATTCACTATGGGGTCAACAAGATAACAATGTACATTCTCTGAATGACATACGGAAGAATATAAGACTGTTAAGTCCACTCGGTTAAGAGATTTTCTGAATCAATGGTTAAACTAATACATTATGATCTATTTCAAATACAAATCAACTGTAGATATTCAGATCTATGCTAAGCCCATAAAAATCCTCTGATCAATAATCAAATTCACTTCTTCAAAATTCATCAACTTACTATCACTTAGTAAATAGTTCCTTGACACTCGGTTAACTCTCCAGCTCAGTTCTTTCACTAACCAGTTTGATCAAGCATGCATGAACAGTCTTCACATGATATCTTTGTAGTCTTCTTACTCTGGCATAGTTTCAACAATGAAACTCATGTCTCTTAAATAAACAAGTAAACCATTTTCATTTCAGCTATTAGATTTTTCTGCTTAATCTCCTTCATCAGTTTTGCCTCTTAAACCTTCCTTAGAAGATGTGTCATTAACTTGTTTCAATCTCATCCTTTAGATCTTCTCTAAATTTTTTCAGCCATCGATCTCATAACAAACTTCATCATTAACTTTGAAATCATAATAGTATCCAGCTCATCAAATTCAGTCGACTATTCTTAGTATTTTGTTCCCTAGTGCTCGGTGATGCTTTTCTGGCACTCAGTTTCCTTGCCTACTAAGTTGTTTGTTTTTTATTTCTTTTGAGGTCGACTTGTGCAGTTAATTTGGGATATGGATTTAATAGTGGTATCCATCCTTGGGAAGTGTGTGGACCTAGATCTAGTCACCCCTTCTGTTGATTGTGGATCTGAAGGCCGACTTGGCTTGGTAGCCTCTTGTATAAATATAGTTGTTGAGTTAGAGTTTAGGAGTCAGTTTTAGTTTGAGAAGATAGAAGATAGAAGTTTAGAGATGGTTGGAAAATCCTTGCATTTTTTAGGACCTCTGTACTTGATTGTAATATCTGGCTAAAACTGGGAAGGCCTTACATCTTGACATGTATGAATCAATTTGAAGATAATATATAACATAGAATCTACATTCTCTCTCTCACTATTGTGTTTTGTTGCTTTTGTGTGTTGTTGAGAAAGGTGGATCTGGTTAGGGTGTGCCATTTCTAGCCCCTCCTTTTCCTACATTGTGTTAGGTGGTATCAGAGTGAGGTGAGATCTAGATCTAGATTTACAAATCTAGATTTGAAGGCTCCTTCTTGGGAAGCCCTAGTTGAATTGTTGTGGGGTAGAAAATTGTGATCTGACCTACAATTGCAGAGGGTTTTCAAGATGGTTCATGAGAGGTGAGATGCAGATCTAGGATTGGTAGACATGTTGAGGAAACTTGCTACTAGATTAGAAGTTGTTGAAACAGCCCAAACAAGAGGAAGACATCTTGAAGATGTTAGTGATGATAAAATTGAGGTAGAACAAGGTGATGTAGAACCTGCACCTATGATAGATCAGGGTGAGGAAAGATTCTTAAAGGCTTTGACAAGTCTGAAGTCTACACCACACTTTAATCCTTTTGAGTATGGCAGAAAGTTGGATTCTGATGAATTGGTGGATTGGATCACTGAGATGGAAACCTACTTTGACTATGAAAATGTACTTGAGGAAAAGAAGGTGAAAATTGCAAGCACAAAGTTGAAAATTCATGCATCCTTATGGTGGGAACATCTGCAGCTAGACAGAAAGAGGAAAGGCAAAGACAAAATCAAGGTATGGAGTAAAATGGTGAATAAATTGAAAGGAAAGTTCTTACCTTGTGATTATCAAATTAACCTAGTTAGGCGAATGCAAAGTTTAAGGCAGAAAGATAGCTCGATAAAGGAATATACTGAGGAATTCTATAGATTAGATATCAGATCTAGACATGATGAAGATGATGTGGAAAGAATTTCTAGATACCTGAATGGTTTGAGAGTTTCCATCCAAGAAGAAATCAGTTTGGTCAAATTAGAGAACATTGAGGAGGCTTATCAATTTTCATTGAAAGCTGAGGCAAAATTGAATAAGAGACATGAGAAAACACAAAGAGGAAATGGTAGATCTCATGGTGAAAATAGTAGATCTAAACCTGAAAAGACAACTCGGGATAAAGGCAAGACTGAGTGGAAAGGTGAAATTTTATCTAGAGACAGAGGCAATAACTAGCAAGGTGGTTATAACAGAGGTGGTTTCTGAGGAACTTGTTACAATTATGGAAGGTAATCATTGACAGTGGTAGCTTGGAGAATCTGGCATCTGAGGAAATGGTCACAAAGTTGTAGTTGAAAAGGTTGGGACATCTAAAGCCCTATCCGATTTCATGGATTAAAGATGAGCATACACTCTTGGTAAGTGAACAATGTTATGTGAATTTTAAAATTGGAAAGTACTATGATAAGGTGTTATGTGATATCATGACTATGGATTGTTGTCATATTATATTGGGTAGACCTTGGAAATATGATAAACATGCTATATATGATGCAAGATTGCATAAGTATACTATTTGGGCTGATGGAAGAAGACAAATCTTGTTACCTTTGATGGAAGAACCTATTAGTAATGTCTACACATTTGTGAAAGTTTTCTTCATGGAAGGAAGAAAGTTTGTTAAGGATTTAAAAAAGAATGATGTATGTTTTGTTGTGATTCCTAACAAAATGAGTAAGAAAATAGAGGATAATTTCCCTGAGGTGATTGATAAGTTACTCACTGAGTACAGTGAAATTATTTTTGATAATGTACCTGATAGTTTTCCATTGAAGAGAAGCATTGATCATTGCATGGATCTTATCACTGGAGCTAGTTTACCGAATAAGGCATGTCATCGATTGATACCTACCAAGAATCAAGAATTGAAATGACAGATTCAAGAATTGTTGCAAAAAGGTTTGATCAGAGACAGTTTGAGTCCTTGTGTAGTACTTGTGGTATTGGCACCTAAGAAGAATGGAGAATGGTGAATGTGTATTGATTCCAGAGCAATCAACAAGATAACAGTGAACTAAAAGTTTCCTATACTAAGAATGGATGATATAATGGATAGTTTGATTGGAGCAAAGAATTTTACTAAAATCAATTTGAAAAGTGGGTATCATCAGATCAAAATTAGAGAAGGTGATGAATGGAAGACTACTTTCAAGACAAAGGAAGGTTTGTATGAGTGGTTGGTTATGCCTTTTGGTTTAACTAATGCACCGAGTACTTTTATGAGGTTGATGAATGAAGTTTTGAAGAAATTCTTCGATAAGTTTGTGATTGTATATCTTGATGATATTCTAATATTTAGTAAGACCAAAGAAGAATTTTTTTTGCATATTAGACAAGTTTTGAAGAGATTAAAAGAAGAAAAGTTGCTGATAAATCTAAAAAAGTGTTCATTCATGAAAGAGGAGATTGTATATTTTGGATTTGTGATTTCAGTAGATGGTTTGAAAATGGGTCCTGAAAAGGTTGAAGCTATTTTGATCTATCCTACAGTTGAGAGTGCTAGTGAAGTAAGATCATTTCATGGTTTGGCAAGTTTTTACCGAAAGTTCATTAGGAATTTGAGTTCAATTTGTAATGTTATGACTGAAACTATGAGAGGAAGCAAAAGAGAATTCAAGTGGACACATGGAGCTGATAAAAGTTTTGAGACTTTGAAGTAGAAGGTTGTTGAATTTCCTATTTTGGTGTTGCCTGATTTCAATAAGGTATTTCAAGTGGAATGTGATGCAAGTGGAAGTGAAATTGGAGATGTGTTGAGTGAAGAAGGTAAACCTGTTACTTTCTTTAGTGAAAAGTTGAATGATGCAAAAAGGAAATATTCTGTGTATGATCAATAATTCTATGTTATTGTTCAAGAAATAAAGAAATGGAGACATTACTTGATGTTGAGTGAATTTGTGTTGTATACCGATCATAAGGCTTTATAGTATTTGGGTAGTCAGAATAAATTGGATCAGAGACATATGAAATGGGTTCAGTATTTAAACAGTTATACATTTGTGATATAGCATAAGAGTGGAGTCACTAACTGAGTTGTTGATACATTGAGTAAAAGAAGATCTTTGATGACCGAGATGAAAATTGGAGTACTAGGCTTTGATGACATGAGAGATTCTTATGAATTTGATCCTGATTTTTCTAAGCCATGGAGAAAGTGTAGAGCACCTATTCAAGATCAATAGAGTACTAAAGGGGATGAATATTTTATGCAAGGAGGTATGTTGTTTAAATGTATTTAGTTATGTAT
Organism: Chamaecyparis obtusa; assembly: GCA_027943335.1. Lineage (NCBI taxonomy): Eukaryota > Viridiplantae > Streptophyta > Pinopsida > Cupressales > Cupressaceae > Chamaecyparis > Chamaecyparis obtusa. Next base: position 1,781,729 of record BSBK01004733.1, read on the forward strand.
ACCAAGAGCAGAAATGAGAACTAATTTGATAAAAGAGAAACATAGTAGTGGTTTGGCTGGACATTTTGGTGTTGATAAGACATTGAATTTGCTTAATGAGAAATACTTTTGGCTGAAGTTTTATAAAGATGTTTAGAAATTTGTGAAAAGTTGTGGAGTTTGTCAAGTTGCAAAAGGAGTTAGTCAGAATACTAGATTGTATACATTGATTGTTGTACTTGAGAAACCTTGGATTGACATCAGTATGGATTTTTTTCTTGGCTTACCAAAGACAGTAAGAGGTAATGATTCTATATTTTTTGTTGTGGATAGATTTTCTAAAATGACACATTTTATACCTTGTAGAAAGACATCAGATCCAGTACATGTAGCAGATCTTTTCTTTAAGGAAATTGTCAAATTGCATGGATTACCAAGGAGTATTATCTTTGACTGAGACAATAAATTTGTTGGATACTTTTGCAAGAATCTTTGGAGAAAGTTGGATACTGAGTTGAAATATAGTTCTACATTTCATCCACAAACCAATGGACAGATAGAGGTTGTGAATAGAAGTTTGGGTAATCTTTTGAGATTTTTATTTGGAGACACACCAAGTAATTGGGATTCTATGTTGGCACAAGAAGAATTTTCATACAATAATTTAGTGAATAGGAGTATTTGAAAAACACATTTTGAGATTGTAAATGGCCTACAACCGAGAGGTATATTAGATTTAAGAGACATTTCTGATGAAAGAAAGAGGAGTGTTGAAGGAGTAAAATTTGTTGAGTACATGAAGATATTGCATGAAGATGTAAAGCTTAAGATGGAAAAGAGTAATCATAAATACAAAGACAAAGTTGATAGATCGAGAAGACATAAGACTTTTGATGTTGGTGATGAGGTGATGGTTCATTTGAAGAGAGGCAAATTTATCATTGAAACATATGGGAAGCTGAAGATGAAGAAGTTTGGATCTTGCAAGACTCTGATAAAATTTGATAGTGAAAATGTGTATGAGATTCAGTTACCTGATGACATGGATATATCACCTATATTCAACATTGTTGATTTGTATGAGTTTCATGAACTTGATGAAGATGTGATAGTACTGATGGATTATCATAAGAAGCAGAATGAAGAAGTTGAAAAGATTTTGGAGAAAAGAATTGGTAGAAGTACAAGAGGAAAATAGTATATGGAATATCTGGTAAAGTGGAAGAATAGACCAATTGAAGATAGTTCATGAATTTCATAGTCTATGTTGGATGCAGCTTAGATCATACCTATTTCATGATTCAGAGAATCATTTCAAATAACCCCAAGTGTCTGATGCAGGAGAATCTTGGGTCCTTGGAAATCCTGTGTCAACAAAAACATATTTGAGTTTGTCTGTGTTGCTCGATTCCTGCTTTGACCGAGTTGGTTCAGTCTTGCTTGATTTCCTTTGTTTGCTGGTGTTGGTTGAATATCTCTTTGGTGCACGATGAATTTCTCTAGCCCTCGGTGATGCTTGTCTAGCACTCAGTTTCCTTGCCTACTGAGTTGTTTATTTTGAATTTCTTTTGAGGATGACTTGTGTAGTTAATTTGGGTCATGGATTTAATGTTGGTATCCATCCTTGGGAAGCATGTGGACCTAGGTCTAGTCACCTCTTCTGTTGATTGTGGATCTGAAGGCCGACTTGCCTCGGTAGCCTCTTGTATAAATGTAGTTGTTGAGTTAGAGTTTAGGATTTAGTTTTATTTTGAGAAGATAGAAGATAGAAGTTTAGACATGGTTGGAAGATCCTCTCATGTTTGAGGACCTCTGTAATTGATTGTAATATCTGGCCAAAACCGGGAAGGCCTTATAGCCCAGCATGTATGAATCAATTTGAAGATAATATTGTCATGCCCAAAATTAGGGCAAAACACACAACAAATTTTTTAAAGGACACTAACCACAAGGTTGTATACTAAGGTGCACTAATACTCGAGAAGCAAAACACCAATCAATACACTTAACTGACAAGGAGATTTGTGGCATGCACTGGCTTGCCGACATCCCCTATACATTAGGTGCACTAGTCCGATGAAACCCCTAACTAGGGTTAATCATAAAGTGATTACAAAAGAGAAATCCCTAACTCAGATAATTCATTACTAAGACAATTATGCTTGATTAAATAAATAAATATTAAAAATTCCCTTAGTTTAATTTATAAAAAGAATAATGTCCAGGGATCATAAATCAAACACAACTTAGTGATTTAAAGCATTACATAAATATCGCAATTAATTGTTCAATAAGAAATTATTAGGGGCTACTATCTTCCTAGGTCCTACATAGGGATTATAAGATTAATTACCTTCCTAAATAAAATATTGTCCAAGAGTAATATTAGTGTGTTGAATTATAAGGGTCAATTAAATCAATCATTTATATTATCACAATAAGGAAATACACTAATAAAAATTCATCAACACAACCTCAATTAAATAAATAAATAAATAAAAGGACCCAAAATCAATACACATAAATAAAGATCTTAAAATAAAATTAACTAAATAATATCTTATCCCAAAAATCAAATCAAATCCCCACTAATAGGGGAACTTGAAAAAATAAAAGGCAAGAGTAAATAATAAAAGAAATAATTAATAAAAGAAATACAAGTTTAAAGAATTAAAAGAGGAAATAGGGTCCACATAAATAAATACTCATTGACTTATACAGAGTAAATCAAATTTCAAAATAGAAAAAAAGAAATCTCCTTATGGCTCCTTCGCAAACCCTAACCCTAATTTGAAATTAGGGTTTGGACCAAAATAAAACATGGCCCAAAACCCTAATTTCATTGTTGAAGGGTTTGCAAGTTGGGCCAAGGGCCATGAAGATGATGAAATCAAAAGTGCGTATACACCCAAGTATACAAAGGTACATATACACACAAGTGTGTATATACCCCTATGTATTCTTGAGTATATACAAGAGGGTACAACAAAGGATGGATCCAGATCTCCCAAGAAACCCAAAGAATCATGGGCCACAAGGTAAAATCTTTGCATGCATTCCTGAAACAACATTTAGGATTATATTGTTTCTTATAGTTTCAGATTGGTAAAAACCTCTGTTATCTCAGAGGTACATTGGAGAATCTAGTAAATGAATCTCTATGTATATACCAGTTATACAATAGAGGATTCATCACTGTGATAAAGAAAAATAAATATACTCTCTGTCATAGGCTACATATCAGGAGTTCTATTTAGATTCCAAAATAAGTATTCCAGTAGATTAAAATCTAGTTGATGTTTACCAGTGATTCAAATTTATTAAATATGCAGGCTGCCAAATATATTTTGTTTTGCCTTATTGTCCCACATCAATATTATTTAATCTCTTTAATGTTTACTGGTAACTAAATGTATGTATTAAGATTATATTTATTAGTACAAAATAAGTTCTATTTAAATAAATAGATTTATGTACATAAAAGAAAATATTTTAAATTTAATATTTAAGCTTTAAGAAAGAAAATAATTAAACTTTAAGGAAGGAAGTATTTAAACTTTAATACAAAGAAAAATATATAAAAATAAATAAATTTTATGCAAAAAAGAAAAAAACACGCCGAAAGGTGTTTGGGGTTCGTAGTTCCCCCTGGGCCACTCGCGATAGTGGCCTTACCACTTCTTTCGGTGCCCATTACCACTGGCGACAGTGGCAAGATCACTGCAGCAGCAGCTTAGCCGCTGGCGGCAATGGCAATGCCACTAATCATCATGACCTTATCCATTGGTGGCAGTGGCATTGCCACTATCCTTCACGATTTTTGCTTCCCGCGGCAGTGCCTTAGCCACTATGCGTGGGGGTCATCCCTGCTTAGGGTTAGCAACGAAATTTGTTTCAAAAGGATTTTTTTTTTGTTTGATACAATAAAATATATGTAATGTATTAATACACACACACACACACAGATATATATATATATATATCTGTGTGTGTGTATTAATATGATTACCAATATTTATTAAAAGAGAAACATGAAGAGTTATAAGCATAATCAAGGGCATTTTATATATAATATTTATATGTTAATATATTCAGAATTATATTAACATATAGATATTTATATATATATATAAATATATACATTTAAATATATAGCCACTTCATCTATATTTTAATAATATATATCTATCATATGATATATGTATATAAAGTTACATGCATTTATATTCTATATTATAATTTCTCTTTTTTTTTCTTTTTCCTATGCATATACACAATTTAATATGTGATTTAAGAGTTGAGAAATCACATTCTTAAATATAGTAAATTTGGAGATTTAAAAGAGATAGGAAGTTTCTTTTACACTAAGAAAATATGGACATTTTATTTCTTTTCTTTTAAAAGCACTAGCAATTAAGAATATAAACATTTATTTTAATTAAAAACATGACATATAATGGAAGTAATCCCCTTTTTTAAGGTAACATTTAAGAAAATATTTATAAATTTCTTTTGGAAAAGAAATGATCACAATAGGTTGATTTTCATAGAATAAAGATATTCTCCTTTTTTTTTTCTTTGCAAGTACCAAAACATCAACATAGCATTTCCTTCTTTTGCACAAACATGGCATTTACTTTTCTTTCATCTAACTTTAAACATCATCACTAACACTTCCATTCTAACATAAAGTGAAAACATTACATCTTTCTCATATTCATCTTAATACAAGAGGTTGAGGAAAATAATTGACCAACTAACTATTACAAGCATTTCATATGCTAGCCATTTTTACATAGCTCTTTTTAAAAAAACAACATCCACAAAAGGCATCAAAGCCAAGCAAAACTCAAATAACATGTAGAAGATCTATCCAAGCCTCTTTTAGCTCCATGAAAACTAGAGAGTCTTGCCCTTAGAAATATGCAAAACAAATCAAACAGACCATGGAGGCTCACCTCCCAACCTAGGCCATTTCATGGCCACCCTCGATGTAGGGGAAACAAATATGGATAGGGGATTCACATTCATACATCAAGCACATACTCAAAACAAAACCAGCAACTAAACAAGAGCACCAAATGATGGAAAATGGATGAAGTGACTGAGAGGGGGGGGTGAATCAGTCAACCATAAAAACACTTCACAATTAATTCTTTGTGGATCCCTTAGGATATCTTAACAATGTTATCTGTTTTAGCACTCGGTAAATAGATTGCAGTAACTTTGAAGATGCAGAAAGTATTAGCAATATTATCTTTAGATATTCATCAGCACATGTATATGATTGAGAAAGCAATTAAGAACACAAGAGACACAAGATTTAACGTGGAAACCCAATATGGGAAAAACCACCAATGTATCTAGATACTGATTTTCACTTTTCTGAAGTGATGCCCGTTTAGAAGCCAACCCGGTAAAAGGTTACAAAACACACTGTTAGGTGTGACCTTGTTAGAGGATTTAAAACACCCTGCAAGGAGTGGCCTGGTAAGAGGTCTTGAAAACAATTCAATGGAATTGTCACCTTGTTAGAGGATTTACATTATGGTTGTTAAACCAACTCGGTTAAGAGATTTAGAATTCACTGTTACAATGATAAGAAGGTAACAATGAAAAAGTGACCTGTATAATAATGCAACTGTCTTGCTGATTACAGATCTTTGTTCTGCATAAGTCTGATCCTTTCTGATCGAATAAATCTCTGCTGCTCCTCAAGGATATCTGAACATCCTTCACAAATTCGTATATACCTTTCCTTCTTTTCTTCTGTAAATCTTCTGCTGTGTATATTTATTTTTCACATTTGACCTTTTATTTATATGATTTTGGATTTGTCAAATTGACATTATTTAGTATAACAGTCGGCTGAAATATGCAAACTCTATTTGCAAAAGTCCTTCAAGGGCTGACAATGCTCAGTGATCATAACTTTCTATAATCTTTCGGTGACCGATGGAACTCGGTAAACATTGACAATCCTTTACCTTTGATAACCGATTGAACTCGGTGAACACTATCTTTTCTTCGATGACCGAGTGAACTCGGTAAACACTATCTTTTCTTCGATGACCGACTGAACTCGGTAAACATTATCTTTTCTTCGATGACCGACTGAACTCGGTAAACACTATCTTTTCTTCGATGACCAACTGAACTCGGTAAACACTATCTTTTCTTCCATGACCGACTGAACTTGGTAAACACTAATATTCCTGTCTGGCAGATCGACTGAGCTCGGTAGGAACTGATTGCTACAGACTATGACATAGTGTGACATCAAAGACAATACATAATTGAGTAGCAATTTCCTTCAGACAATTGTTTCTAACACCAAATACCCTTCTCATGGTTATACACATAATTGGTCACCTTGGACCCATAATAGGGGTGAAGGTGGAATCTACCCAAATAGGAGAATGTCATATATCAAGAATAACATGCCTTCATCAAGGCTAATAAACTACACATAATTTCTTCACAAGGCCATAAAATCAACCATCAACCCTTCACAATATTACGCAAGTAACAACTCCCTTATGACCCCCAAATGAATTTCATAAGAATGGCAACATGGATGCCCATACATTCATGCCTCATCCCCTTCCTCCTTGAGGAAGGACTCTACACTAGATGGGTAATCCCAACTCTAGCCCTTCACCCTTCAAGGCTCTCTTCCCTCCCAAGGTTGAGTTGGGCCTTGCACACCCCAAAATAAAGAAAATGCAAAATTAAGTAAAGAAAATCAGCAAGCATACATAGACTAAGAAACCATACAAATACACAATAAACTTTGCATTTACACAAACATAAGAAGGTAAAATCTGCATATTACATTAAGAAACAAGAGCCTTCAAGAACCAACCTCAATCCAAGCTAATGGAAATGTGGGTTGAGATGAGCTTCCTTCTTCAAGCCTTCTCCCTTTCTAAGCAAAAACCAAAAACTTGCTTCAATCTCCCAAGTCTCCAAAAATTGGAGAGTGGGCAATCACCCTCTAATTTTCCCTCCAACCTCTTAAAAAGACAAACCTTAATTCCTTCAACAAGAGGGAAAAATTCAAAATTCAAAATGAGGAGAGGGCTTGGCATGCATCTCCAATTTCGTCACTTTTCAAAAGACCATCTTTTGGAGGGGCAAAAATAGCCAAAATTCATCATTTTGGTCAAAATTTGACCCCCATCCCATGGCACAGTAATGGGGTAGTCTATTTTTAACCTTCACTAACCTATAGGGTCACTAAATGCCTCTCAAAAGTCCACCTAAAGATAACTCACGAAAATGAATAAGATTCCCACTCAAGGCTCCTAAAAATAGAAGACCATTCACACATTAAGTACTTGGCCATGCCAACTCATAATACATGTGACAATTGACACCACTAATAAAGCACAACATGTCATGATACACATGGCATTCCAAGTGGAGAAATGTTGAAATAAAAATAAACATATTCATATAAATACAACCATGCATCACTTTACAACATTAAACATTGCAACGAGGTTAATTTCTCCCCTTGGAGATAACCTTGGCTTAACAAGATTTTTACAAGTATCCATCTTTAGTTTCCCTTGATATAACCATGGTCTTACCTGCACACTTGAAAAAATATCAATAGCTCATGAAATGTCAATAACACACACACACACACACACATATAAGTAGAATGCATCTCAATAATCACATTCATATCATCATAAATTTCTAACTGCATCTCATGATAATTCTCATAATTTTCAACATTGCATTTCTAAATTTTAAAAGCATATTAAATCAAGAATACAATGATATATGTTAATTCACCTAACATAATAATAATGATCATTTCTCATAAATTTTCCTAACATAAGTGTAAAATTAAAGTATCATACTTAAATCAAAGATTCATCAAATACTATGCTCAGGACCTAATAATTAAGCACAAAAGTAAGGTCCTAAATCAACATCACATAACCATAGGTCATCACATAGTATCAAAATATAATATCTTTGTCCAAATAGTTCAACATGATAAAATAGAGTGTCAAAAAGAGTCATAAGATGGAAAATAAATTTCTATAAAATGATGGCACGGGGTGAGGCATCACATCCTCCCCCCCTAGGCATGAACTTCCTCCTGGAGTTCATCAAAAAGATGGGGATATTGTTCTCTCATTTGTGCTACATCCTCCCATGATGTCATAACCTCATCATAGCAATCCCATTGTACCCTAACCTAGTCTAGCTCTCAACCTCAAAGGGCCAATGTCCTGTGAGCCAAAATACATATGGGCTCCAACGCTAGCTGTCTATCTGTCTCCACCTATAAAGCATCCCAATCAATAATGTGAGACTCATCATAGATATACTTCCTCAAAATAGAAACATCAAATACATCATGGATACGTGACAAGCTAGGTGCCAGAGCTAGTCAATATGAAACTGGGCCTATCCTCTCTAAGATCTAGAAAGGTCCAACAAAATGAGGTGCGATCTTAGAACCCTTTTCAAAATGGATTGGGCTCTTCTGCAGTCACACTCTCAAGAAGATTTTTTCTCCAACCATATAGACATGATTAGTCCTCTTCACATCCACATACTTCTTCTATCTATCCTAAGCCTCTCTAAGATGTTGCCTGATCAAGTCTTCCTACTACTTCATCTCCCTGACTAACTATGGTCCCACAACCACTCTATCCTTAATCCTATCCCAACTCAAAGATGTCTTGTAAGGTCTACCATACAAGGCCTGATAAGGTGGCATACCCAAAGATAAATGATGCCCATTATTATAGGAAAACTCCACCAAGTGAAAGTACTCATCCCATCTGGTCTGGTGGTCCATCACATACATACGAAGCATATCCTCCAATACCTAATTAACCCTCTTAATCTGACCATCTGTCTCAAGGTGATAAGCTATGCTGAAATTGAGCCTAGTGCCCAATGCTGCTACAACTCTCTCCAAAAGGATGATGTAAAAGGAGAATCTCTATCAGATATAATCTTATGAGAAATTCCATGAAGCTTGACCATATCCCGCAAGAATACACATGCCACTACAAGTGCTATGAAATTAGTACGAATGGGTGAGAAGTGGGCTACCTTAGTCAACCTATCCATTGTCACCATAATAGCATCATGATGATGAGAAGACATAGGAAGACCAACAATAAAGTCCATGGATATAATATCCCACTTCCACTCAGGTACCTCATATAGTTGAAGAAGCCCACCTAGATGGCGGTGCTCTACCTTAACCCTTTGGCACTCCAAGAATCTAGCCATAATCTCTGCAATGTGCAATCTCATACCTGGCCAATGGAAAAGTTGCCTTAAATCTACATGTAACTTCTTGACTCCCGGGTGCGCTGCATATGGAGCTCTGTGAGCCTCAAGAACAATTAAGTCACACAACCCACTGGAAGAAGGTACATAGATGCAGCCTCTATAGTGAAGAAGACCATCAAACTCAAGGGTGTAATTTGAGAACTTCCTCTCAAGGGGTCTTTGCGACTGAACCATTTGACAAACCTTGGAATAGAATCCATCCTCAAGCAAGTGTTGCAAGATACGTCCTCTCAAATCTATGCTAGAAGACATAGATGAAAGCTCGTGATGTCTCCTACTCAAGGTATCCACAACCAAATTCTCCTTACCCTTGATGTAGTGAACATATAAGTCATACTTGCAAAGGAACTCCATCCATCTCCTCTGCCTAGTGTTGAGATTTGGCTGAGTGAAAATATACTGCAAACTCTGATGATCTAAGTGAAGCTCAAATCTGTGACCCAAAAGAAAATTTTTCCATCTCATGAAAAAATGCACCACTTATGCAAGCTCAAGGTCATGAGTAGGGTAGTTAAGCTCACGAGTCTTGATTTTCCTAGACTCATAGGCAATAGCTCTACCACCCTACATAAGGACTGCTCCTATACCATCCAAAGATGCATCTATGTAAACCACAAAATCCACTGAAGGATCTAGCACTACAAGAATAGGTGTGGTAGTGAGTGCTCTCTTGAGCTCCTGAAAATCTCTCACACTTCTTTTTCCACTCAAACTTCTTCCCCTTCCTCTAGGGGGAAGTGATAGGATGATCCACTCTATAGAATCCCTCAAAAAAGCATCTATAGTAACCTACAAGTCCCATGAAACTCTTGACCTCGGTCACACTGGTAGGTGCTGGCCAATCCATAATCACTCTAATCTTAGATGGGTCAACAATAATCCCATCTCCTGATATCACATGACCAAGATAATGGACCTATGATCTGAAGAAGGAACACTTTAATAGACTACCGAACAACTGATTATCCCTCAAACACTACAAAAACTACCTCAAATGATCCTCATGCTCATGCTCATCTCGAGGGTAGATAAAAATATCATCCAGGAATACTACCAAAAATTTATCCAAGAAAGAGTAGAACACTCCATTCATAAGACTCATGAACATAGTTGGTGCATTCATGAGTCTAGAAGGAACTGTGGTAAACTCATAATGACCATAGCATGTACAGAACATAGTCTTGTGTATATCACTCTCCACAATCCTCAACTGATGGTACCCTAACTTTAAATCAATCTTAGAGAACACACAGGAACCCTGAAGCTGATCAAACAAGTCATCAGTCCTAGAAAGTGGATACTGATTCTTGATGGTCACCTTATTCAACTATCGGTAATCCATCCACAACCTAAGAGATTCATCCTTCTTAACAAAGATAATAGGTGCACCCCATGGTGATACACCAGGATGAATATTCCCTTTCTCCAAGAGCTCTTCTAACTGAATCTTGATCTCATTAAGCTCATGGGTATTCATCCTATAAGGTACTCGAGATATAGGCTCTTCTCTTAGAACAAGGTCAATATGAAAATCCACCACTCTAGGTGGTGGCATACCAGGTATCTCTAAAAGAAATACATCTTCAAACTCTTGCAAGATAGGGTGGTCATCAAGGGAAGGCTTCTTCTCAGCCTCCTCCTCTCGATCACTAATGGTGATGGAAAATAACTGACAACCCTTTCGCATACACCGCTTAAGCTGCATAGCGGAAATCACATGAAGAGATATAGGTCTCTGAACTCTTGAGATTATTGAAGACACAACAAATTCATCTACACACTCAATCCTCTTCTGCCTACAATCCATCTTGGTGATGTGGGCATAAAGCCAATCCATGCCAAGGACAACATCATAGGACCCAAGTGGTGTGATACATAGGTCATCTGTGGTGGTCATATCTCCAATCTGAATCTGACATCCTCTCACCAAGGAACTAACTGACACCCTAGAACTTGAGGCTAAATCAACTTCCCAAATCACATCCTACCTAGCTGCCACTAGCCCACAATGCTCCACTACAAAAGGAGTAATGAAAGAATCAGTAGCTCCTGAATCAAATAGAATAGAAATACTACTACCTCCAATCCTACCTATAGCCTCAATAACTATGGCCTGATGCTTAGCCTATTGGTTATCAACCACTGCAAACACTCTGTGAGATCTGCCCATGTCTCCCATCACAGGCTCTAAAGCTACTATCTTGTGACTACCTATTGGATGCCTTGATGGATAATCCCTAGAAATGTGCCCCATAGCACCATAGGTGTAACATGGGCCTCTAGCTTGAATCTGGATCCCTTGAGATCTAGATTGCTACTATCCACCTATCATACTAGACCAATTGAATCTACCTCTAGAAGACTACTGAGTCCTAGCTGGTGGTGTGCACTATGACTGAGATTTTTGATCCTGTCGAGGACCCTGTGAATGCTACTACTTGGGCTTAGAGCCCTTCTGTGCTTGTGGATGCCTCTATCTCTAACTCTATTGAGACTTTTTTTTTTCTATTGTTGAGGTGCTCTAAATTATCCTGATGAGTTCTTATGATTCCCTTTCCAGTGGGATCTCTGGAAACTAGAAGGCTACGGTGTGAAATTGTAGTTCTGTGACCGATCCTGAGCATCATGAGACCTATTATGGATGTCCTCTGCAACTATGGCTCTCTCAATGGTATAATGCAAATCTCCTAGAGGTACCAACTATACTCTATTTGAAATAGCATGGTTCAACCCTTTAATAAAGTGGTTGACCTAAAGTTTCTCATCCTTCATATAATCCACGTAGGGAAGGAGCTCGAGAAACTTACTCTTGTACTATGCCATAGACATACCTCTTTGCTGAAGATCATGGAACTCATCAATACGACGCTGTTTGAAATGTTCTGACATGTATCGGGCTCTTAATCTCTTAAGAAAACTATCCCATGTGAGAGTGTTTAAAGCCAAGTGGTGCTTATATTCCTCTTGTCTCCACCAAGTAGAGGCATTACCTCTAAGCATATGCACTTCCAATCATTCCTTCAGGTTGCTCTTGTAAGGGTGTAACCCAAAGTAGTGCTCAAGGCTCAAAATCCATGCCTTTGCCTCTATCCCATATGTAGATCTTGAAAAGGGTGAAGGCTGAAGGCGAAGGAGCTCTTTGATCTAATCCCTCGCATCACAGTGTGCTCTATGCACTATCTAAGGTGGTGGCTCTAGCATGTGTACTAAATCACCCTCTAAATCTGTCTGTCCCTCAACATGTCTGGAAAGAGGACTCGTACTCCTCTCTCGGGCCTTCATCTGCTGACCTCCTAGTGGAAATCTATCCATAATGATACCAGTAAGATTCTAAAGGGCATTCAAAATATCCTAATTAGGGTTTGGTGGAGGTCTAGGAGGAGGTTCTGGCTCGTCACCAACACCCTCTGCTGGCTACTCAAAATCCACTATTGCCTCATGAGAAACCCTAGCACTTCACCCATGGTGATGACCCCTATGTGTAACTAGAGGCATCCCACACAAGTGAAAACAAGACATAAGTTGAAAATGCAATGGGTTAAGGTTCCTAGATTTGAAACTATGCTCTGATACCAAAATGTCATGCCCAAAATTATGGCAAAATACACACAACAAATTTTTTTAAGGACAATAACTACAAGATTGTATACTAAGGTGCACTAATACTCGAGAAGCAAAATACCAACCAATACACTTAACTGACAAGGGGATTTGTGGCATGTGCTGGCTTGCCGACATCCCCTATACATTAGGTGAACTAGTCCGATGAAACCCCTAACTAGGGTTAATCATAAAGTGATTATGAGAGAGAAATCCCTAACTCAGATAATTCATTACTAAGATAATTATGCTTTAATAAATAAATTAATATTAAAAATTCCCTTAGTTTAATTTATAAAAATAATAATGTTCAGGGATCATAAATCAAACACAACTTAGTGATTTAAAACATTAAATAAATGTTGCAATTAATTGTTCAATAAGAAATTATTAGGGGCTACTATCTTCCTAGGTCCCACCTAGGGATTATAAGATTAATTACCTTCCTAAATAAAATATTGTCCAAGAGTAATATTAGTGCGTTGAATTATAAGGGTCAATTAAATCAATCATTTATATTATCACAATAAGGAAATACACTAATAAAAATTCATCAACACAACTTCAATTAAATAAATAAATAAAAGGACCCAAAATCAACACACATAAATAAAGATCTTAAAATAAAATAAACTAAATAATATCTTATTCCAAAAATCAAATCAAATCCCTAATAATAGGGGAACTTGAAAATCTAAAAGGCAAGAGTAAATAATAAAAGAAATACAAGGTTAAAGAATTAAAAGAGGAAATAGGGTCCACATTAATAAATACTCATTGACTTATACTGAGTAAATCAAATTTCAAAATAGAAAAAAAGAAATCTCCTTATGGCTCCTTGGCCAACCCTAACCCCAATTCAAAATTAGGGTTTGGACCAAAATAAAGCATGACCCAAAACCCTAATTTCATTGTTGAAGGGTTTGCAGGTTGGGCCAAGGGCCATGAAGATGATGAACTCAAAAGTGACCCAAGTATACATAGGTGCATATACACACAACTGTGTATATACCCTTATGTATTCTTGAGTATATACAAGAGGGTTACAACAAAGGATGGATCTAGATCTCCCAAGCAACCCCAACAATCATGGGCCACAAGGTAAAATCTTTGCATGCATTTTTGAAACAACATTTAGGATTAGATTGTTTCTTATAGTTTCAGATTGGTAAAAACCTCTGTTATCTCAGAGGTACATTAGAGAATCCAATAAATGAATCTCTGTGTATATACTAGTTATACAACAAAGGATTCATCACTGTGATAAAGAAAAACACATATAATCTTTGTCATAGGCTACATACCGGGGGTTCTATTTAGATTCCAAAATAAGTTTTCCAGTAGATTAAAATCTGGTTGATGTTTACCAGTGATTCAAATTTATTAAAGTTGCAGGCCCCCAAATATATTTCATTTTGCCTTCTTGTCGGGCATCAATATTATTTAATCTCTTTAATGTTTACTGGTAACTAAATGTCTGTACTAAGTTTGTATTTATTACTACAAAATAAGTTCTATTTAAATAAACAGATTTACATACATAAAAGAAAATATTTTAAATTTAATATTTAAGCTTTAAGAAAGAAAATAATTAAACTTTAATATTTAAACTTTAAGGAAGGAAGTATTTAAATTTTAATTAAAAGAAAAATATATAAAAATAATTAAATTTTATGCAACAAATAAAAAAACACACCGAAAGGCGTTTGGGGTTTGCAGTTCCCCCCGGGCTGTTGGCGGTAGTGGCCTTACCATTACTTTTGGTGGCCATTACCGCTGGTGAAAGTGGCAAGGTCACTGCAACAGCGGCTTAGCCACTGGTGGTAGTGGCAATGCCACTAACCATCACGGCCTTGGCCGCTGGCGAGAGTGGCATTGCCACTATCCGTCACGACAGTGCCTTAGCCACTCTGTGCAGGGGTTGGCCCTGCTTAGGGTTAGCAATGAAATTTTTTTCAAAAGTTTTTTTTTTTGTTTGATACAATAAAATATATGTAATGTATTAATACACATATATATATATATAGTAAAAAATATGTGTATTAATATGATTACCAATATTTATTAAAAGATAAACATGAAGAGTTATAAGCATAATCAAGGGCATTTTATATATATATAATATTTATATGTTAATATATTCAAAATTATATTAACATATAGATATTTGTATATATAAATATATACATTTAAATATATAGCCACTTCATCTATATTTTAATAAGATATATATATATATATATATATATATATATATATATATATATATATATATATATATATATATATATATATATATATATATATATATATATATATATATATATATATATATATATATATATATATATATATATATATATATATATATATATATATATATAAAGCTACATACATTTATATTCTATATTATAATTGTTCTTTTTTTTTCCTTTTTCCTTTGCATATACACAATTTAATATGTGATTTAAGAGTTGAGGAATCATGTTCATAAATATAGTAAATTTGGACATTTAAAAGAGATAGGAAGTTTCTTCTACACTAAGAAAATATGGACATTTTATTTCTTTTCTTTCAATGTAAGGTAGAGACGATATAACTAACTCTAGATACATTTTAAGCTAGCTAATAAGAGGAAATAATAAATCTATTCTTTTAAAAGTACTATCAATTAAGAATATAATCATTTATTTTAATTGAAAACATTACATATAATGGAAGTAATTCCTTTTTTTAAGGGAACGTTTAAGAAAATATTTATAAATTTCTTTTGGAAAAGAAATGATCACAATAGGTTGATTTTCATAGAATAAAGATATTCTCTTTTTTTTTTTTTCTTTGCAAGTATCTAAACATCAAGATAGCATTTCCTTCTTTTGCACAAACATGGCATTTAATTTTATTTCATCTAACTTTAAACATCATCACTAATACTTCCATTCTAACATAAAGGGAAAACATTACATCTTTCTCATATTCATCTTAATACAAGAGGTTGAGGAAAATAATTGACCAACTAACTATTACAAGCATTTCATATGCTAGGCATTTTTACATAGCTCTTTTTAAAAAAACATCCACAAAAGGCATCAATGCCAAGAAAAACTCAAATAACATGTAGAAGATCTATCCAAGCCTCTTTTAGCTCCATGAAAACCAGCAAGTCTTGCCCTTAGAAATCTGCAAAACAAATCAAACAGACCTTGGAGGCTCACCTCCCAACCCATGCCATTTCATGGCCACCCCCGAGCTAGGGGAAACAAAGATCGATAGGGGATTTACATTCATACATGAATCACATACTCAAAACAAAACTAGAAACTAAACAAGAACACCAAATACCCTTCCCATGGTTATACGCATAATGGGTCACCTTGGACCCATAATAGGGGTGAAGGTGGAATCTATCCAAATAGGAGAATGCCATATATCAAGAATAATATGCCTTCATCAAGGCCAATAAACTGCACATAATTCCTTCACAAGGCCATAAAATCAACCATCAACCCTTCACAATATTACACAAGTAACAACTCCCTTATGACCCCCAAATGAATTTCATAAGAATGGCAACATGTCTGCCCATACATCCATGCCTCATCCCCTTCCTCCTTGAGGAAGGACTCTACACTAGATGGGTAATCCCAACTCTAGCCCTTCACCCTTCAAGGCTCTCTCCCCTCCCAAGGGTGAGTTGTCCTTGCACACCCCAAAAGAAAGAAAATGCCAAACTAAGCAAAGAAAATCAGCAAGCATACATAAACTAAGAAACCATACAAATACACAAGAAACTTTGCATTTACACAAAGATAAGAAGGTAAAATCTGCATATTACATTAAGAAACAAGAGCCTTCAAGAACCAACCTCAATCCAAGCTAATGGAAATGTGGGTTGAGATGAGCTTCCTCCTTCAAGCCTTCCCCCTTTCTAAGAAAAAACCAAAAACCTGCTTCAATCTCACAACTCTCCAAAAATTTGAGAGTGGGCAATCACCCTCTAATTTTCCCTCCAACCACTTAAAAAGACAAACCCTAATTCCTTCAACAAGAAAGAAAAATTCAAAATTCAAAATGAGGAGAGGGTTTGGCATGCATCTCCAATTTTGTCACTTTTCAAAAGACCATCTTTTGGAGGGGCAAAAATAGCCAAAATTCATCCTTTTAGTCAAAATTTAATCCCCATCCCATGACACACTAATGGGGTAGTCTATTTTTAACCTCCACTAACCTATAGGGTCACTAAATGCCTCTTAAAATTCCACCTAAAGATAACTCACGAAAATGAGTAAGATTCCCATTCAAGACTCCTAAAAATAGAAGACCACTCACACATTAAGTACTTGGCCATGCCAACTCATAATACATGTGTCAATTGACACCACTAATAAAGCACAACACATCACGATACACATGGCATGCCAAGTGGAGAAATATTGAAATAAAAATAAACATATTCAAATAAATACAACCATGTATCACTTTACAACAAGGTTAATGTCTCCCCCTGGAGATAACCTTGGCTTAACAAGATTTTTACAAGTATCCATCTTTAATTTCCCCTGATATAACCATGGTCTTACCTACACACTTGGAAAAATATCAATAGCTCATGAAATGTCAATAACATATATATATGTAAGTAGAATGCATCTCAATAATCGCATTCCTATCATCATAAATTTCTAACAGCATCTCATGATAATTATCATAATTTTCAACATTGCATTTCTAAATTCTAAAAGCATATTAAATCAAGAATACATTAATATATGTTAATTCACCTAAAATAATAATCATGATCATTTCTCATAAATTTTCCTGACATAAGTGTAAAATTAAAGTATCATACTTAAATCAAAGATTCATCAAATACTATGCTCAAAGCACAAAAGTAAGGTCCTAAATCATCATCACATAACCATAGGTCATCACATAGTATCAAAATATAATATCTCTATCCAAATAGTCCAACATGATAAAATAGAGTGTCAACAAGAGTCATAAGATGGAAAATAAACTGCTATGAAATGATGGCATGGAGTGAGGCCTCACAAATATATAACATGGCATCTGCATTCTCTCTCTCACTGTTGTGTGTTTTTGCTTCCACGTGTTGTTGAGCAAGGTGGATCTGGTTAGGGTGTGCCATTTCTGGCCCTTCTTGTCCTCTCCTATGTCATTTAATTACCAACCACATTGTCTTGTTCATTTTCAGTTCTTTTCTTCATAATAGACTAATGCAACATAATCAAATCAATAGTATGAAGCCATAGACTCATCAATAAGTTACCCAAGGTTTTCCTTATCCTTATCTATCATATCCATCTTTTTCTCATGTAGATATCTCAACTCTTCATCTTTTCTTGCTCCCACAAATGTTCAAATGTTTGTAACTAACATGATAAGTACTGTCAAGACTAGTTGACATCAACGATGACATATTGATTGATTTAATCATATTACATAAAATTTTTGGTGCTCGGTGATGTCTAATCATTGTTTCTTCAGTTCATTCAAATATTCAATTAGTTGTAGTTCATCACAAGATGTACAAAAAGGAGGTACCAAAGCTGAACAAGGAGAACTTCCCTCCATGGAAGGGCTTGATGAAATTGCACTTAGCTGGTATTGGTGATTCATAAAAACACTATGTCAAAACTTATTATGTACCAGTTGCTACACCTATGACAACTGAGGAGATGAAGGAAAAACATGAACACAATTAGGCAAAGTTGGAGATTGCATCGGCCCTAAGCTATCTTGAATTTGAAAACATCAAGGACTATACTAATGCAAAGAAAATGTAGGACACACTAGCAGTTATCTATGGTGGGGACATAAATGTGCTAATAGCTAGATCTGAAAGCTTGAGAGGTAAGTTTGATGAAATGAAAATGCTTGAAGGTGAAAACATTGTTTTGTATTTTGGCAAATTTAAAGAGGTAGTGAATTCTATTAGAGGAGCTAATGGGAACATTGATGATGAAATTTTTATTAGTAAAGTTTTGAGAACCCTACTTCATATATATGCTATAAGAGTTTTTGCAATACAAGAATCAAAATTCACTCTTGGCAATGTCCTAACTTTGGAAGGTCTTCCTGGTAGACTTACTACTTTTGAGTTGTCTAGTTTTGATAATTTCACTATTCACAACATTGAATCTACATTCAAGTCCCAAATGGTTATTTATAAGTCTAAGAAAGGAAAAAAAAGATATGTGACAGTGAAAGTGACATTGAAAGTAACAATGATAGTGACAATGATATTTTTGATGATGATCTATATTTATGCAGTCAAGGATGGTGGATCCAATGAAGGATAATCCAAACCTTGCAGCCAACAGAATTACACAGCGGAATACTCAACACAACAGACAAAAAATTAAATGTTTTAAGTAATTTTCATTAACATGCCTGGCTGTAAGGCCTTCCAGATTAGGGCCAATTACAAAATGAAACAATTCTGCAAGGTCCAATGCAATCTCAGCTAGTTCAGCTTTGAAGACAATTAGAAGCTGATGGAAAACCCTAAGGCAAATCTAAACTTGAGCTCACAAGCCTCTAAGAAATCTCCTTGTTCCCAAGTATGCAACCCCTAGCTCCACTACAAATGATTATCAGATTACATTCTGATCTACAAGAACATCAAGAACTTTTCCACAACTTCACTCTCAAGCTATGCATCTGACTTTTAGATCTACTAAGTTGTCTAACTCTTGATCTCCCCAATCTCTCCTAAACATCTACCCAAGCCCTCTTTAAATACTAATCATTAGCCACAAGTCAGCTGGATGAAACCCTTAACTCCCCAAAATAAATAATTAAATTCCATACAAGTCTGCTTACAAATGTATACAAACATTTAATTCTACATGTTGACCCAAGATAATGACTACCAACAATTAATTCACCAAGTCGGCTCAACAAATCACATAGAACCCTAGTCGATAAGTCAAAACTACCAAGTGATAGTAAATTTAATGAGCACGCTAGGCATCATCGAGCACCAGTATTGACTAAGCACCGTAGGCATGACCAAGAAACAATTACATCGAGTGCTAGAGACTATCGAGCTTCCTTCAATGACTGAGACCATCAGTTAAGGCTGCAACCGAGTAAAACTAGCCAAAACACAAACACTCCATGTAGTTTCACCGAGGACACAGAATGCCCTACCTAAACCTTGGATGTCCCTACATCATAGATGATCTTGAGGCACTTATGGCTTGAAGGCTAGTGAGAGGAAAAGGAAAATTCAAAGGTAAACTTCCTATAATTTGTTTTTCATGTAATAATGTTGGCCATATTGCAGCAAGATGCCCTGATAGGAATGACAAGGATGAAAGAAGGGAAAGAATGTATAAAGACAAAAGAAATGATAGAGATCATAGAAGGTACAAAGACTACAGAGAAAAAGGTAAGAAATATTTTTATATTGTTGAAGAAGAAACTGACAGTGAAACTAGTCATTCTGATGAGTGTGATATAGAAGTTATTTATGTTGCTATGATAGATAATTCTGATGAAGATGAGAAAACTGTATTTATTTTCATATGTGAGTAAAGGTGATAAATGGATTATTGATAGTGGTTTCTCACATCACATGACTGGTGATAAAATTAAGTTTGAAATCTTAAATCATTACAAAGGTAGAAGTGTTAAGCTTGGTAATGATGCACCATGTCCTGTGAAAGGGAAAAGATAAATAAGATTAACTGATAAGATCAGATGTGATAATGCCTATTGGGTTGAAGGTCTTAACTATAATTTTTTGAGTGTTGCATAGTTTAACAATACTGGTTACTGAGTTGAATTCTATCACAAGAAGGCTAAAATATTTGCTGCCACTGGTGAACTAATTGGAAGTGGAGAATAGACAAGAGGTAATTTGTTCTATCTATACCTATCTAAAGAAACATGTTTTTTTGCATAATTTGATGATGTATGGTTATGGAATAAGAGGTTATGTCATGTGAACTTTGACAATTTGGTAAATATTAGTAAGATGAAGAAATTTGGAGGTTTACCAAGATTGAAGAAACCTGATAATGTGATGTGTAAACAATGTCAATTGGAAAAAATGACAAAGTCTAGTTTCAAGAGCAAGACATATACTTCTGATAATATTTTGGAATTGATTCATACTAACCTTTGTAGACCTATTGGTGTGCAAAGTTATTATGGTGATAAATATTTCATTCTATTTTTTTCTGACTATTATAGAATGATGAATGTGATGTTTCTGAAAGAGAAATTTGATGCCTTTCATTTGTTTAAGTAGTATTTAGAAAAATTTGAGAAAGAAACGGGTAAAATCTTGAAATTTTTGAGATCTGATAGAGGAGGAGAGTTCATATCAAATGAGTTCAATATATTATGCAATGATAGAGGAATAAAGAGATAAATGTCTGCACTAAGGACACTGCCACACAATGGTATAGTAGAGAGAAGAAATAGATCAATTATGGATTGTGCTAGAACACTGATGATAGAGAAAAATGTTGCACAAAAATATTGGAGAGAAGCTGTAAATATAGCTGTTTATACCTTGAATCAAGTACAAATAAAAAAGGTACAAATGCTACACCTTTTGAATTATGGTATGGTTATGCACCTAATGTCAAATACTTTAAAGTCTTTGGAAGAAAATATTATATACTGTAAGACAATAGGAATGGAAAACTTTATGATAAAAGTGATGAAGGCATATTCCTAGGATATTTCATTAAGAGAAAAGCTTACAAGTGTTTGAATTCTAACACTAACAAACTTGTGGAAAGTGCAAATGTTAGAGTTGATGAATATGTAGAAAAGAATGAAGTTGAGTGCAAGAAAGAACCTAAAGATTATAGATATTTTGTATACATGGAAGAAGGAGAGGCTAGTAATATACCTGAACTAGAAAACAAAAATGTCGATCATCAGGAGGATGTTGTCGAGCAATCAAGAGAAGAGGCAGAGAATCTACAAGATGAACTTGAAGATCAAGAACAAGAAGAAAAGATATCTGAGCCTACATTGGCACAATATGTGAGAAGGCATCACAAGCCAGAACAACTCATTGGATACAAGGAATCTGGAGTCATGACAAGAAGTTAAAAGATCAAACATGCTTTTTATGTGAATTTGAGCCTAAGATAGTGAAAGATGCTTTAGAGAATGAAGATTGGATTCAAGCCATGAATGAAGAAATAGAGAAGATAGAAAAGAAAAAAACTTGGACACTAGTGTCGAGACCAGAAGACAAGAATATTATTGGAACAAAATGGGTATTCAAAAATAAGCTAAATGAACATGGACAAGTCACTAGGAACAAAGCTAGATTGGTATGCAAGGGATATGCACAATAAGAAGGCATTGACTATGGGGATACATTTTCCCTAGTTGCAATATTGGAAGGAGTAATAACTCTACTTTCATATGCATCTTTTAAAGGTTTCAAAGTGTATCAAATTGATGTCAAATTTGCATTTTTGAATGGAATACTAGAAGAAGAAGTATACATTTAATAGCCAGAAGGATTTATTGACCCAAGAAAAAGGAACATGGTTTGTAAACTACATGAGGCACTGTATGGACTGAAACAAGCCCCCAAAGCATGGTACGAGAAACTACACAATTATTTGATAAAGATTAGATTTGCAAGGACAAATGACAACTACAATCTATATTTGAAGATTGAAAAAGGTAAAGGGATATTGTTAGCTGAAATTTTTGTTGATAATATTATATTTGAAGGACAAGATGCCCTATGTCAAACATTTTCAAATGACATGCAAACTAAATTTGAAATGCCTATGCTTGGTGAGATCAAATTCTTTGTTGGTTTGCAAGTTTATTAGATGAAGAAAGGTATCCATATTACACAATCTAAGTATGTCAAGGAGATACTAAATTTTTTTTCTATGGAAGATTCTAGACCACTAAGTACACCCATGGCTACTGGAAAAAAATATCAAAAATTGATGATACATCTGAAGTGAATCAAACCTTTTACATGTATATGATTAGAAAGCTACAATATGTTGTCCATAGTAGACCAGATATTTCCCTAGCAGTTGGCATTGTTGCAAGATTTTTTGCAAATCCTAAGGAGAGTCACATGATGGTAGTGAAAAGGATATTGAGATATCTAAAAGGAACAAAGGACTATGGATTGTATTACAAGAAGAATGACAAGTTTGAACTGAAAGTTTATACTAATGCAGATTGGGCAAGAAATGTGGATGACAAAAAGAGTACAAGTGGTGGTGCATTCTTTCTAGGAAAGAGATTAGTCTATTGAACAATCAAGAAACATAAGTACATTTCCCAATCTATGGCATAAGTTTAATATGTAGCAGCAATAGTGAATTGTTCAAATTTAGTGTGGATCAAGCAATTATTAAAAGGTATGAAGGAGGAAATCACTAAGATAGTTTTTATTTTCTTGATAACATAAGTTCTATTAATATATCAAAGAATCCTATAATGAACACTAAGACTAAGCATATTTCTATCAAGTATCATTACTTGAGAGAGCTAGTTCAAGATAAAGAAGTGAGACTAGAATATGTGAATACAATTGAACAATTAGAGGATATATTTACTAAGGTATTACCTAAAGATGCTCATGAATACCTTAGAGATAAATTAGGGGTGATTCCATAACTAAGGCTACCTAGTAACATATAGGAGAATAGCATCAAATAGTATAATTCAGAATATCTGACAAATTGATGCAAAGGAGGTCACACTTTAGGAGTTTCCTAGAGTTGTGAAAAGGACAACAATAGATGCTGATCAATCATAAGCAAGATGAAAGAGGGAGTAATGAAATTCAAAGAACTGACATGAAGATATCTACATGGTGAAGATGAATGTCTTTGGAATTTTTGTCAAAGAGGGAGAGATTTTTTAAACCTGAGAGAAAAGACAAAGTGATCCTAAGAAAAGAGGGAGTGATTAAATAATAAAAGGGACAGTTTTGGTAAACTGTTCTACATACTATTTTGGATTGTATGTAGAGCATGTGGTGTTTCCATCAATGCCAAAGAGCCCAAGATTGTTGGAAACTAAAATTGAAACAATTTTTATATTGTCATTGATGTCAAACCTTAACTAGTAAGATAGTTGCTATCTAGTAGAGTACCATATCTTTTGATTAATGAAGAGGTTTTGAAAAGAGAAGATAACAAGAGGACCTAAGGAAAGGTTGAGTTATGTGATTTTTTATCTTTAACACTAAGTGAAGAAGTTAATAGATTTGAAGCATAGGCTTAACCAAGAAAAAGAGAAGAAATTTAGTTTAAGCCAAGTGATGCTAGTGTCGATCGAGTGCTAGTATAAGCCAAGAAAATTCAATGTCGACCGAGCATCAGTAATTGTCGAGTATCAGATAATTAACTGAGCGAAGATAGTTTTTTTTTAGTAGAAAAGTTTTAGCAATGACCGATATATCTAGTGATGACCGAGGAGATGAACACAGTATTGACTGAGTGTCAATAATTTACAGTTTGAGAAGGAATTGAGAATCCCAGCCGACATAGTTGAATTCTTGGGATATGTAAAACATGTTGACATTAATAATGAATGATCTGGAGCATTTAATGCATGGTAAACCATTTTCTTATGGATTCAAGGAGAATTTTGGAGAAGTATCTAGAAGGATAAAGGAGGAGAACAAAATGATGGAAGGATTCGATGAATCTAACCTAAACCTAAGATCTACGAAAGAGATTAAGTGGAAAAATATTAATCGACCTCATTAAGGAGGTATAAAGATGACCTAATTGTTTTAGAGAGTGTGGGAAAGAGGTTGATGTTATTGACTGATGAATCTAAGCAAAAGGCTAAGAAGAGATGTGAAGAGATGAAGAGAGGTGAGGTGATTAATTGAAGGGATTTCTAAGCAGATCATAGATAGAGATGGAAATGAAGGTTAGTCACTAAATGAACATATGAGCATATTAGATCTATATTTTTAAAGTGAGTTATATATTTTAGATCAGAACCTACTATTACTTTCTAACCATTGTATCAGTCAAAATCCTTTAATCAAGGTTGACCTAACAGTCATTTTGTAAACCCTTTAATCAAGGTGACATTATAATGGAATTTTATTAAGCCCTCTAACTAGGCCACTCTAAATATGGTGATTAAATCCTTTAATAGGGTCACACCTAACAATGTGTATTGTAAACCTTTAACAGGGTTGGCTTCTCACAGAGCTCACTTCAGAAGAGTTAAAATTTAGTAGCATGTTACTAGTGGTTTTCCCATATTTGGTTTCCACGTTAAATCCTAGTGTTATACTTGTGTGAATGTTATTTGATGTGTTGTTGAAAGTTTTATATTCTACAAGTTGATTACTTTTGGACAGTGGACTGCAATTTTTATGTTACTGATATATTATATAGAGACCAAGGGAATTGATGAATAGATCTAAGTTTGTTGAAGAGTTAAAAAATTTCTTGGTACATTTGGACCTGAGGATAATTGATTCACCCTCCTCTCAATTATTCTAAAATCATTCTAATACTAAAGCCACTCAAGCCACGTCAAACAAGGATTTAGAGAGGTCTAGGGTGATGGTAAAACCATCCTACCTCATCCCATAAGGTCTTACCCAAAAAATGCATTCCTAAACATAAAATTATGCCATTTTAAGTTGAGGCATTAAAAAAAATGTAGAGGTCCTAAAAACCAGTCCCATGCACCAAAAATTAGGCTCATGCACCAAAACTTAAATTTTCCCCCATAATTGTGTTTGAGATTTGCTAGCAAGCTAGTATTGACTGTATGTTTGTCATTGATGACAACATATGGTAATAAACATGCATGGAAGCCTTATGGAAATATCCTTGAGCATATGGTTCTTAGATATGTTATTAGCATGATATCATAAACACAAAGGTTGATTCTGAGTGAAGATAGTTATACAGTTGTTTGTTTCAGTAGTGTTCCTGATAGTGTCCTACGAAGAGTTCTGTATGTGATTTGTAGTATGGTTATGATGGAGCCTTGCACATTTATATTTATGTTGTAGAAATTTTATTGAATCTATGTTCATGGAAAAAGAGTCATTTGTGCAGTACAGGTTGAGTTATGATGTTTCTAGTTGCCAGTTACAGTTTCTTGAGTTTATTTGATGGAGTCAACATTGTTTATATTTTTGCAATAGTTGCACCTATCATTTTGATATGCATGTTTGGTTTCATGTTTAGTGATGAGTGAAGAATTTTTGGTTAATATTGTATAACATATTTCAGCATGAGAAGAAAGTTTCAGTTAATTTGGTGGAGTTGACTGTGTGATGTGACGTGTCTACTCATATTGAGTTGTGTGGTCCTATTTGTGTTGTGTGCTTGATATAGCCATTGGAGATGTTATTGGAGAGTTATATTGTTTCTCTAATATGATTTCAAGGAATCTCTAAGATGCCGACTTGATTATATCATTTGGAGAAAGATACTTATAGCCGATCAATTGTGATCACTAAGTATGGCATAAAGTTGAAAGAGCGAAGTAGAGCAGAAGGTGTGAAGTATTCAACCATCATTAGAAGGTCTATGTGACAAAGAAGAGAGTGTATGCTATTCATTGGAACTGATCAAGATAGAAGGTCTAACTCGTAGTTCACCAAGATCCAGATATAGTGTGTATCTATTATGCAGAAGGTTGTAGCCTTCACCATTTAAGAAGTGTGCTCCTAGATAGTGTGTCATCACCCCTAACAGGTTTAAATGTAAAAGACTCATAATAGGGTCTAACCTTTGACTAGGTCACTGTACTTCATGCATTGTAAAGATCAACTCCTAATAGGGTTGTAAGATCTTCCAATAGGGATCATTATACTCTAGTGTAGTTTATAGTGGGTGCTAATTACCACTGCAATTTTTACCTATTTGGGTTTCCCCGTAACCAAAATTGTGGTGTTGTGTTAAGTGTTATCTTATTGTGTATGTGCTTAATGTTCTTCTATACTTACTTGGATAAAGAATTGAATCTTGTAGATAACTGATTCACCCCCCCCCCTCTTAGTTATCTCTTGGGACTATTCCTAACAATTGGTATCAGAGCCAAGTGCCTCGGAGAGAAAGTTTAACAGCTTGAGGTTGATCAGATGGAATTCTTTAGAAAAGAAAGTCCTAAGTTTGATGGAGAGAATTATCTAGACTAGAAGAACAAAATGATGACACATTTACTGTGCATTGCTTTTAAGATTTTTGAAGTAGCTAAAGAAGTTTAGATTCCTTCTTTATCAAATCTTGCAAAGGAATATGCAACTCTTAAGAAAAAGGAGATGTTCACTCAAAATGCTATTGCTAAAGAAGCCCTTATCAATGCCTTATTTGACAGTGTGTTTTGAAAGATCAAGAAAGTAGATAAAGCCTACAAGATATGGAAGTATCTAGAAGACATGTTTGAAGGAGATATTCAAGCCAAGAATGCACATAGAAATACATGGAAGAAAAGATACAATACATTGGAGAAGCTACAAGAATAGAACATTAGAGCTTACAATCAAAGGATTAATGAAGCATTTGTAGGAATTAGAAATAATGGTGGAGAGATTTCAAAAGAATACATAATGGACAAATTGATGACTACCTTGACACCAGAATATGAAATCAAGATAAACATCCTAGATGAAACTATGCAGTCCACAAAAGACTTCAAAAGAGAGACCCTAATTTCAGCATTTGAGATATCAAGATTGAAGACATAGTCTAAAAGTGAAACGACATTGAAAGCCTCAGTATTTCTTGAACACTTCTGGTAATTTTGATGATGAAGATGATGATAAAGAACTAGATGAATTCATTGATATGATTGCTAAGAAAGAAAGAAAAGGAAAAGGAAAATATGAAGGTCAGTTTCCATTCAAATATTTCTCATGTAACAAGATTGGTCATTTTGCATCTAAGTGTCCTACAAGAGTCAAGAAATACAAAAATTACAAGTGTAAGTATAAAGAATGTTACTATGTTGAAGATTGAGTATCAGATGAAGATTCAGTAGAAGATGAAATTGGATTTGTTACAATTGAAGAGATGGAAAGAATGTATGATGAAATGGATAAAGAAGATGAAAGGAAAGCACAAGAGCTAGCATTGATTGCTCAAGAAGACATCAGGACAGACTGGATCATTGATAGTGGTTGTTCACATCACATGACAAGAGACAAAGATAGATTTGTTCATTTGGATAAGTACAAAGGTGACATGGTTAGATTTGGAGACAACACTCCTAAACCTATCATAGGTAGAGGAGCTATCACTTTGGATGGGAAGAATAATATTGATGAAGTTCTATATGTTGATGTTTTGTAGCATAACTTACTTGGTGTTGGACAGTTTCTTGACAAGGGATATCAGGTTGACTTCAAAGACAATAAGTGCATCATTAATAACAAAGAAGGAGAAATGATTGCATCGGGTTCAAAGACAAAATTTAATGTTTTTCAGCTTAATTCAAAATAAAGTTGTTTTTATGATAAAGTAGATGATAGTTGGTTATGGCACAAGAGACTATGTCACATAAATTTTGACAATATAGTAAAGATAAGCAATGTAAAGGTAGTAAGATACCTCCCTAGTATTGCAAAGCCAATTGATACAATATGTAGGGAATGTGTGATGGGAAAACATGTGAGGAATTCATTCAAAAGCAAGCATAATTCAGTAGAGAACAAATTGGATCTAGTACATATAGACCTATGTGGACCAATTCAAACAAGATCATACTATGGTGAAAGGTACTTTATTTTGTCTATTGATGATTATTCTAGAATGATGTGGGTTGCATTCTTAAGATATAAATATTAATCATTTGAGAAGTTCAAAATATTTAAAGCTAAAGTTGAAAATGAGTGTGGATTAAAGATAAAATGTCCAAGATCAGACACAGGAGGAGAATTCACCTTTGATAGATTTTATGAGTATTGTGAAGAAGATGGGATAAAGAGACAGCTAGTGCACCTAGAACCCCTCAGTAGAATGGAATTACAAAAAGAAGAAATAGGATTATACTTGACATAGTGCGCACCATCATGACAGAAGGAAAAGTTGCACACACTTATTGGAGAGATGCGGTCAATACAACAATCTATACTATCAATAGAATTCAATTAAGTCCAAGCATAGACAAGACACCTTATGAGGTATGGTTTGGTAATGTACCTACAGTGAAATACTTCAAAATCTTTGGAAGCAAGTGCTACATCAAGAGAGATGAAGCTATTGGAAATTTTGATGCAAGAAGTGATGAAGGTATTTTTCTTGGTTACTCTACTAAAAGAAAAGCTTATAGATATTTTAACTTGAGATTAAAGAAGATCATTGAAAGTACCCATGTAAAGATTGATGAAAATTTTATGATTCAAGAGAGATATCATTATTATGAACCTATGATTGAAGAAGAACCTAGACCTACCACTACACAAATAGTTGTTGAAGAAATGTTTGACAGCATTGATGTTTTATTCAATGATCCTGAAACAAGTGAAGAAGAATCACATAAGGCAGATAAGAGAGTCACACCTAATGTTCCAAAGTTCACATCAAGATACCATTCAAAAGAAGATATCATTGGAGATCAGAATAGCAAGGTTAAAAGAAAAAAGGTCCATAGTTGATGAAGTGTTATGTTTACTTTCACAAATTGAACCCTTAAGTGTTGAAGATGCATGTACTAATTCAGATTGGCATGAAGCAATGAAAGAAGAGCTAGATTGAATAATTAAGAATGACACATGAGAATTGGTCCCTAGACCTAGTGACAAGAATGTGGTTGGAACCAACTGGATATTTAGAAACAAGATGAATGAAGATGGTAGAGTAGTAAGGAACAAAGCTAGACTAGTATGTAAAGGATATGCGCAAAGAGAAGGAATTGATTATTCAAATACATTTTCCACTGTAAGAAGATTGGAAGCCATAAAATTATTTCTAGCCTATGCTACATTCAAAGACTTTAAAGTATATCAGATGGATGTGAAGTCAACATTCTTAAATGGAGAGTTGAAGGAAGAAGTATACATAGAGCAGCCTATGTTAGAAAGTAAAGTCCACCAAGATAACTGAGAGGGGGGGTGAATCAATTATCAGATAATTATAACTTTTATCATCTTCAATAGCATTAAACCATATAAGAAATATAATTACCAATGATAGAAAGATATTCATACACAATAACACAATGACATAAGATATGTTGACTAGGGAACCTCTTGATCAAAGAGTAAACCCCAGTGGGAATGATGCCCACAAAAGATGCACTAATATGAATATTATTTGTGAGAGGATGGACTCTATTAGGAGTCTTATGAAATACATTTAGTACATATGAATCCCTATTAGGAGATTTTGAATCCCTATTAAAAGATTCTAACCCTGTTAAGAGTTATGGAAGACAGAAGGACCCACTGTCCAAATAGCTTCAGGGTAAGATCACTGAAAACACTATCCAAATAATCTTTGCATTACTCAATCATATCCAAACTATGCCAAACAGTGCTCACTATTACATCAGATCTCAATTTCAGATCTTTGTACTTCACATGTCTTCCTTCACAAATTCGCTTTCATACTTAGCTCTTTTCTTCACTTCATGCATACCACATCACACATCATCACTAAAAATTCATTAATTAATATATAAAAAAGGAAATACATTACTTCCATTATACCACACTCAAATAATTACAAATGAGTCAGCATACAATTACAAAATAAAAGTCTCCACACGCTACATCAAAATTACACAAAACTGTCAGCTTCCAAATACAATAAATCTTCACTCAGGTGACCTCAAAGTTTTTGCTATCATCCATGTCCCTATCAATGTGTCTCCAACTTCCCTTTAAGTATGAAAAACTAGATTCCATCCCAATTAGGAGATATCATCCGATTTCCACAAACCGCTACTCAGGAACACTGCCTAAATACTGCTTCCACCAAAATGATCATAACTTCCGTGAATAAATTAATTACTATCTGTGCTCTTAACCATAGACATATAATATATCAAAGAGTATAAAATCAACATTGCATAGATCCAATTACAATAACCCACATGTGCTAATCCAAACTCTGTCTGCTTCTCTGCAAGTCTTTGGTAAATCACTGTGTTGACATCGATGACAATCATAGTCATGAATGCAACAACAACTACTACAAAATGACTTCCAAACATTTAGCATTCATTCCTAACAATCTCCCCCATTGGTATTGATGGAAACATAGATGAAAAACATCCAATGTTCCAAAAATGCAATGCTACAACATTGCTTCTTCAAATCCTCTTCATCAATCAAATCTTGCTTTGTTATCCTATTAAGTTTTCTCCAGCAAATGTCTCAAATTATTTTTCATGTATAATTCTCCCCCATTGACATCAATGATAGAAATTTCATCACTATGTCAACAACAACTCAATGTCAAAAGACAATGTTAAGAAAATACATTTACTAGAGTCCTAATGACTTAGCTCAGATACACATACTCCCCCATAGAGGAAGTACTAACATCCAGTCTAGAAGAAAGATAAGGCTCATATACCACTGGACGGATGCAACCAACTGCATCACTTCTCAAAAGTAGGCTAGGGCATAACCCTAAGCATACCTCTCAAATACTCAAATGTATCCTTAGGCAAAGGCTTTGTGAATATATCTGCTATTTTCTCCTTTGTACTTATGTACTCTAGTCTGACTTCTTTCTCAGCAACTTTCTCTTTTACAACATGATACTTAATCTCTATATGCTTTGTCTTAGAATGTAATACAGGATTCTTAGACATACTAACTGTACTAGTATTGTCACAATGTATGACAATAGGTTCAACAAATTTTATTCCAATATCCTTCAGCATTTGCTTCATCCAAATTATCTAGTTACAATTGTTTTCTCCTACTACATATTATGCTTTTGTTGTGCTCTGTGAGATACAATTCTGCTTCTTGCTTAGCCAAGAAACCAATCTTCCTTTGTTTCTTACTACTTCTCCTTGTTCATTCATCTTGTTTTTGAATATCCATTTAGTTCCAATAACATTCTTGTCTTTAGGTCAAGGGACCAATTCCCATGTCTTGTTCTTTTCAATCTGATCTAGTTCTTCTTTCATAGCATTAGTCCAACTTTCATCTTCACAAGCTTCACTAGTAGTCTTAGGTTCAATTTGAGAAATCAAACATAACTATTATTTTGCCTTATTCCAAGTTAGAACTCCTCTTTTGATGCTTCCAATAATCTGTTCAATAGGATGATTCCTTAACAAACTCTTGCTAGGTGTCACTGTCTTAGATCTCTCTTCAGATGTAGGTTCTTCAATAACTTCACTGTGGCTTTCATTCAAAAAATCACTGCCAGTTTCATAAAACAATTCAATAGATCCAGTGTTAGGTTTAGGATGAGCTTCTTCATCAGATTCATAATCAAGCATTCTTTCCTAAATTTTGAAATTTTCATCAACTTTAACATTTGTGCTTTCAACAATAGTCTTAGTTCTTTTATTGAAACATCTATATGCTTTTCTTTTCAAAGAATATCCAAGAAATATACCTTCATCACTTCTAGGATCAAACTTTCCAATATCATCATCTCTCTTTATATAACATTTGCTACCAAAAATTCAAAAATACTTAACTGAGGGTGCATGTCCAAACCATAATTCATAAGGTGTCTTGTTTGTGTCTGCTATGATTTGTACTCTGTTCATTGTATACACTGTTGTGTTGATTGCTTCTCTCCAGAATATCTTCACCAAATCATTCTCAAACAACATAGCTCTTGCTGCTTCAGTCACTAATCTATTCCTTCTTTCTGCATACCATTTTGTTCAGGTGTTCTAGGGGCTGAATATTGTCTCTTAATGTCATTTTCTTCACAAAAGGTGTTAAACTCTCTAGAAGTAAATTATCCACCTCTATCAGATCTCAAACATTTAATCTTCATTCTAGATTCATTCTCAAATTTATTCTTAAAAATCTTAAACTTATCAAATGCTTTAGATTTTTCTTTAAGAAATGCAATCCACATCATTCTTGTAAAATCATCAACAAGAATCATAAAATACCTTTCTCCATAGAATCCTCTAGTCCTGGTAGGACCGCTCAAATATGTATGAACAATCTCCAGCTTCTCTATAGATGTAAACTTCTTACTGGGAAAAGAACTTCTCTTCTATTTAGCCATTACACATTCTTTGCAAATCATGTTAGTAGGCTTCATAATCTTAGGTAAATATCTTACTGCAAGTGTAGTACTTACTTTCACAATGTTATCAAAGTTTATATGACAAAACCTTCTATGCCATAACCAACTGTTATCAATCTTAGTAATCAATCTTAGTAATCAAACATGTCATCTTAGTAGGATTCATTTGAAATACATTACCTCTGGTTCTAGATCCAGTTCCAATCATATTTCCATCTTTATCCTTTATCATACAAGTTTTCTCAGTAAACCAAACTTGATATCCCTTATCAACTAATGGTCCAACACTCAAAATATTATGTTTCAATCCATCCAAAAAATAAACTTCATTAGTATTAGTCTTTCCATCAAGAGTAATAGATCCTATACCTTTAATCAAACAAGGTGCATTGTTTCCAACTCTAACAACTCCTCCATCATATTCATTAAACTTTATGAACTTTTTCATGTCTCCAGTCATATGATGTGAACAACCACTATCTATAATCCAATCAAATTTCTTTTCAACTTGAGAAACTAAGGCTTTTTCTTCTTTAACATCAGTTTCAAAATTCTCTTCTTTAATTGCTACAAATCCTATATCATCATTATTCTCAGTATCACTTTCACTCAAATTTATTTCAATACTAGCTTCAAGATCTTCATCATTAGCATAATAATATTCCTTAGATCTTCTAGGTTTTAAATTGCTTCTGTAATTTTTAACTCTCTTAGGACACTTAGATGCAAAGTGACCATATTCTTGACAAGTCCAACATTTAAATATTTTCTTACCATCTGGTTCTCTTTTCATAAGTAAATCAATGCCTTCTTCAATCTTCTTGTCTTCTTCATTTCTAGATCTATTGCTGCCAGCATAATCTCCTCTCACACTGATGCTTCTTGAAAAAGTAGGGAGAATGCTAAGAGCACTGAATTTTGTCTCCATTTTGGGTAAGTCTCCTGATAATCTCAGATTCATTTCTGTTTCTTCCAATCTTCCAAGAAGAGTCTCTCTTGTAAATTTTGTTGTACAACGTATCACTTGTTCAATCATCTGTGTTGTATGCTTAAATGTAGGAGTCAATGTTCTCAAAATTTTCCATATCACTTCATTCTCTATCTTTGTTCCTCCATAAGATTTTATACCTGTAATGATTTCTGACATTCTACCAATATAGCTTCTAATAGATTCATCTTCCAACATTCTTATATCTTCAAATGCACATATCCAATTATGTAATATAACTCTTTTTCCATGTTCATCACCTTCAAAAGTAGAGTGTAAAGCATTCCAAAATTCATGAGATTTTTTCAAATATTTTACCTGACTGTACTCATTCTCCAGAAGTGCTATCAAAAGTGCTTCTCTTGCAAGTATGTTACACATGAATAGATCTCTTTCATCAGCAATACATGTTTCAAGATTGTCTTCTTCAATGATAGTCTTATCATTCTTAGCAATCAACCAATAACTTGGTCCTAAACACAATAGGTGTGTCTTCATCTTTTCTTTCCAGCTGTCAAAATTTACTCCATCAAACTTAGGGCTTTCTTTCTTGAAATTCGCCATGGATCTCTTTAAGCTGTTAAACTTCTTTTTCAAGGACCTGTCGCTCTGATACCAATTGTTAGAAAGTAAAGTCCACCAAGATAACTGAGAGGGGGGGGGGGCTGAATCAGTTATCAGATAATTATAACTTTTATCATCTTCAATAGCATTAAACCATATAAGAAATATAATTACCAACCATAGAAAGATATTCATACACAATAACATAATGACACAATATATGTTGACTAGGGAACCTCTTAATCAAAGAGTAAACCCTGGTAGGAATGATGCCCACAAAAGATGCACTAATATGAATATTCCTTGTGAGAGGATGAACTCTGTTAGGAGTCTTATGAAATACATTCAGTACTCCCTGTTAAAAGATTCTAACCCTATTAAGAGTTATGGAAGATAGAAGGACCCGCTGCCCAAACAACTTCAGGGTAAGATCACTGAACACATTGTCCAAATAATCTTTGCATTACTCAATAGAATAATATGTTACCTCTTCTCTGACTATGCCAAACTACACTCACTATTACATCATATCTCAATTTCATATCTATGTACTTCGCATGTCTTCCTTCACAAATTCACTTTCATACTTAGCTCTTTTCTTCACTTCATGCATACCACATCACACATCATCACTACAACTTCATTAATTCATATATCAAAAAGGAAATACATTCCTTCCTTTATACCACACTCAAATAATTACAAATGAGTTGGCATACAATTACAAAATAAAAGTTTCCACACACTACAAAATTACACAAAACTGTCAGCTTCCAAATACAATAAATCTTCACTCGTGTGACCTCAAAGTCTATGCTATCATCCAGATCACTATCAATGTGTCTCCAACTTTTTTTTAACTACACAAAAATAGATTCCATCCCAATCAGGAGATATCATCTGATTTCCACAAACCGCTACTCAGGAACACTGCCTAAATACTGCTTCCACCAAAATGATCATAACTTCCATGAATAAATTAATTACTGTGTTCACTCTTAACCATAGACATATAATATATCAAATATTATAACCTCAACATCACATAGCTCCAACTGCAATAACCAATGTGTGCTAATCCAAACTCTGTCTACTTCTCTGCAATTCTTCGGTAAATCACTATGTTGACATCAATGACAATCATAGTCATGAATGCAACAACAACTGCTATAAAATGACTACCAAACATTTAGCATTCATTCCTAACAGATAGACTTGATATGGTATGTAGACTGAAGAAAGTCCTCTATGGACTTAAGCAAGCCCCTAGATTATGGTATGAAAGACTAGATGGTTACTTAACCAAGATTAGATTCAAGAAAGGAGAAGTAGATTGTAACTTATTCATAAGAGAGACATCTGAAGGATTATTGTTAGTTGCTATTTTTGTTGATGACATTATTTTTTGAGGTAATGACAAGCTTAGTGTAGAATTTTCTGAAGAGATGTAGAGCGAATTTTAGATGAGCATGATTGGACCTATCAAATACTTTTTGGGATTAAATGTGCAGTAGAAAGACATAGGAATTTTCATTAATTAGTCTAAGTATGTGAAAGAGATATTGAAGAAATTCAAGATGGATGATTGCAAGCTAGTATGTACCCCTATGATGACATGAAGCAAGCTTTCAAAAGAAGATGATTCTACAGTAGCAGACATAACCCTATATAAGTCTATAATTGGTAAACTCATATATCTTACTCAATCTAGACCAAATATTTCTAATGCAGTTGGTATTGTTGGAAGATTTGCAAAAAAACCTAAACAAAGTCATCTTATGGCAGTAAAGAGGATATTCAGATATTTGAAGGGAACTATAGAATATGGTTTATGGTATCCTAATTCAGAAAATGTAGAACTTCATGTGTATACATATGTAGATTGGGTAGGTTGCATGGATGATAGAAAGAGTACCTCAGGAGGAGCAATATTTCTTAGAGATAGACTTGTTACTTGGACAAGCAAGAAGAAAAATTATATTTCTCAATCCACAATAGAAGCAGAGTATGTAGTAGCAACATTAAATTGTTCTACAATTGTGAGGATCAAGCATATGATAAAGGATTTTAGAATTTAGATTAATTATCCCATTGTTATTCATTGTGATAACACTAGCACTGTCAATATGTCAAAGAACCCTGTGATGCATGCAAAGACAAAACACATTGAGATAAAATATCACTTCCAAAGTGAAAAAGTTGTAGAGAAAGAAGTAAAGTTGGATTATGTAAGTACAAAGAATACATAGCAGACATATTCATAAAGCCTTTACCGAAAGATGCTTTTGA
The DNA here is from genome assembly GCA_027943335.1 of Chamaecyparis obtusa. Lineage (NCBI taxonomy): Eukaryota > Viridiplantae > Streptophyta > Pinopsida > Cupressales > Cupressaceae > Chamaecyparis > Chamaecyparis obtusa. Next base: position 1,818,680 of record BSBK01004733.1, read on the forward strand.
GTATCTCAGGGAGAAGCTAGGAGTAATTCTCTTCCCTGAATTTGTTTAGAGTTTACAATAGTGCATCAATCCTGAGTGACTGATGAATGGTTGACTACTCTACTTTAGGAGTAGTACTGGTGCTTATTTGTTTTGGCACCCATTTCCATTGATTTCAAAGGGGGAGTGAGTATATAGTCATGAAAAACAAAATAGTTGTTTTAATCTAAAAAGGGGGAGTATGTTCTAGAAAGGGGGAGTAAGTATTAGTAAGGGGAGTATATAACAGTTGATATTCAGAGCATTCAACAATAGATGGAGAATTCATCCTTGGGGGATTTTTATTGAGGAAATGGAGAATATTATAAAATAAATGTACATTTGGATTGGTGGTGTTTTTCATTCCATATGTTTCCATCAATGCCAAAGGGGGAGATTGTTGGAGATTTTCCAACAAGCCAGTGTTGACTGTATGTTTGTCATTGATGACAACATATGGTAATAAATATGTGTGGAAGCCTTATGGAGAGATCCTTGAGCATATGGTTCTTAGATATGAAATTAGCATGATATCATAGACACAGAGGTTGATTCTTAGTGAAGATAGTTATATAGTTGTTTGTTTCAGTAGTGTTCCTGATAGTGTCCCAGGAGGATTTTTGTATGTGATTTATAGTATGGTTATGATGGAGCCTTGTGCATTTATATTTATGTTGTAGACATGTTAGTGAAGCTATGTTCATGGATGAAGAGTCATTTATGTAGTATAGGTTGAGTTATGATGTTTCCAGTTGCTAGTTACAGTTTCCTAAGTTTATTTGATAGAGTTGACATTGTTTATATTGTTGTAGTAGTTGCACCTATCATTTTGATATGCGTGTTTAGTTTGTTTTTTAGTGATGAGTGAAGAATGTTTGGTTAAGAGTGCATAATGTATTTTAGCATGAGAAGAAAGTTTTAGTCAATTTGGTGGAGCCGACTATGTGAAGTGACGCATCTACTCATATTGAGTTGCACGGCCCTATTTGTGTTGTGTGCTTGATATAGCCATTGGAGATGTTTTTGGAGAGTTATATTGTTTCTCTAATATGATTTCAAGGAAGTTCTAATAGGCTGACTTGATTATATCATTTGGAGAAAGATACTTATAGATGGTCAGTTGTGATCGCTAAGTATGGTAGATAGTCAAAAGAGAAAAGAAAAGCATAAGGTGTGAAGTATTGAGCCATCAATAGAAGGTCTATGTGACAAAGAAGTGTGTGTATGAAAATTGTACCTAACTGTGGACACAACACTTCAGTAAAACATTAGAGGTTAGAAAATCAAAAAAATCTGTAGATAAATGAAACTAAGCTAACCAGGCGATTTATCACCTTCTAGTAGGTACGAGTATGGTATTCTTAGATTAGACTAAAATCAGTGATGATGTAACACCTAAATGAAGGATTTGAAATGCAAAAGATGAATAACTATATGAATGCAAATTAATCTATTTTTTTGAGTTTTGTATGCAATTTGAATGAAAATCTGTATGAAACTAATCTAGATGAAATTGAAATGATATACGGATTTAAACTAAGAATGATATGAATGAATGCTATGATATGCTATGAAAAGCTATGACCAATAATGAAAAATCTTAGAAATTGTCTGTCGCAAGTGCTCGATCCTTTAGCTACAAATTCGCCAAAGTAATTGTGCAAATTCGAGATCGGTAAATTATGAAGAGCTGAGCCTTGATTTTATAGAAATCCAGGGCTTGAGGATGCATTGAGAGAAGCCATAAATCACTCTTGATGAAATTAGGTTGATTTTGAGTTAACAAGAAATTAAGAATAAATAAACTCATAAAATCATGCAAAAGCAGCTTTTATCTTAAAATAGAGTTTAGTTCTCTTTTTTAACTCATCATCAGATGTTGAGTTTAGAAAGTTAACAAATTGAAATTGAAAATTGATTTAAAGTTAACTACTTTTCTGATTGTGCATGATTTAATATGAATTAATTTAATAAATAAAGTGATTTATTTTCCACTTAACTGATTTTGAATTAAAACAATTGATTTATGGGTTAATCAATTATTTAATCAAAATTTATTCCAACTAAATCATTAAATTTGACAACTTTGATTTTAAATCAATTAAATAAATATTCAATTAATTATTTGTAGGAATTTTGATTTATTGTCAAAATAAAAATGATACTAATTAGGAATAAATGCAATTAAATCTAATTAAATAATTAAGTGGCAGAATTAAATTAATTAATTAAATATTCATCATATTCAATTAATCAACTTTAGGATAAATAATGACATTTATCACCAAATAATATTCAATTAAAGATAATTATGATAAATTAGGAATATTCAAGGAATATTCCCTGATGTAGAATGAAGATAATCAATTAGGTTTTTGATAAACTGATGTGCATATGTGCCTTAGGTTAGGACTTTGATGTCGATTTTGTTCAATTTGTTGATGTAAGAGGTTAATGAACCTATAGCCCATTTTTGGGGTATTACATTTTTCCCCTCTTTGAATTATTGTGCGAAGTGCAATGGTTCAAAGAATAGTCTATTTTTTATGAAGATGTATGAAATTGATTTGAAAGATGAACCGATTTCGAGACAGAAACCGATTGAAAGATTGGAAAAGTTGATTCATGTTCTGGTTGACCAAGAATCATGATGATGTCAACTATAGAAACAATGAACTGGTGATTACGAAAAAGTATCAAAATGCCTGATTCTGAACCTTATGATTAGGAAGAAGTGAGTGACCTGATTCCAGACCTGATTGTCCAAAGGAATTGAAATGGTATCACATCTGAACCCTTCAGTTACAAAGAACCAAAAAAATAACACTAATGAACTGATGGTTACAAAAAGCTGATACAGTTGACAAGATTGATTAGGATACCAGATTGATATGGATCTTGATGAATCTCATATGTCCCAAGTGACAAGGTCTTTTGATGTGAATCAGTAACTAGACGTGGTTGTTGTCTTGATCACTGAGGAAAGATTTGATTTACAGACTTGATTGATATGCAATACCATGCCCCCTTCGGGATGAAAATCAAAATCTGACAAGAAAATTTAGCGTTGTATAGTTTAGAAGCATGTTAATTGATTTGAAAAATGGTTGTGCACATTTGGAGACGTGTTCTTCATCATTTGGAGGTCTAGAAGACCACATTTGACTAGGTTTGACCATGAGTTGACCATGGGTGACCAAGTTGAAATTTTGATAGTTTGATGTGAGATAATTAGTTAAGTTAAATTATGGATTTCTGTGATGATTGAAGATTGATTATGCAAGCAACTAGTCGTCCTAGGTCTGAAAATTTTAAATCACATTTTTGACAATGTAAATGATCTCAAATTTTGATTTTGATCCTGAAAATGGGTTCAGAACGTCGAAATTAGCTAGGGGTGCAATTTTTGTGGAAAACAGAGCACTTTGAAAAATTAGGTCAAAACCTATATAAGGGCCAAAAGGGTCATTTTCAATTCATTATTCACTTTTGACTTTAGAAACTTCCATAGATCCCTCTGAGCGAAAAATGGCCAAGATGAAGGTTCTTGTATCCTCGCATTGTTTTGAGCATAGCCGGAGACATCAGCAACCTCCACAGTACTGACATCCAGTAAGTGGATCTCTGTGCCTCTTTGTATATTCAAAATTTTGCATATTTCAAGCTTTTTAGATCATTTTTCATATGTTAGGAATTTTTTAATTTCATTAGCATAGAAACTCATATGACAGTCCCCTGGGACTTGTACGACTTTTCAATATTCTATATGGTGTCATCCTAGAACCCCTGCAAACTCGTATGAGAGGGACCCAAGAGTCGTACAACATTTCATTGGGTCCCTCAGTTGTCGTACGGGAACATATGCATTGTCGTATAACCATGGTTTGTCATATGGGACCTTGCTGAGACTCGTACAAGTTTTGATACTAGACTGTATTGTCATATGGAAAAAAGTGGTCTAAAATCACCCTTTTAGGTCAACTTTTTGAATTTTTTGATTTTATAGGCCAATTCTGTAGCATTTAACGTACCTTCTGAAGTGTTCAACTTTCGTATTTCTATACTTTTAGCCTATTTTTCAACTAAGTGACTGATAGGATTCCCTGTTTCTATGTTGTGTAGGTCATCTATCCCAATGTACATGTCTGTTTCACATCCAGACACTCAGACACCCTACGTGTCACTACTAGACCCTATAAGAGTACATTTGGCTTCCTGTGGTTTTGAGTACTTTCCATTTACCTGAGATTCAGGTAAACCATGGGCTACTGATTGTGTTGATTGAGCACTTTCATTTTGAGACTTAGACTTTCCACCTGCCTACTGGAGAGTTGATAGTTACACCAGAGGACGTCTATCAGATACTCTGCATTCCATTTCATAGTCCTCGTCCTGACTATGTGAGTTCGAGGAAATCAGGTTTACTTGCTTTCAAGAGACTCTTCAGAGATGATACCCAGCTAACACAGTCCATATCATGGGATTCCTTAGTCCAACAATATGGGCACACCCATAGGTTAGAGTGCATACTAGCTAGTATGATAGGAGGTATCATTATGTCCGACCATCAACAGAACAATCTCTTAATGGGCTGGGCCCCTATGGTTGCTTGTTTGATGGCCACTCCTTCTAAGTTGGGTTGGGGACACTATATGCTAGCCCATATGTTCTCCGAGATGCATGAGATCATGTATCAGGAGAGAAATTTATTTTCTTTAGGTACATTAGTGCTTCAGATTTAGGCATGGGAGCACATCCTAGTATATAGACCCGTATGTCAGAGTCAGCGCTAGCCATAGGAGCAGGTGATCTATATATATTCAGGTTATGTTACATAGGTGTGCATGGGCCATACTGGGTATTGTAGGCATGTCCTCGATGATATGACTTATGTGCTCTGGCATCCATACTTTTAGATAGAAGCATGGCCTACTACTTGAGAGTAGTTTAGTTATTTCATTTAGAGCTAAGTGTTGTTTGGGTGATCTACCATAGTGATTGAGAGATTCATTATTACGAGAGTGTGGCAGTAGTATGGTATCATTTAGGATGCCCCACAAGACTACACCACATATGCATGGATAGTCCAAGAGATTGTCTTAGGATGGACAACACGGATGTCTTATATTCTCTGTACATAGGAGTATAGTGGTTATGTTGGCAGAGACTACCATCTAGATGTGGTAGATGTGGGAGTTACAGATGGATACATTGCTTGGCTCATAGAGCATCCCATTTATAGATTTTTAGATCCTACTGAGCTGATCCCCAGTATGGAGGAGGCTATGGATGTGATAGGTGCACTGATGGTTTGAGACCATTAGATGGCTCAAGCTATAGGTTAGGGATCTAAAGTTATAGAGTGCTACCCGCGATATACAACAGAAGGATCTAGAGAGGCAGCTTTTGTTGAGAGAGGAAGATGTCAGGAGATTATAGGTAGAGGTGACACACCAGAAAGCTTGGGCCTCATATTATGTCTTAGCATATTATTCTATTGTTCTGGTAGCTTAGAGAGTTCCCACATATTCACAGTACATGATAGCTTTAGAGGGAGTGAGGGCACCACAAGCTAAGGTAGTGTTAGATGCACCACCACCACCTCCAATAGATGTAGAGGATTAGGCCAACAGCTGATCTATCTTGATATTTTATTTTTCTCATTTTTTCCATATACACTGACCAAACTACTGATAGCTCACATGAGCTCATTCTTTTGTATCTTTTGCTAGTAGTGCACCATTGACTAGTTCAAGTTATATGATATATATGAGATCGAGCTTTTGGTTATGACTTCATTTGTACTTGTCATGTTTTGATTTATGATGATATCATGTGATGTAAATGCTATGAGTAGTGTAGAATGTATGTATGGATTTGTACAATGCAATGATTTCTTTCAAATGTATGGATTTATGCAAATGTAATTGATTATGGAAAATGTATGGAAATGTATGATTTTGATTATGCTATGCAATGTTAAATGCACATGGATGTAATAGATTGAATGATCATGAAATGCAATGTAAATGAAATGATACACATGATATGTTTTGTAGGTATTGATGAAGACAAGTACTCAGTCTTATGTAAAAAAGGATGTTTAACCCAGGATGGTGACTGCTTGCAGTTCTGCGAGGAAACCTTCATGTGAGATTCAGCTCTTCATGTCAAGTTTTAGTTTTTGAAGAATCGTTTAAGCATTTTAAGTGTAATCAGCAATTTGTGAGATCATGCAATCATGCAAAGTGCAAAATGACATGCAGAATGAATGCAAACCTAAGACCTAGGACCTAGTCACTGATCATGTGTCAGTCAATTTCATCATTGAATTTTTATTAGGTAACTGGATAAATCAATACAATTCCCACTAGTTAGGAAACTATAGACATATGAATATTGATTTGTATACGCTAGAATCAATACAACACCCACTGGTTAGACAGCCATGGACTATGAATATTGATTTTATTTTTGAAATGTCAGATTAGATATAAGCACCAAGGCATAAATGCCAGGATGACCTTAATATCATGTCCATTTTGATATAGCAATTTGTATAAGCATAAAAACATAAATTTCATGATGATCGGAATACGCCTTGTAGTACAAACACATCAAGTAGTCAAGAGATCATTCTAAATCTAGTGTGAATTACCCATAGTGACCTTTTCTCATTCACATCCTTAGGTAAGATCGTGTTTCATAGTAGGAGAAACAACTCACTCAAAAAGACAATAGTTAGATCAAAATTTCTTGAATTTTCTAAGTATCAATGGTTGAGGTACTCATGGCCATCCAATATGAGATGAAGGCTCTTACAGACAGACACCATTTCAATCCAGAATTTCCAAAGTTGTTAGATTTTCACATACAAACATAAAACAAAGAAAAGATTATGCCCCTAGTCATCACCTTCTAAATCCTAAAAAAGGACATCATTGAAGAGCTTGAAAGGACACAATATGCAAAAATCTCAATGCAAATCAATAAGCATACAAGGAGATCAAAGCATGTGAAGCATAGATTGTTTTCAATTTGTGTTGATGTTTGATTGTGTTGTTGTAGATACAAAATCCTTTCTAGAGAGGAGACTGACTAACTGACTTGGATGTAGCTTCAAAGGACCTTGACTGGATATGACTCATCTGAGGTATACTAGAGACCATAGGATATGACATTGAGTGCCCCTAATTTTAAACATTTGATAGGAGATGGATGCTTTTACCAATTGGTGTACATACTGACTTTATTGAAAATAGGAATGCGAAAACAAACCAGGAGATATGTACAAACTAAAACAAGACTGAAAGTTGGGAAAGACCAAGATTGTGCTAATAGATGGAGTGCTTTGAACAAGTGGCACCCTTTGCTAGGTTTTCACCATCTTGGTGGAGATTCTATTTTTTCTACCAAGGCACCTGTTTCCAAGTTTTCACCAAGGCACTTTTTCTTTTTCTCATTTTTTTGTATTTTTCATTTTTTCAATTTTTTTGTACTTTTGATATTTTTTTATTTTTTTGTGATACATCAAGGAGCCTATTTCTAGGTTTTCACCAAGATGTTCATTTTTTCAGGACTTTTTCTAATTTTTAAGATTTTTTAAGGACATTTTCACAAACTGAATGCCTCATGTGTAGAATTTCTTCAGATAGAGAACATTGATTGGTTCTCAGAGCTATTCTCCTTTAGTCATTGAGATCTGATAGGCTCCAGAGCCAAATGTAGTAGTGATAACAAAGGGACGTAGCCAGTTGGTTTCAAACTTCCCCTTGCACTCTTTATGTGATTGATTTTTAGGATTCTCTCTCAAGACTAGATCACCAACCTGAAATTCTCTATGTTTGACTTTCTTGTTGTAGCCTCTAGACATTCTCTTTTGATATACTTTGAGATGATGATGCGCTTCTTTTCTATGCTCATCTAGTAGTTCAAGTTCTTGCAACCTAGACACTTTGTAGTCATCATCATTTACGAGACCATCATCAGTTATGAGACCATGCATTCTGATTCTTAGTGATGGGATTTCAACCTCAATAGGCAGTACCACTTCAAACCCATAAACTAAAGTGAATGGTGTAGTCCCAGTGGGTGTTCTGATACTTTTTCTATAGGCCTAGAGAGATGGATTGATCATTAGATGCCAGTCTCTTCTTATTGTATTAACTGTACAATGCAAGATTTTCAATAGATTCTTGTTTGAAGCCTCTTCTTGTCCATTCCCTTGAGGATAGTAGATAGATGACCAATGTTGTGTAATCTTAAATTTGGCACATAGATCATCTAAGTCTCTGTTCTTGAATTTTCCACCATTATCTATGACTAAAGAGTGTGCAATACCATATTGACATATGATGTAGTTCAAAATGAACATAGAGATTTTCTTGTCAATTTCTTGAGTCAAAGGGACTGCTTCTACCCATTTTGTAAAATAGTCTGTAGCTGTAATGATATGGGTATGCCCATTAGAAGAATGAGGATGTATGGCTCCTATAAGATCAAATGCCCATTGGTGAAAAGGCCATTGTGTAGTAAAGGGAATTAGATCTCTCCCTGGTGCATGAATTAAGTTACCATGTACTTGGCACTTTTGACAGTTCTTATCAAACTTGATTGCATCTTTTTCCATTTCAGGCCAATAGTACCCAGCCCTAATAAGTTTTTGAGCTAGTGTTAAACCATTCAAATGTGATCCACATATACCTTCATGGAATTCCTCTAATATACGTTGAGATTCTTCCCATTCTAAACATCTAAGGAGTGTACCATCTAGACCTCATTTGCATATATCATTACCAATGATGACATATCAGGATGCATTTCAGATAAGGTATTGTTTCTCATGGTGGTTGAAGGTATCGGGAATGATTTGGTCTTGGAGATAGGAGAAAAGGTTTTTGTATCGGGATGAATCATGATCAACAATAGTGTAGATCATATGGGTTTCAAGGGAATCATATGCAGGATAAGATAGTGCTTCCGCCAAGAACTCATAGCATAGCTCATGTTCGGGCTATTGTAATAAAGTAGAGAGTGTTTCCATAGCATCAGCAACCTTGTTCTTCATTCTAGGAATTTGTTCAAAGGTGATAGATATGAAATATTTCTTTAGATCATCTACCATTTTCTTGTATGGGATCAACTTTCCATATTTCATTTGATACACATCATTGACTTGGTGTATTACAAGTTGTGAGTCTCCATGAATGTGTAGTTCTATCACTCTCCACTCAATTGCTATCTTCATGCCATTAAGAAGAGCTTCATACTCAACAATATTGTTTGTGTAAGGAAATTTGATTCTGAATGCTTTAGGGATTGAGTATCCTTGAGGTGTGATGAACAATATGCCTGCTCCAAATCCATTCTATGTATAGGAGCTATCAAAGAATAGCTTCCATGCTCTAGAAGAAAGATTCATGATAGAGGAATCTAGGAATTCCATTTGCATTGGTGTATCATCAAACAAAGGTGCATCAGCTAGTTGATCAACAATAACTTGGCCCTTGATAGCTTTTCTTTCAACATATTCAATATCAAATTAACTTAATAACATCACCCATTTAGCTAATCTACCTGTGAGGGTAGCTTTGCTTAGTAGGTACTTTAGTGGATCAATCTTAGCTACCAAATGTGTGGTATGAGCTAACATTTAGTGTCTTAGTTTCTATGATGCAAAGATTACAAATAGACAAGCTTTCTCAATCATGGAATAGTTCTTCTCATGTACTACCAATGTTCTACTGATATAGTATATAGCTCTCTCCTTTTTGTTCTCATCATGTTGTGCTAGTAATGCCCCCAGTGATGTATTTGTAGCGGAGACATAAAGAATCAATGGTTTTCCTTGAATAGGAGGCATCAAGATAGGAGGATTTGATAGATATTTCTTGATATGATTAAAGTTCTTTTCGCATTCCTCATTCCATGCAAAGGTCACACCTTTATGTAATGTCTTTGTGAAAGGTTATGATATGTCTTCTAGCTGAGATATGAAGCATCTAATAGATTGTACTCTCCCTTGTAATGTTCTCCTTTGATTGATATTCTTCTGAGGTTGCATCTCCATGATAGCTTTAACCTTAGCTACATCTACTTCAATTCCTTTCTTTGAAACAATGTAGCCTAAGAGCTTTCCAGAAGTGACACCAAAAGTACACTTCTTAGGGTTCAGTCTGAGACTAAACTTCTCCATTCTATCTAGTATTTTTCTCAAGTCATTTAGATGTTCAGATCTTATCATAGATTTTTCTAAAGTATCATCAACATAATCCTCCATAGTTTAATGCATCATGTCACGAAAAATAGATGTCATAGCTCTCTGATATGTAGCACCAGCATTCTTAAGACCAAATGGCATGACATTCTAATAGAAGGTTCCCCACGTACATGTGAAAGTGGTTTTCTCTTGATCCTTTGGAGCAATTTTGATTTGATTATATCCAAAAAAACCATCCATTAAAGAATACATCTCGAAGCCCATAGTCATGTCTACTATCATATCAATGTTAGGTAGTGGAAAAACATCCTTAGGGCATGCTTTTTTTACATCTCTTAAATCTATGCATACTCTTATAGATTTTTCTAGTTTTGATACTGGAACTATGTTAGAGATCCATTCAGCATAGTCAATAACATGGATGAATCTATCTTTTAGTAGTTTCTCTAATTTAGCTTTGACCAAGAGTGCAACATGTGGATGCATCTTTCTCAATTTTTGCTTAATAGGTTTGACCCCTAGAGCTATAGATAAATGGTGAATTATAAGATCAGGATCCAACCCTAGCATATCTAAATATTTCCATGCAAAGTTGATCTTCTTTTCTGTTAGGAATGTAGTAAAATTTTTCTTTTCTTCTTCTAATAAGGATTGTGCTACATGGATCAACTTTGGTTCCTCTGTTGTTCCTAAGTTGATAGATTGAGTGGGCTTAATCAGTACTAGAGATTTGTCATGTAAATGACTTAGAAGGACATCAAATATCTCATCCTTAGGTGCCTCAAAGAGGTTTTCACCTTTAGATACGTCTTTTATTTTTACTTTTGTAGGTTCTGAGACTACCACAAAGTGGTTTTCACCCTTAGAACTCCTTTTATTTTTATTTTTATTCTTATTCTTTTGACTAAGATACTTGATGTCCAAATTTTTCATACTAATGCTTGGTTCATTGATGGAAGTCATCATAGGCTCAACTGCATTGAGGTAGAAAGAAAGGCCATAGTCATTTGGAAAGGTATAGATACCTTGGCTTGGATTTATGCAAGTTTGGTCAAGAAGTTCAGGATGTTGGATAGTCAAAGTGGTGAAAGATTGGGAAATAGTGTTTATGGATATGGATCTGTAATCATTGGTCCTAACTTGACTCTTGAGTTTGAAGGTGATATTACAACTCAAAATGTTCAATTTGTGAATAGGCTCAATGTCATTATGGGAATCCACTTCAGCCATAGGTGGATTAGACTTGTTAAGTTCATCATTTCGCTCTAGACTTACATTGGGTTTAGGTGCATATTGTTGAACAACATCAATATGTTTTTCTATGATAAGCTCATTTTCCTCTGGAATGACTCCCCATTCATAGTCATTTGATTCCTCATCTATGCCTCTAGGAAATCTGAGAACATGTGTAAAGTTAGGATGGATACCCCAAGAAGGGTTACCCTCAGATTCTGATTTGAATTCATACTCATGAGAATCTATCTCAGAATAGCTTCCACCTTCCTCCTTGTCTATTTGATTGCCTTCAAGATCAACTAGTTCTTTTGGTGCAACTGCCTTTTGTTCTATAGTAGGTTCTTGTGTGTCTACCACATTTATTCTTTTGATTGGATCATCCTCTGCTTCAAGAAGGTCTTTTATTTCTTTAGGAAAACACTCATAAGGAATGAGTTCATTAGTGGTGTCTAAATCATCACTATCAAATTGTTGTGTTATTTTCTCCTTTGGTTCAATCTATTCTAAGACATGTGGGGAGTTCTTGCTAAGATAGAAAGGCTTCTTCTTATAGCCTAGACCTGTTGTATTCTTGTTTTTTCGGCCATGATGGTCAAGAGGTGATAGAAGACCTTTACCTTGTATTCCTAGAGGTCCTTTTCAAGTGTATCCCATTTTTGTGATCAATTTGTCTCCCAGTCCATATGACTTCTGAGGAATTTTTCTTGAAGTGGAGTCACATTTCTGGACTGATTGGGATTGAGACTCATCCTTGTACAACCATGCAAGCATGACTTCTTCTTCCTCAAACTCTAGTTTAGATACTTTCTTTGTGACAAAACTTCCATTCAATATGACCTCAGATTCTTTAGCTATGGGTTTCACTTTGTCAGAAGGTTGTCCATAAGATTTAGGGGATAAAGGGAGAGATGTGAGAGATAAAATAGGTTCCATTGTGTATTCTCCCATGCCATTATCTTTGATTTTGACTTCTTTAGCAAGTTCTTCTATCTTGGATGTAGATGCAATGTCTAGCTTCTTAGTGGAAGATTCTATGTTATTAGGAACAAGTTTATTAGCACTTTCTTTCAATGCATTGCAATTTGTAGATAGATCAGTTGTAATTGTCACCTCTACTCCTTCATAAGGAAATTTCACATACTGATGGTATGTGGAAGGAATATCCCTCATTTCATGTATCCAAGGTCTCCCTAGAAGGATGTTGTAAGCCAAAGGTAGATCAAGAACTTGACATGTGATATCTCTAATAATTGGACCTCTTCTGATAGGCAAGACAATTATTCCTTTGGAAGATCTTTCTTGTTCATCATATGCCTTGATAGTTATCTTCTTTTTAGGATCAATGGAAACTTCAGATAATCCCCATTGTGTGATCAATTTGTAAGAACAAATGTTGAGACCAGCACCTCCATCTATCAACACATGTTTGACATGATGGTTTTGGATCAAGACTTCAATGTGCAAGGGCTGGTTATGCAGATGACTCCACAAGTTATCATCTTCCTATGAAAAGGAGATATATTGTTGAGACATAAAATGACCAACCATAGTCTAGAATCTTTCTAAGTCAAGGTTTTTAGGAACATTGTATCCGAGAAGAGCTTTGTCTAGAATGGCTCTATGAGCTGGAGATATCCGAAGCGACTCAAACATGGAGATTTTTGCATTTGTATGCTAGAGTTGTTGGACAATACTGTATGATGTTGGCCTGGTGTCTTTAGGATTTGATGATTTAGAGGTAGCCTTCTATTTAGAAGAAGATGAAAGATTGAAAGGCATCTTAGGGACATTTGATGAATCTGGGATTTGTCCTTGCAAATGTGCCTGAGCTTGTGATCAAGTAACTGCATTTGTTGATTGATTATCTCTATCTTTTCTTACAATTGTGATGACATTGCAATGCTCAGATAGGCATGGTTCAACCATATTTATAATGGCATTGTTTCTAGAGTAAACATAATTGACCTTAGCACCCACATTAAGCTAAGAAGATGAATCTCCTTGACCATGTTTTGGAAATGGTACCGTGAAGGCTGTATGATCATTATTGCTTTTATGATTTTCAATTACGATTTCTCCATTATCAATTTTGTTTTGTATGATGTGTTTAGAGAGGATGCAGTTATTATTTGTATGACCCTTATTGCGATGGAAGTCACATAAATCATTCTCTCTCCACCATTTTGGTTTAGGTTCAGGATCAAAGACTTTTATCTCAGGAAAGGTGATGATGTTGTTGGCCAACAAAGTTTTCATGGCGGATTCCAAGGACTCTCCAAGAGGAGTAAACTTGTGTTTAGGATCTGTAGCCCAAGTTTTATAGTTAGATGACTTCTTTTTTGATTTTGTTGCTTTTTCCTCTGAGGCTTTGATAGCTTGGGTACCAACAGTGAGATTAAAAGTGGGTGCCTTAGATGAGGCACTGATAGTATCAACAACGCCATCTGTGATGACACCTTTATTCTTGTTCCAATTTTTTCCTTTGTCTTTACAATTAGATCTAGATTCATACTTATCCTTTTGAAGTGATATGTTTCCTTTTTGTACAAGTACTTTCTCAATTTTGATTGCATTTTCTACCATCTTATCAAAGGACGTATGATTTTGCATTTTCAAATGGTAGTTGATTTCTGTAACAAGATTATTGATGAAAATTTCTAGCGTCTCAGTTTTTGGAATGGGTCTAGCATATAGAGAAAAAAATTTCCTCCATCATTTGAGAAAAGTCAAGAATGGTTCTCCTAAGTTTTGTTTCAGATTGCAGATGTCGATCATAGTGACCGGATGCTAGATGTTGTAGGAGTATTGTTGAAAGAATAGTTTGATTAGCTCCTCAAAAGTCTTGATTGTAGGAGGCATTTTTTAGAACCAATGAATATCTGACCCTCCCAGAGATTGAGGGAAAAGATGCATTAGGTAGGTTGGTTCATGAATGAACTCCATAGATTGAGTACCGAATTATCTGACATGATCTTGAGGATCAGAGTTTCCATCATACTTATCATATTTAGGTATCTCCACTTGTTTCAAGAATGGTGGCATGTACAAGTCTTTATCAAATGTAAAAGGGCATAGGGCCTCCATGGAGAACTCCTTAGGTTCCTTCTCTTTTTCTAGCTTGTTGAGTTTGAATTGCATGGCATGCATCTGTTTCATCATAGTTTTGATTGGAGTTTCTTCCTCATGCCTAATGATATCTTCAACATTAAAGTTGGGAGAAAGTTTAGCCCCTTAATGAGCCAACTCCAGGAAGTATGTTTCTCATCTTCTTTCAAGAAATGCCTCATCATTTTCTTGAAGTCATCATAATTTTGATATCGATCAAGTTCAGAAGGTGTGGGTTCTTGATCTGCACCATGTTGGGATTGATGTCCTTGGGAACCTTGGCTTGTGCCTGCTCCTTGACACATAGTATTGTTAAGAGAACTACTAGAAATTGATCGATGAGGAGTTTCCTGATGACCTGGGTGGATTGATGTAGGGGGAGTTACTTGATGACCTATGTGGGTTGATGTAGGAGGAGTGACATAGCCACCTATCAAGTAAAGATTTCCAAGAGTGTCTTCTACAAATTTAGTTGTGTTGAAAGGTTGATGAAATGTCTCATCAATCACATAAGATGTGGCTGAAGAGAATCTAGGTTTTTCTCCTTATTTTCATTGTGATGAAGCTCTAGTTTCCACCATTAACCTTGGATGAAACAAAAGATAAAGATGAAGACAACTGAAGACTGATTTGATTCAAGAAGATTGAATGATGTAACCTTGTCAAGATTGGATTGATTGAAGATTAGATTGGACATAAATGAAGGATACTATGCCCTAGTAGTATGGGTAGATTCCCAAAAGATGGTGGACACAGGCTCACAACACTTAGTCATTTTTGTTGAAGATTGAATTGAAGAGAATTTTGACAATGTTTTGACACAAGATGAAAAAGACTCAAATCAATAAATCAAAAGGCTATATCAGACTCAAGAGATCACTTTAGGAAAATGATTGAATTCTTTCTAATTTTTTCTCTATTCCTGATACAATGATTTGTTTGACAGAATCTGGAAGTAGGCTGTAAAAATTGGATTTATGGCAATTTTGGCAAGTTTCTGGAAAATTTCCAAAATTCTCATATGACTTTCTACAGGCTCATACGATAGTGGGTAAGCTCTGGCATGACAATTGACAAGACTCGTACGATAATTGCAAAGCTTGCATGACAACTAATAGTAGATTTTGACTTTTTGCCTATGATTTCTGAGAAAACTCATACGACAATATACAAGCTCTCATATGACAATACGGGGGTTCTGATATGACAAAGGGTCAAAACTCATATGAATTTTTGATCTTGTGGGATGACTTTTGACTCCAGAAAGGAATTTTGCATCATATTTGTAATTTCTTAGTTTTTAGAATCAGTGTGTTTGCAAGTTTTTCTGTCCAGATTTGAAGTTCGTTTCAGGATTGTTCATTTTTTATAACCAAGTAAGTAAGCAAGCACATAGAATAGAAGGCAAGTGATTTCAAGCACGTTCAGAAACAATGAACAGGGGACAAAGCAACCCTGCACATGAATAATCAAGTGACTTAATGTGCTAATCCCTAGGAATGCTAATTGTGTATATTCCAAAAAAAATTAAATAAGGCACATAGTCCTAGAAAATGAAAAATTTGGCCTCACTAGGGTTTGTAGTAATGGTCTAACTCTACAACTTTTCTAATCTCAAGAGGGCAAACTCTAATCCAGGCACACCAGGGTTTCGACATAGTCTGAGAATTTAATCAATCAGGAGCTACTAGGGAGATCTGATAGCCCAACAAGAGACCACACCTATGAAGATTTCCTCCACAAGGACATTTATATAGCGACTGTTGCTACCATGGCAAAAATGGCCATTATCACCCGAGGTTCCATCCACATGGTTGACCCAATAAAGGGAATGTCCACTATGGTTAACCCTCTCTAAATGTGACTCACAAAAGATACCACATGTGGACTTGGTCTAGATCCAAGGATTTGAGTTTCTGATACTACCCAAAAAGGAAGTAGAGCATAGTCCTCTAGCCTTATCACTTTTACCCAAACATAGCAGATAGATTTATCTGACACACTAAGACTAAAATTATCTCACCAAG
Organism: Chamaecyparis obtusa; assembly: GCA_027943335.1. Lineage (NCBI taxonomy): Eukaryota > Viridiplantae > Streptophyta > Pinopsida > Cupressales > Cupressaceae > Chamaecyparis > Chamaecyparis obtusa. The sequence continues at coordinate 1,835,285 of BSBK01004733.1, forward strand.
ATTTGTGATGTCAACAACTATGCTCTATTGATCTCTCCAGAGAGAGAACTTATCGATCAAAAGTTGAGGACCAAACCCAGTAGAATGCAAGATCATCTCAGTATCCTCCCTACCTACAAGGGGATCCTTCATCAAGAAGAGCTTCACATGTGTGAACAAGCGAATGAAGCCCACTCTCTCAAGATCATCCACAAATAGTGTTCATAGGGCCTATTTACTATGTGTAACAGATATGCAAAAAGCAAATCTATGTTCATTTTTATAGCCCAAAACTAAAGTGTGAATTATTAAATCTGGAAAGGCACACAAGCTTGACATGTGAGAGTTCATTTTAAATCCAAATTGAAATGTTATTAGACCATAGTAGAATACTTGAATTCCTTGCAACACAATTAGTATATTTTACCTGTTTTAGCAATTTTTCTTGCGCTTTTCCAATCAGAATTAGAAAATACCAATCAAAAACAAAAGATCTCAATTGTTAGGGTTAGTTGTTAGTCCAAATCAAAAAATCAAATCTGGAAAACTACCTGAAAATCTAAAACGACAATTGAATTTTGATGGCAAAACTTGTACGATAGTCAGTTACCTCTCATACGACAATCTGGAAACTCGTACAATAGTGGGTATCTTCCCACACAACAGATTACCTCCCAAATGACAATGTGTAAGTTCTGATATGAGCCTCAAAAATCTCAACTGTTGTACAACAATTAGGGGGTCCTGGTATGACTTTCTGACAAAATTCATACAAAAAATGTACGGATAGAATATGAAAATCATAGAAATAGCAGAAAATGATAGAAAATTGAATGAAATGATTAGAATAGAAATGGAAACCCATTTCAGGGCCCCACAGTGGGTGCCAGAAATGTATGTGTGAAAATTGTACCTAGTTGTGGACTAAACACTTTAGTAAAACATCAGAGGTTAGCAAATCAAAGAAATTTGTAGATAAATGAAACTAAGCTAACCGAGCGATTTACTACCTTCTAGTAGGTGGGAGTATGGTATTCTCAGATTAGACCGAGATCAGTGATGATGCAACACCTAAATGAAGGATTTGAAATGCAAAATATGAATAACTGTATGAATGCAGATTAATCTATTTTTTTGGATTTTGTATGCAATTTGTATGAAAATCTGTATGAAACTAATCTAGATGAAATTGAAATGATATGCAGATTTAAACTAAGAATGATATGAATGAATGTTATGATATGCTATGAAAAGCTATGAGCAACAATGAAAAATATCACAAATCTTCTGTCGCAAGTGCTTGATCCTTCAGCTGCAAATTCACCAGAGTAATTGTGCAAATTCGAGAGTGGTAAATTATGAAGAGCTAAGCCTTGATTTTATAGAAATCCAGGGCTTGAAGATGCATTGAGAGAAGCCATAAATCAATCTTGATGAACTCAGGTTGATTTTTAAGTTAACAAGAAATTAAGAATAAATAAACTCATAAAATCATGCAAAAGCAGTTTTTATCTCAAAATAGAGTTTAGTTCTCTATTTCAACTCATCATCAGATGTTGAGTTTAGAAAGTTAACAAATTGAAATTGAAAATTTATTTAAAGTTAACTTCTTTTCTAATTGTGCATGATTTAATATGAATTAATTTAATAAATAAAGTGATTTATTTTCCACTTAACTGATTTTGAATTAAAACAATTGATTTATGGGTTAATCAATTATTTAATCAAACTTTATTCCAATTAAATCATTAAATTTGACAACTTTGATTTTAAATCAATTAAATAAATAGTCAATTGATTGTTTGTAGGAATTTTAATTTTTTGTCAAAATAAAAATAATATTAATTAGGAATAAATGCAATTAAATCTAATTAAATAATTAAGTGGGAGAATTAAATTAATTAATTAAATATTCATCATATTCAATTAATCAACTTTAGGATAAATAATGACATTTATCACCAAATAATATTCAATTAAAGATAATTATGATAAATTAGGAATATTCAAGGAATATTCCCCAATGCAGAATTAAGATAATCAATTAGGTTTTTGATAAACTGATGTGCAGATGTGCCTTAGGTTAGGAGTTTGATGTTGATTTCATTCGATTTGTTGATGTAAGAGGTTAATGAATCTATAGCCCATTTTTGGGATATTACAAGAAGAGAGTGCATGCTATTCATTGGAACTAATCAAGATAATAGGTCTAACTCGTAGTTCACCAAGATCCAGATATAGTGAGTATCTGTTATGCAGAAGGTTGCACCCTTCACCATTTGAGGAGTGTGCTCCCAGACAACATGTCCTCACCCCTAACAGGGTTAATTGTAAAAGACTCCTAACAGAGTCTGATCTTTGACTAGGTCACTATACTTCATGCATTCTAAAGATCAACTCCTAACAGGGTTGTAAGATCTTCTAACATGGATCATTATACTCTAGTGTAGTTTATAGTGGGTGCTAATTCCCATCGGGGTTTTTACCTATTTGGGTTTCCTTGTAACCAAAATTGTGGTGTTGTGTTAAGTTTTATATTATTGTGTATGTGCTTAATTTTCTTCTATATTTTATTGGATAAAGAATTGAATCTTATAGATAATTGATTCACCCCCCCCCCCCTCTCAGTTATCTCTTGGGACTATTCCTAACAAATTGTCTCAGACCAAAGCGCTGAGGTGCTCAAGTACATGTGCACATTCTAGCACATTTGTATATACTTCAATACCTCAATTATCTAGTCTGAGAAAATTATGGGTCAAAATTGGAGTTTATGTTCATGAGCCTAAGACTTGGTGCATGGGACTATATCTTGGCACCTAGGTGGTCCCACAATAGTGTGTCCCACTTTTTCACTAACTTTGACATTGAGATCAACATTCTGTAAAAAAACTTCACTTTTGAATATCTATTGCTGCAAAACTATTAGGAATTTGAAGATGATGTAAACTAGAGTCTTTTATCAATTTCTTTCTAGTTTATAAATATATTTTTTAAAAATAAAATAAAATTTATTTGGGTCTATTTTCTTTCTCCTTCGAAAAGTGGTTTGTGTGAAAAAGCAGTGTTTTTAAGAAGTGATTGTCACTTGGATTAGCATAAATTTTTTTCAAAAATGATAATGATGTAATTCTTTCAAGGTTATATTTTTAGCTTCAATATCTAATGGATGGAATTGGTTTCATTCATTTTGGTTCAATATTTCATACTTTATTAAGTTCTAAAGTTAGAGAAATTGTAATTTAGACATACCTTCTTTTGGATCACTCTAACTTGATCTTTATATATCAAAATTCATTTTTTTTAATTTTTTGATAGAAAAGTAACACAAATACTCTTTTTCTACATATTTTTCATAAACAAAATTTGTAAGTTACTATTTTTCTCAAAGCATCGAAGAGACAGGTTGTTGAATAGCCAAACAACCTATGTTTAGTTAAAGTAAATTTTGAAAGTGACAATGAACTCAATATGTATTAAAATTATAGTTGTTAGAAAGTTTTCTTCAAGTCACATCATCTGGCATTTTTTGTTTCAGAATATCATCTTGTTTGGTCTTTGTTTGAGGCCTTGAAACTCCCTTTTTTTGTAGTTTTTTTTCTCTTGATAAAAATTTCAAGTTTGGGATCTTCGTACGAAAACCCCCTTTGTACAAAGTCATCTCAAGGCTTCGTGCAAAGACCCCTTGGAAAAATTTCAGCATGAACAAGCCCCATCAAACTTTTACCTGACCTAGTTTGCGTGAAGTAGGTTGGCTAATTATATTTATTAATTTTTGTATAGTGTAAAAGAAAAAAAAAACATTTTTCACACAATTGCAATCTACTTAATTCACATTTTTTACTAAATTTCTTTGATTTTTTGAAAGGCATTTTTTTGGAGAATTTCTATTGGTGTTTTTATCAAAGATAATTTTTCGGAGAGGAGAATTACTAGTAAGGTGATTTTTTCTAAGACATTTTTTTGAAGAGGAGAATTACTATTGCCAAATTTTTAGAAGACATTTTTTTGGAGAGAATAAATGGGGAACAAGAAGAGAAGACAAAGTAAATCTACAAGAAAAAGGTCACCTATTATCGAACAAAGAAATCATGAATCTGCATTGACATATTATAATAAAACCAAAGAAGGTATGGAACTAGACCTCTAATTTTACATGCCCGAATTTTATGGACCTATGCTCTATTTTCTATAGTTTGATTCATTTTTATGCATGTAGCTCACAATCAACATGGTCATGGTGAAAGAGAAGCTCAAGTAGGAGGGTCCATGCACATTGAAGAAGGGTCGGGATCATTCCCTACAGAAGCTCAAGAAATTGATGTTGGAGAAGGGTTAGGATCACATGATCCTACTGGTATGGATGAACTTATAGATCTATCTCAAACTATAAAGAGAAATATTAATTATAGAAACTTAGATCATTTACTTACAATGGATGTGGAGAAATTGAGATCATTTTCTAATGTTCAACCTTTAATTATTTCTAATAAGAGGTCAATGAATAATATAGAAAGAGAAATTTTGGCTAAATTTGATAATTTTTAAAAACATGACCAAGCCCAATTGATTTTAGTTGTACTTAAAAATTTTTTTGGAAGAGGCATTAAAATTATTAGGTGTAGAGACAACATCAAAGAAGAGAAAATTTGTTGACATGCAAACTGATATGATTGAAAATCTTAGGAAAGGTTTGAACCAAGTAGGGAAGTGATCTTGAACTAAAGATAAGACCATTACAAGAAGACTTATGTTGACATCCATTGTAGGTAAACACTATGCCCTGAAACAGACAAATATCTTAAGTTTCATTTTAGATTGGTTTTAGTAGGAAAATAATATCATGATATGTGTTGGTGTTTCAAAATGGCTTATGTTCTTAGGTTTCCAATACACCTTCAGATAGATTTTAGGAGTGGTTAGTTCCAAAATGTATAAGGGGCTTAAGGTAATTGGACCAACTATAGGGACAAGATTGTTGTCTGCACTTTTGGCTCTTCAAAATCAAGGTGGGTATACCTAATCTAGTAAAAATAATACTCTTACAACACCAAGACTGGATTTAAACAATAGATGATAGCAAGAAAGTACTAAATGTCAACCAAACATTCATTGACTTTCCATTGCTATGGAAAAATTCCAACTCCTCAACCAAATTTTAAAATTTTAAAACTGGTTCTTGATTTAATTTTGGTGATTGCAACAACCCTGATTAATACATGCTAACAGGAGACATACTCACTTAGGCCAGTGCCTTATCCATTGGGTGAGAACTCCAAGACAAAGAGGAAGAAAAGACTAGAAAATATCAAGGATTCATAACCATAAATACATCTATCATGAGTCCTTACTACTTATAGAGAATCCTTATGAAAATAAAAATGAATTTATATCCCACCCAGAGCGATATTTAATCTAATCCTAGATCAAATCTCAAGAATAAAGATACACACATAAACAATTATGTACTGAAATAGAAAATTCAAAATTCATAAAACTTGACACAAAGGAGAGAAAAGAACTAGATGTTTGTATTAAGTATAATGAATCATGCCTTATGCATATAATTTATCTTAGAATACAAGCTTGCAAATAACAGCTTAGACCTACAGCTTTCTATCTTCCATTAATGAATAATGAAGCAAAATTCTTGCAATCCTGAGTGAGAATACGGTTCACAAATTATGCCTGTCAAACACCTAACTCCCAATACCCTAAATGATCATGAAAAAATCATTTTATCACAAGGATTGCAACAAGCATCTGATCATTCATGAAAAAATTTAAAAACCCAACCACTTTCAATCAATTCAATTATTGCAGACAAGACATGCCACCCAACACAAGGCCATCAAGATCAAACTAATCATCAACTTGAGTAACATTCTAGCTATGTACCATCATAAGGATAGAGAAATTATGATTAAAAACCTAATTAATTCTAGCTACATCAAAGGCGTCATGACCTTCATGTCAAATTCTCCTCGGTAGAAGCACCTCAGGACACAAAAGTAGCATGCAATGGCCACCATGATCCTTCTCATAAAGTCTCACTTTCAACTGAGCTGGAACACGGCCAAATCTGATCTGACATTATGGCTCTTCAGCTCACTATTTCAAACCCTGGAGAAACCCTAGCAAAGAATTCAAAATCTGGCTCCAATAACTAATTGATTCATTTTAAAACATGACCATTGATTTAATCTCTTCCCAGCACATTGGGTGGCCCACATGAATCAGCATAATAGTCAACTTATCCCTTTAAAATATCCGGCCACATCATCATATCTTGGCAACCAATCAAGAACAAGCACATCAGCGACACCTAGCAGTAGACCCACTTTCTTATTAGTCTTTCCATCAAACAGTTGTCGTAGACTCTTGATCATCATCTAACCTACATCTTCCCTTTTGTGGAATCATGACAACTATCTGATCTTCCTGGACTTGCAATCTCATTACCTTAACCTCAAAAAGCCTCCCCTTAACCCTTAGTCTATTAGGAATAGTCCCAAGAGATAACTGAGAGGGGGGGTGAAACAGTTATCTACAAGATTCAATTCTTTATCTAATTAAGTGTAGAAGAACATTAAGCACATACACAATAAGATAACACTTAACACAACAACACAATTTTGGTTACGGGGAAACCCAAATAGATAAAACCCCAGTGGGAATTAACACCCACTATAAACTGCACTATAGTATAATGATCCATGTTAGAAGATCTTACAACCCTGTTAGGAGTTGATCTTTAGAATGCATGAATTATAGTGACCTAGTCAAAGATTGGACTCTATTAGGAGTCTTTTACAATTAACCCTATTAGGCATGAGGACACATTGTCTAGGAGCACACTACTCAAATGGTGAAGGGTGCAACCTTCTGCATAATAGATACTCACTATATCTAGATTTTGGTGAACTGTGAGGTGGACTTGTTGTCTTGATTAGTTCCAATGAATAGCACACACTCTCTAATTTTTCACATAAACCTTCTGCTGATGGCACAACACTTCACACCTTCTGCTCTGCTCTTATCTTTCAACTATTTGCCATACTTAGCAATCACAAATGACTGCCTATAAATATCTTCCTCTAAATGATATAATCAAGTCAATCTATTAGAACCATCTTTAAATCATATTAGAGAAACAATACAACTCTCCAATAACATCTCAGTTGGATATACTAAGCATGCAACACAAATTAGGACCGCACAACTCCATATGAGTAGACGCGCCGCTTCACACTGTCGGCTCCACCAAATTAACTGATACTTTCTTCTCATGCTGAATTACATCATGCACTCTTAACCACACATTGTTAACTTTTCTCCAAACACTAATCCAAGAATGCATATCCAAATGATAGATGCAACTACTACAACAACAAAAACAATGTCAGCTACATCTGATAAACTCTAGAAATTGTAACTTGCAACTAGAGACTTCATAACTCAACCTATACTACACAACTAACTCTATGTCCATGAACATAGCTTCACTAATGTATCTACAACATAAATATAAACACGCAAGGCTCCATTACAACCATATTTTAAATCACATACATAACTCTTCCTGGGACTTGTCAGGAACACTCACTGATACAAAAAATTGTATTATTATCTTCACTCAGAATCAACCTCTACGTCTATGATATCATGCTGATAACATATCTAGGAAACATATACTCAAGGCTCTCTCCACTAGGCTTCCATGTGTGTTGCTTACCATATGTTGTCATCAATGACAAACATATAGTCAGCACTAGCTTGCTGGCAAATCTCCAACATGGTCATCTGGTGAATATGCAACTTAAGGAAGTCATTAGGTCATGATACATTTTACTTAATTGGGGTTTGGTCTAGAGATCATGCAAACAAAGACATTCACATGATCACTAAACATTTCCTTGACCCTGGGTTCCATCAAGTGAACAAGTGACCACTACCCGATCATATCTCATCAACAATCCAAATTCAAACTCCAAGTCCTTTTCCTTAACTCAAGCTTTATCACGAGATCACATGATTGAGGCAGTTGCTAGATCACTGAACCTTTCTCTCAACCCCATTTACATCATGAGAACATGTGAAAGCCTTTATTCACCAAGTTTCTAGATAAATTACTTAACCCCAGATAAATTTTGAGATCAAGCACCAGCCGTCGATCTTGTCCTCATCTTGTGGTCATCATTGAATTGATGAACCTTAAAACTTAACTCACCTTGGATTTGGAGATTATGTGACTAAGCAATCTCTAAGTTGCTAAATAAAAAATTAACCTCGGGTTAGATCACGAGAACATGGAAAGCCTCATTTATGTGTTCACTGAATAGAAACATGATCTCCCAGGACTTAACCTTTGACTTAACCAAGACATTCGGAGATCATGTGAACAAAGGACTTCACATGATCATAGAGTCATTTACTAACCATGGGTTTTATCTGGAGAATCAACACCAACCCTAATCAAACTGCATCAACAACTCACATTTAATCACTTAACAACTTCATGCCTTGACTGGATATCTATAGAATGAGTGGCTAAAGGAAATGGAGACCACTCGCTAGGTCGCTAGATGTTAAGCCATTGACCTCCAGGATTAGTAGACCACGTGAACACCATAGTCACCAGATCACCAAATAGAAAGATAATTGCCCGGGCTGGGAAATAAAACATGTGCATAAAGGGGATCTAAGTGACCTTAAAAAAGTAACGGAGAAATAGAAGAGGCTAGGGTTTTTCTGGACTTAGATAAATTTTGAAACTGTGGACATGGGTAAACCCTATTTCTTAGACCCTAAAACTAGTATATCTCCCTGGTTTTTGCACATTAGGCCATGCGATCTTGACTAGAGCTTTTATACATCTTGGACTAACCAAGGATAAGGGTGCAAGCTATGAAACCTTATACTTTTTCTTCGCAAACCAAAACAAGATACTATAGGATATGAGAATTATCCTAAGGATTTTGTAGGACAAGGATCAAGTTTTTGTGACACAACCAATAATGGCTTATAGTCAGGGATGTGTATCTCTTGCAGATACAATGAGAACTTCAGAATCTCTTAGAAAAGAAGACCCTCAAAATTTCAACCAAAAATAGCATGACTATACAAACAAAAACCCTAACTAATGTTCATGGAAAAGATACTTCAAGAGAAGTAAAACTTTAGGAATTGTCCATGAACAAGCAATTCCAAAGTATCTTGAGTTAAATCTTTCAAGACATAATAATTTGTTCCCCATTTTATTTCAATAATATAAGGTTGCAACCAGATTGGGTCAAATTTCCCATCCTCACCTTTATCTTCCAACCTTGCATTCCACATTAGGACAAGGTCATCAATTTCAAACTTCCTCTAGGTAGCTTTTTTATCATACAGATTCTTACACTATTTCTCCAATCTTTCATTCCTTTCATGTGCATCTCTCCTTACCTCATCCAATTGTATCAACTCATTAATTCTTACTCTCATCTCATCATATAAATCCTCATCATATGCCTAAACAAATTGATACATCTGCAATAGATTATTCTAAGGAAATCTACCATTTATCCCATAGACTAGATCAAGGGGCACACCCTATAGCTTTCTTTATAGTCACCATGTCTATCCATAAGGCCAACTGTAACTTTGAGTCCCAAGCTTTCTTATTTTTATCTAGTACCCTCTTGAGAATCTTAATCATATTTTTGTTACTAGACTCAGCCTAGCCATTTCCATGTGGATGATAGGGGGATGAAAATGAAATGTGTATCCCATACTACTAACAGAATTCATTGAATTCTTGTGATCTGAAACACATTGCATTATCAACCACAATAACTTCTAGACAACCAAACCTGATAAGAATATTTTACATTACAAAATCTGTCACAACCTTGCCATTGGCTCTTCTAGTGGGGATGGCTTCAACCCACTTAGTAAATTAGTTTGTTGCTACCAGTATATAAGAATGTCCACCACTAGATTTTTTAAGAATTTATCCAATTAAATCTATACCCCATTTCTAAAAGGGAGCCTAAACTGCAACAGGTTTGAGTGGTAGATTTCCATTAAACTTCAATTTACCAGCAAATCTTTAGCATGCATCACATTTTCTTACAAACTAATGAGCATCCTTAAATTCTAGGCCACCAGAATCCAGATCTGAGAATCTTATGGGCTGTGGTTTTTTCCATGTAATGACCCCCACAAACACCACTATGCATTTCTTCTAGCAAGACTTTAGACCTATTCTGATTCACACATTTGAGTAATACTCCTTCATTGCTCCTCCACCATAATTCACCACCTACAATAGCATATCTAGTAGCCTGCAACTTGACAGTCCTCTTTTTATTTTCATCCATGTCAAGGGGAAGGATCGGCCTCTGCAAGTAACCAATAACATCCTTGTACCAATCACAACAATCCATATCACAAATATATGGCCTTTGTTCTTCCTCTAGCATGTTTAGATGATTGGCAACTAAGTTACTTTGGGCCATCAATTTTCCAAGACCTAGGCCTCTTACCAATTTTGTAACCTGGATATCAATGTTAAATTCTTGGATCCTGTTTATCCATCTACATCTCCTCCATGAAGCCTCTTGTTGCACTAGTATATCCTTAACTACAGCACTAGGCACATATGCAACCATTGTTTCTCCCACAAGGTAACATCTGAAAGCCTTGACAAATTCAACTAGGGCATATGCATGTTTCTCAGTAATATCATATTTCAGTTCAACTACTTGTAAGGATTTTCTAAAAAATGATATGGGTTGCTCATATCCATCTGCATTCTTTTGCAACAATACTGCCGCAATAGTATGACAAGAGGCAAAAGAAAAAATTTGCATAGGCTTACCATAGTAACTCTGATCCAGTAACTCTTTACAACATATTCCCCATAATTTTCCTTTAAGGAATTTATATTTAAGTTCCTAAAGTCGACACAAAGCCTAATGTCACCATTCTTCTTTCTTACAAGAACCAAATTTGACACCCAAGTAGAATTTCTGATAGGCTTAATTATCCTGGCATCTATCATCCTTTTGAGTTCATCTTGCATTTTTGATGCCAGGGTGGGATTCACAGGCCTTAATTTATGTCTAAACGGTTTGGTGCCTTCCTTCAATGGGATCTCATGTTGGAACAAATCTTCTCTGTAAGATTTCAAATCATCATAAGACCATACAAAAACATGTCTGAATTTTCTAAGAAGACCAATTAATGTATTTCTGACCTCTGGAGATAATCTCTTGCCAATATAAACATTTTTTTGGTACCAGAGTTGTTCCTAGATTGATTTCCTCCAAATCATTTAGCTTGTCAGTGATTCTAGTAGAGAAAACCTTGTCTTTATTATCAAATGCCCTCTCAAGAGAAACTAGTCCCTTAGGAACCCTATTAGACTTTAACTGCAAGACCTCATTTCCAAAGACAATCTCTTTCCCATTACTGGTGTCAACAGAAGTACTAAAATTCATCTCCTTATCACCAAAATGGGACTCACATTACAAGAATCTTAGTATGTCCTGGTCATCAGAAAATACCTGCCAATTTTCAACATTGTCTAGGATAGAAGGCCTAGACTGAAATTCAATTTTGGATATCCCAGCAAAAGTGACATCCTCCGGCCTTAAGGCTATATTTTCTAAAAAACCAGCCATTATATTTTGACTCCTATCCATCCAATCAATACCAAATGCATTGAAATTTTCAATCTCATCCCAAACAGCATTCTAGTATTGTTTTAGCCTTTGATTCTTAGATGCATATCTTGATCTAATCTAAGAGATTATTAACTCAAAATCACCAATCACCCTAAGGTACTTTATCCCATGTCTTGATGCTAATCTTAAACCAATTAACAAGGCTTCATACTCTGCAACATTTTTTGTGCAAGAAAACAAGAGAGTAAAAGAAAACTTAAAATTTTTACCACTTGGAGATATTAACAACACTCCTACTCTAGCACCTTCTTTTGAACTTGCTCCATCAAAATATAAAGTCCAGAGATCATCATATTCTACCAGGTTATTTTTGTCTTTAGTCAAAAGGATAGGCTTGACCTTTTCGAGCATTTATTTCACTTGAACTTGGAAAGAGCCAATATCAGTGTCCACAAAATAGTTCATACTATCCTCTTCATTTTCCTTAATAATATAAGGGGTTCTAGTTTCCCTTGACACCTTCACACTTTCACCTTCAATGTAAAATATAGAAAATGATAGGTTACACTAGATACTTCCTCCCATAGATGCACTCCATCTCCTGGATAGCAACATCCCATATTGAGGAGGGATATTAACCACTAGAACACTCATAGTTAACTATTTATCTAGATATGCTGCTAACCTATAAGGTAAAGCCTTAATGGTACCAATAACTGGCACTTCTCTTGAGTCCATATCTTGACACCTTCCATGAGGTGTATCAACCTTCAGTCCCATTGACTTCATAATCTCTACAAGCATGATAGTATTTGATAACCCAGAATCAATCATGCAATTATTCAACAACTTGCCATTTATTATCAGAGATAGAAAGAAAGGATCAACTATCCCTGATGTAGTATTAACAACATTTGCATCCAAATAGATTTTTGGAATCTTAGAAAAAATTTCTTTACCTTTACTATCAAGTGTGTCATCCACAAAAGCTACATGTTTATCACTTTTATCCATCCTCTGGGCATTTTTACAAGTGGCACCATTTACCCAATCCAAGGCTTTCACATTATGCTCTTCTGTTCTCATCATTTCCAAAAGTGGAATGTTGACAGTGATCTATGAAAGAAAATTACTCATATCAATAGGAACATATTTTTGATCATCCATGTCTTTCTTTATAGAAGAGACATCTCTACTCTCCACCTAGATATTCAAGTCAGGTTGATCTTTGTGTTGAAAATCACTTCCCTTTTGGGGTGGGGGAACTGTTAGAAAGTAAATTCCACCAAGATAACTGAGAGGGGAGGGGGTGAATCAGTTATCAAATAAATACAAATTTTATCAATTCCAATAGATTTCAACCATGTAAGAAATGTAATCAACAACCATAGAAAGATATACATGCACAATAACATAATGACACAAGATATGTTGACTAGGGAACCTCTTGATCAAAGAGTAAACCCTGGTAGGAATGATGCCCACAAAAGATGCACTAATATGAAATTTCCTTGTGAGAGGATGGACTCTATTTGGAGTCTTATGAAATACATTTAGTACATATGAGTCCTTGTTAGGAGACTTTGAATCCCTGCTGAAAGATTCTAACTCTATTAGGAGTTATGGAAGACAGAAGGACCCACTGCCCAAATAGCTTTAGAAGTAAGATCACTGAACACACTGTCCAACTAATCTTTGTATTACTCAACATAATAATACCAAAAGATTACTGATCTCAACAATTCAATACTCCTTCTCTGACTATGCCAAACCGCACCAACTGCTTCTTCAGATCTCAATTCTAGATCTCTATACTTCGCATATCCTCTTCCAACAAGTATTGCACAATTTCACAACTCAATTTCAAATACAATTCAAAAATACTATATTACAACAAGGAAAACATTCCTTCATTTATACCACACTCAAGTAATTACAAATGAGTCAACATACAAATTACAAAATAAAAGTTTCCACATGTTACATAAAAAGTACACAAAATTGTCAGCTTCCAATTAAGATAAATCTTCACTCGTGTGACCTTAGATCTTGTGCTCACATCCACATCACTAACATTATGTCTTCAACTATCTCATAACTATGCATGATCAGATTCAATCTTGATTAGGATATATCATCCGATTTCCACAAACCGCTACTTAGGAACACTGCCTGAATACTGCTTCCACTGATTTCCTCATAACTATCATGAATAAATGAATTTCCATATGTGATCTTAATCATGATCTTATAGAACATCATAGAGTAATTCCTCAACTCCACATAGCTTCATCTTCAATAGCCCAAGTGTGCTAACTTAAACATTGTCTGCTTCTCTACAAATCTTCAGTAGATCACTGTGTTGACATCAATGACAATCACAGTCATGAATGCAACAACAACTGCTACAGAATGGTTGTGAATACTCCCCCATAGGATATATTTAGCATTCATTCCTAACAATCTCCCCCATTGGCATTGATGGCAACATAGATGAAAAAACATCCAAGTTCCATGAATACCAACACTGCTGCTCAAAAAATGCTTTCAAATCCTCTTCATCAATCAAATCTTGCTTCGTTTTCCTATTCAATTCTCTCCAGTAGATGATTTTTTCATGAATACTTTTTCCCCATTGACATCAATGACAGATGTTTCATCATTATGTCAACAAAAAAATTAATGTCAAAAGACACTTTTTCATAAAATACATTCACTAGAGTCCTCATGACTCAGCTCAAAAACACATACTCCCCCATAGAGGAAGTACCAACATCTAGTCCAGAAGAAAGACAGGGCTCATATACCATTGGATAGATGCAACAATCTGCATCACTTCTCAAAAGTAGGCTGGGGAATAACCCCAAGCATACCTCTCAGATACTCAAATATATCCTTAGGCAAAGGTTTTGTAAATATATCTGCAATCTACTCTTTTGTGCTTATATACTCAAGTCTGACTTCTTTCTCTGCCACTTTCTCTCTCACTACATGATACTTTATCTCTATATGCTTTTTCTTAGAATGTAACATAGGGTTCTTAGACATACTAACTATGCTAGTGTTATCACAATGTATAACAACAGGCTCAAAAAAATTTATTCCAATATCCTTCAGCATTTGCTTCATCCAAATTATTTGATTAAAATTATTTATTGCTGCCACATACTCTACTTTTGCTGTGCTCTTTGAAATACAGTTCTTCTTCTTGCTTAGCCAAGAAACTAATCTTCCTCGAAGGAAAAATGCTCCACCACTGGTGCTCTTTTTTTCATCAACACAACCTCCCCAATCAACATCTGTATATGCACATAGGGTAAAATCATCATATTTTTCATACCACAATCCATACTCAATTGTGCCTCTTAATTATCTCAGTATCCTCTTGTGTGTGAGTGATTTACACCTTCATGAAATTACAAGATTTAAAGAGAATTTACACTATTCAAAGCAAACTAATCTAAATAATGCACAATTAATCTATCAACATCTCATGGATCTCTAAAATAAAGTGGTAAATGAGGCTCTCAGCTATGATCCTCACTAGTGACACTCTAAAGATGAGAATTAAGCTATATGATATGCAAATTTAGATCTATTCTATCAAATTCTAGCTCTATTTGATGAACAATCTACTATGATCAATGAAATTTAAGCTAATTAGCAATGACAAATGATAAGTGAGTGATATGGATGCAAATTGCAAGAGCTTTGCTGCAATTCAAAGATATGGAGTGGATTATTAATGCCTCAAAATGCCTTCTATTTATAAGATTTTCCCAAGGGTAGGGGGTAGAGTGAGATAACCATGGTTATGCTTGGGTAAGGTCAATTGGCTTTGCTTTGTCCCTAAATTGGGGGACAAACATTTAAATGGTTTCAAAAGGCTGGACCATTTCAACAAAAGTGAGTGATTTGTGTCCATTTTGTCTCCTTTTTCCTTTGTTGAGAGAATTTATGATTTATTAATTAATTAAAGCAATTAAATTTAGCCATGAAGGGTAAGAGGTTCATTTTGATTTTTCATTTCAACAACTATGTCATTAATTGAATTTAATCAATTTCTTAGTGTTTTTCCCCTTTTCAAGCCTTATTTAATCATTTAATCATTTAATTGAATTTTCCTTTGATTTGAATTGCCTTTGCCAATTTATTGATTTTTAGTTCTATTTTGATGATTTGATGCACCTTTTGATTGAATTAAGCCTTTGCCAATTTTCCATGTCTACAAATGCCCCTCTTTGAGTCGATGTGCGAAGAACACCGATTCAAAGATTTCCTTAGTATGATGATCTGATTCAGGTCCTGGTTCTGATATGCCTCTGATTGTTCTGATTGATGTACTTCCTGATGATGATGATGTGCCTCTGATGATGGTGCTGATATGGTTCTGATGCCTCTGATATGATATGGGTCCTGATATGATGATAGGTCCTGGGTTCACTGATAAAGGTCCTGGGTTCACTGATAAAGGTCCTGGGTTGATTGCTTGCTGATATGTTGATAGGTTTGATACGATGACAGATTTGATATGATGACATATTTGATATGATGATATGATATGATTTGATACTGATATCTTGATATGATACTGCTATGATATGATATGATATCTTGATATGATACTGCTATGATATGATATGATATGCCCCACTGATAAATGTTTTTGATGTGATGCTCATTTGATACTCTGATGCCCCCTCAGAAATAAAACATATTAATTCCTTGATTGGAACGATTTTGAGTAGTTGGAATATGTTTTGATTTCTGAAAAATATTGATGATATGCCATGACTCACAAATTTGCATATCCAAGATAGATAGGTCTGTTGTAGTTAAGCAAAACAAGTGATTATAATAATAGGATAATGGTACCAATGAATGTGATTTGTCAATCTCATAGGATAGTTCTGATAGGATAAATCAATCAGTGTGAAAACCGATATGATTTGATACTGCTGCTTCGTTCTCAGGACACAGAGACACGAACAAATGGTACTGGGTGTGATTGCTTGATACTTTGATAGGATTGATTGACGTAAGATGACTCACTGATATAGAATACTGATATGATTCCCTTGATTTGCCAAACATGCACATTTCCGTAAATGATATATATATGGACCTTAGCTTCTTGGATATTTGGACTTAAGTCATGGATTTGACCCAGCTAGAGTATAGGTTATTGAGATGATTGATTATGGAGCTCCTTCAGTTTGTTGATATTGTATCATGATATTTTAGTTATTGATCAGGACTTGGATGTATCACTTTGATGACATTGTATCTTTGATTAGACAAATTTCATGTATCTTTGATATTATGGACACTTATGATTTATGGACTTTCCTTGATTCTTGATTGAATGACCCATTTTATGATTGATCAAGATTTCAATTGAATGAACCCCCTTGTCCTTGGAAAAATACTACAAACAAATGCACATGCAATTAATCTAACATGATAATGCAATTAACCTTCCATGATAATGCAATTAACCTTCCATGATAATGCAATGCAATGCAGCTAAGTGTCACTAGCTTTTAGCAAATAAATGCCTTGAGGATAAATTTTCATCATTGAGCACTTTGGGACCGGAAAGCAAGTACAATCACCACTGCCCACTGACATGATGATATGAATACCACTTTTTATCGCATTTGGTAACCTCTTTTTTGAACTAGTACAACCCACACTAGTCAAATAAACCAACTATGAGAGTATGAATACCAGTTTCAATGAATTCAATGTTGCATAAACAAGCAAAGGTCAACCTTCCACCCTATATGAAAGTCCTCGATGGTTCTTTGATGACCATGTCGTTAGACGAATTCACATAAGTTGTTGGATATCCCTCAAGATAGTCACTCAAAGACAAGAAAAATATCATGTCTCCATCATTGCCAATCTAGTCGAAACATCATCGATTAGCTAAAAAGATGTGATAAAAATCAATGTAAGTAAAGATCATCAAAAGAAAGCTTCAAGTTTTTTGCATTGTTTCATGATTTTCAAAAAGTATTTCCAAGTATTCTGATCTTTAAAGTGTTGTCAATTTTTAATCCCGAATAATAAAGTCAATGAAGGCTCATGGATCAAGTTGTGGTAATCAAATTCTTGGTTAGTGAACAATGATATCCATCAAAGGTTCACGAAAATCTTCTTCTCTCTTCTGAAACTCTGATAATTCCCTCTCTGATGTGACTGAAAATTGTACTTTTGAATCCTTTTGAGTTAATGCCTTGCTTCATGTGAATTCATGCTTGTTTGCTGAAATCCATTGATTAAGATCAAATGCCCCAGTTGGATAGAAAAAATGTTGAACTTGGACAAACTTCCAAGATTTTACCGAAGCTCGGTTTATGCAAGATGTAGCTCAAAAGCACTTCATGTTTTCCTTTTTACCAGCTCTCAAACAAGATCACATTGGTTTGCCCCCAATGTCTTAGCAAGATATAGGACATGAAGGATGGATTTGCAAGCTGATGGATTAGAGATGGAAAGGCTATGATGGAAGAAGTATGCGAATGTGACCCATAGGACTATCTCCTCAAGAGTACCCAAGCTAAGGAAAAATGATATAGCAATGTGAAGCATGTTTTTGGATAAGCCATGAAAGTCAATTGATATAGGGCTAGATAGTGTATAGGATAACAATCTGCTGCCATGGAAAGGAGTGATCCAAAAGAGTGGACATGTCAAGAAGTTTTTGATAACAATTTTTTTTTTTTTTTAAAGTTCTTCATCTTGATCAAGACCAAGGGTCAATTTGGGTAAGATGTGTATAAGATAACACAATCTGGATAAAGAGGTGATGGAGGCTATGAAGGGATGTTTTGGGATTATGAAAAAGCTAATGGAATGATGAAGGTGAATTTGGGATAAGCAAGATCATGATAGGGTAACATGGATGCAACAAGTACATAAGCTGATGGAAAGGATAACGGATGTCAAGATACTCATTGCTCATGGATGTGTTCAACCTTGTCAAGATGAAGGTGATAGAGGAAATATGGATGAAACTTGCCCCCAAGTGTAGAGTGCAAGAAGGAAGAATTACGCATGACGCCTGTTTGCCAGGTTTTCATCATGGTACTTGTCTAAGGCGCCACAAGAAGTGGTTTTCACCTTAGATTTATTTCTTTTTATTTTTGCTACCAAGGTGCCTATTGCTAGGTTTTCACCAAGGCACTTTTTCTCTTTTTTCATTTTTTTCTTTTTTTCTTTGTTTTTTTTCTTTTTTTGTATTTTTCAATTTTTTCCCAACATTAGAATCTTTGGACAATGCTCCTCTGAAAGATATGCTATAATAAACCATGGGTATGACTAGGATGCTCAAAGATATTGATAAGAGGGATGGAAGTATGGAAAGTATGCATTGGAAAATGAATGTGAGGATAAGAAGAAGGTATATTGAAGATGGAAATGTTGGCAAGATCAACTTTGACACACACTTTGAAGAGTGGTGGAATGATGGAGGAATGATAGATGACGGAGGTAAGGATTTTTTTGAGGTAGTGGATTTTGGGATGTAATAAGATGAAGGATGTTTGGAAAGAGATGGAATGGAAGCCTTTGGAAGCTTGAATGTCAATTTTGATTCTTCTTTTGTGTGCAAGTCTTTTAACAATGACTTGGGAATCCACATATTCTTTGATTTTTCTTCCTTTTGGAATGCTTTTGAATGCATTTCTTCAATAAGGGATTTAGGAACCCACATTTTATTTTTTTCTTTTTGCTTGATGGACCTTTGTGGCCTTTTGGATATTTCATTTTTCTTTTCATTCACATGTTGATTAGATGGGACATTGTGATTTTTATGCACATATGGATTCTTGGATTTATGATTTTTATGTTGCACATCAAAATTGCTTCCAAAAGACTTAGGAATTGTGGATGAATAGGAATAATATGGATGGTTCATATGGATTGGTGTTTGGACATTCTTCAAGTATGTGTGTCTTTGTTGATCTTGATACATGGTAGGGTAAGTGAATGGATAGCTAGGGATGATAGGAATGGTTGATGGGGGAATATATGGACCTAGTATGGATGGAAGGAATGAAGACTTTTGTTTTGGGACATAAGCACCCAAAATGGATTTGGAGGATAGTGGAGGTATGTGGTTGTATTTGAATGGAGGGATATACGGTGTGAAAGGGATATCAATATCTTTGGAAGGAGCTCCATCGTCAACGTTCTCATCTTTAGGATTTATCTTTATACCAATAGGCTCATGAGTAGCTTTGATAGGAACACATTTGATAGGATCAACTGTAGCTTGAAGGGATTTATTATCTTGCAAGGGATTTGGAAGAATGATGTTTTCTTGAGGTGAACATGGAGGAATATGACAAGGCAATGATGGGATGCTTTGATCTTGACAAGGATCTTTGAATTGTGTAGCGAAGGTATTTTGCTCTTGATTTTCAATATGCTCATTGGAAGTTATGGAAGGGATATCTTGATCTTGCTTGGGAAATGGAGAAAATATGGAACTTGGAAGGGTGCTTTGTTCTTGGAATGGAAGGATATCATCTTGAAAGACATGAAAGGATGCAAGGGGATCATCACAAGGTTCAAGGGATATGGGACCTTCATCAAATATGGGAGGGGTTTGTATATAATCTTGATCTTGATCTTTATCAATATTTGTTTCTTTTCTTTTTAGATTATCCTCTTGACATGAAGCCACTTCTAAGGATAAGGTAGATGTTTGGATATGTGTGGGGGATGTTTGGAAGAATGGTGTAGGATCCTCTTGAATAGGTATAATAGGCATTGAGGCACATGAAGCTTTGGGTTCTAAGATCTTTGAAGCATGGAAAAGGTCTGCAACAAGATGTGAGTTAGCTTGGGTTTCTTTTAGAGGTAGCCCTTGAGGGTAGACATAGTTAATGGGAAAAGTATCATCATTAGGCTCATTCTTTGATGGAGGAATTTTGGATAATTGTGGAGCTTTGGGAGATGAAGAAAAGATGAAGGGAATGCTAGCTATGGGAGGGTCTTTGCTAGATAGAGGTTCGGGAGATGGATGAAGGATGAAAGGTGTACAAGTCATCCAGGGAGAAACCTTGTTAGGAGATGGACAAAGGATGAATGGATTACTCTTGCTATATGGAGGTTTTTGAATTAGATCTTGCTTGAGAGAGGTATTTTTCACTCCATATTCTTTATTATCTTGATCACCAATAGGTTGATTATGCAATTTCCTTTGATCTGAGATAACTTTATCACTCTTAAATGCTTCCTTTTGTGAGGAGGATGAAGATATGGATGACCCATCATCATAGAGGAAAGGACAAATTGATCTTAATGATGGCTCTTTAGATAAAGTATCTTTTTGCTTTTCTTCATCCTTTCTTAAAGTTGATGTGTCAAAATTACGAGGAAGCTTAGCTCCTGCTTGAACTAACTCCATGAAATATGCTTCTTTATCCTTCTCCAAGACTAATTTCATTATTTCCATAAACCTGGGATCTTGAATTGCTTCTAAAACTTCTTCTTCAGACACCTCATCATTTTGATTCCAATGGACATTCTGATATGAGGACAATAAAGATATGGATGGCCTATCATTATAAAGAAAAGGACACATTGATCTTAATGATCGCCTTTTAGATAAAGTATCTTTTTGTTTTTCCTCATCCTTTCTTAAAGTTGACATGTCATAATTGTGTGGAAGCTTAGCTCCTGATTGAGCTAAATAAAGGGAATATGCTTCATTACACCTTTTCAAAGTTAATTCCATTGCTTTGATCAATTCGGTATTTTTGGATGCTTCTAAAATTTGATCGTAAGACATTCCCTCAAATAGGTTCATCATTATGGATCAATCCTTCCTTCTTTAATTTCAATCTGGTTGGGTTGGTTTGGAATGGGTAAATGGTATTGATCAGTTTATAAGATTTAAAAATTTAATTGTATTTTGATCAAGTACTTTGGAACTTCTTGTTTGAAAAGTTGAAGACAATCTCAACACACACATCAATAGTTCACCATGTCCCTAGATCACTCTAATGTGTATATTCTCAAATGTTTCCACGGGTTTGATCACAAGAAAGACTTCCAAGCAAGCTACCTAGCACAAATTTGGCTTTTTAAATGGCTCTAATAGGTAGTTTTGCTATTTTACCGTTATGTAGTAAGTTTTCCGTTCAAAATAGATCTTAGCTTTTCATCCCCCAAGTATGTTAAGGGGCTTCCCACACGCACCGAAGCACGATTTTGCGCAATCTGTTAAGACTACTAGAGGAAGTTCGAAAGAGCTAAAATCCTTTTGTCGTGCACCCCATTAAGGATACACGCGTTTCATTTTATAGTGGGTCGGATTCTCGCGGCAAAAGCAAGTGTATCCCACTTTGGGCTGTCCCTCTCACCGGCCCTTCTAAGGCAATCTCGGGAGGCGAGCCCACTAAGTTTTAAACATGTTCATTTGAAAGCATGAAAAGTGGATTTGGTAGAGCAAGTTTGGGAATTTGATTCACTCAAAGAGTGAAGAGCATATCCCTATTGCTTTTCCCTTATCCCAAACACTCACAATCAAATTTGGTTCTTTTTCAACCCCGTGACAAAGGGGTTCTTAGAATTGAAGTGTTTATTTTTTCCTCTTAATGATTAAACTATGTTTTGAACTTTGAAAATGCCACAAGCTAAGGGAATGTGCAAGCTTGATGAGAAAAATACCTCAAACGATGCTAGCAAAGGCTAGGCGCATTTTTAAGTAGTAGATTTTCTCATTTTCTCTCCAAATCCTTCTCTTACCTTAGCAAAACGTTCCCTCCACCAACAAGTTAGTCAACACAAATTCATACAAAGTGAGGGGAAACCAAAATCAAAAAGCTTAAAATGATCAAATTGATTATGCTCTTGATTTATTTTGAACTCAAATATTTGCAAATTAAATCCAAAAGGTGCAAGGTATACTCTAATAGGACGTCCTTTTTTATTTCTTTTTTGCATGCAAAAAAGAAAAAAAAAAATTTTGAGCACTTTTCTGTGACAGAGCATGTACCTGAGACAAAAAAATGGACAGTGAAGTTAGCATACAGTCCTTATTTTGATAAAATAAAGAAAATACAGTCAGGCGACATTGTCCAGACTACAGGCGAGATTAAATTTAATAAAGGCGTGACTACTTTAACCGCGAGCGTCACCAAAAGGGGCTCAAGCGAGATTAAAATAGACAAGCGCGATATGAAATTTAACAAACGCGTGAAATATTTCTTATAGGTGACAACAGCAATTACACTAACAGAAAATAGATGCTATACCAGGCGACATTTCTTTTAGCAAAGGCGATATCTAATTTAACAAAGACGTAATCAATTTAACCGCGAGCGTCACCAAAAGGGGCTCAAGCGAGATTAAAATGATTACGTGCGATATCAAATTAAATGAACGCGCAAATTATTAACCAAAAGCGACAAAATAATTCAGCCAAGCGACATCTTATTAAATGAAAGCGAAATTTCAAATAATAAGAGCGACAAATAAAAAGCAAAGTGCGGCAAACTCCCTTTACACCAGGCGTGAACTAATTCGTCGACCGCGGCTTTTAATTCGTTGTAGGCGACATTGCAATAGCCAAAGGCATCATATCTTTGTGCAGAAGGCGATAATCTGATGTCCGCAGGCGTGATTTCTTTATCCAGAAGCGTGACTCTGCTTGTAAGAAGCGTGAGCGTTCAGACTTCAGGCGACATCTAAATTTCCGCGAGCGACATCTCTTTACTGTAGGCATGATTTCTTTACTGATAGGCGTGATTTCTTTCCTGTAACCTGTAAACAGTGAGCAAAATCATGCAATTCTAGCCTAAATTTGCAAATAACGTGGAAATTTTGATAAATTTGAGGCCTAGAGCCCCACGGTGGGCGCCATTTGTGTGTGAGTGATTTACACCTTCATGAAATTACAAGATTTAAAGAGAATTTACACTATTCAAAGCAAACTAATCTAAATAATGCACAATTAATCTATCAACATCTCATGGATCTCTAAAATAAAGTGGTAAATGAGGCTCTCAGCTATGATCCTCACTAGTGACACTCTAAAGATGAGAATTAAGCTATATGATATGCAAATTTAGATCTATTCTATCAAATTCTAGCTCTATTTGATGAACAATCTACTATGATCAATGCAATTTAAGCTAATTAGCAATGACAAATGATAAGTGAGTGATATGGATGCAAATTGCAAGAGCTTTGCTGCAATTCAAAGATATGGAGTGGATTATTAATGCCTCAAAATGCCTTCTATTTATAAGATTTTCCCAAGGGTAGGGGGTAGAGTGAGATAACCATGGTTATGCTTGGGTAAGGTCAATTGGCTTTGCTTTGTCCCTAAATTGGGGGACAAACATTTAAATGGTTTCAAAAGGCTGGACCATTTCAACAAAAGTGAGTGATTTGTGTCCATTTTGTCTCCTTTTTCCTTTGTTGAGAGAATTTATGATTTATTAATTAATTAAAGCAATTAAATTTAGCCATGAAGGGTAAGAGGTTCATTTTGATTTTTCATTTCAACAACTATGTCATTAATTGAATTTAATCAATTTCTTAGTGTTTTTCCCCTTTTCAAGCCTTATTTAATCATTTAATCATTTAATTGAATTTTCCTTTGATTTGAATTGCCTTTGCCAATTTATTAATTTTTAGTGCTATTTTGATGATTTGATGCACCTTTTGATTGAATTAAGCCTTTGCCAATTTTCCATGTCTACACCTCTTTACTATTGCATACTATGATTCTCTGGGTTCAGCTTGAAATCTTGCTACAATTCCAACTGCATGTGATATATCAGGTCTTGTTTGAGTCAAATATTACAATCCTCCAATCATAGATCTGTACTTTTATATTCCACTTCAGGAGTCTCATTTGTGCTAGATAACTTTTGTCCTGTTACCATAGGTGTTCCAACTAGTTTATAGTTCTCCATTCTAAATCTCTTCAATAAATCATTTAAATACTTTGTCTGAGTTACAAAGATACCATCACTGTTCTATGTTATCTACAATCCTAAAAAGTATTTCATTTCACCAATCATACTCATTTGAAATTCAGTCTTCATTTCATCTGTAAATTTATCACTGGCTTCATCTTCTCCTCCAAAGACAATATCATCAACAAAAATAACAACAACCAAAAAACCATTTTCAATTTCCTTTGTGTATAGGTTGTTATCAGCTGTGCCTTTTGTAAATCCTAAATTTATCAAATACTTATCCAATCTTGCATACCAAGTTCTAGGTGCTTGCTTCAGTCCATATAAAGCTTTCTTTAGTTTACATACCATATCTCCTTCTTGAGTTAAAGGAAAACCTTCAGGCTTCTCAATGTAGACTTCTTCTTCCAATTCTCCATTCAGAAATGTTGACTTCACATCCATCTGATACACTTTGAATTTCTTGTAAGCTGCATAAGCCAAAAACATTCTTACTACTTCAATTCTTGCTACTGGTGCAAAAGTTTCTTCATAGTCAATTCCTACTTGTTGTGAGTATCATTTACATACCAATCTTTATTTTTTCCTTACTAATTCTCCTTGTTCATTCATCTTGTTTCTGAATACCCATTTTTTCCTATAACATTCTTATCTTTAGGTCTAGGGACCAATTCCCATGTCTTGTTCTTTTCAATCCGATCTAGTTCTTCTTTCATAGCTTTAATCCAATGTTCATCTTCATAGGCTTCACTAGTAGATTTAGGTTTAATTTGAGAAATCAAACACAAATGTTCTTGTACCTTATTTCATGTCAGAACTCCTTTGTCTATGCTTCCAATAATCTACTCAATAAGATGATTCTTTGATAGATTCATATTAGGTGTCACTGTCTCAATTTTTGTTTTTGTTGTAGGTTCTTTAATGATTTCTTCACTATAGCTTTCATTCAACAAATCACTGTCAGTTTCATAGAATAATTCAGTAGTCTGTGGATTAGTTCTAGGATGAGTTCCTTCATCTAATTCATAATCAGGCATTCTTTCCTGAATTTTGAATTTTTCATCAAATTTTACATTTCCGCTCTCAACAATACTCTTAGTTCTTTTATTGTAACATCTATAAGCTTTTCTCTTCAATTAATATCCAAGAAATATACATTCATCACTTCTAGGATCAAACTTTCCAATGTCATCATCTCTCTTAATATAACATTTGCTTCCAAAAATTCTAAAATACTTAACTGATGGTGCATTTCCAAACCATAGTTCATAGGGAGTCTTCTCTGTGTCTGCTCTGATGTGTACTCTGTTCATTGTATACATTGTTTTGTTCACTACTTCTCTCTAGAATATCTTCGCTAAGTCATTCTCAAATAACATAGGTCTTGCTACTTTCAATCACTGATCTTTTTCTCCTTTTTGTAATACTATTTTTTTCAGGTGTCCTAGGGGCTGAAAGCTATCTCTTAATACCATTCATTTCACAAAAAATGTTAAAATCTTTTGAAGTAAATTCTCCACCTCTATCTGATCTCAAACATTTAATCTTCATTCTAGATTCATTCTCAAATTTGTTCTTAATAATCTTAAACTTATCCAATGCTTCAAATTTTTCTTTAAGAAATGCAATCCACATGATTCTTGTAAAATCATCAACAAGAATCATAAAATACCTTTCTCCATAGAATCTTCTAGTCCTTGTGGGACCGTTCATATCTATATGAACAATTTCTAACTTCTCTGTTGTTGAAAACTTCTTGCTGGGAAATGAGCTTCTCTTCTATTTAGCCAACACACATTCCTTGCAAATCATGTTAGTAGGCTTCATAATTTTAGGCAAATCTCTTACTGCAAGTGTAGTACTCACGTTCACAATGTTATCAAAGTTTATATGACAAAACCTTATGTTCCATAACCAACTACCATCAATCTTAGTAATCAAGCATGTCATATTAGTAGGATTCAACTGAAATACATTACATCTGGTTCTAGATCCAATACCAATCAAATTTCCATCCTTGTCTTTGATTACACAAGTTTTCTCAGTAAACCAAACTTGATATCCCTTATCAACTAGTTTTCCAACACTCAAAAGATTATGTTTCAAACCATCCACAAAGTAAACATCATTAGTATTATTCTTTCCATCAAGAGTAATAGATCCTATACCTTTAATCAAACAAGGTGCATTGTTTCCAACTCTAACAAATCCTCCATCATAATTGTTAAACTTTATGAACTTTTTCATATCTGCAGTCATATTATGTGAACAACCACTATCTATAATCCAATCATCTTTCTTTTCTACTTGAGAAATGAAAGCCTTTTCTTGCTTAATTTCTATTTCAAAATTTTCTTCTTTAATTGCTACAAATCCTATATCATCATTCTTAGTATCACTTTCACTCAAAGACTTCTCCAAACTAGCTTCAATTTCTTCATCATTTGCATAGTAACATTCTTTAGATCTCCTAGGATTAAATTTCTTTCTATACTTCTTAACTCTCTTAGAACATTTAGATGCAAAATGACCAAATTCTTGACAAGTCCAACATTTAAAAATTTTCTTACCGTCTAGTTCTCTTTTCACAAGCAAGGCAATACCTTCTTCAATCTTCATGTCTTCTTCATTTCTAGATGTGTTGTTGCTAGCATAATCTCCGCTTACACTGATTCTTCTTAACAAAGTACGGTGAACACTAAGAGCGTTGAATGTTGTCTCCATTCTAGGTAAATGTCCTGATAGCCTCAAGTTCATCGTTGCTACTTTCAATCTTCCAAGAAGAGTTTATCTAGTAAAGTTTGTAGTAAAAGGTATAACTTGTTCAATCATCTATGTTGTCTGATTAAATGCAGGAGTTAATGTCCTCAGAATTTTCCATATCACTTCATTCTTTGTCTTGGTTCCTCCACAAGATTTTATACCTGCAACAATCTCTGACATTCTACCAATATAGCTTCTAACAGATTCATCTTCCATCATTCTTATATTTTCAAATGCACATATCCAATTATGTAATCTAACTTTCTTTGCATGTTCATCACCTTCAAAAGTAGATTGTAAAGCTAACCAAATTTAATGAGATGTTTTTAGATATTTTACCTGACTGTACTCATTTTCTGGAAGGGCTGACAAGAGTGCTTCCCTGGAAAGTATGTTACAAATGAATAGATCTCTTTCCTCATTAGTACATTCTTCAATCTTATCCTCATCAATGATATTCTTTTGATTCTTTGTGATTAACCAATAACCTATTCCTAAAAAAAGTAAATGTGTCTTCATATTTTATTTCTAGCTATCAAAATTTACTCCATCAAACTTAGTGCTTTCTTTCCAGAAATGATTCACCATGGATCTCCTTAAGCTGTTAAACTTTTCCTTTAAGGACCTATTGCTTTGATACTAATTGTTAGAAAGTAAAGTCCACCAAGATAACTGAGAGGGGGGGTGAATTAGTTATCAGATAAATACAAATTTTATCAATTCCAATATATTTCAACCATGTAAGAAATGTAATCAACAACCATAGAAAGATATACATGCACAATAACATAATGACACAAGATATGTTGACTAGGGAACCTCTTGATCAAAAAGTAAACCCTGGTGGGAATGATGCCCACAAAAGATGCACTAATATGAATGTTTCTTGTGAGAGGATGGAATTTGTTAGGAGTCTTATGAAATACATTCAGTACATATGAGTCCATGTTAGGAGACTTTGAATCCATGCTAAAAGATTCTAACTCTATTACGAAATATGGAAGATAGAAGGACCCACTACCCAAACAACTTTAGGTGTAAGATCACTGAACACATTGTCCAACTGATCTTTTTATTACTCAATAGAATAATACCAAAAGATTACTGATCTCAAAAATTCAATACTCCTTCTCTGATGGTGTCAAACCACACCAACTGCTTCTTCAGATCTCAATACCATATCTCTATACTTCACATATCCTCTTCCAACAAGTATTGCACAATTCCACAATTCACTTTCAAATACAATTCAAAACTACTACACTAAAACAATGAAAACATTCCTTCCTTTATACCACACTCAAGTAATTACAAATGAGTCGGCATACAAATTACAAAATAAGAGTTTCCACACATTACAAAAAAATTACACAAAACTGTCAGCTTCCAATTAAGATAATTCTTCACTCATGTGACCTCGTATCTTGCACTCACATCCACATCACTAACATTATGTCTTTAACTACCTCATAAATGCACATGATCATATTCAATCCTGATTAGGAGATATCATATGATTTCTACAAACCGCTACTTAGGAACACTACCTGAATAGTGCTTCCACTGATTTCCTCATAACTGTCATGAATAAATAAATTTCTATATGCGCTCTTAACCACAATCTTATAGAACATCATAGAGTAAGTCCTCAACTCTGCATAGCTTCATCTTCTATATCCTAAGTCTGCTAACTCAAACATTGTTTGGTTCTCTCCAAATCTTCAGTAGATCACTGTGTTGACATCAATGACAATCACATTCATGAATGCAAAAAAAACTTCTATAGAATGGCTATGAATACTCTCCCATAGGATATATTCAAAGTTCATTCCTAATAGGAGAAAATACCTCTGATGTTTTTTCCTTACCTTTATGCATCATAGTAGGCCCAACTAGTCCAACATTCTCCTTTATTTTAACTTTGCTGACAGCATCAGCACCCTTCTGAGATTGTTGTGTGCCCTTTTCTGATTTTTTGATAAACATATTACCTGGTTTACCATTAGCATTTCCAATTTTCCTACTTCTTAGGTTATAATTGCTCCTAACTTGAGTGACCATGTCTGCAGTAATTTGAGCAATCTCTTCATCAAAAGGTCGCCTTAGAAAAAATGGCTCCTCACACTTCATTGCACCACATCCTACATCATCAAATTCTTCATCATCTTCATCAGAAAAAACCTTTTGATGATACATCTCATTTCTAGCTTGTGAGCCAATAATATCCTAATTTTCTATTTCATCAGCAAAGTCAATCTCATCCCAAACATGCGAAGAAGTCATTGCACAACCATTTTCATCATATTTCTCATCTTGTTTTTTATTTTTAGACAAGTTTAGAGAAATAACACAATACTCAGAACTGTGTGGAGATTGACAAGTAGTACACCATGGGATATCATCATTCATATTGACTGAATTCCTTTGCAAAGGGTCTGGAGTCCTTGTAGATCTCTATAGTTTTGTTGACTATTAGTGACTTAAACTTAGTCATTATGT
The DNA here is from genome assembly GCA_027943335.1 of Chamaecyparis obtusa. NCBI lineage: Eukaryota > Viridiplantae > Streptophyta > Pinopsida > Cupressales > Cupressaceae > Chamaecyparis > Chamaecyparis obtusa. Next base: position 1,865,145 of record BSBK01004733.1, read on the forward strand.
AGGCAATGATGGTTGGTCATCACTATGATCGAGTCATCATGAATAGGCTGAGTCATGTAATTTATATTTACTGAGTAGTAGTAATTGCCGAGTAAACCAATGGTCACTATGTATTTATGTATTAGCCAAGTTAAGTTTTTTCAGAGCTATGTAAAGTAATGTATACCAAGCAACCGTGATATCAGTGAATTCTGAGTATAGTAAATGTCAAGTACCAGAGACATCAATTGCTGAGTTAGCCAGAATTGACATGAGTTTGTTATGGCACAATCATCGAGGTAAAACATTTTGGCCGACATTCATATTTTGAATTTTGTTTGTTGTGGAAATTATGGAGGTACTTACACTCCTATTTTGCAATCATTGATCCCAATGCATCACTTGGAGCCAATCAGAATTAGTAAATCTGAAGCGGAAAAAAGATAAATCTGGATCGTAGATCTTGAATCTTGAAGAAGTTTAGTTGTCTATATTAGGATAAGATCTAAACCCTAATGTGTGTGTGAGAGAATATGAAGGGAATGAAGGAATGAGTAGAGAGTACATTCAGACTAGTGAAGCATTTTGATAGAGTTCAACGACTGAGTAAAGCAGTGAAGGACATAATAGAGATAAACTTGATAGGTGAGATCACATCAATATTGGGAGGAGAAGATATGTAATCAACATACAGTGCAGACTGAAGGATCGGGTATTGAGACATTCTAACAAGTGTATTAGGGTAAATCTCTTAACAAAGTGGTTTTAACAAACCTATTGTAATCTCTTAACTGAGTGCTTACTTTGTTGTAAGTTCTAAATCCTTTTTCAAGGTAGACTATATAAGTCTGTTAGCTCTTAACAAGGTAGACCCCTCACAGGGTAGATCATATTTTGTGATCAAATTTGTAGCCCTAACAGGGAAGATTTGTGGGTGTCATCCCCACCCCAATTTTACCTTTCAAGGGTTTCTAGGTAACCAAAGTTATTGTGTTATGAGTACTTTCTTGAGTGTTGTTTAGTGTATCAGCTTCATTACATTGATGTAGTTTATGTTTAAGCTATGAAAATTTTTAGTAATGAAAAAATGGATTAATAGGTGATATCTGATTCACCCCCCCTCTCAGTATCACATTTCCCAACAAAATTTACAACAATTGGTATCAGAGCTCTAGGGTTTCTTATAGGAAGTCTAACCACTTGAAGATAAAGATCTTGAGATGGAAGTTTATAAGCTGGGAAAGGTTATAGAGAATTAGAAGATTGATGTACAACTGGAAGTAGCTAGAGGTGAACTGAAGAAATCCTTAAGCAACAGAAGAGAAATTGCTATTCAGTAAAATGATTAACAATATCAAGAAGAAGATACTACTGGACTATTTGATAATGGGAACTCTGCAGAAAGTGACAAAGCCATAAAAGAGCTACTAGAGAAAAATAGCATGCTAAGTGATGACATCAGACATCTAAAGAGAGAACAAGAAATTCAATCTCTCAGACTCTGTGAAGTAGTTGAGTAGAAAAAGAAAGCTAAAGAAGACAAGACAATGGTTGAAGAAGACAAAATACAAATATCAATGAGACTTGAAGAAAGGACAAGTGACATGCAAAGGTTGACCAATAATCAACTAGAAATGGTAAATCAACTGCTACTGGTTAATCAAGAATTGGGTAGGAAAGATATGGAAATCAACAATCTGAGACCTGAAAATGATCAACTAAGAAATGAACTGAGATCTGAAAAGGAAATCAATGAAAGGATGAACAAAAAAAATGAAGCTGAAAAATACTTTGAAGAGCTATTAAGGTCACCTAGAAGATTTGGTGATAGATCTGGACTTGGACTAAATGAGCATTCCTCATCCACTAAAGAAGGAGAATCATCAAAGAGTGGAGAGAAAAAGAATACAAAACCAAATAATAATAAGCCCACATGCCATCACTATGGAAAGCTAGGACATACAACCAACATATGTCAAAGAAAACATGGTAAGTTTGATCTTAAACCTAAATTTAATGGACATTTCTTTAACTGTAAGAAACATGGACATCAGGCACAAGAATGCAGGTCTAAGGTCAATAGTCCACCTATTTCACCAAAATTTCAAGGACACTGTTTCAACTATCAGAACTATGGACATAGAGCTTTTGAATGTAGATCTAAACCTAAATGGTCATCAAATGAATAGAATAAGTCACCTATGAAGAATAACTCATACAATTGGGATTATAACACTTGGTACAGTTATCATGTGGAAACTATGGACACATTGGAGCAAATTGTCTGAAGACTCATTTCAGAGGAAAATCTAATAGTTGGATGAATGGAAGTATGGTATGTTACAAGTGTAACAAGATAGGTCATTACAAGTGTAACAGGATAGGTCACCTAAAGAAAAACTGTTGATCACCCATACCGAGCAATGAACAAAGAAATAATGAAGATTTAAAAGAGAAATTGAGAAATTAGATGAACAAAACATGGAAGAAGAAAGAAGGAAGCACAAGTGAAGCCAGTGCATCCACGGTCACCCAATCCGATGGATTAAATGTTCACACTTCTTCGAATTAAGCAAATAAGGTATGTTTGGAGCTGAGTCTTGCAATATTTTATCTTACATCAGTTCCTAACATAAATAGAGTAAAAATCCATATCTACATAAATAAAGATGCATTAGGACATATTTGAACCATGTGAAGCAATTCATTTTTTATGCTGAGAAATAGTGTTTTGACCGAGTTATCAATGTATGTCAAGTACCTATGGTAGCTGAGATGTAATGTACACTGAGTTGTGTTTGAATGGTTATAGCGACTGAGCTTGTGTTAGCTGAGATTAACATAAGAATGCCAAGACAGTTGTATTCCACCTAGAATATGTATAGAACATTTATGAAGGCCTAATTCGACCATTTGAAGTCTATAAAGAGAAATGTTACCGTTCATATCATTTCACTAGCAAGTTGAGATTTCTTGAGCAATTCAGAGAGTGTGTAACTTGTTTTTTTAAGGGCAATTTCAAATCTCTTCAGCGTGTCGTCGGTGAATCATCTATAGAACACTTTCACAAAGGTACCCTACCGAGAAAAATCTTTTCAATTTTTTTTTTAAGTTAAAATCAATGGAATCATCTTCATCTGTTGCAATGAAGAAACAAGAGATGGAGGTTTTCAATGCATAGTTAGTAAGGAATGAAGTATGTAAGACTCAAAAGTTTCACACCATTCTAGAGAGTGTGATTAAGGGAGATCTTTATAGTTCTCTATCTTCAATTCCAAAAAATGTATTGATAATGAATGATATTAGGTCATTTTACAAGTGTAAATCGGATAAATGAGAGATTATGAGATCAGGGAGGCATATGATAAATTGTGCAACAATGGGGTGTTGAAGCCGGAACACAAAATGGTTGTTGACCAAGGGTTAGTTCATGCCCTAGATTTTCTGCAAAATTTCAAAGTGGAGTGGATCAAAATCATATTGAGTATAATGCATGATGTGCAATTGTGGTTGGAAGATGGACCAGTTAAGATAACAAAGGACATGATTCACCAGGTAACTGGATACCCTAAAATTTCTAGTAAGAGAATAATGAAATGTTCAAGCAAGGAGGAAATCTAGGTGAATACACAGGAAGTTTGGAACAAGTGCAGAATGACTATTTCCACCATCACTGATCCAAAGATTAATTTTGTAGTAAGGGTTATTTCATACAAATTCTACCAATCTAGTCAGTTGGACAACGTCCCATGCATGGCAGTGGACCAGGCATGGAAAATTATCAAGAAGGGACACACTTACAATCTCGTCAAGCTCCAATTGACTCAACTTGCCAAGAACCTAACTTCAATCTGCAAGGCTAAGAATTCCATGTGTAAGTTCAGTTCCCTACTCATCTGTCTATTCTTTTACATTCATAAGTGTTTTCCTACTATTGGAGGAGTAATATGGGATAAAAAGAAACCAATCACAATCCAAACTAATGAGTTTATAAGTCAAATAGGAGGAAGTTTTGAAGGAGTAATGAATAATTATTCCATTGAGCTCAAAAAGAAAATGAGGAAGAGGAGTACGATTCCTATGTCTCTAGTTGAAAAGTATAGCCAAGACATATGTTTCTTAGTCGACACAGATTTAACTTATGCACAAACAATTTTACTGAGGGTTTCATGGCTAATGCCATTACCTTATGAGGTAAGAATTGATGAAACCATAGCTGCTATAACAGCCCTTTTAGCTAAATAAATTGATAAAAAGGTTCCTTATTTTGGAACTTATGTAGAGACTCAATCCAAAATAACCATGGGATTGAAGGCTGCAATTGTAGAGAGGAAAAGGAAGAAAATTGTGAAGAATCTAGTTAAAATGATGGGAGAAATAGAGGAGGATGCACCTCTTGAATTAACACAAGGACTAGGAGAAGATGAAGCAAGTGATCCCAGTGAGAATGAAGTAGAAGAGGTAGAAGTAGAAAAGAAGAAAGGAAAGAAGACAGTACTTGCCAAGCCCATAAGTAAAAAGATGCAAAAACCTAAGGTTACATCATCGCCTATTCTTAGGCCAAGAACAAGGGCAGTCTCTTCTATTGCTAAGATACAAAAGCAAACCCCTACTTCAGGGAAAAGAAAATATGTTCAGCCCAAGCTAGTGCCGAGAAAGATAAGAAAAAGGCCTAGGAGGAAACTTATTTTAGAGAAAGATGACGAGGATACAGAAAGTGATGAAGAGATAAAGAAGAAGGTTGCATTACAGAGTATAACACCAAATGTGGATGAATTATGCCACACTATCAAGAACTTTGCTGGACTTTAAGGTTTGAAGAAATTAAGGTTTGAGAGCATGAGTATAGGGGATAACAAAAAAGTAGAAGAATTTATTCTTGAGATGTTGTGCACTTTCAAGATGTTACCTATACAGTTGGGGAAACTAGTCCCTAAAGAGTTAAGCAATAGAGTTGCACAGAAATGGGATTTTTCTCTCATGACCAAAAAGAAGATAAGGGAGAGCACACTAGCCCAAGTTGTACCAGATATGAGCTCTGCCAGTATTCAAGAAGCTGTGGAACAATATAGGAATAGATTCATTCCCAAACAAAGAGCTTACCCTATCCTTCAACACAAGGTTGAGGATGTTGTACAAGAAAGTCTAAAGACTTGGAAAATAATTTATGGTTTTCTAATTGACAAGAATGCACATCAAGACACAAGCACATCTAAGGGTGCTAAGCCAAACAATGCACATGATGCAATTGAACCACCTATTTAGGAGATAGAAGCTCCCAAGGAAGAAATATGTCAAAAGTTATCTAGAGTAAGTATTGTTGACATCACAGAGGATACCCCAGTTAAAAAATTAGGTATTAACCAAGGAAAACATACAAGTCTAAGAAGAAAAAGACACATATTTTCCAAGCAGAAATACTGTGCTTTTAAAAGTTATAGATTATCCAAAAATTGATAATACACCAACTTTTAACACAACCCCCACTAAATCTAAAGTTGTTACAATTGACATGTTAGCTAAAATGAGGACTACCAAGGAATAGAATCCGTTGGCACCTACACATCAGTCTACATTTGTTGAGGAGTCTCAAAGAGACAAAGGAGATCAGTCTACATCAATGAATGTAAGTCCTCATGTGGAGGATAAGGGAAAAGAAGAGAAGTACAGAGTTATTGATAGTCAAAAGCCAAAGGAGCAAGAGGCAATACAAGCTCTTGTACATATGCCGAATGGGAGTACACCAAAGAGGGAACTTAAAAAGAAGGTGAAAGTTTCTTCACTGGAGGTAACTATTGATGAAGTTGTAATTCTGAAATGGGATTCTGATAACTTATCATATGAGCAGATGCAAATATTGCAAGACCTACTGAAGAGGAAAAGTAGGCAAGAAGAATTAAGAAGAGAACATCAAAAGAAAGTCTTACAGGATATCAAAGAAATCTTTATTGATTCCTTTGAAATGTCTGATGTAAATAATTATGCTCCCATACTGGAACAACTAGTTCATATAGTCAAGAAAGTGACCAATGACGGAAGCAATGCAAGTGACAAGTTGTTGGAGTGGTCAGAAAAGAAGTTTGAAATGAAGGTAATGAACAAGGTATCTATCGAGATTGCAGTAAAACAAGTAAAACTTTCTACTTTGATAATTGATTCAGAAGAAGTGGTAGTGAATGCACAATCTTTGTTTAGCAAACTGTGTGATGTAGAAGAAATCACAAAGGATAACCAAGGGATGGTAGACAAACTATAGAAATAAATCAAGTCTACTGGTCAATCCTTGAGCTTGGATGCAAATTCTAGTTCAAAACGTTATGCCAAGCTTGTACATACACAAGGAACGATAGCCGAGTTGATGGCTAATGATGGTAAGATAAGGGTTTGTCTACTCTCTATGCAAACAATGTTGACACCTCATCTAGAGGCCATTCAAAGAGAGCTAGCCAAGGCTAAGGACTTAACACAGAAAGATCCAGATCTATCTACAACTAAGAGCCTAGTCAATCTAGCTACCGAGTGAGAAGTGCAGTCAGAAGTTTTGAAAGTTTCTACATCAGGATGGGAAACTGCATTACATATGGTTATGATGCTTCATAAACCATTTTTGGATAAATACTTCATGATTCCTACTCTCAAAGAAATCAGGTGTGCCAAAAAAAAGGGGGAAATTAAATGACATGACATATTCAGGCACAAAGGAAGGTAACAAAATTTTGTGTGTGTAGATATATATATATATATATATATATATATATATATATATATATATATATATATATATATATATATATATATATATATATATATATATATCTTGGGGGGAGTATTTTTCTAATACTAAGTACTTTTGTAAATACAATTGTAATGTCATGACAAAGTTTTTTTTCCACTAATGTCAAAGGGGGAGATTTTATATCTCTATAGTTTTGTTGACTATTAGTGACTTACACTTAGTCATTATCTAGGCAATGATGGTCGATCATCACTGCAACTGAGTCATCATGAATAGGCCGAGTGATGTAATGTATATTTACTTAGTAGTAGTAACTGTCAAGTAAACCAGTGGTCAATATGTATTTTTGTATTAGTTGAGTTATGTTTTTTTCGAGCTATGTAAAGTAATATATACCGAGCAACAATGATATCAACAAATGCTAAGTACCAGAGATGTCAATTGTCGAGTTAGCCAGAATTGACATATGAGTTTGTTATGGCATAGTCATTGAGGTAAAACATTTTGGCCGACATTCATATTTTGAATTTTGTTTGTTGAGGAAATTACAAAGGTAATTACACTCCTATTTTAAAATCATTGATCCTAGTACATCACTCAGAGCCAATCAGAATTAGTAAAGCTTAAGTAGCAAAAAGATTAAATCTAGATCATAGATCTTGAATCTTGAAGAAGTTTAGTTTCCTATATTAGGATAAGATCTGAACCCTAATGTGTGTGAGAGAGAATGTGAAGGGAATGAAGGAATGAGAAGAGAGTACATTCAAACCAATGAAGCATTCTGATAGAGTTCAGTGACTGAGTAAAGTAGTGAAGGACAAAATAGAGATAAACTTGATAGATGAGATCAAATCAATACTAGAAGGAGAAGATCTATAATCAGCATACAGTGCAGAATGAAGGATCGGGTACTGAGACATTCTAACAAGTGTATCAGGTAAATCTCTTAACAGAGTGGTTTTAACAGATGTATTACTTTGTTGTAAGTTCTAAATCCTTTTGCAAGGTAGACTATATAAGTCTTTTAGCTCTTAACAGGGTATACCCCTCACAAGGTAGATCATATTTTGTGATCAAATTTGTAGCCCTAATAGGAAAACTTTATACTGCAGTAGTGAAGATTTGTGGGTGTCATCCCCACCCCAGTTTTACCTTTCAAGGGTTTCTAGGTAACCAAAGTTATTATGTTATGAGTACTTTCTTGAATGGTGTTTAGTGTATCAACTTCATTACATTGATGTAGTTTATGTTTAAACTATGCAAAGTTTTAGTAATGCAAAAATGGATTAATAGGTGATATCTGATTCACCCCCCCCCCCCTCTCAGTATCACATTTCCCAACTAAATTTCCAACAGTCCTTTCATCAGGTTTATCCCTTTTAATTGGAACAATGGGCTTTCCATCCTTCCACTAAGTATTATGAGGGTAATTTTTCATTCTTGGTTGCCTGCTAAAGTTGCTAAAAGTTGGCTTGTCATTAATTGCAGCCCTATTATTTCTTCTCTCATCGGGCTTTAAATCTTCCAAAGAACTTAGAATCTTCTTTGAACTATCCTCCTCCTTAGGCTTTAGGTTCACAGATCTTCCTGGCTCCCTCTTGTTAGGTATTTGAGGCTTCCAATCCTCTCTTCTCCCCAACTTCCTTGATATTCTTCTATTGCTTTCTATGTTAATAGCCAACTTGTAAGCCTCCCCAAGATTCCTAGGGTTCTTATCCCTCAAGAGGTATCCCATTTTAGCATCAAAAGCATTTAATTATGTCACAAGACATACCCTATCATCTAATCTGATAACCTACAAGAGCTTGTGCATAGCTTTTTGGAATCTTATATTGAATTCAACAACATCCTCATTATAATTTTTCTTTATATTATTGAATTCATTCAACATGAACCCCTCATTTGTCTTATCACTATAATTTTCCTTAAAATAATTTCTAAATTCAGTCCAAGACCCTATACTAGCATCTGGTAGACCTCTGAACCAATCCCTAGCATCCTTAGTTAGAGATTGTACAAATAATTTCATTATCACATCATCGGGTTCAATATTATAATCATCTATTACATCAATAAATTTATTTAGATGTTCCTCACATGTGATGACATTATTTCTAGTAAATATAGGGAGATTTTCTCTAATTTCATCAGGAATTACATTAGGATAACCAAGAATACCATAGAAGAGAAGTTGTTTGTACCTTTCATGAATAGGGCCTCCTTGAGGCAGGTCAGCACCATGAGATGTAAATGTCTTTGTGTTTGAGGTAGTAGAAACTTTAGCAGCACCTGGTGGTGGGATATTTGTTGCTTGTGTTGTAATGTTCCCTTGATTCCCACCTTGTCCTAAAGAAGAAGTAGCAACATTTGAAGGTCCTGAAGATTGTCTAAGAAACTCAATCTTCTTTTTCATTTCTGTAGCATTAGCTTCCAATTTTGTTTTCTCAAGCTCCTTAGCCCATATTTATTTCTCTCTTCTGGCCTTCTCAAGATCATCATCTAGCCTCAACTCCTTATCTAAGGGATCCTTATCATTAACATGTTCATTAATTGTAACTCCAATAGCTCTTTGTTTACCCTTATCCCTAGGTTTTCTTATCTCACATACCTCCTAGATAACTATTTATTCCATTTTTTTCAGGCTCTGGAACATAATTTATTGCTTCCAAATCTAGCAACCACCTCTTTAATTTCTCATCTCTTATCATAGCATGTCTTACTTTGTCTTCTTTTTATTTTTCTCTTTGTTGTCTAGTAGCAATTTTTTCTTTGACTCTTCTCTCCAACTCATAGACTTCTTCAAAGATTTCTTCAGATTCTAGGAGAGTTTTCTTAGATTCAACATCCCCAACTTGAAGCTCATCCTCATACTGGCTTAACCCCAAATCAACAGCCTCCTCATATTCTGATACATTTCCTTCTTGACCAAGCTAGATTGGATTCTCTTATCTTGTATCTTCTCTTTGTTTCCATGTATGAGAAATATTCTTATTTTTCCTTCCCTTCCTTGTCTGACTAGGCCCATAAGTACTTGGAAACCCTTCTTCCAGTCTATCTTCTAGATGTTCTTTCCTCTGGGACCTAGTACCTTTATAACTCATCTTAGAAATGACCTTCTGACCAACACTACTGCAGAGATTCTTTGAGTCACCACCCAACTAAGTTGGGAATCTTAGAACACTATTCCCTCAAAAATAAGTACCACAATGAGTTCTACAAGACAAGGGAAAAGTAAAAGGGAAAGAAATAACCCAGTGTTACCAATGGTGACCTACTGGTTATTATAGATTCATGCAACATTTCCCCAACAGAGTCGCCATCTTGTTGGTGTTTCAAAATGGCTTATGCTCTTAGGCTTCCAATATACCTTCAGACAAATTTTAGGAGTGGTTAGTTCCAAAATGTATAAGGGGCTTAAGGTAATTGGACCAACTATAGGGACAAGACTTCCCTTTGCACTTTTGGCTTTGCAAAACCAAGGTGGGTATACCTAATCCAGTAAAAATAATATTCTTACAACACCAAGACTAGATTTAAACAAAAGATGATAGCAAGAAAGTACTAAATGTCAACCAAACATTAATTGACTCTCCATTCCTATGGAAAAATTACAACTCCTTAACCAAAGTTTAAAATTTTAAAACTGGTTCTTGATTTAATTTTGGTGACTGCAATAACCCTGATCAATATATGCTAATAGGAGACATACTCACTTAGGCCAGTGCCTTATCCATTGGGTGAGAACTCCAAGACAAAGAGGAAGCAAGACTACAAAATATCAAGGATTCATAACCATAAATATATCTATCATGAATCCTTACTACTTATAGAGAATCCTTATGCAAATTAAAATGAATTTATATCCCACCCAGAGTGATATTTAATCTAATCCTAGATTAGATCTCAGGAATAAAGATACACACATAAATAATTATGTACTGAAATAGAAAATTAAGAATTCATAAAACTTGACATAGAGGAGAGAAAAGAACTAGATGTTTGTATTAAGTATAATGAATCTTTCCTTATGCATACAATTTATCTCAGAATATAACTTGCAAATAACAGCTTAGACCTGCAACTTTCTATCTTCCATCAACGAATACTGAAGCAAAATTCTTGCAATCCTAACTGAGAATAGGGTTCACAAAATATTATTGTCAAACACCTAAATCCCAATACCCTGAATGATCATGAAAAAATCCTTTTATCACAATGATTGCAACAAGCATCTGATCATTCATGACAAAATTCAAAAACCCAACCACTTTCAATCAATTCAATTACTGTAGACAAGACATGCCACCCACCACAAGGCCATCGAGATCAAACTAATCATCAACTTGATTAATATTATAGCCATGTACCATCATAAGGACAAAGAAATTATCATTAAAAAACTTGTTGATTCTAGCTTGATCAGAGGCAGTGTGACCTTCATGTCAAATTCTCCTCAGCAGAAGCAACTCTAGAAACAAAATTAGCATGCAACAACCATCTCAATCCTTCTCATAAATTCTCACCTACAACCGAACTAGAACAAAACCAAATCTAATCTGGCATTATGGCTCTTCAGCTCACTATTTCAAACCCTGTAGAAACCCTAGCAAAGAATTCAAAATCTGGCTCCAATGGATAATTGATTCAATTTAAAACATGATCATTGATTTAATCTCTTCCTGGCACATCATGTGGCCCACATGAATTGACATAATAGTCAACTTATCCCTTTAAAATATCTAGCCACATCATCATATCTTGGCAACCAATTAGGAACAAGCACATCAGTGACACCTGGCAACAGACCCACTTTCTTATTAGTCTTTCCATCAGACGGTTGTCACAAACTCATGATCATCATCTAACCTACATCTTCCCTTTGTGGAATCATGACAACAGTCAGATCTTCCTGGACTTGCAATCTCATTATCTTAACCTCAGCAAGCCTCCCCTTAATCCTTAGTCATCTAGCGAATATGTGACCAAAGGCAGTCACTAGGTTACGGTACATTTTACCTAATTGGGGTTTGGTCTAGAGATCATGTGAATGAAGGAATTCACATGATTTCTAAACTTTTCCATGACCCTAGGTTCCATCAAGCGAACAAGCGACCATCACCTGATCATATCTGATCAACGGTCCAGATTCAAACTCCAAGTCCCTTTCCTTAACTTAAGCCTAATCACAATATCACGTGACTAAGGCAATCGCTAAATCACTAGACCTTTCTCTCAACCCTGATTACATCATGAGAATATGTGAAAGCCTTTATTCACCAAGTCGCCAGATAAATTACTTAATCCCAGATAAATCATGAGATCAAGCACCAACCATTGATCTTTTCCTCATCTTTTGGTTCTCGTTGAATCGCTAAACCTTAGAACTTAACTCACCATTGGATCTGGAGATTACGTGATTGAGAAATCTACAAGTCACTAAATAAAAACTTGACCTTAGGTTAGATCATGAGAACACGTGAAAAGCCTCAGTCGTGTGTTCATTGAATAGAAACATGACCACCTAGGAATTAACCCAGGCCATCTAGAGATCACACGAACAAAGGACTTCATGTGATTGTTTAGTATTTAACTAACCATGGGTTTTATTTAGAGAATCAATGCCAATCATCGATCAAACCTACATCAACTGCTCACATTTAATTTCTTAACAACTTCATGCCTTGATCGGATATCTGGAGAATGAGTGACTGAAGGAAACTAAGACCTCTCTCTGGGTCGCTAGATGTTAAGCCATTGAATGCTAGGATTAGGAGACCACATGAACACCACAGTCACCAGATTGTCGAATAGAAAGATAACTACCCAGGCTAGGAAATAAAACATGTGCATAAAGGGGATCCAAGTGATCCAAAAAAGGTAACAGAAAAATAGAAAAGGCTAGGGTTTTTATGGACTTAAATAAATTTTGAAACCCTCGACATGGATAAACCCTATTTCTCAGACCCTAAAACTAGTATATCTCCCTAATTTTTTCACATTAGGTCATGCGATCTTGACCGGAGCTTGTATACATCTTGGAATAACCAAGGCTAAGGAGGCAAGCTATGAAACCTTATATTGTTTCTTCACAAACCAAAACAAGATACAATAGGATATGAGAATTTTCCTAAGGATTTTGTAGGACAAGGATCAATTTTTTGTGACACAACCAACAATATGTTAAGAGGAGAATACTTTTGGATGATAGCACCTTGGAAGGAAATTGGAAAATAGAGTGTAGAGCTCCTCATTTTGATAAGATTGATGATGCAATCAATAATTTGATCACATTATTTTGGAATGATAATACTCATCCTTCATCAAATAGTAGAGATGTTATCAGACATAGAATTGTATCTAATCAATATGAACATCATACAAAACATTGGTTGGAAAAAATGCAACATGAACTATATGTGTCATTTTGTAGTTCAAATCCTAATATAAAGATTGGACAAACATTGTTTGAAAGATTGAAGCCATATTATGTCAGGACAAACAAAGTGTTTGAGACTTGTTGTTGTCTTTATCATATTGAATTTGATCTCCACTATCATTTTTTAAAATTTTTTGTAGAAGACGCTTATGGTTTTGAATATGCTCCTCCTAATAGACAAAGTGAATTCATCTCATCCATTTTATGTGACAAAAGAGATGATACAGTTGGTCAAATAAATTGCATAAAAGGAGTATGTGAAACATGTTTTGATTTGGCTCTTTTTCCTTTGAAAAATGAAAATATTGTTGTAACAAAGATGGTAAATTGCAAGAGTTACAAATATGTAAAGAATGAAATAAAATTTGGGAAAGAATCCAAAAGGTTAGAATATGTTGAAGAGGAATTAACTGTTGGAGCATTTATGAACAAATTTAAAAAATTGATTCAACCCTACATTCATCATGCTTTTTTTGCAAAGTGGAAAGCACAACAATTCCAAACACTGAGAGACAATTTCCCACTCGAAACTATTCTATCAGTTGTTGATTTTGCAAAAAACTATTCCTTTGTTCATCAAAAGGTAGTTCAATCATAATACTATTTTTCATAGAAAATTACTATTATGGTACATGTGTTATATCAACATGCACATTTAGATTTGGATGGTATTTAGAGCACATTTGAAGTGCGGGTCATCAAGAAGAAATATAATTTTTATATAAGTGATGATAAAGAGCATGACATTCATTATGTAGAACCCTACTTCAAGATGTTATTTGTAAATTTGAAAGAAAGACATAAAATTTGATAAACATAATGTTTGGTCAGATGGATGTGTTGTATAATTCAAATCATCTATACCATTTTATGCACTATTTAGATATCACCGTAATGAAAACATACCACATGTCTGGAGTTTATTTGAGAGTGGACATGGAAAAGGTGAACATGATGGTGTTGGAGCTTGCATCAAACATGCTCTACGAAAGTATCAAATGAATTATAAGGGATTTGATATAAAAAATGCACATGATGTTGTTGAATGGTGCAGGACACATTTCACATCAAATGAGGATGTGCATCATCATGAATGACTTAAGTAGTACCACAGAGAATTTTGGGAGATTATTGGAATGCACGTTGTTACCATTAACTGATAGTAATATCAAAGATTGATTATCTGATGGTGATGACGAAGAAGACCGACCATGATATGAGGAATACATGATAGTAGAAAGGTTATATCAATTATTGTCTTGTTGTTGATGTCAAGCAATTGCTTTATGGTTTATATTATGTTGTCATATCATTCGGTAATGATATAAGTTGGATGAGTTAAGAAGAAGAAGAAATGAGAAGTTGAGAAGTTGAAGAACTTAAATGGGAAACTGATACAGATTGGACAATGATTATATTATGTTGATATAATTTTTTTATACCTAACATATGATTATGTTAAGTCGATAAAGCATTGTGATGAATATTTGGCAAGTCGGTAAGTTAAGTCATTGTGGCTATTGAGAAGGATATTTCACTCGGTAAAGGTAAAAGGTAAAAGGAAGAAACTTGATAAAGGAAAAGGAACCAAAGGCACCAAAAAGAAAAGAAAGGTTTAGGAACTAAGTAAAGTTAACCAAAATTCAAATAGAATACACCAAGCGAGGGACAAATATTAAATAAGGATTGAATTGACATTTAATGATTAGCTATGATGAGTTGGATGATCATGATGACAAGAAGAGTTAGTTACAAGAGATCTACAAACAAAAAAATTCAAGATGAAGATCTACAACAATATCTAAATGGAAAAAAAGGGATGGAACAAGTTTCAAGGAAATTTCAAGTTCCTAGGTGAAAAGAAAATGTGTTACCAAGATCCATATTCAAGGTATAGTGAATTGGACAGTTAAGATAGAATAAAGGAAAATGTAACAAAGGAGATTAAGAGGCAAAAGTTATCTATATAAAGGATGGATTTGTATGAGAAAATGACTAGAAAATTGAATAGTTGAAGGGTCACCGACTGTTGTAGTGAAGAAGGAACAGAGAGATTCCGAGTGGAAAAGAAATATTTGATGAAGTGTTGAAGCCAATGGATAATGAACAATTGAAGTGAAGATTGAAGAGTGCACAAGGGTCTGACTGAGAAAATGTAGTTGCAAATCTATAGGTAAATTTATTTACTTATTCTTACTAGAATTTGTAATAGAGAAATCTCTTAATAGGGTGGACTTAATAGTCTTATTGCAAAATCCTTGAAAAAGGTAACATTCTTAATAGGATTATCATCCTTTGCCTCAGGATGGGAAGAATGATTCAATTCTTGTTGTAGGGGGTCAAGCTAGTAGGAAGGTCCCTATCTTGGCCCCTACTATTATGCTTGAATATGGAGAGATCTTTGTGATTTATCCCCTTCAAGCTACTACTAGAGACAGTGAGTTCCTCTCTAGAGTTGAGGATTCCTTGGAGGATCTTTCTTTAAGGATTTCCCTTGCTAGGTTGGAGGAAAAATAGAATAGTGGTAGGTTCCCCATTTTGGAAAAGGGCCTAGAACTTATGTCAGTTGAGAGGCTCTGGGGAGATATTGAGGACATCCCTCTTTTCTCTTAGTATGCAGAAGAGGATAAATAGATGAATGTGTACCACAAAAAGAAATAACAGTCAAATAAGGGGATCTTAGGGCATAATATTGTGCTTGGAGGAGTGACTAATAGGGCTATGAAAGCCGATATCAGCACTCCAAAATCTCAATAGAGGAGAAAATCAGACAAATTAGTAAGGGAGAATGAAAGTAGACAGAGTATAGCAGATGGAAGATAAGAGACCATACCAGAGGTGTGTTCTCTAGTTCAATAATGAAGGTCATCTCTTGGAATATCAGAGGATTGAATAGCCCTCACAAGAAAGATGTGCTAAGGAATTTTGTTAGAGATCATAATTCGGATGTCATTTTGATTTAGGAGACTAAGATGTCAAAAGAAAAATTTAAATAAATTTAAGTTATTCAAGACTTGTGGTGTTATTGGTTGTAGGTCAGAAGGAGCCTCTGGAGGTACAAAAATGTTTTGGAATTTGAGTACTAAAAATGGTGATATCATTGAGGCTAATGGTAATATCATTTCTATTAGATTCCATCATGTAGGGGATGGTTTCAGTTGGGTGTTATATAATATTTATAACCCCAACTTGAAATCGAGTCGGGTTCAATTTTGGAATAGATTGGCTGTGCTAAGAAGAGTGTTCTGGGATGATTGTTGGATGGTTATGGGTGACTTTAATACCCCTCTTTGTGTCTCTAATAAGTCTAGGGGATATTCTCTATAGGTGGATAGTAGCATGGACCTCTT
Organism: Chamaecyparis obtusa; assembly: GCA_027943335.1. Taxonomy (NCBI): domain Eukaryota; kingdom Viridiplantae; phylum Streptophyta; class Pinopsida; order Cupressales; family Cupressaceae; genus Chamaecyparis; species Chamaecyparis obtusa. Next base: position 1,881,646 of record BSBK01004733.1, read on the forward strand.
GGACTTCATTAACAACCATTCTTTGATGGGCACAGATCTTAGTGGACTAAACTATATGTGGATTAATAGAAAAGAGCGGGTCTAATTCAGGTAGGGCTTGATAGAGATCTCATATCCCCTTATTGGCTTTTGAGGTACTCTTGTTCCCTCTCTTCTTTGCATAGAGTTGGTTCAGATCATTGTCCTCTTTCTTTTTTGGTTATTCCCCTTTCTAATAAGATGAATTCTCCCTTTAAATTTGAAAAAATGTGGCTTCTTCACCCAAAGCTAGAGGCAAAAAATTGAGGAGTAGTGGGATTCCTATATAGATGGTACTACTATGTTTAGAGTCATTCATAAGTTGAATCTGGTGAAAAATAAAGTTAAATCTTGGAATAAGGAGGTTTTTGGTGATAGTTTCCAGTCTAAAACTCGTATCCAGGGTGATCTTAAAGATTTACAAGATTTTCTTCAAAGGGTTTGTTTATTTGAGGAAAATAAGGCTAAAGCTAATGTCATTATGGCTGATTACCATAACATTATATCCAAAGAGGAGGTTTTCTAGAGACAAAGATCGAGAGATCTTTGGCTAAAAGCTGGGATAGGAATACTAGTTTTTTCCATCTTACTGCTTAGAAAAATAAGGCTGCCAATAAAATTAACTACCTAATGAGTAACCAAGGTAAGATTGAGAAAGAAGAGGATATTAGGAGGAATCTAATGGGTTATTTCTCTTCTCTCCTCTTGGAAGAGCCTAATCTTTCATCTATGGAACAACACTCCCTTATCTCAGCTATTCCTTGTGTCTTAGATAGGGAAATCAATTCCAAGATCAGGGAAATCCCCTCTAGTGAAGAGATTAAAGAAGTTATTTTTTCTATTGAGGGAGAAAAATTACCATGGCATGATGGTTTTCCTATGCTCTTCTTTCAAAAATTTTGGGCTATTGTCAGATTAGATGTGTCAGCTATGGTTAAGGAATTATTTGGTTCTAGATCTATCCTTAGAGAAGCTAACTCAACTTGCATAGTTCTCATTCCTAAGAAATCAGGGGCAGATTTGGTTGATAGTTTCAGACCTATGAGTATCTGTAACTCTTTCTATAATATCATCTCAAAATTTATCACTTCTAGGATCCTTTGTATTCTCCCTTTGATCATCTCCCATCAGCAGACCATTTTTGTTCCTAGTAGACAAATTTTAGACTCTATCATTGTGATCCATGAGAATATCCATTCACTGGAGGTGTCCAAAAAGAATGGTTTCTTTCTAAAATTGGATCTGTCTAAAGCCTATGGTAGAGAAGATTGGGGATTTCTTTGTAAAGTTCTTTTGGATTTTGGTTTCGATGAGAAGGTGGTCAAGATTATCTCTCATCTTATCTCAACTTCTTCTACCTTTGTTATTGTGAATGGTGCTTCTTCTAGCTTCTTCATTCCTTCTAGAGGCCTCCGGTAGGGAGATCCCATCTCCCTAATCTATTTTGCTATCCTGGCAGATTATTTGGGCAGAGTTAAAAGTAGAAATGTTCAAAATGGGTTCTTACAAGGCCTTCAACCCACTTCTTCTAATCTGACTTTCTCCCATGAACAATTTTTGGATGATACTATTCTAATGGAGGCTTCTTCTATTAAGGAAGCCAAGAATTTGAAGTCTATTTTGTCTTCCTATACTATTACTTATGGTCAACTGATTAATTGGGAGAAGATATTGCTTTTCTTTGTTAACACCCTAGAATCCAAACAAAAGAGGATTGCTACCATCTTGGGGTGTATGATATCTCAATTTCCATCTTTTTATCTGGGTCTTCCTATGGGTTTGAAACCACCTAAGTCTTTTTGGATAGGAATTATGGATAGATTCAATAAGAAGTTGGTTGGCTAGAAAGGAGTCATTCTCAACCAAGCTAGTAAAATCTATCTCCTCAAGTCTATACTCCAAAATTTACCTGTGTATTCCCTCATCCTTTTATGCATCCCTCGTAAGCTATTTGATGTGATCAAGAAGATTTAGAAAATATTCTCATGGTCAAGTACTGAAGAGAGAGATTGTCTTCATCTTCTTTCCTAGGAAAGTGTTTGTAAACATAAGAGATTTGGTGGCCTTGGAATTAGAAGGGTGAGAGATGCTAACTAGGTCTTATTAGATAAATAGGTGTGGATAATTTTTGATAGTGAGAAAGAATGGAACAAAATCCTCAAGATTAAATATCTTTCAGCATCACCTATGTCAGAGGATTTCTTTGCCTCGCAGATCAAAGTTCAGGGATCCTATATATGGAACAATATCTCTTCTGTGAAAATCCTAGCTAAGAAAGGTGCTCATTGTCTTTTGGGGGATGGTAGAAAAATCAAATTTTGGGATGACCCCTGGTTATTGGAAAATCCATTGGTTTTTTTCCTAAATATACACTGGGAGCGAATAGGTGCAAATTAATGGTGGGTATTTCGGTTGCTAACTACTGGAGGGAGGATATGTGGGTCAACATAGTGCATATTTCTCCTACTTTGTTTCCTATCATTATTCTTCTAAAGTCATGGGCAATCGACTCTTAGTCTCTTGATCACCTTGTTTGGGCACCTAATCTGGATGGTTGTTTCTCCATTTCTTCATCCTATTCTTTGATCTCTAAGCATGAACACACCCTTTTGGGCTAACATTTGGATATCTTATCTTATTCCTAAGATAAATATTTTCTATTGGATTTTCTTGTAGGATAAGGTACTTACTACTGAAAACCTTTCTAAAAGGGGATTTATGATCCCAAATAGTGTTAATATGATTTAGAACAATATAGAGGGGGGGTGAATCAATTGTTCTCAGGTCCAGATGTATAAAAGAAACTTCAAAACCTTTTCTTTAAATCATATCTAACAACCAAAACCAACTCAGTCATCACTGATTCTATAATAGAAACATATAACATTGCAGTCCACTACCCATTTGTATCTAACTTGTAAAACACATAAATTTTCAAACCAAAACATTCACACAAGCATTGACACTAGGATTTATAGTGGAAACCCAATCTGGGAAAAACCACTTTGTAACATGCTACTATTATTTTCACTCTTTTAAAGTGAGCTCGATTAAAAGCCAACCCTATCAAAGGTTACAATACACACTGTTAGGTTGACCTGGTTAAAGGATTTCAATCACCCTATTAGAAGTGAGCCTTGTTATAGGACTTACATACATTCCATTAGAATGCAACCTTGTTCAAAGGATTTAAACATATGATTGTTAGGTCTACCTTTGTTAAAAGGATTTTAACTATTACAATGGTTAGAAAGTAGTAGTAGTATTGATCTGAAAAACATACAACTCACTTTGAAAATATCAGATCTAATTCCATACACAAATGTTGGTTTACTGACTTTGAAACTTTTCCATCTCCATCTCTAATCTACTTGAAACTTTTCTTCAAGAAATCACCACACTTCTCCTTCAGCTTTTTTGCTTATACACTCAATAACATCTACTAATCTTCCAGCATCCTCTTTTCACCCATGCACACACATACCTAATTCTTAGGTTCCCTTAATACTTCCTCAATTAGGTTAACTCATCTTTTGCCACTCAATCTCCTTCGTAGATCTTAGGGTTAGGTCAGATTCATTGAATCTACCCACTTTATGTTCTTCGGCTCCTTTTCTAGAAACATCTCAAATCTCTTAAAGATTTACAATAAAACATTTTTCAGTGCATTCAATGGTTTCAAACAACGAATAAATAAATTCAACACTTTTTAAATAATCCAAGAATTCAACAATGTCAACTCCAAATCTGAATTCTCTTCAAATATAAAAATACTGATGCTCAGTCAATGCTATGATCAACTACTCAGTCTTCATGTAGAAAGCTCAGTCATTACTAAAAATGTTTCCTCAGCTTATACTATCTTTCTCGGCAATTAAATGATGTTCAGTTGACACTAAAATTTTGCTCGGCATATAGTGACTTGGTCAACACTAACATTACTTGGCTTGAACATGATTTCTCCATTTTTTCTCGATCAAGCCTACCATTTTAGTCTTCAATATTACTAAGATAAATAATACATTATCTCATCATTATACAACATAGTCATGTACACTTTGTAGTATCAAGATAACTCAACCTTTCCTTAGGTTCTATTGTTACCATCCTTTCTTTCCCTTCTTTACAACAATACAATAGATATAGTACTTTCCTAAGTAGTAACAGTCTTATCAGTTAAGGTTTGACATCAATGACAACACAACAATTGCTTCAATTGTAGTTTCCAACAATCTCCCTCTTTGGCATTGATAGCAACACCATATGATATCACCTGAATAACACATGGATTACCAACCAATCCAAAAGCTTATTTGTCCATCAGAGAAATTTTTTTTTAATATCCTTAGCTTCATTCTAATTCAAAATCTATTAGCCTCACTTCTATGACCGTCAGAAATATCCAGATCTCCCTCTATCCTGATCCTTCATTTTAGTTCACCATCTCCTTCTTCTTTTTTAGTGTCATGTGTTATTGTATCATCTCAGTTCATCTCCCTCTCTGACAAAAATGCCAAAGAAGCAACTAAAACATACATCCATCAGATGTAGATATTATCTATGTTGCTCAGTGTTTCTCCCTCTGTCATATTGCTTATGACTGATTCCTTGTCTTTTCTCTTCTTCACAACTCTAGGCCAGTCCTAAAGTGTGACAATCTTCTGCATTAATCTATCAAATATTCTATTGTAGCATATTTGATGCAGTGCTCCTAGCTTAACTAGGCAGCCTCAGTTAGGGGAAGGACCCCTAATTGACTTCTCAAATACTCATGTGCTTCTTTAGGTAAAGCTTTAGTGAATATGTCCGCTAATTGTTCCTTTGTATTCACATATTCCATTCAGACTTATTTATCTTGTACCAATTCTCTCAAGTAGTGATACTTGATTTATATGTGCTTGGTCTTAGTATGCATCACTGGATTCTTAGAAATGTTGATAGCACTTGTGTTGTCACAAAAAATAACAACAGGTTCAGTGATTTCTTCTTTCATGCCTACCAATAATTGTTTTATCCATACCAAATTTGAATAGTTTACTGCAACAACAACATACTCAGCTTCAGCAGTAGATTGGGAAATGCAATTTTGTTTCTTGCTCATCCAGGAGACTAATCTTTGTCCAAGAAAGAAAGCTCCACCACTAGTACTCTTTATGTCATCTACATTTCCTACCCAATCAACATTTGTATATACTCTTAGTTCAAATCTTTCATCCTTCTTATAATATAGCCCATAGTCAGTAGTCCCTTTCAAGTATCTCATAATTCTTTTCACAGCCATCATATGTGTTTCCTTAGGATTGGCAGAGAATCTTGCCACAATCCCAATAGCTAGTGCAATATCTGGTCTACTATGTACATCATACTACAATTTTTCAATCATGGATCTGTACAAAGTCTGGTTCACTTCTGCAGCATCATCATTCTTAGATAACTTTTTTCCAGTAACCATAGGAGTACTCACTGATCTAGAATCTTCCATCACAAAAATTTTCAATATTTCATTAACATACTTAGACTGTGTAATGAAAATTCCTTTCTTCATCTGATATACTTGTAAACCAACAAAGAATTTGATCGCACCAAACATGCTCATTTCAAATTCAGTTTGCATTTCATTTCAAAATCTTTTACACAAAGCATCTTGTCCACCAAAAATAATATCATCCACAAAAAAAATTTCCAATAGGATACCTTTACCTTCTTCATCTTTCATGTACAGATTGCTTGTGTCATTTGTTCTTTAAAATCCACTCTATATCAAGTAGTTATGCAATCTCTCATACCATGCTTTGGGAGCTTCTTTTAATCCATATAGTGCTTTGTTCAATTTGCATACCATGTGTCTTATGTTTGGATCAATAAAACCTTCTAGCTGTTCTATGTAAACTTCTTCTTCTAGTATACCATTTAAAAATGTAGACTTGACATCCATTTGATATACCTTGAAATCTTTATAAGTAGCATATGCAAGTAGAGTTCTTACTCCCTCCAATCTAGCTATAGGGGCAAATGTCTCCCCATAATATATTCCTTCTTCTTGTGTGTAGCCTTTGCATACTAGCCTAGCTTTGTTCCTAGTTATTTCACCTTTTTCATTCAACTTATTCAGGAACGCCCACTTTGTTCCTATAACATTTTAGTTTTTAGGTCTTGGCACCAGAGTCCAAGTATCATTCTTCTCTATCTAGTCTATTTCTTCATTCATTGTTTGTATCTAGTCTTCATTTTCTAATGCCTCTCTAGTTGACTTAGGTTCAAATTCACATAGTAAACATGTTGGATCCTTTGTCTTACTTCTAGTCAGAATTCCAGTATGTTTGTCTCCAATTATCTATTCAGGCTTGTGATGTATTCTTACATATTTTTCCAAAATAGGTTCAGCTCTTCTCTCCTCTATTTCATCAAGTTCCTCAACAAGATTTTTAGATTCAGCTTCTGAGTGCTTGGCAACCTCTTCCTGATACTCGACAGCATTATCTTGTCACTCGACATGTTCTTTTTCTCTTTCGGCACTATTTTCCAGATGCTCGGCAGCATCTTCCTATCGCTTGGCATTGCTTACCCAAGACTCAACATCAGGTGCAAGTCTATTACTTGCCTCTGCTTCTTCTTCAATATACACAAAATATCTATAATCTTCTAGTTCTCTTTTTCTGTCAACTTCATTTCTTTCTACATACTCATCAATTTTGACATTCACACTTTCCACAATTTTGTTAGTGTTAGAGTTTAAACACTTATAAGAATTACTTTTTGTGGAATACCCTAGGAATATGCCTTCATCCCTTTTAGCATCAAACTTTCCATTCCTATTGTCTTTTAATATGTAGCACTTGCTTCCAAAGATTCTAAAGTATTTAACACTCAGTGCATGCCCATGCCATAATTCATAGGGTGTCAGATTTGTACCTTTCTTGATTTGTACCTAATTAAGAGTGTAGACAGCTGTACTTATAGCTTCTTTCCAGTATTTATGTGCCACATTCTTTCCAATCAACAATTTCCTTGCACAATCCAAGATAGATCTATTTCTTCTCTCTATTATACCATTCTATGGAGGTGCTCTAGGTGAAAACATCTATCTTTTGATTCCTCTATCATTGCAAAATAAATTGAATTCATTTGATGTAAATTCTCCACCTCGGTCAAATCTAAGACATTTTAGGTTCCTACCTGTCTCCTTCTCAACCTTAGCCAAATACCACTTAAAGAATTAAAAAGCATCAGATTTTTCTTTTAGAAACATTACATGCATCATCCTAGTATGATCATCAACAAACAAGATAAAATATCTAGCACCACAGTAACTTTGTACACCCATATATTTTAGCGATGGGAGCAAGCAGCACTGGGAAGTGCAGTTGTAGCTACGTTAGGGTTTTTACTGGCACAGGAGGGATGGAGAGCCATGAGGAGGTAGGGGAAGACAACAAGGATGGAGATGGGGAGGAGATCCCTACCTATTTTGTTGTAGCCAATGATTGGGGGCACCATTGGGTCCTATGTAATCATGGAGGAATCAACGGTGGTAGAGACCTTTGCTACCTCTACTACAGTGGTAGGATCGTCCAGGTTTTGTTTTTTGTGAAGATCTTTGATCTTCTACTATTTGATGGGAGGGGCACTGTGTGTGGCTGCTTTGGTGTTGGGTTCTAGATTTCCTCTCTCATCTTTTCCAACCCCTTTTCTTTCTTGTAGGATCTTGATTGGGGTGTTGTTCATGGTTCTGGGTATCCTAGAATGTGGTTTTCCTGGTGATTGGAGGTGTTTTCCCTACCCTTCATTGAGGGTTTGGAGAGTACTTTTTTGTTTGCAGGTCAGGTGCTCTTATTTGTTGGAAGAGTGTTTGTTTTTGTGTGTCCCTTGGCCTCGGTATGTTTCTCTTGCAGGGATGGTCCCCCCTTTGTCTGGTTTCCTCTTTGCAATACCCCTATTGAGGTAGGGTATTCCCCTATCGAGGTGGGTGTCTCTCACATGTCTTCCTGGTGGTGGATTCTCTCTAAGCCTATGTTCTCTTCTCCTTTTCTTTCTTTTGAGGTGGAAGATCCTATCGAGGTGGAGGCTCAGCCTTTTGAGGTGGTCTACAGCTATTGGGAGGAGTTTTTAGATGGTGGTGTGAGCTCTCTTCCTTCTCTTAGTCATGTGATGGCAAGCTGGAATTTGGTGGGGGATAGATCTCTTGGTTATGAGATGGCTTGGTCTCTAGAGAAGACTCTCTTTAGTGCTGGGGATGATCCTTTGGGCTCAAGGGTTTTTTTCTGGTTGTGTTTGTTGGTGGTGGTTGTTTGGAGCCTTCAGATGGATGTTGACAATTTTCAAGGGCCCATTCTGAATGTTGGTTATTTTTGGTTAGGGTTTAAGGTTGGCTTTAGGGCCATGATGCTCTTTGATGTTGGTATTTTTGGTTCTAGGTCCCATGTCAAAACCCTGGGTCTTCTTTGGGGAGTTTTAAAAACTCAATATAATTCAATGATGTAAGGCTTAGGCCTATTTTCTTAGTAGCTGGGGGCTTTTTTGCTTATTCTTTTGTTGGTTTCTTTCTGTCTTTGGGCTGCTAGTTTTAAATTGTTTACTCCTTAGCAATGTTTCTTCTTGTTCAGGTTTTAGATTCCTGCCTAAATCTATTTGTTCAAGGTTTCGAGGCCCCTTCAAAACCTATTTTTACCCTAATCAAAAACTTTGTAAACCCATAGGTCCACAAAGGTTAGTATGAACCAAATCTAAAATGTTTTTAGAAGTAAAGGATTTTCTCTTAAAACTTGACTTTGTCATTTTTCCTAGCTGGCATTCCTTGCACATCACATTCTCAAGTTTCTTTAATCTAGGTAGACCTCTTACTTTCTTCTTCTTACTTATTTCTACCAGATTATCAAAGTTAACATGAGGTAGCCTCTTATGCCATAACCAAATGTCATCAAGTTGTGCAACCATACATGCTTCTTCAGATAGGTCAAGATAGAACAAATTACCTCTAGTCTATTCTCCACTTCCAATCAGTTCACCAGTAGCATCAAATATTTTAGCTTTCTTGTGATAAAATTCCACTTAGTAACTAGTGTTGTTGAGCTATGCAACACTTAGAAGATTATAATTTAGACCTTCAACCCAATATGCATTTTCACAAGAGATCTTATTAGCCATTTTAATCAAACCTTTTCCTCTAATAGGACATGGTGCATCATTACCAAATTTTATACTTCTACCTCTATAATGATGTAAGGTCTCAAACTTACTCTTGTCACCAATCATGTGATGTGAACAACCACTGTCAATAATCCATTTATCATTCTTGTTCACATAGGAGATCAATGCAATTTTCTCATCCTCATTAGATTCATCTTTCATTGCAACATAGACTACCTCAATTTCAAAATCATCACTATCAGTGTCAGTTTCTTCTTCAGCAATGTAATAAGATTTCTTACCTTTTCCTTTGTAGTCTTTGTGCCTTCAACAGCTTCTATCATCTCTTATGTCTTTGTGTTTGCCTTTTCTTTCTTCATCTTTATCATTCCTATCAGGACATCTAGTAGCTATATGACCAACTTTATTACATGCAAAACATATAATAGGGAGTTTACCTTTATATTTTCCTTTTCCCCTTCTCAGTCTTCTAGCCATAAGAGCTTCTAAATCTTCAAGTTCTTCATCAGAAGTGTCACTTTCACTTTCACTTTCACTGATGCATCTTTCTTTTTCTTTCTTTGGCTTGTTCAGAACTAATTGTGACTTAAAAGTAGATTCAACATTACCAATACTACCAACATTGAAGTTATCATAGTTAGAGAGTTCAAAAGCAGTTAGCTTGACAACCAAACTTTCCAAAGTAAGCACATTTGCAGAGTTACATCTAGATTCCTGAATAGCTGAGATTTTAATAGCATATATAGGACGCAGAGTTCTTAGTAATTTTCCAATTATAGTTTCATCATCAATAGTCCCACTTGCTCCTCTAATAGTATTCACAACTTTTATTCTACCACAATATTGTGCAATGTTCTCACCTTCTTGCATTCTCATTTCATCAAACTTACTTCTGAGGCTCTTGGCCTTAGCTTTTAGTACATTTATGTCACCACCATAGATCTTTGCAAGACTATCCCACATATCCTTAGCACTTGTGAAATCCTTAATGTCCTCAAATTATGGATAACTTAGGGCAGATGCAATTTCTAGCATTGCCTGATTATGTTCTTAAGAGATTAGCTCTCATTTCTTTGGTAGTCAAAGGTACAACAGGTGAGACATAGCCATTCTCAATGTAGTACTTTGCAGAACCACCAATACTAGCCAGATGTAGCTTCATCAAGCTTTTCCATGCAAGGAAGTTTTCCTTATTCAACTTTGGTACCTCCTTATACATCCTGATCATTTAGTTCAAGTCCCTTTAAAATTGATTTTTGTAAAGACCAATAATAAGAAACACAACTCTGATACCAATTGTTAATATGATTTAGAACAACAAAGAAGGGGGCTGAATCAGCTTTTCTAAGGTCCAAATGTATAAAACAAACTTCAAAAACTTTTCTTTAAATTAGATCTAAAAACCAAAACCAACTCGGTCATCATTGATTCTATAATAGAAACATATAACATTGCAGTCCACTACCCAGTTGTATCTAACTTGTAAAACACATAAATGTTCAAACCAAAACATTCACACAAGCATTGACACTAGGATTTATAGTGGAAACCCAATCTGGGAAAAACCACTTTGTAACATGCTACTATTATTTTCACTCTTTTAAAGTGAGCTCGGTTAAAAGCCAACCCTATCAAAGGTTACAATACACACTGTTAGGTGTGACCCGATTAAAAGATTTCAATCACCCTGTTAGAAGTAAGCCTTGTTATAGGACTTACATACATTCCATTAGAATGCAACCTTGTTCAAAGGATTTAAACATATGACTATTAGGTCAACCTTTGTTAAAAGGATTTTGACTGTTACAATGGTTAGAAAGTAGCAGCAGTATTGATCTGAAAAACATACAACTCACTTTGCAAATATCAGATCTAATTCCATACACAAATGTTGGTTTACTGACTTTGAAACTTTTCCATCTCCATCTTTGATCTTCTCGGAAAATTTCTTCAAGTTGTCACCACACTTCTCCTTCAGCCTTTTTGTTTATATAGTCAATAACATCCTCTTTTCACCCATGCACACACATACCTAATGCTTAGGTTCCCTTAATTCTTCCTTAATTAGGTTAACTCATTTTTTCCGCTCAATGTCCTTCATAGATCTTAGGGTTAGGTCAAATTCATTAAATCTACCCACTTTATGTTCTTCGACTCCTTTTCTAGAAGGATCTCAAATCTCTTAAAGATTTACAATAAAACATTTTTTAGTGCATTCAATGCTTTCAAACAATCAATAAATAAAGTCAACACATTTTACATAATCCAAGAATTCAACAATGTCGGCTCCAAATCTGAATTCTCTTCAAATATAAAAATATTGATGCTCATTCAATGCTGTGATCAACTACTTGATCTTCATGTAGAAAGCTTGGTCATTACTAGAAATGTGTCCTCGGCTTATACTATCTTTCTTGGCAATTAACTGATGTTCGGTCGACACTAGAACTTTGCTCAGCATATACTGACTCGATCAACACTAACATTACTCAGCTTGAACATGATTTCTCCATTTTTTCTCAGTCAAGCCTACCAGTTTAGTCTTCAATCTTACTAAGATAAACAATACATTATCTCATCATTGTAAAACATAGTCAAGTACACTTTGTAGTATCAAGATAACTCAACCTTTCCTTAGGTGCTATTGTTACCATCATTTCTTTCCCTTCTTCACAACAATACAATAGATATAGTACTTTCCTAAGTAGCAACAGTCTTACTAGTTAAGGTTTGACATCAATGACAACACAACAATTGCTTCAATTATAGTTTCCAACAAATAGATGTTATCTTTGTCTCAAGGAAGCTGAGACTTCTGCCCACCTTTTGTTGTCTTGTTCTTTTACTAGAGAAGGTTGGTCTCTGCTACTTTTGAAGCTACAAGTTTCGTTGATCATTTCTGAGTCTCTAGAGGACTTCTCTTCTCCATGGTCTTTTTGGTTTGTTCCAAATCTGGCTAAGTTGATTTGGAATATATTTGTCCCTCACATGATCTAGAGGATTTGGAAAGAGAAAAATGATAGGATTTTCAAGGATGCCCTATCCTCCCCTTTTTTCATTGGTGAAAAAATAATCTCTAGCATCATTGAGAATGTGCACTCTACTTGTAATCAATTCCCTTCACTGTTGGAAGGTGTGTTGGATAGGGAGGTGGTTCATAGCTAGAAATTCTCTACTATTTCTAATAACCTTGTTTCTAAAAGAGATGGGGTAGTGTGGCACTCCCCCCAACTGGTTTGTTAAAAGAAAACTTTGATGGGGTGACTAAAGGTAACCCTAGTGTGGTGGGATGTGGTGGCATCCTACATGACAATTATGGTAACTGCATTTACATTGTGGCCTCTCCTATCGATATTAAGACTAGCCATGTGGTAGAAGCAATGGCTCCTCTTCAAATTTTCAAGGTGGCAGTAGAAAAAGGGTGCAATAAATTATGGCTTGAGGGTGATTCTTTGAATATAATTAATTGTATCAAGGGCTATAATAAATTTTTATGGAGAATAGGACACATTTTGGAGCAGATTAATGAGTATTTAAGTAGGTTCATGGAGACCTACGTTACCCATGGTTACCGAGAAACCAATGTTGTTGTTGACAGCATGGCCAACTTTGGTGTTTGATGGGATGATAACATTTGTTAGCATCGTGAAAATAGGTTAAATAAGGAAACTATTATCCTTATCAGATACAAGAAGATCCATAATCATCATGGAATGATATGCAGTCATAATGAAAGTGAGAGTTAATCTCATTTTAAGTGGTACAAATTATTTCATTTCTTGGAAAGGCCAGAGAGGCATTAATTACAACCTTAATTTATCCTCTTTGTGGGTCTTTTCTTTTGTAGTTGAATTTGTGAGTTTTCATCTATTCTTTGAGTTCCTCAATTGTCATGTTGAGTACCCTATGTTGTTAGCCATTCTCATTCCCTAGTTTTTTTTCTTCGCTATGGGGATGACTTAAAGATAGAGGATTCGAGTTCTTGTAAATGGAAGAAGGAAGTGAAAGTGTTGCATAAACTTGAAGGAGTAGGTGTTACCCCTTACTTGGAGAGACTGCATGGGTTTCATAGAGACATTTTTAAAGACTTTTCTAGTAGCTGGAATGAAGGTAAAGTCTCTATCTATGGCAAGTATTTTACTGTTACTGAGGAACTCATTTTTGAAATTACTGGTCTCAACCACTCTAGTCTGAATTATTACCATGGTTGCAAGGAAACCCAAGCTACTATCCTTAGCTTTTTGAAAACCCTTGATGAGAAAGCTCTTCTTGTTAAACAAAAAGGGGATTTCTATAATATCAATCATATGAAATTGCTATGGGCTAAAGTTCTTAAAGTTATTATGCATTACTTTATACTTGAGGGTCATTTCACTAGGGTTTAAAACTTTCATTTTGTTTTTGTAAACCATTTCTGATATCACCAGAAGGTTTCATTCCCTTTCCTTCTCCTTAACTCCTTGAGTAATAGCATACGGGATAATAGGAATTTTCCTAACTCTAAACCTTTCATTCACAATTGTTTAATTTTTCTTATCCATTTTTATGCTAAGTTTAAGCTTCCAAAAAAAATCCCTAAGAATGTGTAGGATGTCAAAGGCAAGAGAGCTATTTTAGAGCTTCACTTAGATTTTCCCCAAAAGAAAAAGCATAGATAGGTTAAAGCTTTTAATTATGATAGGGGCATGACCGCTTTGTTATTGACTGGAGAAAAGGGCATGTACACTGATGATGAGCTAGATAGGAAGGAGGTTATTCCCATTGTCAAATTTGAACCAGTGTCAAGGGCTATGATGGATCAGTTAGCTGAGGCTAATAGTGAAGAGACCCTCAGTGCTAAGTCTAGGATAAGGATACTAAAGGGTTAGAGGATAATACGAAAGTCAATGAAAAGGGCATTGATGATAATTTGAGTGTTGGGGATGATTCTATTTTTGGTCCTAAGAATAATGTGACTCTTTAGGACAAGAACATTATGGTCTCGATTGAGATCACTAAAGATTTGGTCTTCTCTAGGGCTCCTCAGATGAATGTGGATGGTTGGGTTTCTCTAGCTAAGCATTTTCCTAAGGTTGTGGTCAGAAAGGAGAACAAGACTTCCCCCTGTGTATCAAATGTGTAGGGTGTCGGAGCTAATCTGAATCTCCAACCCCTTATGGATTATGAGAATTCCACCCTTTTGGGTCATCCTCCCTCCCCTGTGCACTCAGCTAATGTAGAAAATTTGATTATAGTAAAAGAGAATCTTAATGATGGTGAGAAAGAGAACAATAAGAAGAAAAACCATCATGAAGGGAAGGGTTTCCTCTTGTCTACTCGGGCTTGGTCTAACCAAGATCTCCAAATGGCTACTTGGATTTACAATGAGATTTAGGAAAATAATATGAGGTATATCAAACTTGAGGTGAGGGTTGAAAAAATCTCTATGCTTCTGAATAAGGATGTCCAGATGGCTAGGGGGAGAGACTCTAGGGCTACTAAGGAGCAAGCTCTTCTAGAGAAATTGGAGACTAAGATAAAGAAATGTTGTTAATTTTAGAATGGAGACTACTTCTAGTCATATTCAAAGAACTAAAGAAACCCTCAACTGCTTGATGTAGCAAAGCTTCGAAGGCATGAGGCTCACTACAGAGAATCTCAAGGTGTTGCATGCTCTGCTAGAGGGAAATAAGGATAAGTCAGTTGTTAATATTCTAGAAGACCTTGAGGAGGTGGCTACCCCTCTTGATGGTCCTGGTTCTAGAACCCATGTGAGAAAAAGAAAGAGACTAGGTGTCAATCCCAAGGAGATCATCAATCTAAGGGAGTATGTCCATAAAATGATAAATGTGATGAATGATAATGTTGATTATCTCAATCAGCAAGATTAGTCCTAGGTAGAGGATCCCTAGGGCCAGTTTTTTCTATCGGGATTTTTTGTTGATTATATCTTTTTGCTTGGTTTTGTTGGAGGGTTTCCTTTCTCTTGTCCCTCCAACCATTCTTTTGTGCTTAGTGCTTTAGCTTCCCATCTTTCCTATCTTTTATAAAGGTTTTAGGGATTCCCTTCAAAACCTACTTTTACCATAATCAAAAACATTCTAAAGAGTGTTTGGATCTCTCTAACAAGGCCACTCCTAACAAGGTGAAGATCCTAATAGATCTAAGGTAAATCCCTTAACTAGGTCACACCTAATAGTGTGCATTATAATCTTTAACGAGAATGGCTCTTAATCGGGCATACTTTAGAAGAGTATTTTCTTAGAGGGTGACAAGTCCCACAATGGTTTTTCTCAAAGCTAGGTTTCCACATTAAATACTAGAGTTACATGTGATGCATGATTTGTTTGAATGATTTACTAATTGTTATATTTTATTTACAGTTGTTGATAAATAGTGAAGTTTTTTTTACCGAGCTGCTATCGAGTTAATCAGAGAAAAATTTTGTTAAGTATTTGGAATCAAGGATTACTGATTCATGCTAGGGATCACTTTAAGAAACCCCCTTTTTGGAAAATGTGTAAAATCCTAGCGAATCGTACATTATTTTAGGGGGGAATTTATTTTAATGCAGGTGAATTTTTTTTTCAAATCCACGATTTTTCATAGTTTGTATTGGTGATTTTTTCCCCACCGAATGAAAATTTCATAAATTGCTGGCAAATAATTTTCTTTTGAAGTAAAAAATTATAATATATGAGGCGAATGATTTTCTTTTGAAGTAAAAAATATAATATATGAGGTGAATAATTTTCTTTTGAAGTAAAAATTTATAATATTTGCGGTGAATGATTTTCTTATGAAGTAAAAAATTATAACATATGAGGTGAATGATATTCTTGTGAAGGGTAAAGAAATTAGTTTATTGGCTAATCATTCATTAATTATGGCAAAAAAAATTATTTTGTTGGCGATTTTCAAAAGATGGGAAATATTTTGTTATAATACCTTAGACTAACATACCTAACATACATACATTAAATATATTATTTGATACCATCCGATGATCCAAGATCAATGGTTGAAATTTAATTTCGGCCCCAATTTCTTGAAGGAAATAGAGTTGTGGAGGAAGTCACTGAAATGTTGACACATATCAAATAAGGGTTACTTGTCTATAGACTACAGTGTACACATGTTGGTATCGATATTCACGGTTCTATTACTATAGTGCAACTTGTAACCTCTTAACTCGGTAAGCAATAAATGCCTTGTCAGTGACAAGCGACATTCTTTAACTTGTCACACAGAGTAGACACGCAGTGACGCACCACTTCCAAATTCGTACATACGCTATAACTGATATCTGACATCTTTTGCCTTTATGGGAAAGATTTACATGAAAGATTTAGAGGCATGTTAAGGATAATGGATTTAATACCATTAAAGATAGAATAATTTATTACTAAGTAATGATCAAGAATTCAAGGGCTATTTATAGATGATCTATCTTCATTATTCATCAATTCATCTTTGGCATTTGCTAGATAATTTGTTTGTTTAGGGTATGCACTCTGCACTCTGCAAATAATTTATTTTTAAGTTTTCTGTAGTTTTACTGTTTCAGATGGACACTCTAATTAGGCTTATATGCACATTTGAGGAGGCCTAGAAGGCCTTTCTAGGTTCCTTTACTAATGAAACCTTAGAATCTATTTGTAAGGAGGGTGGACCTTTTGTTATAGAGGCTGTGAAAATGGTGTTGGGCTGAGAGTTTCAAAACAATGAAGATAGGCACCGGGTCAACACGGACATTACGTCTCATTTTTTGGCATCTCTTCTCGACCTCGGAGGAGAGAAGGTGGAGATGTTAATGCTGCTGAGGAGGGTTTTTAAAGAAGAATACCTGGGAGACAACATTAATGTTTTTGTGTTCACAAAAATAGGGGTGGGGATCCCTTCGGCAAGTGAAATACCCAAGCTTCTCCTCCCAGGCCAGAATGTGGCCATGCAACCTTTTCTTTTGGGCCTCAATGCTAGGCAGTATAAGCACCATAGGAAATGGGCCCTGATTACTAGGGATTTCCTCCGAAAGTGGTTTTCCCTTGATGAAGAGGAGGCTGAGGCGGGGCAATTTAGGTGGCTCAATGAATTCGTGCAGATAATCATCTCTCATGAATTCTACTTAGATGGAGCCGAAGGCCAAAATCAGTAGTGGACTACTACTAGTTTTTTTTTATAAAAATTTTATGGGTTTTTTTTGTTTATAGTATGTTTCTTTTTGTAGTGTTTACTATTGTACTAGAAGTAGACACTGGACTACTAGTCTACTAGTGGTTTTTTTTAATAAAAATATACCTTGTTTTTTTGTTTTTTTTGTTTATAATAGGTTCCTCTTTGTTCTGGAAGTGGAACTGGACAATGTTTATGTAATTATAATTTTATGAAAAGAAAACAATGAAAATTTTGCAAGCTTTAGCTCATTTCAATTTGTACAAAAACTGGTTCTTAGACTTCTCTGTCACTGTGATTGCAATATTTTAATTAGTTGCTTTATGATTTATCTGTGTATTAGATATGTATGATGTATCATAGTTGTACAATGTAGATAGTTGTAGTTAATAAAAGAAATGTCTTATCACTTATCACTGAGTACTGACATTAAGTTTGGGTAATGTTACCTATCAAAATTCACACACTTGTACATTTAATATGAAAGATTTATAGAATTTTGAAGGACAAATGAATTAATAAGGTTAGAGAAAGAATTTATGGTATTCTAATTATAATGTTGACAGTTGTAGTTAATAAAAGAAATGTCTTATCAGTTATCACTGAGTAATGACATTAAGTTTGGGTAATGTTACCTATCAAAATTCACACACTCGTACATTTAATATGAAAGATTTATAGAATTTTGAAGGATAAATGAATTAATAAGGTTAGAGAAAGAATTTATGGTATTCTAATTATAATGTATGAGAATTATATGTGAATCTATGATTATAATTATCAACGTTAAAGTTATAATCAATAAAAAATATCATTTTAACTTTAAGAATACTATATAATCAATTTGACAGACAAATAAATTAATAAGGTTAGAGAAAGAATTTATTGTTTTCTAATTATAAGGTATGATAATTATATGTGATTATAATTATCAATGTTAAAGTTCTAATCAATAAAAAATATCATTTTAACATAAAGTACACTATATAATCAATAAAAAATATTACTTTAACTCATGATTGGGAGACCTAGCGAGTTAGCGACCACAAAAATCTCATTATCTCTAAACACTAACCTTAACTCCGGCCTCTGAAATTTATTAGAATTTAATATTATTAAAAAAATCATGCATTTTGAATTTGATTGGCTAAAATTGTTACTATTCAATTAAATAACTTTAAATGTTATTAACTTATTATCCATTATTAATTAATATTTATAAAGGAAAAATAACATTATAACATTTAACAATGTCTGTTGCAAATAACTACCATTGGATGAGCACAGATTGACGATGTACGATGGACTTCAGGATGAAAGGGAAAAGAAACCCCATCTTTTCAAACCCATTCTGGAATCATGACACATGTCACTAAACATGTAATAGGTTCTCTCTCATGGTCCTACCAACAATGCCATTTGATGATGACGTGACACATCTGACTCGTAGTTGTAGTTATGAGGTGAGTCAGCCATCAAGTGAGTGGTGACTAGGTGAGTTAATGGGACCCACGGGGTCCAGGGCCACCACAGGCACACAACACCATTATGAACATTGGATTATTGTAGATCAACAACCAAAGATGTATTTCGGGATGAAAGGGAAAAGCAACCCCATCTTTTCAAATCCATTCCAGAATCATGACACATGTGACTAAACATGTAACACGTTCCACTCGTAGTCTCTCATGGTCCTACCAAAATGCCATTTGATGATAACGTGACACGTCTGACTCGTAGTCCTTAGGTGAGTCAGCCATCAGATGAGTGGTGACTAGGTGAGTTAATGGGACCCATAGGGCCTGGGGCCACCATAGGCACACAACACCATTATAATCATTTGATTATTGTAGATCAACGATCGAAGTTGTATTTTGGGATGAAAGGGAAAATCAACCCCATCTTTTCAAACCCATTCCAAAATCATGACGCGTGTCACTAAACACGTAAGATGTTCCACTTGTAGTCTCGCATGGTCCTACCAAAATGTCATCTGATGATGATGTGACACGTCTGACTCATAGTCATGAGGTGAGTCAGCAATCAGATTTATGGTGACTAGGTGAGTTAACAAGACCCACAAGGCCCAGGGCCACCACAGGCACACAACACCATTATGATCATTGGATTATTGTAGATCAATGATCGAAGTTGTATTTTAGGATGAAAGGGAAAAGCAACCCCATCTTTTCAAACCCATTCCGGAATCATGACACATGTCACTAAACACATAAGACGTTCCACTCACAATCTTGCATGGTCCTACCAACAATGCCATTTGATGATGATGTCACATGTCTGATTCATAGTCATGAGGTGAGTCAGTCGTTAGATGAGTTGTGACGATGTTACGAATCTAGATTGTACAATTTTGGCACTTCAAGTTTTACTTTCTAGTAGTCTGTGGATTTAGAAAGGGTTTAGAAAGGGTTTACAGATTCTAAATTTTTATGTTGGGGAAAGAAAGTGCAACAGAGTCTCTCAGCTAAAGCTTTATTCCTAGTCAAAGTCTGCAAAAATTGAGACTAAGGGTAATGGGTAACTACTAAAATCCTGAAGACCTAAGTCCCACATTTTAAATTTTTCAAATCTCTTTATTTACAACTTTACTATTTATATTATAGAAAAAAATGATCATGTTACTTATTAGGGTTTAATTTTGATTCTTGAATCACCCTTGTAAATTGTAGGCTTGTAGCTATGTATAAATATTTGAATTTTCCTACGAGTAAATAGTGATACCAATTTAGGTTACCACATACCAGCTTACCATGATGGGCAAAAAAATTATCAAGAATAAGACTATGAGTAAAAAGACAACTCAGATAATATAATTCCACAATCTTCTTACAACACCAGGTTTCACAGATTTATTCCATCATATTTATGATCTTGTTATTCATGGAAATAAGGGAATAATGGAAATTAGATTTGCAATTGAAAACAAGTGGAATGATCCAAATAAGGGTTCAAAATTTTCTTCATTTAACCCCAAGGTAAATGCAATGGCAAATAAAATTACATCGTGGAATGCTGGGTCGGCAAGCATGGCGTTACCTCAAGTATTCCCTTGCCTAGAAATTGTCACGGTCTACGCTGAAAATTATGATGAAAATAAAAAAGCAATTGTGAATAAAAATACTCAGGGGGAAATTTTGTCCATAACTAAGAGTGAATTTGCTATTCTGTTGAACCTAGGGTTTGAACAACAAAACTCAAATGTGCAAATTGACTTGAGAAAGTTGGCAAAGGATTATGAAAAAATAGATGCAACACAAAGAGATTCTTATATCAAAGGAATAAAAAATGGTTCAAGCCTGAGTCTAGATCATAGGCCTCCTTATAATTATGAAATTTTTGTGCCATGGGTTCAGGACAGCATTTCCTTGCTAGCATTTTGTTTGAGATTGGACAGTAACAAAGAAGTGGGTGCCAGCATTCTTGAAATGCTTTTTCATTTTCATTTTGAAAAAGAACCAGTAAAATATTGTTTTATTGAGCACATTGTTCGTTGCATGCAAGAACAATTACTAATGATTAAAACAGGTTCACAGAAGATATTTAGATTCACAACCTACTTGTGCTATCTTCTCTTAGCAAAGCATCATGCAATATTTCAGACAAACAAGATTTACAGTCAGGGCCAAAATCCAATATATGAGTTGGCACCTCAGATAAGGATGATTGATAATAGAAGGAACTACAACAATTTCATAGACTTCTTTTTGGCACCAATGTATGATAAAATTACAGGCACTCCAATGCCTAGATTACCTGCTACTTGTAGAGATTTAATTCAAGTTGGAAGTAAAATACAATTGGCTGACTGGTACTTCATGGAAGAGTACACAGTGTTAAGTTTTTACAGTTCACTAGTAGAACCCTACAAACTTCAAATACATGTCACAGAGAGGGTATTTGCATTGGAATATGTATGATAGATGGAGAGCATAGATGTACTCTTTAATGGTCAGCAAAAGAAAATGATATTTCCTTCCTTGTCTTTCTCATTTGGAGGGTTCACATTTGAGAGAAAAGGATTCAAAGTGGCAGAAGCCTTTTTTACAATTTTGAGCTTTGATGTTGACAGTTACTGGTAGTATGATCCACTCAACATAATTGGAACAAAGCTTAGAGAGAATGGGAACTCTGTAAGAAAATGTCAACATGAAAGTATGTCATTGATTGAAAAATTTAAAAACATGGATTCCTGGGAGGAGGTCAAAAAAGAGATGGAGAAATATGCTGCTGAAAATAATATGTCAATATAGGAATTGTCATCACAAATTATGGCATTGCGCAAATAGAAATGAAAAGTGCAGGCCATGACATCATCCAATTTCTACCAGAAAGCTACTCAACCATCTACAAAATCTATTCCAAATGACCTAATGGATGAATGTATGGATGATAATTGGACTCGAACCAAAATTAAATATTTTTGGGAAATGAGGAAGAATCTCGATGAGCCAAAGACCTCTAAAGATCTTTATGAGGTGGAAGAGGATAAAATGTTTAACGACTTATGGAATAAGGAGCATCCAACTGAAGCAAATTTCACTGATGATGATGACTATGACCAGGACTCTGTGGATCCCACATCCAATGTGAATCCCACAATTAGTAGAGGACTTGATAAGTCCACAAAAGATAAATATACCAAAGGGGTAGATATTATACAAAAAATGGGCTACCAAGGTAGTGGTGGTTTGGGTCCCAGTGGACAAGGGGTGTGGTCTGCACTTGACCTAGTAGCTCCACCAAAACATGGTGTGAAACCAAGCCTTGGGCTTGGAGATCAATCATCACATTCATCAACTCAGTCAATTCCATTAGTTCCAGCTTCAAATACAATTCCACCTATTGCAAGCACTCATATTCAATCTCAATCAATTGCCACTCCCACAGATGTGGATATCATGTGTACAACTACAACTAGTGGTCTGAAAAGGACATTCTAGATAGACATGAAAACAATTGTTCCCAGAGATCAAGGCAGGGTAAAGAAGCAAAAGGTTATGAAAACTACAAGTATTGGTACAATAATGCCAATGGTGACTGTGAGTCCAACAATTGCCAACCTTCAGGAAAAAACCCTCAAAACAGTCCAAAAAATCCACTTGTAATGGGTTAGGGTGTTGCTAACCATCATGGTGGAATTAGAAAAACCATAGGCAACATAGGTGGAAGCTCGTACATCAGTGCAAGTACTATTTCACCATTCAAACATTCAGTTGTGTCACAAAACCTTGATTTTCGTTACAATGATTTTGTAACTAACTATGAACAATCCAAAAATAGGAATAGAGAAAATAGTAAGAAAATTAAGATGGAAGTAGTTGCTACATCTCGTGATGCAGAACCTGCATCCAATAGGTTATTTCCCACATATGACCCAAATAAAGATATGATGGAATTCATGGTTGTTATGCCCCCAGTTAGAGATAACAATCCACCAGAGAGTCAGTTAGATCCATCTCAATTTCAAGTTAGCACCCTTTAAATGGATTTATCCAAAATTAAAAATGTGGAGAAGATAAATGTGTCAAAAATGACCAACCAAGTGGTCTACAATTCACTGATGAAGTTGGAGACAGAGAAAGGAAAGCTTCAAGGCACAATAGATAAGTTAAAGGCAAACCTGGCAAATGTAAAGGCAACTGAGAAAGCAGCAGACAACAAGTTCAAAGAATTAGAGAGAAGGATAAAAATTCATCCTCTAAAGAAGCAATTGGACAAAAAGAACATATGGACACATAACTAAAAAATCTGAGGGAAAAATTGGAATAGAGCGAAAAGAAACTTGAGGATGAAAAAGCCTCTTTATTAAGTTTCTACAAAAAATTGGAGAATGCGGGACATGCAACCAATAACTTAAAGAAAGAATTGGAGAATGAGAGGGTAAAAACAAAATAGTGGGAAGAGAAAGCAAAAGAGTGGGAAGAGAAAGCAGAGAAAATAAGGCAACATGGTGAACACCAGTTCTCAAAAATGAAAGAAGACCTAAAGAAGGCAAATAATACAATTAAAAATTATGAAAACATCTTGAATGACAATGTAAATAATACAATCAAACAAATAAAAAATTTCTTCCAGGGGAAAATAAAGATGTTTGGTGATAGGTTGTGTGATTGGTTTGAACTGAATGAAACTATTACAGATGTTTATGGGAAGCTGAAAGAACACATTGCAAAGCACAAAAGTTTCTGTCAGAGACAAAAAACTGCAAAGCAGATTATACAAGAAATCAACAGAGCCAGTAACGGGCATTTGGCAAGCAAGGGAATTGAGGACCGCATTGCTGCAACAATAAAGGCGACCTCTGTCTTTCAAATATGTTAGAAACTAACAGAACCAGATGAAACTCTTTCCTTATTCAGGCCAAAGCTCACCAAGATGAATAGTAAAACAACCAAATTGATATCTCTTGGTTTGCCGAGTCCTGGACCTGATAACTCATCAACGAATTTCATTGGAAGAGAAGCTTACAAAGAAATTTGGAGGACACAATGATGTCTGATTTAGGCAACCTTCCTCAGGATAGAACTCATGAAGGCATTGCAAAGTGCATCAAAACATTCACAATTTTGAATGCAGTAATGGAAGGAACATTTCTTTCAACTCACTCTTCCAAGTATGGATGGATGACAAAGTTGCAGGTCATTTACTATAACATCAAAAAAATTTCCCTTCCAACCGACGAAGAATGGAGCATACTAAAGAAACTGACAGAATCATCTTGATCTCATCAATCATAGTATGTGGAAGTACTTTCAGTTTCAATCATCTCTATATCTTTAGTATATATCTTTGATATTATCCTAAATACTAGAGTCTAGAATTAAGTTTAAAGTAACAAGTTTGAACTTTGTTTTTTCAACAAGATCAATGTTGCAGTCTTGCAGTTGCAGATGCTATTGCCAATGTTAATTTACTAAACTATCCTATCAAATGCAAAAATGTACAACTAAAGTTGTAGAGATGTTGTAACTTTTAGTTGTCTTATCGATTTACATTTTTAGACTTCTCACTTCACATTAGGCAAATCGACCTGAAGCTGTTGTTTCTCCCTTGTCTTTATAAAAGGGAATTCAGGGTCATTGGCTTAGAGTTAGGGTAATCAAATTGAAATTGGGAAATGTGCCAAATTACCAATGGATATTGAGTCATTGACTTTTGTAAATAGAATCACAGAGCTATATTGAGGCATTGTATCATATTTTTAATTAAATTAATGAGAATCGGTATTTCTAACTCTAAGAATTGTAACATATGAATTGCTATGTTGTCAAAAAGAATAATGAAAAATCTACAAGAATTGTACCATATGAACTAAATAATGCAAATGAAAACTATTATTAATTGTGGAATTGAATCTTGATGACATTATCAACCACATTCATGTTTTTGACGTTGGAATATGCTATTATGCATGATTGATGATGAGATACAAAAACTGACAGTAGACTTCAGGAAAAAGCTAAATAATTAAATAAATACCTAGGACCTGATACTTCTACAATGATTCAACTTCAAGTTGCCACACCGTATCATCATTGAGATCATTGGATTCAATGCCATCAACTTCATAGCTTCCTTGGTTCTTCGATATGTTTTCTTCACTCTACATACCACCGCTTAACTGTTGTTCACCGCTAGCAGTACTAGTACTAGTAAATGAGTCAATGACATCATTGTCTCTGCCTCTGGCATTCCCACTCCTAGTCCCACTTTGGTTTGAAATGTTTCCCATCCCTCTTCTCTAACATTTCTTCCTCCACAATTTCAGTGCCCTTTCCTAAGGAAAAGTATTGACTTCATACCTGGATGTATAGAGCCTCAAGCAATTTTCCAAATTCTTTTCTAGTTTGTTTCTTAGCTTTGACTTTAGGAATCCCAAAGCACTGAAAACTCTTTCATCCTCCACCGACCCCAATATCATGGTTAGACATAAATTAGCAAGCTTGAAATATTTTGATATTGAATCAGTCAACAATTCGCTCTCAGCTAGATTTTTCCACAGCCTTGATATTGATCCATCTTCATGAGGGTTCTACATAATATTATATTGTTCCCTCATTGTCTGTGAAAAATGACCTGATTTCTCTCACAAATGATTTTCATCTAAAATTCCATTTAAATTTACTCCATTTAACTCTTTGGTTTTGCAAAAATGATCTATCAAAGTTAGTAGCTTAGTTTTAAAATCTTTCGGACTGTTCATATTCTAATATCGAGGAAACACAATAGCCATGGATTCAAGTAGTTTGACTAGAGGGAATCTTGCTCTAATCTATGCTAAAAGATCAAAGGCAATGTGCTTCACAAAAGCTATTACAAACTCAATGATCTTGGTAAAGTCTTCCCTTTTAATAATTGATACTCGCCTCTTGGGGTTCTTTCCTAGTTCCTCGAACTCGATCCTAGAAAAGTAGTGCATTGGTATCTCAACTCTGTGAACTACTACACATAACTCCCCCTTTGAACTGATTTTTAAAAAGTTATCAGGATTGTCCAAATCTGTGATTTTCAGCCAGCTGGCAAATTTTACATCATCGACACATAATTCATAGAGATTATCAAGCGTCAAGCATGTCAATTTACACAGTGCAGTATAGGCCTTTTTCATTATATTTCTCATTTCCTCAAGCATGGGGAGAAGACCTGCTAATGTTAACAGTGTCTCTACATTACTTAACATTGCCAGTAGTGCAGGAAATTTTGGTTGCCCTGCTTCGTCACAGCTTGAGTTCATGAGACCAAGCAACGATTGATATTCTAAAAAAACTCGATGTGTTAGTCCATCCAAAGAGATCCATCTGGTATCATTATCCTTGAGAAGCTTGTTCCCGTCAGTTAGTCCTTCGTCAAAGTGTTGAAATTCCCTCAATCGTTTTAGACTTCAACATAAGTATTGGTAGAGCTCTTCGATTAAAGCTTCAATTTTTTGTACTGGAGCATGCTTGTTAACAACTCCAAAAGCTAGATTCATTCTGTGGGCCATGTAGTGAATGGGAGTAACGTAGGGTGCACAAGAAGATTGTATCCTTGTGCAAAGACCACCCCTGTGGCCTTGCATTACTAAAGCTCCATCCACTCCAACACACACCAGCTTTTTGGTAATGGTCATGTCATCTATACCTCCATATTCAATTAGAGAACTCTTTACTAGTTCAAATAAATTTTCCGTTGTCACATTATCCCTCATTTTAGCAACAATTAGTAGATGAGGTTGGCGAACAAAATCCTATATAGTATAAAGATGCATGCATACCCAGGAAGTATTTTCTACTACCGTAACCTCATCTAAAGACAATGCAATAAAATTTGACTCTTTAATTTTTTCCTTCAGATCCTCTTTTTCAACCTCGGTAAGACAACTTGCCCATTCCCATCCACTATTTACTAATTAGTGACTGTTAGGATAGTTACAAACTTT
Source organism: Chamaecyparis obtusa (assembly GCA_027943335.1). Classification (NCBI taxonomy): domain Eukaryota; kingdom Viridiplantae; phylum Streptophyta; class Pinopsida; order Cupressales; family Cupressaceae; genus Chamaecyparis; species Chamaecyparis obtusa. The sequence goes on from BSBK01004733.1 coordinate 1,908,401, forward strand.
CAGAAAGTGTAATAAAGCACTCAATGATTGGTAGTCTATCATAGGATGCCCTCTGCTCAAAATATTAAACACAACACTTAACTAAACAACTTTTACCATTAGTTCTACTTCCAATGCTTTTCCAAAACAAGCTTCAATAGAGACTTTAACTTCACCAGGCTTTGTCTTTATATTATGCTGAAATTCATATAATTCTACATTCCTAACATGCTGAGATTCCTCCTTTGTTTTCCATCTTATCACTAATTTTTGAACTCCATCTATGGTTTTCTTTTCATAAAATTTACCCATATGCTTCTCTATGGTGTCAATTTTTAGCTGCAACCTCTTTTCCTTCTTATTTATCTTACTGCAAATCTTACATCTGCATTCTACCGGAGGCTCCCCTTCAATTGGATTATCCACTAGTTCAATGAATGGATACTTTGACACCCATTCTATTTGAAAATTCCTTGACAGATCCCACATTCTATCATTCTTTGATTTGTATTTTATTTTCTTCCCTGCACCATCATCTTCTCTGACATTCTCAATCTCATCCAAGTCGATTACATCATTATGGCTACTTTGGGTATTTAACTAAAAATATTCTTCAAGTTCATCATGATCTAAGATATCAGGTTCACTGACTTCTTCAATATGTCGCATAGGTTCAACCTCAAGTTGTGAATCTTGAAAATCTTCTTGTGATGAAGTAGCTTCCCAATTTTGGCCAAAAACATTTCCAACACCATGACCAAAGTATGATGATAAGGTTCTACATTTTGTTGGCCTCTCTTGGCTTTCCCCATATGCCAGAGCCTTACCCTTATTCTTGTTTGACATCTCAATTCTTCAATGAAATAAAGGCTTCCAGCCTACCAGTGAAAAAAAAATGTTTACTTGTTGAAGAAGTGACAAATTACAATAGAACTATAATATACAATGTTTACATAGTCACGGAATAATAATCACTTACCTTTGCCTCAAATTCAATTGCAGTTGTGACTCGCCAAAGCAGTCAAGACTCAATAGTCTGAATTTCGCTATCGATCAAATTGAACTGATCCAAATTGTGTACAATAACATTGATGTATGAATGTATTTATACTAATCTTTATTGGCGAATTGGGTGGGAGGTATTAGGTCGGTGTCCAAATATTTGGCCAAGCCCGCATAATTATAACACACTTGGTGTTATATCCTAGGTGATTATGGGTCGTCCAATACCATGGTAATATTAATAAAGTTGGCGAAAATCAATCAGTTTGAGACACACGTCCATAAAATGGCTGGCAAAGTTGGGTCTTCCTAAAAATATATATATATAACTATTGGTGAATATAGGCCATCCATTTGGGACCGCTTTGAAATTATAGGTGAATGTTAAAAAAATATTTTCCCCAAAAATTATATGCCATTGGTGATGATCCTGGCCATTGGACCCAATTTTCATAAACCAAATGGTGATGATCCCAAGCATTGGACACAATTTTCATAAATGCGGGGCGATATGATCATTCCCATATGGCCAATATATTCACCAAATTAGGGGTCGACGACAAGTGACATTCACCAATTGGTGAATAATCACCACTAAAGTTTTCACTGATTCATGACCCCCTCTCTGTAATCCAAAAATTGGTATCAGAGCTAAGTAGTCTGAAGAATTAAGTTTAAAAGACTTGAGTAAAATATTTGAAGATGTATAGGAGAGAAGTACCTAAGTTAAACAAGGAAATTTTCTCTACATGGAAAAGCAGAATGAGATTGTATCTATGGGCCATTAGAGAATCTGCATTGAATCTTCTGACAAATGACTACACTCCACCACATCCTAGACCTATGACAGTTGATTAAATGAGAGAAAATTAGGAAAACAACTCGGTTATGATTGAGATTGCTTCTTCCCTTACTGATGTTGATTTCAACGATGTTAAGGACTATTTTAATTCAAGAGAGATGTGGGATACGCTTGAACTGATATATGGAGGAGATTAGCATGTACAAAAATATAAGGTTGATAGTCTCAAGGGAAATTATGATGAAATGAGGATGAAGGAAGAAGAAAAAATAACACAATATAGGAGCACAATCAAGGAATTTGTAAGCTCCATTAGAGGTCCTGGTGGTGTTAGAAATAGGGAATATTGAGAGGGCGGGTGAATCAATGTTCTACAAACTTTATCTTTTTCCCAATTATGGATATAATAGATTATCTTTATACATGCATAACATAAGAAGATAAACAACATGCATAACAATAAATAAATCATAACACATTATGTGTTCTCGAGGAAACCCTAGCCAAGGGAAAACCCCGGTGGGGATGGTACCCACAAAGATCCACTAATCAAAAGTATCTTGTTAAGGATGTTGACCCTATTAAAAGTCTATTAAAAGCATATAGTGTATCATCTTGATTAAGGGACTATAGGCCTTGTTAGAAGCCTCAACCCTGTTAGGAGTTGGTAGTACAAAATGTGATTAACAAATGAGCCCATTGCCCAAACAAGTAATGTATGATATACACTGATTACAAAAATAGGTTAAGGTACATAACCTTATGTTGCTTGCATCAATATCTCTTCACTACTCTTTCACTATCTCTATTACATATGCTTCATATATTTCGCATCATATCACTTGTTCACACTATTGTGTTTTTCACACTTTCTACAATTACAATTATAATTACATATATACCAATAGCTCTACAAAGAGTTAACATCTAAGATGTCATCCCTTTATATTGTTAAGTCATTATTTTGATAAACAAAATAATCCCTTAACTCTTTACCAGTTCTGTCTTCATATTCTATCCTGTCAGCTTCACACTATCTTCGGTAAAACTATCATAACTTCTTCCATACATGCCAAACTGACTTGTGCTCTGAGATGGGTAATCAATAGACATCATAGAGTCTATGTTCAAGTGTGCAATCACTGAACTTACTCTAGGAAATTTCACAAACAAAAACTGTGTCCAGGTTCACTGGTAAAAATATTGTCTCACACTTAGACAAATTTACAATGCGCTATGTCATACTTTCTCTCTGACCTGTGCGATCTTCATGTGGATCATATGTTTCCATAATGAAAACATCTATGTAATCAACTCAGCCAAATTTCCAACAATCTCCCCCTTTCTCATTGATGGCAACATATGAGAAAATTGGCTAAGTGTACAACTCAAAATCTCAAAAATTGTTCAAAATTGTGGCCATAGTATATAATATATACTATCCTTATAACTCCTCAAAAAATTATTATCTCTAATATAGTACTCCCCCTAAGAGTATCAATCCTTATCATATACTATCAATTTTCTGCTATATATATCTCCCCCTTTGACAACAATGACAAAAATAAGGTAGGGAGGGTTACAAAATTGTATCACAAAAAAATTATACCTCAGTTCAATTATTGCAAAGTTGGGTTGCTTGCAACACAATCTACAAAATCTATCTTCATGGCTTCTATCTCCTTCTCCCATGATTTCTTAATGGAATCTACCACAATAAGTAGTGCGTTCAGTCCATAAGAAGCTATTTCACATGCTTGAAGGTTTTCAAAGTTAAACTTCTGAAAAGATGTCTTCGCTGAAAGACATTCTTCCAACTGCTCTTCAATAATGCTTAACTTCATAGAAGCATGCTCTCTCAAAAGAGTGTATCTTCTCAATTTTCTATCTCTCCCATCTTGCACAGCTTTGATTTCATCATAAAGCTTCTAAACTTTCTTCTCAACATCACATACCTTCACATTGGGGCTAGACAGAAGGTTTGTTTCATTCAGAATCTTTGCTTCCTTCAACTTCATCTTCTGATCTTCTTCTGTTGTTAAGGTCTCTAATTTTGTACACTGTATGTACAAAGATTTACCTATCTCCAAATGCTTTCTCAAGTCCTTGGTATAGATATCAAGAGTGTTGATATCATTCCTGATGTTCTAACTGATGTTCAAAAGCATTCTAGCCTCATAGATTTCTTGTTCTTTCACTTTTGCAATATCAAATAGGTTTGTGAATTCATTATCAAAGGTGCTCATTACCTTCTTTGCTTTCTCCATAGGGTCTGCTTCTAAAATTTGTGTAGTTACAGTGCTTTGTAACTTCTCAATTAGTTCCTTCAGAAATCCTTCAAGACTCTTCACTTTCTTATTCTTACCAATGATTTTATTCAAGGATGTGATCAATTCCAATTCATAATCATCATCTACTTCTTTTCCCAAATGCTTAATCATAGATCCAATTTGAGTCTTCTTTCCAATCTCAGGAGTAAGACCAATATATTCTTTGGTGGGAATGGGAACTTGTTCCTCTATTACTGGTGGTTCCATAATTGTAGTCTCTATCATCTCTTCTTCTTTTGTAGCTTCCTGTTCTTCAAAGGCCGAATTGTCAACAATGTTCTCCAAATTCTTGAATACATTTTCATCAATATCCAAGGTGATTTTTGTACCTTCTACATTCATTGTTTCATTTTCAATATTAATAGATGGAGAAGAGGGAATGTCATCTTTTTCTTTCTCACCTACTTGCTCAGTTGCAATTGATGATTCTCCAACATTTCCTGCCATAACTTTGATAATAGCTAGCTCTATCTCAGAATTGATTTCTTCATACCTACCTCCCATAATCTGAATAGATCTCCTTTTGGTTCTTAGATGGGTGCTTAAGGCTTTCATGATCTATCCAAAATGTGTTTCATCTCTTATTTCACAAAGCTTCCTTACAAGATTTTCTCTGATAGTTGTGTCTTCATCTGATGCTCTCTTCTTCCTATTTACAAGTTTGTTATATAAGTCATTAGGTATCTATCCCTGAATTGTATCAAACTTCTTGTCAGTCAAAATCATATGCTTCACAACTGCATTCTCCAGATTAACTCTATCATTATAATCATAAAGATCATAGTATTTGTTCATTCTTGCAAAGTCACCATTCTCAATGATTTTCTCATTAAGATTTTCAACTTTTGGTTTCCAAGATTTCTTCTTAGTAGTGACATCATCTTTTACTTCTGCTATCTTTCTTGGAACTGGTTACACTAGATTTTTATGTCTCTTTCCTAGTCTAGTAGCACTTTCCTTTACTCTTTTGCTAGGTGTGGAGGAAGAGGATCTAGTAGACATCTTTGCTTCTATATCCTTCTTAGTAACTTCCACTTTCACCTTCACTTGTGGTTCTTCCTGTTGCATTGCAATTGATGATAAAGGTGGGATAGACAAAACTTCTTTTTGTCCACTCTCTCTGATTGCTGCTGCTGTCTGCTTTGCTACCAAAAACTCACGCTCTATCATTCTTGTATCTTTTAGGATTTTCTTTATAGTGCTCTCAACTCTCTTCTTAGACTTCTTTTCTTCAATTAGAATCTTTGCAGAGTTGAAGTTCTCCTCAGAGGCTCCAAACCTATTACACGGAGTATCCAACTTACACTTAACTAATCTACTAACATACTCTTCATTCTCTACCTCAGATATCTCATAGCCAAGAGGGTCTATGAAATCTATTCTAGGCTCCACTGCTTCAAAATAGGTAAAGTCAGCATCCACCATAAAACATATATCATCTTTATATTTTTCAACAAAAGACTTAGGGATCCTTGATCTACTAGACACAATGTTCTAAAATGTCTTAATAACAAGTACTGCACTCTCATTAACACTATTAATAACATGTCTTTTGTACACTAGGTTAATCCTTTCCATTGTATTTTGGCCATCATTCCAGTCATTTCCTATGGTGTAAGGAAATCTCCTCAAAAGATGAAAAAACATATATGTGATTAGGGATGAGAACGTAAACTGTGTATACTTAGTTTTCTTGATCTTCTCCAAGTTCTCAAACAATTGAATTCTCAAATTTTAACACATATCAACTGGTACCTTGTCAACACACATTAGATAGGGTGCATGTACCATACTAGCTGCCATGTCATCCTCTCTTGAATTTGCACAAAACTTAGTAGTTAGGATCTTGCATAAGTATCTCACATCATCTTGTTTGATCTTACTAATCACAATTCCTCTACCATTATAGGATGAGTTTGTGTTGTCAATGACTATCTTCCTCATGTTTTTCTCATTAAAAGGAATAGCTCTAGTTTTAGATAATCTAGTGACTTCATGAATCAAATCTATTGTAATATCTATCACTCTATCTTCTAGCCAAAACTTTCCATTATGAATTCCGCTCAAGATAATCTTAGTGCATTCCTTGTTATCAAATTCATACTGTAATCCATACTTAACAATTTCATTGTGTTCCAAAAATTCAAAACCTTGTTTCAGTGTCATATCCTAATTATAAATCTTCTGATATTCATTTGTGAAATCACTATCACTAACTGTCTCTAGTTTGCTTCCAAGATAACTTCTAACATTCTCCAAATGGAAAACTTCATCTGGTACGGATGATAATGCAAACCTAGGGTCATCTTCCAAGGGTTCTACTAGTTCCCTTTTCAACTTAGGTCTATTCTTATCTCTAACATTGTGTATTAAAGAAACATCCATGATTTCTTCAAATTCCTTTACTGATTCAAAGATCTGTCAAGTAAAATACCTTAATTTCATGATTTTAGGGCTTGCGTGGATTCGGCACAAAATTCTTCTCCAAATCCTTGCAAGATGCTTTCAATCACTGCTCTTTGATCTCCTTGACACTTGAATTCTCTTTGATGATCAAATCATACCTATCATAACCTTTTATTAATTCAATCTCACTTAGATCTAACATCACATTCAATTCTTTTGCCACTTCTTTCCAAAAAGTTGTTTCTACTAACTTGCAAAACTTAAAAATTCTTCTCATCTATGCTTTCAGATATTTTTAGATCTGGTTCCTTGCTTTCATCATTTTCTTTAAAAGTGTTGAATCCAAGACCTCTTGTCATAGAATGGTTTTTGATAAGATATTTGTTCATCAATCTTCTCACTAGTTGAATATAGCCTTTCAAGTTGTTGTTTGGATTGAGTTAGTTTACCTTTCACAATCTTATTGTATTTCTCAAGTTCATCATACTACAAATTGACTTTCTCAAGTTCAGATGTTACTATACCAAGTTTATATTTCAGTCATTCATTTTCAGTCTTTAGACTTTCATTCTCAGATTTTAGATTTACTTCATTCTTGCCATTTCCATCTTTCAAACTAAGCTTCAGATTTTCTATCTTCAGTTCATGCTTAAGGATCTCATTTGATTTTTCTAAATTGTCATCACAATCTTCAATAAAAACTTCGGATTCCTTTTTAGATCTCAAATCTTCCAATTTGTTTTTTAGTTTCTCAATGAGGTTCTTTGCATCATCATACTTTCTTTTCAAAGTATCTTTTTCAATAGTAAGCAAGTCAATCTGTTCAAGAGCTTCTTCAAAATTCTTTTGTAGTTGATCCATATCCATAGAAATCTTACTCAAGTTGCTAGGCTTTCCTTGAATGATTCTTTTCTGAGTAACTAAGCTCTGATACCAATTGTTAGAAATAGGGAATACTAAGAGGGGGGGATGAATCAATATTCTATGAACTTTATCTTTTACCCAATTATGGATATAACAGATTATCTTTATACATGCATAACATAAGAAGCTAAACAACATGCATAACAATAAAGAACTCATAACACATTATTTGTTCTCGAGGAAACCCTAGCCAAGGGAAAACCCCAGTGGGGATGGTACCCACAAAGATCCACTAATCAAAAGTATCCTGTTAAGGATGTTGACCCTGTTAGGAGTCTATTACAAGCATATAGTGTATCAGTCCTGATTAAGGGACTATAGGCCTTGTTAGAAGCCTCAACCCTATTAGGAGTTGGTAGTACAAAATGTGATTACCAGATGAGCCCACTACCCAAAAAAGTAATGTACGATATACATTGATTACAAAAATAGTTTAAGGTACATAACCTTATGCTACTTGCATCAATATCTCTTCGTTGCTCTTTCACTATTGCTATTACATATGCTTCATATATTTCGCATCATATCACTTGTTCACACTATTGTGTTCTTCACACTTGATACAATTACAATTACAATTACATTTATACCAATACCTTTACCAAGATTTAACATCTAATATTTCATCCCTTTATATTGTTAAGTCATTATTTTGATAAACAAAATAATCCCTTAACTCTTTACTAGTTTTGTCTTCATATTTTGTCATGTCAGCTTCACACTGTCTTCCGTAAAACTGTCATAACTTCTTCCCTACATGCTGAACTGACTTTCACTCTGAGATGGGTGATCAATAGACATCATAGAGTCTATGTTCAATTGTACAAGCACTGAACTTACTCCATTCAATGTCTCAAACAAAAACTATGTCCAGGTTCACTGGTAAAAATATTGTCTCACACTTAGACAAATTTGCAATGTGCTCTATCATACTTCCTCTCTGACCTATGTGATCTTCATGTGGATCATATGTTTCCATAATGACAACATCTATGTAATCAACTTAGCCAAATACAGGTGGAACACTAACTACTAAAGAAGTGGTAAGTAAAATTATGAGAACTCTTTCTTCTAAGTATGCTATTAGAGTATCTTCTATTCAGGAATTGAGATCTATATCAAACAATATTGTTACTCTTGAATCCCTAATCGGTAAGCTGACTACATTTGAGTTAAGTAATTATGATAATATTCTATCAAATTTTCAAACTACATTCAAGGCATCTCTAAGCATTGGTACATCAAGAAAAGACAAAGAGATTCACAGTAGTTCATATGGAAATCAATATGATAGTATTATGAATGAGGAAAAAGAATAAGAAGAGTTAGATACATTACTATCTAGAAGACTATAGAGAGGTAAAGGAAAATGAAAAGGCAAACTACCTTTAAAATATTTTAAATGTAATAAAATTATTCATATTGCATCTAGATGTCATAACAATGATAGGAATGACAAGAGTGACAAAAAATACAACAGACACCAAAGATTTAGAGATTACAAGGATAAAGGTAAGAAGTCTTTCTACCTAACTAAGGAAGGTGTAATTGATGATAAATCTGATGATACTGAAGAAGGATATGAAGCTGTCTATATTACAGTAAAGGAAGAATCTGATGAAGAATAGTATGAAGATGAAAAAGAACTTGTTTCTCATGTAAGTAAACCTAAACCATATATTATTGACAGTAGATGTTCACATCATATGACTGGTGATATTGACAAGTTTGATAATCTAGAAGAGTATGATGGAGCATTTGTCATATTTGGCAATGTTGTTCCATGCCCTATGAAAGGTAAAAGATCTATTGCATTGAATGAAAAGATGAAATGTAATGATGCATATTGGGTTAAAGGACTGAACTATAATCTGTTGAGTGTTGCACAACTGAACAATACTAGCCACCAACTAGAATTTTATAATAGAAAGGTTAATATTTATGTTTCTTGTGGAGATCTAATTGGAACTGGTGAACAATCAAAAGGTAATTTATTTTATCTTGATACTTTAGCAAAGCGTTTCTTATTTACTAAAGTTGAAGATGTGTGGCTATGGCATAAGACACTATGTCATGTGAATTTTGATAATATGATTAAAGTGAGTAAGAAAAATAGAGTTAGAGGTCTACCAAAATTAAGAAAACCTAATAAAGCTACGTGCAAAGAATGTCAAATTGGTAACATGACTAAGTCTAGTTTCTCAAGTAAATATTACTCTACTAATGGTATGTTGGAACTAGTACACATTGACCTTTGAGGTCCTATGAGAGTTCAAAGCTATTATGGAGATTGGTACTTTGTTTTTTTTGCTGATGATTATTCAAGAATGATGTTTGTTATGTTTCTAAAATAAAAATATGATGCATTCCAAATGTTTAAGTGGTATAAAACAAGAGTTAAAAAGGAAACAGGAAAACAACTAAAGTGTTTGAGATCAGATAGAGGAGGTGAATTTATCTTTGATGAATTTACTATCTTCTGCAATGAGCATGGAATTAAAAGACAAGTATTTGATCTGATGACTCCACAACAAAATGGGATAGCTGAGAGAAGGAATAGATCCATAGTTGATTGTGTTAGAACATTGTTAATTGATAAATAAGTTGCACAAACATTCTAGAGAGAACCCATAAGCACTTTTTTCTACACACTCAATCAAGTACAGTTGAAGAAAGGAACCAACAAGACAGCCTATGAGCTCTGGTTTGGTCACACACTGAATGTAAGTTACTTTAAAATCTTTGGAAGTAGGTGTTATTTACTGAAAGATTCTAGAAATAAAAATTTTGACTCTAAAGAAGATGAAGGTATATTTCTTGGTTATTCATCAAAGAGAAAATCATATAAATGTTTGATCAAGGGTACTAACAAAATTATTGAAAGTGCAAATGTAAGAATTGATGAATTTACAAAAAGGAATGAAGAGGATAGAAAAAAAGGAACTTGAGGATTACAAAAGATTTTCTAATGTTCAGGAATACAATTTGGTTGAAGAAACCAAGCTATATCAAGGAGGAATAGATGAGCAAGATGAGCCTCCACCAAGAGATGAAAACACTAACGAATAGTCTACCGAGCCAAGATTAGTGAAGGATGCACTAGGAAATGGAGATTGGATTAATGCTATGAAAGAAGAGATAGATCAGATTGAAAAGAATAAAACATGGTCACTGGTACCAAGACCTAAGGATAAGAATGTGATTGGAATAAAATGGATTTTCATAAATAAACTCAATGAGAAAGGAGATGTGATCAGAAATAAAGCAAGGTTAGTTTGCAAAGGGTATGCACAAGAAGAAGGTCTTGATTATGGTGAAAATTTTGCACCTATTTCTATATTAGAAGGTGTAAGGATATTACTTGCATATAGTGCGTATAAAGGATTTAAGTTTATTAGATGGATGTTAAGTCTATATTTATGAATGGAATTATTGAAGAAGAATTCTATATTGAACGACCTGGAGGACTTGTTCATAATTTTGATAAGGATATGGTTTGTAAAGCTACAAAGGGATTTATATGGATTGAAGAAAGAACCCCAAGCTGGTATGAAAGATTACACTCTTACTTAATCAAAATTATATTTGAAAGGACTAGTGATAACAATAATTTATAGTTAAAATGTGATAGTACTAATAAAATTCCAATTGTTGATATATTTGTTGATGACAATGTATATTTGGTGGAAATGAGATAATGTCTAAATCATTTACTGAGGAAATGAGAAAGGAATTTGAGATGTCTATGATAGGTGAGAATAAATTCTTTATTGGACTTCAAATTCAACAAGTAAAGGATGGGATCTACATAACACAATCTAAGTATATCAAGGAGATCCTGAAAACATTAATATGAAAGAATCAAAACCGATTGGAACACTGATGGCTACTGGTTGCAAAATATAAAAGGAAGATGACAATAAGGAAGTAAATGAGATACTTTACTGATATATGATTGGTAAACTATAGTATGTTGTCCACAGTTGACCATATATTGTACATTCAATTGGTATAGTTTTAAGGTTTTCTACAAACCCAAAGGAGACACATATGTCTTTAGTGAAAAGGATATTTAGATATCTAAAAGGGACTGAAGATTTTGGTCTATTGTACACAAAAGGAGGAGATTTTGATCTCAAGGTATATACTGATGTTGACTGGGCTAGAAATATTGATGACAAAAAGAACACTAGTGGAAGAGCTTTCTTTTTAGGAGAAAGACTAATTACATGCTTAAGATAGAAAGAAAGTTGTATTTCACAATCTACTACCGAAGTTGAGTATGTTGTTGCAGCTATAAATTGTTCTAACATTGTATGGACAAAAATATTACTAGAAGGTATGTATGAAGAGATTACTGATCAAGTTACAATTTATTGTGATAACACCAGTTCTATAAACATATCAAAGAATTCATTGATGCATTAAAAAACAAAGCATATATCTATTAAGTATCACTATTTGACAGAGAAAGTACAAGATAAGCTTGTGACATTGGAGTATGTGAATTCTAAAGAACAGATAGTTGATATCTTTACAAAACCACTACCAAAGGATTCTTTTGAGTATCTCTGAGGAAAGTTAGGGATTCTTCTTCTACCTAGTGTTCATTAAGGCATGATGCATGTTGCATCAATTCAAGGATTTAATAGAATATTTATCTTATGAGTTGATGCTAGTGTTCACTCTTTAGGTGAAGCCTGAAGTTGTGAAAAATAAGTTTATGAATGCAATGATAGATTTATACATTTGAGGTATGATTTGAGTTTGTATGTCTTTGGAATTATTTTCAAAGAGGGAGAATATATTAGATAGGGAGTATATAATGATAGATGAGAATATGATTGATGATAAACAAATCAAGGAGGGAGAATGTTGTTGATGGACTAATATTACAGAGGAAAAGATATGTATCATCTTAAAATGGAAGCACTTCCATCTTGATAGGTTTAGCACCCTCTTTTACTACATTTATCATGATAGACATGCATTTAGGATGCATTTTGCACTCATTTTATTCATTCTAGGTGAAATTAGGGTTAGGATCCTGAGGATTCTCCTTAATTTCCCTCTTCCATGGCTCTATTTTCTAGGTAGGACTTAGAAATAGATCCTCCTAGCCTTCATCACAATAATCATAGGATTTTATGTCTATCCTTGACATTTTGTCCTATTCTGGCATCAATTCTAGGATTCTGGGCATCCCCGGGACCTCTTGACTGGGTTCTAAGTCAATCTATGACCAGGATCAGATTCAAGGTCGAACCTAACTAGGTCAGGGTTGAGATCAAACCTGACTAGGTCAGGTCCAACCTTGATTTTGACCCCTTTCTCCAAATTTTCAAAATCTTTGATTTCCAGGCTTTGGGCTTCTGGGATATTTAGTTTCCCGCCTCTGGGTTAATCATTTCGGGTTTCAGGATGGTAAATCCTTTAATTGCATTTAATCTAGGTATATTTTCTAAAGTTTAGGACCTAATTGGGATTTAATTCTCCAAGGTGGCCCCTCTAGAGGATTGTGCCCTAGTTCACTATAAAAGGAGGCCTTCCTCTCTCATTTTCACATCCACAATCAAGCAATTGCAAGCTCTCAAGTGCAAGCAAGGAATAGTGAAGGTGCAAGATAGAAAGAGGAAGATATAGAAGATCAAGCCATTGTTGACATCAAGCATCTTTGTGGACTCATATTTGGGGCAAGAGAGATCCTTTCTTCCTTGATCCACCATTATCAACTTTCAAGCATTCAAGGATTCAATCATGGAGTAGCAATTACAGATTGTGAGTTGGGTAGAAGTACTTTAGCCTTGGGGGCTTGGTATGCTTTTCTATCTTATTCAAATCTATGCATTGTTGTTTCATACATATTCATGCTAGGGTTTTGATCTAGAGGATTAGATCTTGGCATTACACTTTCAATACATACACACACATTCTATTTCAATCGGTTATTCATGGAGGTGGAGACCACCAAAATGGGGGTTTGACTAAGGCAAAACCCTATATAGCCACCCCCAAAATTCCCCTTTTCATATATTTACAGTCGCTATTTCAGGAATCAGAGGACAAATTGGAGTACCCTTTTTACCGAGCTTTTAAGATTTGCGAACAGAATCAGAATCAGACTTCAAATAAAAAATGTAGTATTTGACCTTTTATGAGGGTCAAACCTGACCTAAGCCATTTTGGAGAAAGATTTCTAGGTTTTCTCTATCTCGGCATTTCCAGTCTGGAATAGGTTGCAGAATTGCCTAAAAGTGTACACAGACTTTAGAAAATAGGTATTTATAAATCAATTTCATGATGAGGTATGTATCTTGACCTAATTGATTTCCAAGTATTTAATTATGCTATTCCAATTTCAATTTCAAATGAATATGTGTTGAATGTTAGGTACATTACTAAGCTTCCATTTTAACCATATTCATTTTGGTGAACCCATTTATGACAACTCTTTCTTTTATGGTGTTAGATTTAAATCTTGTATGCTTATAAGATTAGATTTCTTTCTTGCATTTTTATATTTCAAAAATACAAAAAACATTGCAAAATTGCTTTTAAAATACAAAAATATTTTCATGCTTTTAGTACTTTCTTTGTATTCAACATGTATGATTCTTGTTTTGAGTACTTTGATGAGGCTTTTATTGTACAAGAGGATAGATTCCCTAATGAGGTACATGGTAGTGAGGCTGAAAAAGGTTTGAATATGGTCTCCATGGATCCTATTCCTATTTCACTCTCCTCCACAACCTCTCCAATTGACCTTTACCATAGGGTGTGTGCATGGTTACCTTCATGTCCCACTATTTGCAATATTGATAAACCTAAAATAATATATCCTTCACCTTTGATGACGATAAAAGGATGTCCTCCTATAACCATTAAGGGTAAACCTAGAGATCCTTTGGATTTCTTTGATAACACTGATTCTATTTCACATGCTTATCACACACGGAATAACCCTCAGCCTACTATTCCAGTTTTGTTACCACCTTCTCAACCTATGCTTCCTCAAGCACCTAGGTATCCATCTACCTTTAAGGAATAAAACTTAGTTGATCAATTATGTGCTACTCCTGCTAAGATATCTTTATGGGAATTACTTCAAACTTCCCCGACATATCATGAGGCATTGTAAAAAGCTCTATCTACTCTTCCTTCTTTGCCTCCTAATCAAGAGAAAATTCATTCTATTTTGGATTGTATGCATACTATGCCTCCTGTACCTCCTATTGTGTTTTCTGATAATGATTTACCTTCCTTAGAGGTGCAGAATCAATATGATGCTCTTATGGTGGCTATCTTGATTAATCAGAGTATCATTCAAAGAACCTTAATTGATAATGGATCTAGACTTAATGTTTGTAGCATGGATATGCTCAAGGCCATTAAAGCTGATTTATCTACTATTCAACCTAATAATGTTCCTATACGTGGATTTGATAATATTGTGAAAAGAACTTTGGGTATTATTACCTTACCCGTTAAAGTAGGTCCAGTTATTCTAAATACTCCTATTCATGTTATGCCTGGACCTCTCAACTATAATCTTCTTTTAGGAAGACCTTGGTTACATACTATGCATGTAGTTCCTTCTACACTTCATCGCAAGGTTAGGTTCATCTATAACAATCTAATGTATACATTACATGCAGATGATGCCCCGAACCCTTGCTTAAATGCCGAATATGCCAAAAACTCTGAACCTCTTCAACCTAGTAAAGAGATTGAAAAACAATCGGAGATACAACAATCTGAGATTCAACAAAAAGAAGCTCCATCTTCTTCTTTGACTGAGGATGATTGGGGGACATTGGATTTTAATCCTATGTTTATTGGAGAATACAAGGTCTCTGATTTAGAATTCATGAAGCCACATAATGAATTTGAGAAAAAAGTTTTTATTTCTTCTCCATTGTCTGAAGAATTAAAAATTAATTTTGTTGCCGCCACAATTAATGAAACACTTGACACTATAAAGCCTGATTGTTATGACATTGTGACATATGCCACTCCTTGGACTCCTTCTGACATGACTGATCTATATGGTCCTAGTTATCATTTGCTCAAGAAATCAGGATTTAATGGGAAAGGATGTGGTAAATATGCACAAGGTATACAAGTACCTTTGGATAATGAAGTCTATGATCATACATATGGATTAGGATTTAATCCTTATAGAAAACCATTGGATTTTCCTCTTAATGTTAATCATATTTGTAGTGGACAGTTGAAGTTGGTTAACTCATTACTTATCGACCTTAATCAACAATCCTCTTTGGATATTTTTCCTAAAGATGAAGCCTTAATGGAATTTTTAGGGGTTTATGAGGATTTACCTAAGTTTCATCATAAATGAGGAAAGCCTTATTGTTTGAAAACCGATGCTTATTTTGGAAAACATAAAGAACATGATATTCTCCCTTTACCAATAGATCCTTCAGTAAGAAGCAATTTGTTAATTACTAAAACTATTGATATTCAAGTGGATGAAAATGACTCTGAAAAGTTGATAAAAATTGGGAAATGTTTGGATCAGGATGAACGTGATCAGTTGGTTTCCATTTTGCTTGAATTTAAGGATATCTTCACTTGGACATATTTAGATATGCTAGGTATAGATTCTAAGATTGTTACTCATAACATTGTTTTAAAGCTGAATATGAAACCTGTGAAGCAGAAGATTTGAAAGATGAATCCATGAATTGCTTTGCTAGTCAAAAGTGAAATTGAAAAATTATTGGATTCTGGATTTATCCATTCTATTGATTATTCAGATTGGATTTCAAACATTGTGCTAGAGTCAAAAGGAGAAAATAAGATAAGGATGTACACTGATTTTAGAGATTTAAATAAGGCATCCTTGAAAGATGATTTCCCACTACCTAATATTGATATGATTATGGATTCAACAGTGGGTCATGCCTTGTTATCTTTTATGGATGGTTTTTCAGGATACAATCAAATCTTTATCCCTCCTGAGGATCAATTTAAGACTACATTTATAACACCTTGGGGAACCTTTTGTTGGGTCATGATGCCTTTTGGATTAAAAAATGCGAGAGCAACTTATCAACGAGCTATGACTTTGATTTTTCATGATTACATTCATAAGATTCTTGAAGATTATGTGGATGACATCTTGGCAAAATCTATACAAAGAGAAGATCACATTACTATTTTACGACAGATATTTGACAGAATTAGAAGTTATAATATGAGATTGAATCCTAAGAAGTGTGTCTTTGGAGTTGATTCTGGTAAATTATTAGGATTTATAATCTCTAAGCAAGGCATCAAAGTAGATACTGAAAAGATTGATGCTATTGTTAATATGCCTCCTAAGAATATTTCTTAGTTACGAAGTTTACAAGGAAAAATACAAGCCATTTGTCACTTTATTTATAATTTAGCAGACCGAACTATCCCTTTTACTTCCTTGCTTAGAAAGGATACCATTTTCTCTTGGAATGAAGAGTGTAAACAAACTTTTGAGCAATTTAAGGAGTATCTTGTGAATCCTCCTATCTTGCAGCCTGAAAATTTTGATAAATCATTTCAATTATACACTTCAACGACTCCATGGGCTGTGAGTGCATTGTTAGCTCAAATTGATGATCATGGTAAAGAAAAACCTGTGTATTACATTAGTCAAACTTTAATTGATTATGAAACATGATATATAGATTTAGAAAGACAATGTCTAGCTATAGTTTATGCATGTCAGAAACTCAGGCATTATCTTATAAATGCTGAAGTTAATGTGATTGTCAAGTCTAATCCTTTGAAACATCTTTTCTCACAAACTGATCTTTCTGGTCGACTAGCAAAATGGGTTATGTTGCTCACCGTGTTTGATCTTAATTTTATTTCTCATAAATCTATTAAGGGAAAAGCATTGACAAATTATCTTGCCGAAGCTCCTAGTCATGGTCTAGATGAAAGTTCTACTTCTATAGAATTCCCTGATGATAATATTCTAGCTACTCAATAGGATGATATTTGGGAATTATATTTTGATGGGTCTAAACGTAAAATAGGTTCTGCTGTGGGTATCATCTTGATTCCCACTATAAAAAAACCCATCCCTTTATCATATAAATTAACCTTTCCTTGTACTAATAACATTGCAGAGTATGAAGCTCTTATAGTTGGGCTACGAGTAGCTTCATCCCTCAATATCCAACATTTACAAATATATGGTGATTCGCAACTGATAGTTGAATAGATTAAAGGAGGATATCAAACTAAAAATATTAAAATGACACAATATAGATATTTAGCTCTTACTGTGCTTTCCCAATTCTCCTCTTATACTATCCAAACTTTACCTAGGAAGGATAATCGACATGCAAATGCTATGGCAAGTGCAGCTTCCTTGGTTTGTCTTGAGAACAATGTTGAAAACTTTCAATTTACTATACAAGATCTTAAACACCCTACAATTTCTGACAAGCTTACTTCTAACTATTTCAATTTGCATTCAGATGAATGATATTCACATATTTTTCATTTTTTGAAAGATGGTACTTTTCCTGAATCAGCAACACGGAACATGCGTAATCACATTCGGAAACTTGCAGCACGGTACATCATTTTAGGAGATGCACTTTACAAATGCTCTTATGAAGGATTATTATTAAGATGTCTCAATAAAACTAAAATTCCTATAGCTTTAGCAGAGGCCCATTTTGGTTCTTGCAAGGGACATTTTGGTGGAAAATCCCTGGTTAATAAATTGCTTCGAATGGGATATTATTAGCAAACAATGGAACAGAATTCTTTCATATTTGTTAAGAAATGTCCTCAATGTCAACAACATAGTAATTTGATTCATGCTCCTGCTCGTGATCTTCGTAATCAAGTTTCTCAATGGCCTTTCAGTGTTTGGGGCTTTGACCTTATTGCAAAAATCTCACCGACTTCTTCTCAAGGACATACTTATATTCTCACCGCTACAGACTACTTCATGAAGTAGGTTGAAGTTCTCCCTCTTTTTTCAACAACGATAGATTTTATTTTTTATTTCATCCTTAATAATATCATAACAAGATTTGGTATTCCTTCAATGATAATTTCGGATAATGGAACATCTTTTAAAAATAAAGAAGTTGCAAAATTCTTGGAGAAATATAGAATTCAACATAGATTTTCAAATCCTTATTATCCTCAATCTAATGGACAAGTTGAAGCATCAAATAAAATTATTGAACAAATCTTGAGAAAAATAGTTAATAAGCATGCAAAGGATTGGCATACTCAATTGACTTATGCTTTATGGGCCTATAGGACTATTGTTCGTACCGCTATAGGTACTTCTCCTTATAACCTTGTCTATGGTACTGATGCTATTATGCCTTTGGAACTAGAAATACCTTCTTTGCATATTTTGTTTCATGGGATAATTGATAAAGATACTCTTCGTGAACAACGCTTACAAGAATTAGAGATGTTGGATGAACAACGAATACATGCTTTAGAACATATAAAAGCTTACCATAAATCTCTTTAGAAATAGTACAATCATAAGGTAATTGAATGAACATTGGCAGTTGGTGATTTAGTTCTTTATGAGAATCAATGGAATGTGAATGCTTTATCGGGTGAAAAAGGAAAATTTAGCCCTAATTGGCTTGGACCTTTTGTTATTATTGAAGACTTTGGTTCGGGTGCTTACAAACTGGCTAATATGGATGGTGTTTCTTTTAAGGAACCCATTAATATTATGCATCTTAAACGTTATTACCCCTAATCTCATTTGTTCCTTGTGCATTTATATGTTCCTTATAAAGATTTATTTTATAGGTTATGTAGTTCTAGTAAACATTACATATTGAATATGTTTATGCACTTTATTTTCTTTCTTTCTTTCTATTAAGTTTTATATTGATGAAAGCATACTAATCAAACATAGAACTAATTAGTAGAGAAATTTTTTCATTCATCAAAAATTTAGTTTTTCAAGTTTTGATACATATGAGGCCAATGGCCCTATCTATCACTATGTCTATCACTTTTTCGCTTTGATGGCTGATGACTTCCAGATCTCTCTACTCTGTGATGGGAAGATGAAGATTTGTGTGTCTGTTTATGGGTCCTAGATATGCTCATACCCTATACACACTCACGAAGACTCTATATCTCTGTCATCATCTTCTCCTCTCTTTCTCTGCACATTCTTAGCTCTTGTTGGATACATACAAAGATGTCGGCATGTCTGTCGGGATCCTTGTGACCAATGGAAGACTCTCGCTCATCAACTGGTAGTCAGTAGGATATAATGTTATCCTTGAGAACCTCAGTTACAAAACTCCTCCACTCTGCCATGCCAGCTGTAGAAAGAAAAATTTCTATTAGTCCCTTATCCTATCTATTTCAAATCAAATTATATTCAAAAAATTTTCAATCAAATTTATACCTAGGTCTCCCTCTTGAACATCACTAAAGTGCCTAGATGGTGGGGGCATGGAGTGACTACTCTCTCCATGATCACTGTATCTAGGCCTTGATGGTGGTGTCTCTGTGTGGGGCCATGGGGGCCATCGTGATCTCAATGGTGATGCATGTGTAATAGGTATATCTGTACCAGTATCACCAGCTAGGGGCATGTCCTCGGCTCTCTCCTCTACTCTCTCCTCCTCCATGCGATCTCCCTCGAAGATGTGCTCCTCCTCATCTCTGATATCCTCATCCTCCTCAGTGGCTTCACTATCCTAGTGTCTCCCCTCTATAAAGCTTGGATCACCTGTAGGATAATCCTTGGGAAAGATAGGACAGGTCCCCTCCAAACTCTAGTACCTGATGTAATCTTGGCTCACACCTGAATAGGCTACATCTGATGGTACCTCTTTATCCTCTATCTCCTCTACATCACTATCCTCTATGTCTGCTATCGATGGTTGGTGTATGGCACTGGGTCTCTGATAGTATCTCGTCGGATGTACATAGCAAGGTACTACCTTAGGGATTCCCTATAATAGGTCGAACTACCTCTTCACCTGATCATAATAGTAGGGCATCACTATATGACTCTGATGGCCCTCTAGCAACTTATGCTAATGTGAATGTCTCATCTGGACTCGTGTATCAGGCCACTCTGTCATCTAGCAGTAGGGTCTCCATATCACATTGGTGCTGGCAATGCGGTCTAGATGTACTCTCCAATAGAGCATATCCCCAAACTACCACACATCCCTCAAAGGATATGAAAAGGCTCTTGTTATGCTCACCTCTACCATCACCGACACTCCCTATGGACATGTACATGTGAAATTCTCAAAAATCCATATTTGTAGAACTGTGCATGTCGATAGACTCTCTCGCTAATACCTCACTAGCTAACCCAACTCATGGTATAGCTAAGCTAGCATGCTGCGACCCCATGAGAACATGGTCCTCTCTCTCTCCATCTTCTATATGAGATGTGTCAAAGGTGAACAAAATATGGTACCCTTTGAGTTGGGTAACACAACCAAGGCTACTATACACAACGTCACCTTCTGTACTAAAGGTGTAGGGCCTGATAGTATGATAGATAGTAGGATATGATCTGACCAGCTTTGCATCAGTAGATGCACACCTGTACAGTACTCTGTGTCTACATGGATCTCCTCACTACCACTCTGTGCTCTAGGTCTAATGGTCTCTGCTCAGACTGGAAGCCACATGATCTTGTAAACATCCTCTAAAGTCACTATGATCTCCCTAGAAGGAAGATGGAAGGAGCATGTATCCTTGTCCCATCTCTCTCTCAGAGCCGACAGCATGGCTTGGTGTAGTCTGATCTATGGAAGGACTGATACCTAGTATAGTCCCACATCCCTTAGTAACTACATCTCCTCATCTTCTAGCTCAGACAATCTCTCCTTGACATTGACTAGCACTTCCCCAAAGGGATGCTCTCGGAAGCAGACTAGGTCCTGCAAGCACAAACAACCATCATATCAGTAATCTACATTATCAAATCTACAAAACTAACTAAACTAGGTCAAAGTTGACCTCAGTTAGGTCAATGTCAACCTTACTAGGTCAATGTCAACTTTACTGGGTCAGGGTCAACCTTTTTGGGTCAAGGTCAACCTCATCTCAAAACATGACAAAAATCCCCTTGGGCAATGTCAACTTTCATGGGTCAAAGTCAACCTAGGTGGGTCAATGTCAACCTAAATGGGTCAGGGTCGACCTAAAGGGGGTAAAATTGACCTGACCTATCAAAAATAGGAATTTGAAAAGAACAAAGGTGGATAAATGAAAAGCTCACCTCGAGTAGTGGTCGTTCGGTAGCTAAGCTATGTCTCAAAGACTCCAGGCGTGTCACTCGAAGTTCCTCTCTTCTCGGCATCTTGCTTCCTCATTTCAAATCTGTAAATGGTAAGAATGAGTAAGTATTGATTTTTATCTCTTTTATAAGGTAAAATTAGGGTTTTCTTAGGGTAAACTCAAAATTTCTTCCTTATGCATTTAAATAGACATCCACTCTTTATATCATAACTTGAGTTCGGTACCTCCATTTTTAGTGCCATCAGTGGCATTGGAATTATGATTAAGACACCTAACTACTTGAACTAGTTTAGGAAGGTTAGGAATCCTTCTAATTGGTTTAGGAAAGGACTTTTCAACACTCTGCATATCCAATATATAGAGTTTTTCTTAACACCCTATTTCACCCTTCTGAAGTAGAAAGCCAAAACAGGGGGGGCATAAGGGGCTCTATACACTTCTCAAATTATCCTATAGTAAGTTTTAGGTGATTTATAGATTTTCATTAACCTTGTGTGTTGCAGGTTCTAATAGTTTTCTGCAGAATCTTTACATCGAGGACTTGGCTATATCCTTTTCATTTACTATGATGTTTTCTTACTTTAGCTTGCATATTCATGTAGTGTCATATCTAAGATAAAGTGGGGGCTAAATGTATCATCTTAAAATGGAAGCACTTCCATATTGATAGGTTTAGCACCCTCTTTTACTACATTTATCATGATAGACATGCATTTAGGATGCATTTTGCACTCATTTTCTTCATTCTAGGTGAAATTAGGGTTAGGATCTTGAGGATTCTCCTTAATTTCCCTCTTCCATGGCTCTATTTTCTATCTAGGACTTAGAAATAGGTCCTCCTAGCCTTCATCAATATAATCATAGGATTTTATGTCTATCCCTGACATTCTGTCCTGTTCTGGCATCAATTCTAGGTTTCTGGGCATCCCCAGGACCTCCTAACTGGGTTCTGAGTCAATCTATGACCAGGGTCAGATTCTTGGTCAAACCTGACTAGGTCAGGGTTGAGCTCAGACCTGACTAGGTCAGGTCCAACCTTGATTTTGACCCCTTTCTCCAAATTTTCAAAATCTTTGATTTTCGAGCTTTGGGCTTCAGGGATATTTAGTTTCCCACCTCCGCGTTAATCATTTCGGGTTTCGGGATGGTAAATCCTTTAATTGCATTTAATCTAGGTATATTTTCTAAAGGTTAGGACCTAATTGGGATTTAATTCTCCAAGGTGGCCCCTCTAGAGGATTGTGCCCTAGTTCACTATAAAAGGAGGCCTTCCTCTCTCATTTTCACATCCACAATCAAGCAATTGCAAGCTCTCAAGTTCAAGAAAGGAATAGTGAAGTGCAAGATAGCAAGAGGAAGATATAGAAGATCAATCCATTGTTGACATCAAGCATCTTTGTGGACTCATATTTGGGGCAAGAGAGATCCTTTCTTCCTTGATCCACCATTATCAACTTTCAAGCATTCAAGGATTCAATCATGGAGTAGCAATTATGGATTGTGAGTTGGGTAGAAGTACTTTAGCCTTGGGGGCTTGGTATGCTTTTCTATCTTATTCAAATCTATGCATTTTTGTTTCATACATATTCATGCTAGGGTTTTGATCTAGAGGATTAGATCTTGGCATTACACTTTCAATACATACACACACACATTCTATTTCAATCGGCCATTCGTGGAGGTGGAGACCACCAAAACAGGGGTTTGACTAAGGCAAAACCCTATATAGCCACCCCCAAAATTCACCTTTTCAAATATTTGCAGTCGCTATTTTAGGAATCAAAGGACATATTTGAGTACTCTTTTTCTCGAACTTTCAGGATCTGCGAACAAAATCAGAATCGGACTTCAAATAAAAAATGTAGTATTTGACCTTTTATGAGGGTCAAACCTGACCTAAAAGCCATTTTGGAGAAAGATTTATGGGTTTTCTCCATCTCGGCATTTTCAGTCTGAAATAGGTTGCAGAATTGCCCAAAAGTGTACACAGACTTCAGAAAATAGGTATTTATAAATTAATTTCATGATGAGGTATGTATCTTGACCTAATTGATTTTCAAGTATTTACTTATGCTATTCCAATTTCAATTTCAAATGAATATGTGTTGAATGTTAGGTACATTACTAAGCTTCCATTTTAACCATATTCAAGATAAAATAGAAATTGTCAAAGGAGAACAGTAAAGAAGACTACTACTAATAGAGGGAGAAAGATTACAGAAGGAAGATCAAGAAAAGGAGAAGTTAATACTCAGAGGGAGTATAGTATATGAATGACAGTGAAGTGTTACCATCATCAATTAAACACTGAATATTGTTAGTGTTTCCATCAATACCAAAGAGGGAGATTGTTACCATAACTGATAGTAATGTTGAAGATTGATTATCTAATGGTGAGTATGATGAAAACCGACCAAGATAAGTATTAAGAGGAATACATGATAGTAGAAAGGTTATATCATCTATTGTCTTGTCATTGATGTCAAGCAATTGATTTCTGGTTTATATTATGTTTCCATATCATTCGGTAATGATATAAGTTGGATGAGTTAAGAAGAAGAAGAACTGAGATGTTGAGAAGTTGAAAAACTTAAATGGGCAACTGATACAGATTAGATAATGATTAGATTATGTTGATATACTTTTTTTCTACCTAGCATATGATTATGTTAAGTCAGTAAAGCATGGTGATGAATATTTGATAAGTTGGTAAGTTAAGTTATTTTGGATACTTAGCAGGATATGTCACTCGATAAAGGTAAAATGTAAAAGGAAGTAACTCGGTAAAGGAAAAAGAATTGAATATCAAAGAAAGGTTTAAACATTGAGAAAAATTAACCAAAATTCAAAGAGAGAACACCAAGAAAGGAACAAATATTAAATAAGGATTGATTCAACATTTAATGATTAGCTATGATGAGCTAGATGATCATGATGACAAGAAGAGTTAGTTACAAGAGATCTACGTATGGGAAAATTCAAGGTGAAGATCTACGGCAAGATCTAAATGGAAAAAAGAGATGGAAAGTTCAAGTTCCTAGGTGAAAATAAAATGTGCTACCAAGATCAAGATTCAAGGTATAATGAATTGGATGGTTAAGATTGATTAAAGGAAAATGTAATAAAGGAGATTAAGGGGCAAAAATTGTCTATATAAAGGATGGATTTGTATGAACAAATGGCTGGAAAATTAAATAGTTGAAGGGTCGCCAACTATTGTAGTGAAGAAGGAACAGAGAGATTCTAAGTGGAAATGAAAGATTTGATGAAGTGTTGAAGCAAGTGGATAATGAAGAATTGAAGCAAGTATTGAAGAGCGCACAAAGATTTGATAGAGAAAATATAGTTGTAAATCTATAGGTCAATTTATTTATTGTTGCTTACTAGCATTTGTAATAGAGAAATCTATTAATAGAGTGGACTTAACAATCTTATTGTAAAATCCTTGAAAAACATAACATTCTAAAGAGTGTTTGAAGCCCTCTAACAAGGTCACTCCTAACAAGGTGAAGATCCTAACATATCTGAGGTAAATCCCTTAACTGGGTCACACCTAATAGTATGCATTGTAATCTTTAACTAGATTGGCTCTTAATTGGGCGTACTTTAGAAGAGTATTTTCTTAGTGCGTGACAAGTCCCAAAATGGTTTTTCCCAAAGTTGGGTTTCCACATTAAATATTGGTGTTACATGTGATGCATGATTTGTTTGAATGATTTACTGATTGTTATAGTTTATTTATTGTTGTCGATAAACAGTGAAGTTTTTTTTACCAAGTTAATCAAAGAAAATATTTTTTAGGTATTTGGAATTAGGGATTACTAATTCACCCCCCCCCCCCTCTGTAATCCAACATGCATGTTTCTAAATTATGCATGTGTGATATATATTTATTCTTGTTTAAATTTTACATTCTTTATTCAAATTTATAAAATAAAATTTATATTATATATGCATGTGTTCAGGTATGGATAGAAAAATTATGCATGGTTGCAAGATGATAGAAAAGACATGATCTTTGCATTCAGTATGAGTACAAATTGTCTCAATTGGACGTTGAACACTAGGGACTACTCATGCTTTTGTTGTCACTACATTGTTGACAGCTATGAGGAATACATCAATCAGGAACATGGATATGTAGGTGCAAGGAATCTGGCACCACTAGTTGTTACTAATACATCTCATAGAGATGAAGATGAAAACTTTGATGACATTCCTTTGATTTCTGCTAATTACGATCATATTTCAGGATTGGTCAAAATTGGTAAGTATAATAAATTGAGTTTCACATTATATGGCATTGAGTTGCATGTGTGTGTGTTTATATATATATATATATATATATATATATATATATATATATTATAGATTGAACTAAATCAATTTTAGGATCTCACATGTATATAAATTTGTTGTGTAGAAGATGTCTATGTAGTGATTGTTGAGCCTGTAAATGTAGGAGTTAGTTACTATTTATTATGTTGTACGACAAAGAAGATGAAGTTAATTGATCCTAAAGAAAGTGATGGAATGTTGTTCCCCATAGATATGAATTCTTTACATGTCAATAATTGTTCATTTTTTAAATATAAAATTTCAAAGTTTTAACAAAATTTTAATTTAAATTATTTTATTTAAATTTATATTGTTAAAATTTGTGACATCTAGGTTCAGTTGTTTTAGAGGGAACATATTCCAAGAAAATCAAAGTAATTCAACATGGTATTCACTTTGTTGATTACCAACCAGACAATAAGGTTTTTCAATATAGCCACCTAATAGTTGCCACATCCCTTTGTCTCCATCCTGTTAAATCTCAATGTGGACGTCATAAGTGGAGATTAGATAGTGAGGATCATGAAAGAATATTGCATGTTCTCCATGAGAGATCTGAACCACTTGAATTGGTTGAAAAATTAAATCACATACATATTTCATGTGTTAGGTTTTAAATATTAATTTTAGAAATTACTTATGGTTCATTAATTACATATTAACTTGTTATTTTTTATGATGGTTCAATTAGATTACTTAATAGTTAAAGATCTTCTTAAGACATCCCCTTAAGACATTAGTTCTAGGTTACTAATGACATTAGTTAGATAACTTATGACATGTTAGTTCTAGATTACTTATATTACTTATGGTCCATTAGTTACATATTAGTGTTATTTTTTATGATATTAAAACTAGATTACTTATTAGTTAAAGATCCCCTCAAGACCTCCCCTTCAAACCTCCCCTTAAGACATTAGTTAGGTTACTAATGACATTAGTTAGATTACTTATGACATGTTAGTTCTATATTACTTATGGTCCATTAGTTACATATTAGTGTTATTTTTTATGATATTAAAATTAGATTACTTATTAGTTAAAGATCCCCTTAAGACCTCCTCTTAAGATATTAGTTAGGTTACTAATGAAATTAGTTATATTAAACTTATGACATGTTAGTTCTAGATTATTTATATTACTTATGGTCCATTAGTTACATATTGATGTTATTTTATATAACCATCTATCAAATCAAATCAAATCATGTAGTTTTTTCTAGCTATAATCAATGATCATATCATATAACCATCTATTAAACCAAATCATATGAACATGTATCAAATCACATCAAATCATATAACGATCTAACCATAATCAAATCAAATCATGTAACCATCTAACCATAATCAAATCATGTAACCATCTAGCCATAATCAAATCAAATCATGTAATCGTCTAACCATAATCAATGATCATATCATATAACCATCTATTAAACCAAATCATATGTTCGTGTATCAAATTACATCAAATCATATAACTATCTAACCATAATCAAATCAAATCATGCAACCGTCTAACCATAATCAAACCATGTAACCATATAACCATAATAAAATCAAATCATGTAACTGTCTAACCATAATGTATACAAATGTCAACCATAAACACATAAATCATCTATGCATAGGTCTAGAATATATAAATGTTAAACATATGTGAAATGTCCAGAACATAAATTAATGATGCACAAAAAATTTCCTAAGGTATTCTAGAATGATCAAGTCACATACGAACAGAGCGACCCTTTGACCAAGTGTCATGAGCATCCTCTGCATGTGAAGAAACAATAGACCCCTGTAAATTGAGTACAAAAACTTGTCAAATATATATGTACATTCATATATTATAATTATATACAAAGTATTTGAAATATATTAATACGTGAATTTAAACTTGTATATTTAAAACCTACCCGAGCACTAGTAGGTGTCACCTATGCAAAATATCTTATGCATACATGCTCTAATCCCACACTAGAGGTAGTACACTCATGCAATTGTTCCTACAAATATTATATATATAGAATACATATATATATATATATATATATATATATATATATATATATATATATATATATATATATATATATATATATATATATATATATATATATATATATATATATATATATATATATATATATATATATATATATATATATATATATATATATATATATATATATATATGAGCATTAGTACACACAAAGTTATGTAATCAATTTATTGACTAAAAATAAATTGAAAATTAAATTTATACTTGGGTCTCAAGAGCAAGAGGATCATCAGTGTGCACCATCACATCATCTACATAAACACCATCATGTGCATCATCTTTGGTACCAATGTTCTCTAATGAGGAGTGTAATAGGCTGTGTAGCTGAGAAGGGAGTGGTGTAAGGTTAGAGTTTGGATGAAGTAGAATATCCATATATGAAGCTATGTTAGTGTCAGTGGTGGCCTGTCTCAATCCTTGTAACTAATCCTCAAAACCTTCTAGGCCCTCTGATGTGATGAAAACATCACCAAGTCCTATCCCTCCTTGTGTAGTTGCAGAGTGATTAGTGGGTGCAAAGTGTTGTGAACTATGAGATACATGACCTAATGGTGTGCTCTGGGGTGGTGGAACTGGAGGGCCTTGAGAGAGTCTAATGGTGTCTCTGACATACTATATAGGGACCCTCTCTGATTGAGAAATATAGGTATATGCATGTAGCAGGTCCTCCGATAAATATTGTGCCATCTCAAGATAACTTTGATGTATGGTAAGAGCTCCTATATCACATGGTCTAGGGAGACCAACATCACTATATGTCTCGTCTGTAGGGGGTGCACTACTAGATGATGCCTTTGAAGATGCCCAAGGTCGACTCGGTCTAGTCATAATATATCTAGTGAGTGTATCATATGTAATGCTAGCGAGCACAGCTGCAATGTGTCAAATCCTATCAATTGCTTCCCACTAGGAAGTAATGACAACTATATCAGCAGTATCGGCTATAGATGGTGCCACCGTGGGTGCCCTCTACCCAACCAAGTGTTTGTGTCTTGACACAATGTGATCAAGCCTACAATACTAATCGTGGTCTGTAACTCTGTCATGCCTTTGTCCAAAGTAGCCCAAAAGATCTAGGTAGTTCACGTTGAGACCCAAATAGACCTTAGTGTAAACCTGTAAAGTAGAGTGGAATCTGATCGTTATTGGGATAACGACCATATGTAGCAAAGAACCATGGGTATATCATGCATGCAATCTCTAGAACCACACACTGTGTAACCTGATATTCTCTAACCTTTCTCTTCTCTTGATAGAAAGGGAAAACCTCTCCTTTGATAATATCCTTTGAGACCTGTACCTATACCTTAGCTAAGGATATATCGTCAAAGATCTCAAATCTCAACTCTCAAAAATAGAATCAACAATCTATGGGGTATATGTAGTCTATCTACTCATGCATGCAGAAAGATTCTCTAGACTCCACAAAATGGTGGTACAAATATCTCTATATACCTTGTCCTCAGTGGAAGTGATAGAATCTCGTAAGTGTCCCATCTCCTAGATAGCAAAATGAAACATCACCCACATATCAGGAACATTAGGTGCCTAATATGGGGCACCCTGCATTGGGTCATGTTGGGGGGTACCATGTGTCGAGTCATCATGGGTTGGATTTTTATGTGTCGGGTCATCTTGGGGTGTAGAACCCTATGTCGGGTCACCCTGTGCATGATCATGTGTGTCCATCTAGGGGTAACATACATTGTTAAATGTTAAAATTTAAGTACATTACATGTGCAGGTAAAATAATATTAAAATCTAAAAGTATAGAAATACAATTCTAAATTAAACTATGTTAATGAAACATAGGTAATGGGGAGAGAGAGTCCAGAGAGAGAGAGAGAGGGCAGCTTAATTAGTGTCAAACGATAGCATAAGAAAGAAATAGAGTCTTAATGGGCGAGGAGAGAGAGAGAGAGAGAGAGAGAGAGAGAGAGAGAGAGAGAGAGAGAGAGAGAGAGAGAGAGAGAGAAAGAGTCTTAAGAGGGTGTGGACAGAGTATTAAGGAGTTTGGTGAGAGAGTCCTAATGGGCACATGGAGAGACAAAGTTTTAAAATTTTCTAACATTTTCTAATAATTTTCTAATTTTTTGAAAGGTTTCAAATTTTTCTAAAGTTTCAAGTTTTTGTAAATTTTCCTAAGATTTTATTTTTTTCTAAATTTTCTTAATGTTCTAAAAATTTGTAATAAAAATAATTTAAAACTAACATTTTAACATTACTAATTAAAAATAATTTAAAAACAAGCAATAAGATTACTGAAAAACTAAAATTTTCTCACATTTTCTAGTATTTTCTAATATTTACTAACATAATTTTGGAGCTTAAAACTAATTTTTTTAAATTAAAAATTACCGAAAATGAAATAACTATTTGAAAATAAAAAAATGAACTAAAATAATTTATAAACATATAATTTACAATAAAAAATAATTAAAAAAGGAAAAAATATGTGTACCTGGAATATACGACAATCGAAGAAGGTTGAAAAGAAGGCAAGGAGGACAAATTCAACAAGGTCGTTAGGGTGTTTGCTCCAACTCTGGGAGTCTACAAGCTCTCAATAAATAGTAATTGTGAAAATGACCCCTCCGCCAAAAATTTGTAGGGAATTTGGCATAGGGGGTCTTCGTGCAAAGGGGGTCTTCACACGAAGGCATCATCATTCCTTCGGGAAAAGTACCCCACGTTAGGGTTTTCACACGAAAGGGTCTTACCCCTTCGTCCGAAGACCATGACTTCAGGTGAAGACCCAAAATATGCATTTTTAGCACCTGACTGAAAATCCTTCGTCCCCAAAAGTGGAACTCACTTTTGTGGGTTCACCGGCCACCTCTACACGTGTTTCAACGCCTCCACTTAAAATGGAATAACGTTATGTTTAGGTCACCCTAAACCTTTAAATCCTTATTTGATGTACCTTGAGTGGTTTTAGGACTCTTATTTGAAGTTTCTTGGGGCAATGTGTTGTGTGTCAAGGGACCTTGGATGATATGGTTTATCTTTTGTGCTTGATTATTTTTTATAGCACATGTTGATGTTGTAATGAGTACCTATGAGTTTATTAATACACTGATAAATATCTTATGATTTATTGTGTTGCATTATTAAAAATTGATTACATCTTTGTTAGCATGTGTATTGACCTTGAAGTCCAAGAGTTCCTTGACAAGGGATTACATGATAATCAAACTACATATAAAATAAATTATTGATTTAAGACATATTTATAATATAGCATGATAAAATATATAAATATAGGAAATGAAATGTGCACACGGTAAGGTTTAAAAAATATAAATTATATCCATGTCACTATCATGCTACGATCAACTCAACAAACAAAGTAAAAAAACATAAGATATAGATTGTCTAATTAAGAGAAACTTAAATGATTGGTTAAATAAATTCAATGTATACCCACACTTTAAATGGTACCATAAAGTCAAAAATTAATAAATTATATGATAATAATACATTTAATAGATGTCATATTTTAAAAGTTCATGAAAGCGATTGAGAACACTTCCAATTATAATTGTGTAGGTCTTTTGCTTAACATTTTGTACCATAAAGTACAAGATGAGGAAAAAATGCTTATATAAATTATGCAAACAAATCTTTGAAAGAATAGAAATGATTGTTATCAAATGAAAATAGGAGGTGAGAAGTGAACTAGAAATTTGAATCTATCCACTTAATTCCAATATGGTATTATAATTAAAACAAGATAGCTACTCTTACTAATTGATTTTTTGTCGGTCAACTAATACATTGCTAACACTTTATCTTTTGAAAGAAATTGCAAGTACCTTTCAAAATCTATTATATCCCTTCATTCAAAAACACTACATAAAATCTAAATGAAATTACAATTAAAAAAAAGGCAATTTCCAAAATGTTGTAACTCAATTAGTTTGGCACAATTAATGAGGATTATTGTATGTGATGAAAAACCATCTACAGAGGCTCAAAACCCCCAAGGCACATTCAAGCCAAGTTTAGCACCTACATGAATTTGATGGTCTAATGTTGTCGTAATTTTTGCCCTCCATTCAAATTTAGCCTTGCTTGAGTCTTAAGAATCATTTTTCTAAGTTCATCATTCTTTGAGGCAAGTTCAAGAATGCATTTTGGATTCTAATGCTCAACTAGAACTCCCATCGGGTTGGCAGACGTTGAAGGTCATTCTAGAGCTCCCATCGGGTTTTGATAATATGTTTAGAACTAAGTGTAAATTTTAAAAAAAGGTTTGGCAATAGGTGGTAGTTCCAACTCTAGCTTTAGAACTCGATAAGCAATATGGAACTCGATGAAATGTAAGGCAAGAAGTGAATTTGGAAGTTTTTGGCACTTTTTATTTAGATTCATATCCACATTTGGAGTCTGGCTTCCTAACTAGAACAAAGATTGTCCACATTCTCTTCTAGTTCCAAAATAGATTTTAGAGTCTGATATATCATCTAGAACCAGGTAAAATTCAACTTCATTAGAACATATCAGTGGTTGTGGAACACATGTCAAAGACCGAAGGGATTTTTGGAACTCTTCCTCTTAACTGACAACAAATATTTTAGAGACTATTGATGAAATGTAAGAGAGGGAATGGTTTTGATTGTGAATTTGATGTTAGACACTATCGAGCTAATAATGGCAATGATCTATCCAACTATTAGTGTTGATTAGTCATTCCTTCTGAGAACATTGAGCCATTTTTTGAAGTTATTTTTTAAGGACCAATCTATTTTCTAACATCTAGATCCCCCTGTGTGTGGCTATTTAGTCAACAAAAACTTTCTAGTTCAAATGTATGCTTACTCAAATTATTGTAATTTACTATGTATAGATAGATATATCAACATTTATATAATCTACCTTGTTTATATATATATAAACACTCAACAATGACACCCTATTGGGATTTGACAATGTAAAGATAGAGCTACCAACAAGTATATAATTTAACTTGTTTCCATCAAGGGGTAAATGTTTTTGAGTCAAAGGTATGAACCAATGAGATCATGAATAGGAGACCTCATCCCCAATATAAACACTCAATAATAATACCCTAGTGGGATTTGACCATGCAAAGATAGAGATGTCAACATGTATATAATCTAAATTATTTCCTTCAGTTTTTTTAAAGGAGTAAAAGTGGTAAATGCTTTTGAGTTGAAGTTATGAACTTGTGAGATCACAAACAAGGGGCCTCATCCTCAATATAAACACTCAACAATAATAAGATGGATTTGAGCATGTAAAGATGGAGATACCAACAAGTGCATATTTTGACTTGTTTCCATTAATTTTACTTTTTTAAAAGGAGTAAAAGGGATAAATGTATTTGAGTCAAAACTATGAAACAACGAGATCAAAAACATTGGATCTCACCCCAATATAAACACTCAACAATAATATCCTGATAAGATTTGAAACTTAATGACAAGAACAACACCACCATAACTTAACCATCACACTTTACCAATACCTACCCATCAAAAAATAATACTTATCCTATAATAAAAAAATTCAAATTCAAATTTTTAAAATAATTCTTTCCTCATCTCCCAAGAAAATCAAATAAACCTAAAAAAGTGGACTCCTAAAATTTACTTGTAAGAGTCAACAAAATAATCGATTTAGGTAAAGGAAAACAAAGTTTGTGGTCGCACAACAGAAGAAAATTCGATTATGTGCACAAGTACAATGAAAATCTATTCGATTGTCTCTCCCTTTCTTACTTTTTTAAAATAATTCATATGTTTCACTCAACCCCTTGATTCTCCCCAATTATTAATTAATAATGGCAATATAGTTATATACAACAGTTATGAAATGGAGACATGTATAATAAAAATATGAGAGTAATGTTTTATTATTGAGGGATTGTGTGATTACCTAAGAAATGCGTGTATTGATTGATACATTCACATAAATTTCACCAAAATCTAAAACGGTTTTGGATAACACATATCTTTTAATGGAAACCATGGGCAAAACCAAAGAATCTCAAATTAAATTGACAAAGACCTAATGGTTGACTAAGGTACTATAAAAATATTATTAATTCACCTCCAATTCAATGCACCCGATCACTTTCTATTATTGTAGTTGATTGAATCTTTGTTATAGTTGGGATTCTTATTTCATCATTGTTTAATGTGGAATTATGTCTAATCCTTAATGTATAATTGGTATGGTTCTCTAAAAAAAGGTGGTGACTAATTGAATTTGATTATTTGGATTTTATTTATTTCATTTTCAGATTTGGTATATTCAATTTAATTTTTATTAGTAGTTATATTTTTTAATTTAATTTTTATAGTAGTTATAATTTTGAGCTAAATTTTTATTAGTAGTTATCATTTTGATTTCATAATATCTTATTACAAGATTTGAAATAGACTTAAATCAATTCTCTTCTCACTTATCATTACTTTTTGAAAATGAAATTCATGATTTGCAAACTAGGATGTTGTCTAAAAGGGCAAATATTTGTTTATCATTGTCCATCAAACATCCATCGTTCAACTAGCACATTGTTACTTAGTATAATATGTCATTACATCACCAACTACAATCAACATCTCAATAATAAACTAGACATATTACATAATTTTGGGGGATGATTTCGATTCTTGTTCAAACTGCTACATCACTTCAAGAGTTTTGATTAAGAAGAATATTACTTGCATAACGAGCTCCAACCATATCTTAATGCTAGCAAATTGCAAACATAAGTTCAAATACTTTGAGGTGGACTAGTTTGATGCAATCAAGTGTGTAGGTTTATATTGTCCATATTGTAAATAGTTGTTGATAGGTTTATATTGTCCATATTGTAAATAGTTGTTGAGTTGTTTCTTTCAAGGTTGTAGATTTGGAATTGTTCCTTCAATCTTTCACAAACTGCAAATGCTATTTTCAATATTTTTATTTTATTATTATTATTAGATGCATTTCTCAAAATTTATGTAAATTCAATAACAAATTCATCATTCAAGGATAAATTGGGTCTATTTAACTTAATTTTCATTTGTAGTTGTAATTTTGATTCATGACTTTTTAATACAAAGGCTTAATTTCTATTAGTAGTTGAATTTTGATTGCATAACTTCTTTATACAAAATTTGAAATAGTCTTAAACCCCTTTCCCACTCATTATTACTTGTGGAACGTGAAATGTGTAATTTGCATACTAGGATGTTGTCTAAAAGGACAAAAAATTTGTTTGTTTTAGTGTCCATGACTCATCAAACATCTTCTATTCAAATATCACCAACTAATATCAACATCTAAATAATAAACTAGGCATAGTACATAATTGTTTGACATGACTTTCATTCTTATTCAAACTATTAAATCAGCTCAAATAATTTGATTAAGAATAAATATCTCTTACATTGTAAACTTCAACCACGTCTCTCCATGCTACCAAATTGCAAACACATCCCTCCATGCTACCAAATTGCAAACACAAATTCAAATACTTTGAGGTGGACAAGTTTGATACAATCAACTTTTTAAAAAAAATTAAAAAGAAGAAAAAAGTTTGATGCAATCAAGTGTGTAGACTTATATTGTCCATATTGCAAAGAGTGTTAAACCTACACACTTGATTGCAACAAACTTGTCCACCTCAAAGACTTCATATTTCAGACTTGATAATACTCTTGCCAAACTTTAATAAATTGTAAATATTCTTTTCTATAGATTTATCATTTTGTTCATATTTCCAACTTGATATTGTTCTTTTCTAACTTTCATAAATTATGAATATTATTTTCTATAAAATTATATTTTTATATTAATACAAAGCATATTACAATTTACAATTTATCAAAATCATATTGTTTCAAATATAATTACAAAGCATCATTTGTAAGCTTATTAGGAGAAGAGCACCAATAGTGTTTTGCATACCCACTAATTCTAGGTAGTAACAACAGACAAAAACTATGAAATCTATTATGCACCCAAAGGTCAAAGAGTGGTCATTTCAAAGTATTGCTCAATACCTACTTAAAGATGCCCCAATAACCTTGCACTACAACCACCTCAAAAATTTACACAGATAATACTTACACACAAATGTCCCATTGATATACATACTATAGATACGAATAAATAACACAACTCCAATTAAAATACACAAATTTTAACTCTTAGAAACACAAATAAACGACTATAGATATATATGAGATTAATTGTAAAAAAAATTAAAAATAACAATTTAAAAAGTTAAATGAGCAAAAAGTGAATGGTCATTAGAACATCTATTATAAATTAGAGTGAGATTATTGGGCATAATAGATTGAATGAACACCACAAAAACGTATGATTTGTTTTACTCTGGAGATGTACAACTTATTCCCTTTTAACATAGCCCATGGCACAAGGTTTTAAATGGAAACTCTGATCATATATCCCCACCCTCCCCGCAACAAACTCATCAGCTATCCCACAAAAAACAAACTTGAAAAAGTATTACAATCTTATATTCCAAACCAAAATTTCTTCTTTCTTTACATTTCCTTGTCTGATACGTAGAATCTTATGGCATCAACAATGTCAGTGAACACAACAGAATTTGACCGTATACCAGGGATATCCAATGGATGATCAACTTGAGAGAACCAAAGACAAAAATTTATC
Organism: Chamaecyparis obtusa; assembly: GCA_027943335.1. NCBI lineage: Eukaryota > Viridiplantae > Streptophyta > Pinopsida > Cupressales > Cupressaceae > Chamaecyparis > Chamaecyparis obtusa. The sequence goes on from BSBK01004733.1 coordinate 1,945,184, forward strand.
AAACTTCTTGTGATTAATATCTCAGCACTCAAGACTTATGAGACATACAATTTGAGAGAAACAAAAATCCCTAGGCCTATTAAGCTTCTTGTGGCCAAGATGAAGATAACAACAGGACTTGTAAGGCATTCAATTTTGGAGAAACAAAGAAAAATGTACACAAGGTGAGGACTTCTGAGATATAAAACAAATGTCTGGCTTTGCGAAATTAAGAATAGAAGAGAAGATTTTCATGGGATCAAAGATAGTTTATAGAACAACAAATCTCATAAAATACATCATCAATAATAGAAGAGAAGATTTTTAATATATATGAAATCAAAGATAATCTATAGAACATAAAAGACGTCTATAGAACAACAGACTCCACCATTTAACATAGCCTATAGAACACTGAGATTAATAATAGACGAGAAAGCTTTTTAACATATATGAAAGTGAAGAAAATATATACAAGTCAGATTAATAATAGAAAAAAAGACTTTTAACATATACAAGATCACAGATTGTAGTACAACAGACCCCACAATTTAAAGTAGTCTTTAGAACACAAGATTAATAGTAGAAGAGAAGACTTTTAAGATACATGAAACCAAAAGTATTCTATTGAACAAGATAAAATTAACTATAGAAAAAAATAATTTCAACATACAGTTTATAAAACACAATATTGACAATAAAAAGATGACTTTTAACATATACAAAACCTACATATAGAGACTAAAGGATAACAAACCCTACCAACCCACCATTTAAGAAGAAATAGAAGTTTGATCAGAAAATATTAAAATACCATTTCATCAATATTTTCATTTGTCCTACAACAGCAAAACTTTCTCTCCCACAAAGCCTTTGTTGATAAGATTTTTGCTTCTTTGAAATTCTCCCAAGGAGGATATAATATTAACAGAGGCCTGCTATGTAGCTCTCGCAACTGACATGGTATTCCAAACTTAGAAATCTTATAAATATAATAATAAACCGAGTCATCATCTTCTCATGTCAGAAACAGGCCAATATTGAAGAAAGAGGATTTTTAAGTTCTTCATCATAATCATAGACTTGAAGTTCCCTAGTTTACAAGAGTCTGCTGCTCTGAAATTCCATAAGTTGAAGAAATCATTAGCAGAGGCCTGCTATGTAGCACAACTGATGTTGTGATCATCCAAATTTGAAGTTTTATAATGATAATGAAGTGTGTTGTCATCTTCTCATGTCAGAAAGTCGACAAGACTGAACAAAAGAGGATTTGAGAGGAAGTAAGTGCATTCCTTTGAGGGTACATAAAAACAATTTCATGCAAACAACAGCAAATTATCAGCAGGCGAATCAGGCATGCATGATCTCACAGGCAGCTGAAAATTTATACAAGTGCCTTCATTCTGACAAAACTTGAAGAGCTTGATAAAGCTTCACATTGAGAAAATATGTAACTCTTAGTATTTTTTAAGTATATTCAAGTTTACTATATGTATATGGTCTGTTCACAAGAGACCCTTTTCTTCATCTACTACATCAACAAATTTGCTTCTTGAGATTTGTAATTCAGAATCTACTGAGCCTCCAGTAAGCTGCTGTGCCCTAGCAGCTTCAAACTCCCAGTCTGTCTTTAGAACAACAAACATTATTGAGAGAGCACAGGCAATTTGGGCAACTAGTAGGCCATACCATAAGCCACCAAAACCAACCTTAAGCCAGAAAGCCAGAGCCACTGCTACAGGGGTGCCAAGGAAGTAAAATGAACCAAGATTGATTCTAACACCAATGGCAGGCCTTGCACTGCCTCTCAACACCCCACACCCTGTTGTTTGAGGGCAATTCCCAAGTTCACAAAAGCCCATGATGGGCATAACAGCTGCTGTCAAGGCCAGAACACCTTCATCCTCTGTGAACACATTAGCCCATTTGTCCTTAAACAAAGCAGTCCATGTCACATTGATCAGGCCTATTACAAGTGCACATCCAAGGGCTACTAGAGTGGCAAGCCTTGCCCTTTCAGGCCTGCATGCACCCAGCTCATTGCCCACTCTGGTGGATACAGAGGAGCTCAGTGCCATAGGAACAGTGTACATTAGGCTGGTGGTCTGGATGAGGATTGAAGTTGTGGCCACTGCTACTTGTGGATCAGGCAAATACCCTGCCAAGAGTGTCATTATCTCATACCACCACCATTCAAGACAGATGGCAAAACAACTGGGCAGAGCCAGAGAGAGAAGTGGCCACCATTCTCTGCATGCGGCAGTGGACCATCCAGTCCATGTTATCTTGTGAACCCCAGAAAAGTAAAGATACCCAAGCAAGAAAACAACCATATTGAGGTTTGTTAGTACTGCTGCAATGGCCACCCCGGGCACACCCAAATCCAGCACAAAGACAAGAATCACATTTAAAGGCACATGGAGCACTACTGCCAATGCAGAGCACCACATCATGGGTGTGGTAATGCCCTGAGAACGAAGGTACACCCTCAATGGCTGCAACATGCTGTTTGTGAGGAGGTCTGGCAGAGAGTAGAGGCAATAAGTACTGGCCACTGCTGTTATACTTGGGTCTTGCCCCAAGCTCAGCATGATACTTTGCAGGTTCATCCACAACAAGCTAATTGGCCCACAAGCAGTGAGCAGGATAAGGATTGTCCTCTGCATGGAGAGTCCTATTAGAGGCCAGTTCTTGGACCCGAATGCTTGACTGCACACAGGCTCCATCCCTGATGCTAACCCAAAAAGAATGGAGTACCCTGTGATGTTGGTGAACCCAATCGAAAGAGCTCCTCCAGCCAATTCCAGGCTCCCAAGCCTGCCCAAGCATAGAACAGACACCATTGCTCTGACATACACAACGCAGTTCATGGCTGCTACAGGGAATGTGATGCTACCGAGCATTTTCAATTCATCCACCACCTGAAAATAAAAGCAGAAGTTGTTAAGACATTCTCGTATCAAAATCTCTGACATTCATTAAACACTCATTGTTCTCAAATTACAGGTAACCGATTCAAGATTCTATGCCATTCTTGACATTAAAGGATTGTCAGAGTCATGCTGCAACATGAATTAAATTACCCTCTGACCGTTGAAAATGCTAAAACAATCCAAAACCAATGAACTTGTGCATCATTTCTCATATATATTCTCATCAATCATGCAGGTCAAAAACAATGGCCTCGTCAAAATGAATGATCCATCAAGAACTACAGAAATGAATGATCGATCAAAACACCAACCACTTCCGATTTCCTATTTGAAAAACTGTCAAATCATTTCTTACAACCGAAAGGAATAAAAAAACTAAACCTTAGCCAAAAAATAGAAAGACCTCCTGAAGAAAACATAATACCCACCTCCATAGCCGATGGTATCTTGCCAGGACTATCCAGCTGCTCGCCCTTAGAAGCGAAACCCATTTGTATAATTAAATTCCAGCAACAAAACACAATCCAAATTGATCAAAACAAGCAATTCTGAAACTGATATCACCTTCCCAATACAACAAACCCCTGAAACTGAGATATCTCAGCAATTCTGAAACTGATATCACCTTCACAATACAACAATACAACAAACCCCTGAAACTAAAAACTAGAATCAAAGATTCAAATCTAGGGCAAACCCAACTCGGGAAAATCCAAAAAGAAGCCTAAGGATCATATAAACCAACTGGGCCACACAGAAACAGGTACTACTTCACAAAACAGAAGCTCAGACAGAGAATGCGGAGTCCAGATACAGAGCATGTTATGCATTGCAGGCTGGAAGGGAAATTTCAAGAAGGCCAAGCACAGATTTTGCAGGATTTCTATGGATTTGGATTGGATTTTGAAGGCTAATGATCTGAATCAATTGTATGGACTTGAATCTTCTTCTTCCTGGGTTGAAATGTATCAGAAGCACCTGAGTGTTGTTGTTTTTAAGTAGGGAGATGGCGAGGAGGGGGGTTTATATGGAGTTTATGTTGAGTGGGGTTAGGGAAGAGTGGTAACCGCGTGCCAGGTGGGGGAAAGGGACCGTAGCGCCGGGTGAGAAATGTTATTGCGGCTCACTGCCGGCGGCCGCACGTGTGGAGGGGGTGATGTTATTATGATTGAGATCTTTAATATTTGCTTTGTGCGATCTCTAATTATTTCCTGTGGAGCATCCCAATTGGCAAGGGAGTTTCACACCTAACAATGCGGTACAGTTTTTTATTATTATTTTTCCCAATTTATGACCCCACCTCGTCTCATCATCATCATCATTTCGGTTTATTTTATTTTATGCAGAGAGATTTATTTATATATTTATTTATTTGGGAACTATCTATTTTCGTGTCCTAACTCCTACAGATTTCTATTTTATAGTTTGTAGGCAACGATAACGACTTCTTATAGCTAAAAGCTGGCGATTCAAAAGCCCAATTTTCAAGTCTGCATTCTGTGGAGATATTCCTTGGGAGATGCTATTCTAGGTATATAGGTATGATAAACTTATTTTTAAAAAGATGTTCAAAAGATGTCTTTATGACTATTTTAGGTAAGGGTTTTGTTGAAGTATATTTTTCTAAGAATGATATCTATAATCTAATTTAGATAATTTTTAAAAATAATATAAGGATTTCAAGAAGGGTAGTTGTGTTTCTATTGTAGAAGATTTGAAATGGACATTAGTTATTAGTTAGGTGTGCAGGGGAAGAAAGATATATGTCAATGTTGTCAAAAAAGATAGGCTTTATCTCAGCAATAATGAGCCAACGAAGTATTTGCCATAAAACCTCCAGAGATATATGTCAATGTTGTCAAAAAAAGATATTCAAAATATATGTCAATATTGCCAAAAAAAGATATTCAAAGTCTAAATTTTAAGCACCCATTCTACAAGTAGATTATTTTTGAGAAAGAAAGTATTTTAGTCTCTAAGAGGCTAAAGATAGTCAATATCACAAATTGAATGCCCTAAACCCCAAACTATTGTTATTTACAAAGTTGGCAATTCAAAGCCCAAATTTGAAGTCTGCACTCTAAAGAGATATTCTTTTGGAGATGTTATTCTAAGTGCTTAGGACAAAGACTTAGGTGTTAAAATATTCTTTTGGAGATGTTATTCTAAGTGCTTAGGACAAAGACTTGGGTGGTAAACCATGCATTCCTTCAACAAGAAGGATAACTATACATTTACATTGCAAATTTGTGCCTTTCAACTATAAGGATAGCTATATACATATGTTACAAATGTTTGTCCTTCAACAAGAAGTATAGCTCTACATATATGTTACGATTTTACATCCTTCAACAAGAAGTATAGCTCTACATGTATGTTACGATTTTGCATCCTTCAACGAGAAGAATAGCAATACGTGTATGATAAATATAATTTTTAAAAGGTATTAAAAAAGATGTCTTTATGAGTATTTTAGATTTGTAGAGTATAAATTTCAAGAATGATATCTATAAAATATATTTTAATATTTGTTTTTATATTATATAAGCATTTTAAGAAGGGTAGTTATTTTTAATGTATTGTAGAATATTTGAGTTCAATATCATTTAGGGGCTTATGACTTTGATGTTAAACTAAATATTCTTCAACAACAAAGATAGCTATACATGTATGTTACAAATTTGTTACAAAAAATAACATAAAGAACATCAAGAAATATATCTCTCAACTTTGACAAGAGTGATAAGCAAAGCTCAAATTTCAAGTCTTCACTCTAAAAGAGATTTTTTTGGAGATACTATTCTATTTATATGTATATATGATAAACTAAATTTCAAAAAGGTGTTCAAAATGGATATTGAGTATTTTAAGTAAGATTTTGTATAAAATGTTTTTTAAGAATGATATATATATTATCAATTTTTTACCATGCCACCATGTCAAAGAGGTAAGATTTCATTTTTTCATTATTTTTATTTTGTATTTTGATTAAAGTGGGGTTTTTTAATTGATTTAAGTTTTCTTTTATTAATTTGATGTCAAATTCTTCAAACAATCCTCAAAAATGAAAGGGACAACAAAGAACTCCTCCTACACAACCAACACAAGAAAACCCCACAGACATTGCACAACCACATTCACAAAACCCTCATGATGTTGCTCCACAACCACAAAACCCTTAAGACACTGCTCCACAACCACAAAATCCTCAGAACACTACTCATGAACAACCACCACCACCCCCAAAACCCTCCACCTCCTCCAGTAGATCGTGTGCAGGCCACACATGATGATCTTATCAATCACTTGACACAAAACATTGCCCAAATATCTATATTAGTGAACAGGTTGAGGTCTTGTACTTAGAAGCACCACTCATCCCTCACGACAACCCTAGAAACTATGGCCAATAGTGCAAATAAGGTATCTAGATAGGTTACACCATAGGGTTCATGGAGGGATAGATGTCGTGCATTTTATGCAGATGGGTTGTCATATGATCAAGTGAAAAGAAAGGGCATACTTAAAGATAACATATGTGCTCTTTTCACTGATCCTAGCACTAATAAAACCCTACTTGCTAATACAACACACTTTTCTTTACATTGGTGTGTTCATGTGCTAGGATGAAAGCAACATTTTGGGATAGGTGGTATATGGTCTTTGATCAACCACCTTATAATAATTGAGAGGTTCCTCTATAATTTTTGAGAAAGTTGTATTGTGAGTTTATCCTCGGTGAAAATTTGAATTACTTTGACATATGATAATTTCAAGGGAGAGGGAGAGGCTCTATGTAGGATAGACTTGGGGTCCATAGGGTGGTACATCCACAACATAGGAGGCATACAACTCCTAAACTCATGGTTCATGTCACTATCCCAATATCCTTGAAGGAGTCTATGGACTTACAGACTCTTCAGGCAACTTTATCATTGATTGATGTCATTGTTCAACATGGAACATAATTAGTCAAAGCAGAGGATGTAATAGAACCTCCTTCATCAGTGACACCTCCTTCATTAGCATCACCTCATTCATCATTTGGCATGGGCCAACCCATTCAACATATGTGTGCCACCTACCAAGGTTTATGTTCTGGTGTAGACATTGACGCGAATGAGGATGGTTTGACATCTCTATGTTGTGGGAGTAGATTCTATTTTTCCACTCCAAAGGATATGGCCCTCACTGATGACCTGATGAGTATGTTTTTATGTCATGATCAGACACATATGTTTAATTTTGTTAATGACATGTTGTAAATTAAGTGACTAAATCTTATAAAAAGAAACAAATTTTAATTTTTAGAACAATTTAAAGTGACACATAAATAAAATGCATTGCAGGGCGCAATAGGTGGTGGGAGTACATGTGCTTTTTGAGTCGAGTCTGTGGTCACAAGTAGTTTCTCCACCAAAGGTAAAGATTTGTAAATTTGTTAAAAATATTATAATACATTGGTTTCAAAACATTTTTTTGAATATATATGTATCATTACTTGGTGTTTTGTAGGGTTTATTAGGGACTGAGATGTCCCAACTTGATGATATCACGCTTTCGGCCATTGACTTTGGCCTAGATAGCTTTGTAGTACCATTTAGATTTAGATATTTGATACTTAGATTTAATATTATACATATTCTTTTCCCTTATGTTAATTTTGTTTCTATTAGTATACCCCACCTGCCTCAAGGAAATCTCGTGTGAGAAAGCCATCCTCTAGCACTTTGAGGCAGAAAAAAAAATCCTCTCAGACACCCAAACAACATAAGGTAATTTAGTACAATTTAAATTCATTTGTTAAAATGCATTATGATTAAATATGTGTATGTAGATATTGATAAATGCACCTAATTTATTTTTTCTATATATAGAAACAAATGTGGTTTACGAAATTAATGAATACACCTGATATCGATGAGGTTTAGGAGAGGGAAGAGGCAACATCTTCATATTCACTTTGGATTGAATTCTTTCCTGATCAAAATTTCTAAATCCTTCTATGAAGTTATAATATATGTTATCAATTTTCATACAGGAAATGGTAATAGTTTTCTTAGATTTGATGATACCTCCTAAGAGTATAGGAGAACTATCCAAGGCTCCAATGTGCATTTTTTCTATATATGTTAAACATATTTGTTTAGATATAAGTACACTCATTTTTTAGTTTTTTAGAGTTTGTGAACAACTTTGGGTTATTAACTTGTATTAATTGTCTTTTACCTATTACAACCCCCTTCAAAAATTCCCACTGATGCTCTACCATTCCATGTCATTAGAAGTCCTACTCATCAAAGATGGGTACTGGAAAAAAAAGGGAAGAGGTATGCTTGTCTTCTTAACTCCTTTATACTAAGTGCACAACGGAGTTGAAACCCTCTTGTTAACTCCTTTTAGATTATTTTTTTGTTTTTTTGAAAGCCCTACTTCCTTCCTGTATGACTATAATATAGGAAATGATCGTAATTGATTCATTAACAACTTGGCCTCCTATAAGCATACGAGATCCATTTGAGCCTCTAGTATGCATTTGTTTTTTAGTTCACGCATTTTTAGTTTTTAAGTGTTTCTTGACATATATGTTATTAACTTGTATTAATTTTAGTTTACATGTTACAACCCCCTTCACGACTTCTCATGGATCCTCTACCTTTCCTCATAAGGAGTCTTGATCATCGAAGAGGAGGTCCAACACAATAGAGGCAAGCGGTATGCATGTCTTCTTAGTTGAAACCCTCTTGTCAACTCATTTTGGATTGCTTTCTTGTTTCTTAGAAGTTTCTTAGAAAGCCATGATTCCTCTCTCTATGACTATAACATATTTTATCACTTACCATAAAATAAAAGATCATAGTTGATTCATCACTAGTTGTGCCTCCTACCAGCATAGGAGATCCATCTAAGGCTCTAGTATGCATTTGTTTTTTAGTCCATGCATTTTTAGTTTTTTAGTGTTTCTTGACATATATGTTATTAACTTGTATTAATTTTGTTTTACCTGCTACAACCCCCTTAACAACTTCCCATAGATCCTCTACCTTTCCTCATAAGGAGTCTTGTTCACCCACGAAGGAGACCATTATCTTTACTATACAACCCAAGTGTAGAAGAAAGAGATGAGGTAATCAACAATTTAACTGCCAATAAATTACAGTCCAGTATTTAGTTATTTTGAGAAAATATATCTGATTTAGCATTTGAATTGTTCTTTTGTAGACACCTAGTACGCCACACATTGCTTCGAAGAGGCTCAATTTTGATGATCCAACACAGTCATAAATATTGATAAAGTCATATAGATATAGTTGTTGTCATTGAATGACCAATTTTTGTATATATTCGATATTTGTATTGTATATATTGACCTTGACATGGTACATGCCACATTTTTGTAACTATTATTGATTTGGCATCTATGCCCTTTTTTGATATGTACATGATTATTGTTCATTTTGATATATATGAAACTAGATATTTGATCCAATTTGTCCATTGTGTGCATATCTTTGTACTCAAAAACTTAGTGATCCTACTTGTTCATTGTGTGTATGTATTCATATTTACAATTTAAATGTGATCCTACTTGTTCATTATGTGTATGTATTCTTACTTTGAAATGTACAAATTCACAATTAAAATATGATTGAATTTTTTCATTACAAGTTCCATCAATGTTGCTAAATTTTATTGTTAGAATACGCATTAGGAATGATCAATTCAATAAATCTACCTCTTTAGACACATTTTGACATGTTTCAATAGATAAAAATTATCAATTTTATCTATTTGAACCTTCCCTAGGCTATTGGAGTAATTTGTTTGGTTTGGGAGAGTGTTTAGAGGGTAGGTGCTTTGTAAAACAATCATAATTAGCCCTCAAATGCACTTAGGGAAGAAACATTTATGTTTTTTGTAGGCACAAACTAAAACTTCCATCGCATTTGGTTGGGATGGTTTACCCTAAGCATGGTCCCACTTCACCTCTTGACACGCCGGAATGCTCACCGATAATACCCTACTGATAATGTCCCTTATGTAACCAATTTGGAGAAAAAACATTTCTACTCATTATGGGCATGAACTGGCACTTCCATCACATCGAGTTGTGCATGTTTACCCTAGGCATGGTCTCACTTTGCCTCTCGGCATGCCAGAACTCTCACTGACATACCCTACCAACAATGTCCCCAGTGTAACTGACTTGGAGCGACAACATTTCTATTAATTGTGGGCATGAAATGAAAATTCCATCGCATTTGGTTGGGCAGGTTTATCCTAGGCATGGTCCCACTTTTCCTCTCAGCATGCTGGAATGCTCACTGACATACCCTACCGATGATGTCCCTTAGGTGCCCTAAGTACAAAAAATTGTCAAACTTTGACATACTGTTTCTTGCAAACTGTGACACTTGCGCACAATCTGTTTGAACCTATGGGGTCATGTTAGGACCCCCTACAATAATGTATCTTAGTTTTTGAAGACTCAAAGTCATTTTTCAATGGCAATAACTTTTCTATTAATGCAAAATCCATCAGATGAACTTAGTGAAAAGTCACCAAGTAGCCCATATCATGTTCTATTCATCATGGGCACAAACTAGCACTTCCATCACCTCCAGTTGGGAAGGTTTTCCCTAGGAATGGTCTCACTTTTCCTCTCAACACTCCAGGATTCTCGATGACATACCCAATGGTGCTTAGTGTACCTTAGGGACACTTCGGTTTGGCATGGTGGTGAATGTTTGAGAGACTTCATGGGTGAAATGAGGTTGATCTTAGGGTTTACCCAGCTAATCAAAGCTAATGGTGCAGATGGTTCAAGGCCATGATGAATGGTTTGAAAGATACGTAGTGTTTCTCATTTCAACTAAGGTACATTGCAAGTTTTAACATAAACCAAGATTGCATTGCCAAATTAAAACAAAGTAGAATCTCCCAAAATTGGGATAGTTTATTGTAGGCCTCCATAACATGGTCTTGTAGCACCTGACGACTCACCAATACCTTGCATGAGGTAAGAGATATGGGCCTCAAAAGATCATTGTCCAATGTTGCTTTGTTCACCTTAGGGACACTTAAATTTGGCATGGTCCCGAGCGTTTGAAAGACATTGTGGGTGAAATGAGGTTTTTCCTGGGGTTTATCCAGTCAATCAAAGCTACTAGCATAAATGGTTCAAGGCCACAACAAAAATAGTTTGAAAGATACATAGTGTTGCTCATTTCAACTGAGACACATTGCAAGTTTTGACATAAACTAAGATTGTATTTCTAAATTAAAATGAAGTTGAATCTCCCAAAACTAAGATAGGTTATTGTAGGCCTCCATAACATGGTCTTGTAACACCTAACGACTCATTGATACCTCACACAAGGTCTGAGATATGGGCCTCAAAAGATCACTACCCAATGTTTCTTAGTGCACCTTAGGGACACTTCAGTCCAACATGGTCCCGAATGTTTGAGTAAATCCATGGGAAAAACAAGTTTGTTCCTAGTGTTTACCCAGCCAACTAGATCTAATGGCACAAACAATTTGATGCCATGACAAACATAACACTCACTGACATACCCTACCGGTTGTGTCCCTTATGTTCCCTAAGTGCATAAAAGTGATGAACTTTGTCAGGGTTCTCTCAATCTAGGGCACCTATATATGATCTGTCTGAAGCTGCAGGATTGTGAGAGGCCCCTCTACAATAGTGTATCTCAAATTTTGAAGACTCTAAGTGGTTTTTTTAGGGTGGAGATTTTTGTATTGATGCAAAAACTATCATAGGCATTCAATAGAAAGGTGCAAGATAGCCCAAATCTCTGTACATTCTTTATGGGCATGAACCACCACCACAAACATGTCTAGTTTGGTAAGTATACCCAAGACATGGTCCATTTTGGGATCCCCATTCACTGGAACACTCACTGACATACCCTACCAACAATGTATGTGATAGAAGCTCTTCAATGCAAGGAATATTCTTAATGAATATGGGATTGCAACTACATCTATCTATTCAATTATCTTCATTTCCACCTTTGGCAAGGTAGTCTCACTCCTCATTTTACAAAGGGTAGCCTTCTATAGTCCAAGGTTTTAATTTAGATGACATTAACATGAATATGACTTCAAAGATTCATAATTAACATTTTGTGCACTTTATTACATCATGTAGGGTATGAAGTTATTTTGGGCATTAACATGAAATTTGACTTCAACTATTTTGAGCATTAACATGAAATATGAGTTCAAATATTCATAATTACCACATGGAGGCATGAAGACAATATTTTTGCACTTTACATGTAATGAGAAATTTAATAATGATAAAATATAATGAAGACGATATTTTTTGCACTTTGCATGGCATGAAGAGGATACAAATGTAATGATAAGAAATTCAATATATATTTATAATCAAATGATACAAATTTGGGCTATTATTATTTGCAAATCAGCCCCATGGACACTTTTATATATAAAATTTGGCATCTATTATGCATGATCAAGCTCATTATTATTTATATATACAAAATTTTACATCTAAATATGGACATTACAACTCATTATTATTTTTATATACAAAATTTAGCATCTAAATATGCACATTATAACTCATATGCACATAGAGAACCTCCAAAAAAGTAAAGTTACAATGTTTCACAAAAAATATATATAGAATTGTCAAAATTATTCTACCATATTATAGAATTATTCTTCTAGATGGCCCAAAATCAATCAAGTGAACCTTCTGGATCGGCTCTAACCCTTAGTGTCTCAAGAATTGCCTTGTGGTCAGCTTCATGAACTTTCCACAAATTATTGTTAAGAGGTCTACCATGATATTAATCAATTTAATATTTGTTGCAGCAACAAGGTTTGAGTAATGAAGAATATGTTATGTGTTTCAAAGTCCTCAAATAACTAGGTATTATAAGTTTTTATGGGGTAGCTGCATTTTATAGAAGGATAAGTTAATGCCAAAATCAATGCAAAGTGTAATAAAATGATTTTAAGAGGTCTCAATACCACTCAACACAACAACAGTACCTTCTAAGCCATGTCCCTGTCAAAACAATAGATCCTATTGGGTACTCAATACCCTCTCCATCAATGACTATAGTTGTCAATTTATTTTTGGCCTCAATACAACAACACAAACAACAGTTTGTTCCTTCTTCATTGTTCTCATCTATAATAACTGCATATACATGACCTACATTTAATAGAAGGATATAATTTAATACCAAAATCAACATAAAGCACTAATAAATAGAGCTTAAAATTGGAATTACCACATAAATTACCTGGTTGAACTAGCTAAGATACATGGTCAAAATCCATTGATGCTTCAATCTGGTTCAGTTGTAGTGCTCTAGGAAGTTGATATGTATCTAGGGTTTGGAAAGGTTTACAAGACCATTGGTTAACCCACTCTTTTGATTCACATTCATCCCATACAAAATGCATACATGAAGAGAAAAATCATGCAATCTATCTAGTATAAATAGCTAATGATGTTGCATTTAAACTTATAAATGAATGCATGTCACTTGATCCTGTAAGTGTGCAACAATCTAAATAGTTTTCAATGTTATATTCACATATTAACCAAAAATATCTAGACTTCACTACATTTCACAATTATTTTTGCGTCTATTAAAATTGCACCACCTTCATACTTTAATTCCTCTCTAGTAAGAGATCTTTTCACACATGCTCCCACACCACCATCCTCTCCCTTTCCATGCCCCACCTCAGTGAAATTCAAAAAATGTTTCACACCACTTGTCATATGCATCCTACTCAACTAGTAGAACATCCTTGCATTCATGAATTGTGAGATGCAATTGTCTGACCATATTAAGTGTTGGTTGTATCTTATATCTCTTTCTCTTAAACTATCATAGAAGACTATAAATAATCCTTGCACAAATTATGATGAATGAGTACAATCATCACTGATATATTAGTGATACTCTCTTATAATATTTATGTCCTCCTCTATGCTATCATGTGCATGCATGAATGCTATGTGTATAAAAATTGTAACTTGTGTAGAGTGGTAATACATAGGTTGTACTTCATTTTGAGATTTTAGTGTATAGTTCTCAGAAAAATCAATGACAAAGACAATAGTACTGAGGGGGAAAGTTTCCTTACAAAACTTGAATTTATCATCTAACCACCTATCTCTATGTGTGTGAGCTATGTACTCATAAACTAGTTTCTCTTAAAACATCTTTATAAAATAAGCTACGCTTATATTCCTTTTCACTAACTCACACCTCTTTAATTATTTTCCATCTTTAACACCATATGTGAATACCTTGTATTTTCCAATATAACCTAGTTTGTTACCAATTTTGTGTGTTCTATCTAGATGTAGGCATCTATGCAATATTGCAAACCACCGCATGTAGGACAAAAACCTTTCAAATATATCATCTTATAGTAAATGCACCCATCATCTCATCTACATAGTACACTTGAAATAAATTCTCTCAGTGACTTGAGGTGCTTGTAGAGCACATTCCTGCAAAAAATCATTAGTGTACAAAGTACAACATATATAATGATAAATATCACAATGCATGGAAAGTTCAAGATGGACCCTACAACAATGCGTAGTACATGCATGATTAATCTTAACATAAAATGGTTTTGTCATCTCAAAAAATATTTGACTAATTTTAATCTAATGAAATCTTTGAAGAAACCTTTCATAAAATTGTGTTTGATTCATATCTAAATAGTGTTTTGGATGTGGCTCATGATTTCTAATTATAATTCACATTTTAACATCTCTTTGGTTGGGTGAAACCCCTATCTTGTCATGACAAAAAATTTCAATTAATGTTCTTAGTGCATCAACAACAACCTTGTCCTTGCATGGGAATCTACCCAAGAATTCCCAAAGAGAATTATGTTTTTCTTGTACTTATCATTGAATAATTCTATCTCACCTCTCTAAGGCATTACTTAATGTTGTTCTACTTATCCTTAATGACTTTCTTGTTTTTCTTATTAAATAAGATATTTTTATTTCTTTTCCCATTATGGTTGATGTGAGGACACGCTGAGTAACATTAACATATTTGGTGTGTATTTTCAAACCAATGGCTTGGTATGCATCAAATATATTTCTCACAATTGTTCTTTCACTACTATTTTCAGATTTATCACAATTTTTTTTTCACTACTATTTTTGGACTTTTTTGGTATAGTGAGATTTGAGTATGGTTACAATAATGTTGTCAATTGTGGTGTCATGGATATGTAAGTATATTTAAGCATTAACAAGGCATTCTCATGTATGTGATTGATTCATGGTGGTGTGGATCAATGTTAGTAGATGTAGCATCATGAATTGTACAACCTTGCTAATGTTTCCAATTCAAAACTTAGCACTCATTTTGGAATTTGTCTCATTCTAGTATTCATTATAGGACTTCATTATGCATTTAATTAACAAATAGATTTAAATATGAGTTCTCATGTCATTCAATATCATCAAAAATCTATGTGTGCCCTGAACTATAGGTGTGCCCTTTAATTATTTCATTTATTCAATCACTACTTACATAAGCCCTATTTTTCCATGTGTGGTTTTTGTATATTATCAAAATATCACAACTCAATTTCCCATTAAATTTACCCTCTCTTTAGCATTTAGGACCTCCAATTCAAATTTGGATTTGTCTTGGGTGGATAAGGGTGACTTGGGTTTCCTTGTTCCCAAAAATCACCTTAGTCCCTGATGTTTTGCCTCAAATTTGGATCGTACAATGGCTAGATTTTCTATGTGCGAATTTTAAATCCATGTCAAATTTCTCCAAGTTTTGTTCCTTGAAAATGCTTGAAATAGATAAAAAGGAAAAAATATCTAACATAATTTGACTCATGAAATCAATTTTGAAGGAGTGACTCTGCAATTTGAAGAAATATAATGAAGTGAAGATCTTCAAATCAACGAACATAAGAAAATATGAAGTTTCAAGTCCACTGTTTTCATCATCATCATGGAATCTCCAAGAGATATTGGTGGGCAATAGGGAATTACTGATCGATGATTAGCTTATGCTCCTCCCCTAGGATTGGGTAAGGTTTCATTTCATTCTTTGATCTCTATAGTAAATCTTTATATATAATTAAAAGTTGCAATATTTCAAGAACTTTAGATTTCAATATCATATGGTGCTTTACTCTAACACACTTGAGTAAATCTCTAGATTAATTTTATGCATTTTAGCTCATGGAAATTGTATACACACTTTAGATTCAAGAGCACACATGATTCCTATTTTGATATTGTCTATCTATGAAGGTGGAAATCACCAAAGCAAGGGTTGAACTAAGGAAAACCACTATATATCTACACACACATACCATTTCTATTTATAGGTTTGGATACAAGTCAAAATCCACTTCCAATAGAGGAAACAAAATCCTAACATTAATAGAGACCCAACTCTCTAATTATAGTCTTAGTTACAAGGAACAAGGTGACTTGGTCACCCCAGTCTTGGGACTAAGGAAACTTGGTCACCATAGTCTTCCAAAAATTATCTCAAATAGAATCTAGAGTCTAGTCCAATCCATAGGAACCCAAATCTAGAATAACACCTAGCTAATCGATATTTAGAACAAGACAACTTGGTTTATTTGGTCCTGATGGAATAAACTCAGATACGGATCATAGGTGGATAATTTTTTTCCAAGCTCATTTCCATACCTATTTTGTAATTTTTGATTCTTTGTTACTATCATTTTTAGATTTATGTCTAAAACCCCTAGTCTCTCAATTTCTCATTTCTAAATAGAAAAAGAGTAGAATCAGTAAGAACATAGATATTGAATTGATTCCCTTGGATAGAGGGTTAGTCCATCATATTTACCTTCTAGTTGATTTGTATTCTAATGTGGTTGGAAAGAGGGATTAAAAACCTAGTTTGGACATATCTCATTTTTCCACGTCACATTTTGGTTAACCTAATGCCTTGAATCTTATTTCTATTAGTCATCAGATTGATCTTTCTTGCATTATATTTGTTTACATTTGTGTGTTCATTTTACTATCTAAAAATAATAAAAGAACAAAGGTATTCATTTTTATGTGTGATAGTTGAAGATTTATTATATAAGAGTATCTTATCTAATTAAATGTCTTAAGTTTCATAAATTATAAAGATGTCAAATTTCCTTTTACAAGACTTTAGTTCCTTTAATGATTCATCCAATAGTGATGAATTTAATATGTTGGATGATTCCTTTGATGATTGCATCTCTTTTAAGTTTTCCTCTACAACTCCTACACCATCTTTATGCCAAAGATTGATTAACATGATACATGTGAATGATTATATGAGTAACATTAATTAACCCAAAGTTGTTTCCCATCTTCATCAATACATTCCTCAAACAAAAAAAAAACCCTTTATTAGTCTTAAAGGTGCTAGTAGCCCTAATTTAAACACTAATAGTCCCAAGATTTCTATTCAAGGATCTATTAGTCTTGATAAGACTTTGATAATTATTAAAGGAAGAATCAAAATTCCTTTAGCTCTTATAAGATAAATATCACAAAAATGCAAAGTGATTTCTCACACATATAATTAAAGTAATAATAGACAACCTACTATTATAATTATCTCTACTTCACTTCCTACTTCTCAAATAGTACTTTCTTCTACACCCGATCTTCCTCAAAATCTCAGAAAGTAATATGACCTTTTTGAACAACTTCATTCCACTCCCACCAAGATATCCCTTTGGGAGTTAATTAAAACTTCATCCACATATAATGAAATATTAAAAGAAGCCTTAAGAAGCATGAATGTCTCATGTCATGTGCAACCTAATGACATGACTTATTTATTAGAATGTATGTATGCAACTAAAACTAAAACTAATATTGTGTTTTCTCAAGATTATTTATCTCCTTTGGAAGCTCAACATTAATTTTGTCCTTATTAATGTAAATTCTATTAGAAAAACTTTGATTAATGATGGATCTCCTCTAAGTAATGTTTGTACTATAAATTTATTGCATAAAATTAATGTAAATAATTCTTTAATTCAACTTGATTATCTTTATATTAGTGGCTTTGACAATATTTATAGAGATATGTTAGGTATTATAACCTTACCAATCACTATAGATCCTATTACTCTATGTAATGCCCCACCAGGGAACCCAAGAGAATTTAACCTAAAACATGTCACTAAGTTTACAAAATATTCTTTAAGTGTTTACAAACAATGATGATAACAATGCAGAAGAAATACAATCATAAAATATAAACAAGTACATAAACACAACTCAAATACAATTAATAATTCTCAAGGTTCCCATGATGTAGAATTATGTATTACTAATTAAATATTTTAGACTATGAGTAATTACAATTCTCATATTAAAAATGAAAAAAAATACATCCAATACCATAAGATGTACATAATGATACAACATCCTCTACACAATTCATAGGGTATGTCACAAAAATCAAATACAAAGTATATTACAATATCTGCAACTCTGAAGTACGGATACAAGATATAATCATGAACATCAAAATATAGGTACAAACAAGCCTCCAAAGAAGAACAAGACGAAGGTAACAATAATAAGCATTCTGCAACACTGCTACAAGAACATCAAAATTTCAAATGGTAAAAGAAAACACTACCACCCGACCTCATGGAACCAAAGGTCCACTCCCACCGTGCTGAGGAGATAACAACAGACCCCACTCGAATAACAAACTCAATCAAAACACCTAAGAAAAGGATCTTGAAGGTTTTCTATCTCAAAAGGTACCACCTAATAAATATAAAGGAAGATAATAAACATCAAAATACCAACACGTAACAAAACACCAAATCCCAGAATATTACACATCACCAAATAATACTGAAATAATAAAGACACACCACTAGAGGAAAATGCAAAAAACTACGAAGGAGACTTAGGCTACATACTATGGGAGTGTCATCACATGGCCATCTACTTGAGTTACCGTGGACTGGTCACACTGGACCCCGGACCCTCAAGAATTGAGTTATCCTGGCTGGCCACTATGGGCCCCAAACCCTCAATACGACCCACGTGGAACTAGATACCCTCTCATGAGAATGAGGAATTATAATCATACCTACTCTCTAGGTATCATCCCATTCCCATCCTTAGCCTAAACAAGTGCTCAAGGCATAAGCAAGGCATAATCTCTAAATTATCTTTTTAACGAACTCTCCAAATTTTTATTACTATATTATCACTTATTAACAAAACTTATGATAGGTTACCTAGGTTCTAACCACTTTGGGTCTCAAACCCCTATCGTAAGCCACTCCCCTAAGATGCACCTATTTAACCTCTCCTAGGCTCACAAGTCACCAATAATCAATTAAGTCTCATAAAAGTATATTGATCAAATTCCAATCCACAACAGATATTAGGGATACACACTGGTCCTCAAACCAAAACATCGTAACCACTCTCTCAAATAGTCCACATAACATGAGCTTAGGTTTCAACAAGGTTGGATATAAATGATCAAAATAATATAACATCATAATTCATAACATAAGAATACATATACAACCATAGAAAACAACCCCCAAGCCTCTGTTCAACTAACTCCCAAGTCAACTTAAAACCCCCAATAATCAATAAGGATACAACTGTTAGGAATAGTCCCAAGAGATAACTGAGAGGGGGGGGGGGTGTGGTGAATTAGTTATCTACAAGATTCAATTCTTTATCCAATTAAGTATACTTAAACATAAAGCATAAAAACAATGAAAGAACACATGAACACAACACCAATATTTTGGTTACGAGGAAACCCAAATAGGTAAAAACCCCGGTGGGACTTGATACCCACTAATAAGCTGTACTAGTGTATAATGATCCTTGTTAGAAGATCCTTTACCCTATTAGGAGTAGCTTTACAATATATTAAGTACAATAGACCTGGTCAAGGGTCTAAACCTGTTAGGAGTCTTTTACAATTGTCCCTGTTAGGGGAGAGGATGCACTGTCTAAGAGCTCACTGCTCAAATGGGCGAAGGCTACAACCTTCTGAATAATAGATACACACTATATCTAGATCTTGGTGAATTGCGCTTTGACATGCTATCTGGATTAGTTCCAATAAATAGCACAAGTACTTTACTTGGTCACATAGACCTTCTCCTGATGGCTCAACACTTCGCACACTCTGCTCTGCTCTTCTTAATCAACTATGAACCACACCCAAGCAATCACAAATGATTGCCTATAAATATCTTTCCTCCAAATGATATAATCAAGTCGGCCTTTTAGAACCATCTTGAAATCATATTAGAGAAACTATAAAAAACTCAAATAAATATTATTTCGGCTCTATTATGCATGCAACTCATTCTGGGACCTATCTAATAAAATAAATGTAGATGCACGCTACACACTGTCGGCTCTACTAAAACAATTGGAACTTTCTCTGTAAGTTGAATTAACTCAAGCACTCTTAACCAAACATCAATAACACTTCTCCAAGCTTAAATCCAAGGGCACATACCCTCAAGATAGGTGCAACTCAAGAACCATAAAATCTCTGTTGGCTCTTTTGAACAAACATATGAAACTGCTACTGGTGAATAACGACTACATAACTTTACTTGCATTCATCATCAGACCATGCATCCATGAACTTCACATCACTCACATGTCTTCAACATATATATAAGCATGCAAGGCTCCATGATAACTATATGGACAACCATACATAGAACGCTATTTGTTACACTGCCAGGAACACTGTTGACACCAGCTGCTATATAATTGTCTGTACTAATAGTTAACCTATGTGCCCATGATATCATACTGATATCATGTCAATGCTACATATACTAAAAGCTTACTGCATAAGACTTCCATGCATGCTACTTTCCATATGTTGTCATCAATGACAAACATACAGTCAGTAATGGCCTACTGGCAAATCTCCAACAATCTCCCCCTTTAGCATTGATGGCAACATGTGGAATGAAAAACTACCACCAACCCAAATGAACATTTCTTTTATAATATTCTCCATTTCCTCTTCAAAACTCCCCCAAAGATGAATCCTTCATCTGCTGCAATATTTTCTAATATTCTCCATTTCCTCAACTATAATACTATCATAACTGAATGTTGCTCCCCCTTAGTATATTACTCCTCTTTTTACTCCTATTTTTCATGACTCTATATATACTCCCCCTTTGATATCAATAGCAAAGGGCACCATTAATTTTAAGCACCGGTACTACTCTTGAGGTAGAGTGGTCAACCTTCCACTAGTCCCTGAGGACTGATGCATTTCCTTCTTTTTCTAAGCAGAATCAGGGAAGGGAATGACTCCCAAATTCTCCCTGAGATAATCAAAAGTATCCTTAGGTAAGGGCTTTGTGAATATATCTGCCAACTGATCTTTAGTACTCACATAGTCCAACTTGACTTCTTTCTCTGCCACTTTCTCTCTTAGGAAGTGATACTTGATCTCAATGTGCTTTGTCTTTGCATGCATCACAGGGTTCTTTGACATATTGATAGTGCTAGTGTTATCACAGTGAATAACAATAAGATAATCAATCTGAATTCCAAAATCTTTTATCATCTGCTTGATCCAAACAATTGTAGAATAATTTAGGGTTGTTGCAACATACTCTGCTTTTGTTGTTGACTGAGAAATACAATTTTTTTTCTTGCTTGTCCAAGTGACAAGTCTATCACCAAGAAACACTGCCCCACTTGAAGTACTCTTTCTGTCATCAACACATCTTGCCCAATCTGCATTAGTGTACACATGAAGCTCAACATTTTTTGAATTAGGATACCATAGACCATAATCTATAGTGCCCTGCAAGTATCTGAATATTCTTTTTACTACCATGAGGTGACTTTGTTTAGGCTCTGCTACAAATCTTCCAACTATACCAACTGCATTGGAAATATCAGGTCTGGTATGAGTAAGATATATGAGTTTACTAATCATAGACTTATACAGTGTTATATCTACTATTGGTGAGTCATCTTCTTTTGTAAGCTTGCATCCAGTGATCATAGGGGTTCCTACTGGCTTGCAATCATCCATCTTGAATTTCTTCAGTATCTCTTTTACATACTTTGATTGATTAATGAAAATTCCTTTTTCTATCTACTGTACATTTAGTCCCAAAAAGTACTTGATAGGACCAATCATACTCATCTCAAATTCATTCTACATTTCTTTGGCAAATTCAACACTGAGTTTGTCATCACCTCCAAAGATAATGTCATCAACAAATATAGCTACAAGTAGAAAACCTTCAGATGTCTCTCTAATGAATAGATTACAATCTGCTGCTCCTTTCTTGAATCCAATCTTTGTTAAGTATCCATCTAGTCTCTCATAGCATGCTCTAGGGGCTTGCTTAAGTCCATAGAGGGCATTCTTCAATCTACATACCATATCTAGTTTGTCTGATAAGGTGAATCCTTTTGGCTACTCAATGTATACTTCTTCTTTCAAATCTCCATTTAGGAATGCTGACTTGACATCCATCTGATAAAATTTGAATTTTTTGACTGTAGCATAGGCTAAAAACAACTTAATAGCTTCTAATCTACTCACAGGTGCAAATGTGTCTGAATAATCAATGCATTCTCTTTGTGCATACCCTAATCTTTCTTTGTTTCTTACTACTGTACCATCTTCATTCATCTTATTTCTGAATATCCACTTTGTTCCAATCACATTCTTATCACTAGGTGTTGGGACCAATTCCCAAGTGTCATTCTTAATAATCTGATCAAGTTCTTCTTTCATAGCATCATGCCAATTTGAATCATTACAAGCATCTTCAACACTTAAAGGTTCAATTTGAGATAGTAAACATACTACTTCACTGCTAGCTGAGTTCTTTTCTTGTGATCTTGTTAAGACTTTGTTGCTCTGATCTCTAATGATGTCTACCTTGGAATGATTTCTTGATGTAAACTTTGGAACTTTAGGTGATGTTGACGTATCAGCCTTAGGAGTTTCTTCTTCACTTGTCTCAGGGTCATTGAATAACACATCAATACTGTCAAACATTTCTTCAATAAATGTCTCACTAGTGGAGGGTCTAGGTTCCTCTTCAATCATGGGTGATTAATCATGATATCTTTCTTGAATCATAAATTTTTTATCAATCTTTACATGAGCACTTTCAGTGATATTTTTCAATCTCAAATTGAAACATCTATAAGGTTTACTTTTAGTAGAGTAACCAAGAAAAATACCTTCATCACTTCTTGCATCAAACTTTCCTACTACTTCATCCCTCTTGATGTAGCACTTGCTTCCAAAGATTCTGAAGTATTTTACTGTGGGAACATTACCAAACCATAGCTCATATGGTGTTTTGTCAGTGCCTGGCCTCAATTGAATTCTATTGATGGTATAGACTATTGTATTGACCACATCTCTCCAATAGGTGTGTGCAACTTTTCCTTCTATCATAATGGTGCGCGCTATATCAAGAATGATCTTATTCCTTCTTTCTGCAATTCTATTCTACTGAGGGGTTCTAGGTGCACTTAATTGTCTCTTTATGCCATGTTCTTCATAGTACTCATAGAATCTATCAAAAGTGAATTCTCCTCCTCTATCCAATCTCAAACATTTTATCTTTAGTCCAGATTCATTCTCAACCTTAGCTTTGAATATTTTGAATTTCTCAAATGCTTCTGACTTATCTTTTAAGAACACAACCCACATCATCCTAGTATAATCATCAACAAACAAAATGAAATAGCTTTCACCATAGTATGATCTTGTTTGAGTTGGACCACATAGGTCAGTATGAATCAGATCCAACTTGTTCTCTGCTAAATTCTGCTTGCTCCTAAATGAGTTTCTCACATGCTTCCCCATCACACATTCCCTGCATATAGTATCAACTAGATTTTCTATGCTAGGTAGATCTCTTACTGCCTTAAAATTACTTATCTTTACTATGTTATCAAAATTGATATGACATAGTCTTTTATGCCACAACCAACTGTCATCAACTTTAGCGTCAAAACATCTTGCTTCTGAATTGAGTTGAAAAACATTACCTCTTATCTTTGTTCCTGATGCAATCATAACACCATCTTTGTTGTTAATGATGCATTTGTCATCTTTGAACTCCAACTGATAGCCTTTTCCAAGTAACTATCCAACATTGAGAAGGTTATGTTTCAAACCATCAACATAAATAACATCATCAAAATTGTTCTTTCCATCCAAAGTGATGGCTCCTCTACCAACTATTGGTTTAGGAGTGTTGTCTCCAAATCTGACCATACCTCCATTGTATTTGTCCAAATGAACAAACTTGCCTTTATCACCTGTCATGTGATGTGAACAGCCACTGTCCATAATCCAATCTGTCCTTATGTCAACTTGTGAAATCAATGCAAGCTCTTGATTTACTTTCTTCTCTTCATGATCTATCCTATTATTCATTTTATCTACAATAGCAATGAATCTAATTTCTTCTTCACCAGATTCAACATCTGATACTCCATCTCCAGCATATTAGCATTCCTTAGAATACTTAGGCTTGTAATCCTTTTTGAACTTTCTAGCTCTAGTAGGACAATTAGATGCAAAGTGACCAATCTTATTACATGAAAAGAACTTAAATGGTAATTGACTTTCATATTTTCCTTTTCCTTTCTTTTCTCTTTTGGCAATCATAGCAATAAAATCATCTAATATTTTCTCTTCATCATCATCATCAAAATTACCAGAAGTATTTGTAGATTTCTTACCATTAACTATTGCTTTGAAAGCTATCTCAATCTTTGGTTCTGACTTCAATCTTGAAATCTGAAAAGCTAATATTTTGCTGATCAAAGTCTCTCCCTTGAAGTTTGATGTAAGCTGCATGGTCTCATCAAGGAAGTTGATCTTGCTTTCATATTTTGGAGTAAGAGTAGTAATCAATTTTTCCATAATGTCCTCCTCTGAAATCTCTCCACCATTGTTTCTGATTCCAGCAACTGCTTCATTTATCCTTTGATTGTAAGCTTTGATGTTTTCTTCAGGCAACACCTCTAATGCATTGTATCTTTTCTTCCATGTCTTTCTGCGTGCATCATTTGCTTGTTTGTCTCCTTCAAATATGTCTTCTAGGTGCTTCCATATTTTGTGGGCTGTATCCACTTTTTTTATTTCTGAAAACTCTCCATCAGATAGGGCGCTGATAAGGGATTCTTTAGTAATAGCATTATGATGAAACAATTCCTTTTTCCTATCAGTAGCATCTTCTTGTGCAAGGTCTTCAAAAGTAGGTATCTTGGCTGCTTTGATAGTCACATCAAAAACTTCAAAAGCAATGCACTATAAATGAGTCACCATCTTGTTCTTCCAATCAAGATAATTCTCTCCATCGAACTTAGGACTTTATTTCTTGAAGTATGCCATCTAATCAACCTCAAGCTATTAAAATTTCTCTCTGAGGCACTTTGCTCTGATACCAATTGTTAGGAATAGTCCCAAGAGATAACTGAGAGGGGGGGGGGGGGGTGAATCGGTTATCTACAAGATTCAATTCTTTATCCAATTAAGTATACTTAAACATAAAGCATAAACACAATGAAAGAACACATGAACACAACACCAATATTTTGGTTACGGGGAAACCCAAATAGGTAAAAAACCCGGTGGCACTTGATACCCACTAATATTCTGTACTAGTGTATAATGATCCTTGTTAGAAGATCCTTTGCCCTGTTAGGAGTAGCTTTACAATATATTAAGTACAATAGACCTAGTCAAGGGTCAAACCCTGTTAGGATTCTTTTACAATTATCCCTATTAGGGGAGAGGATGCACTGTCTGAGAGCTCATTGCTTAAATGGGTGAAGGCTACAACCTTCTAAATAACAGATACACACTATATCTAGATCTTGGTGAACTACACTTTGACCTGCTATTTGGATCAATTCCAATGAATAGCACAAGTACTTTACTTGGTCACATAGACCTTCTTATGATGGCTCAACACTTTGCACACTCTGCTATGCTCTTCTTAATCAACTATGAACCACACCCAAGCAATCACAAATGACTGCGTATAAATATCTTTTCTCCAAATGATATAATCAAGTCAGCCTGTTAGAACCATCTTGAAATCATATTAGAGAAACTATAACAAACTCAAATAAACATTCTGTCAGCTCTATTATGCACGCAACTCATTCTGGGACCTGTCTAATAAAATAAATGTAGACGCACGCTACACACTGTCGGCTCTACCAAAACAAATGGAACTTTCTCTGTAAGATGAATTAAGTCAAGCTCTCTTAACCAAACATCAATAACACTTCTCCAAGCTTAACTCCAAGGGTGCATACCCTCAAGATAGGTGCAACTCAAGAACCATAAAATCTCCATCGGCTCTTCTGAACAAACATAGGAAACTGCTACTGGAGAATAATGATTGTAGACGCACACTACACACTGTCGGCTCTACCAAAAAAAATGGAACTTTCTCTGTAAGATGAATTAAGTCAAGCTCTCTTAACCAAACATCAATAACACTTCTCCAAGCTTAACTCCAAGGGTGCATACCCTCAAGATAGGCGCAACTCAAGAACCATAAAATCTCCATCGGCTCTTCTGAACAAACATAGGAAACTACTACTGGAGAATAATGATTGCATAAGTTTACTTGTGTTCATCATTAGACCATGCATCCATGAACTTAACATCACTAACATGTCTTCAACATATATCCAAGCGCGCAATGCTCCATGATAACTATACGGACAATCATACACAGAACACTGTCTGTTACTCTGTTAGGAACACTGTTGACACTAGCTACTATATAACTATCTGTACTAACAATTAACCTCTGCACCCATGATATCATGCTGATATCATGTCCATGCTACATTTACTGAAATCTTACTGCATAAGACTTCCACGCATGCTACTTTCCATATGTTGTCATCAATGACAAACATACAGTTAGTACTAGCTTGCTAGAAAATCTCCAACAATAACATGGTCCAACAAAAATCTTTCAAATCAAAACTTCAAACAGTTACAAGAAAACACGATTCTCTTAAAGAAATCCAATTAATTTTAAAACATAACTAGTTCAACTATATTTGCATGTTTGAATAACCTTGGAAATAAACATATATAATTATAAATTACAGTTGACTAAAACAATCATCTTGTTGACCAAAGTCCATTTGACTACAAAAGTATTCATATAAATGTCTCATACATAACTATCTATTTAAAATAAAATCTCACGCATATATACTTTTAAAATAAGTATTTAACTAAAAAAATTATGCATATCAAAACACCATGCATTTAATAATAAAATAATGTTATTAATTTTTTAAATATAAATATAAATGAAACACATTAATATTAAAACCCGCATGTAAAAAAATCAAATAATGTTTATTTATTAATTAAATTTTTTTCCTTTTTTTATAATAATAAAAAATAATATTTTTTTAAATCCAAAAATTAATAAATAATAATAATAATAATAATAATAAATTCAAATAACAAAACCCCCTTTTTTTTAAACACATATATTTTCTCAATTGATTTCTTTAATGAAAAGCTAGGGTTTCAGGCAAAACTAATTTTTTTTGAATATGATTTCACATGCAATTTGAAATTTAATTTTCCATACAAAATATATTGAGAACAACATATCAATCTTTTCTAAGTAAATGCCCTAACTAAGAAAATCCACATAATTTCTTAAAATTTCATCCTAGGTTTTCAAACTACCAAACTGAATACCAGAGCTAATTTAATGTTAATTAATCCAAAATTTTATAAAAACAAAATTAATTTAAAATAGAAACCAATTCTCAATCACTCACATAATCAATCCCAAACACAAAGCATACAATCTTTCCAAAAGAATTTTTTTACAAAAATAGGGTTTGAAACCCTACCTCAACCAACGTCTAAAAAATTCAAAACCAAGAAAGATCTAATCCAACCTTCAAAATCCAAGCTTTCAAACAATTTCAAAACAATGCTCACAAAAACCAAGCTTTCCAAAAATCTTCCAATTCATCCAAAAGCTCCTCCAAAACCTGATAGACATAATTGAAAATAATACCCAGAAATCCTTCATAAAGAAGACCTATTCCTCCTAGGGTTTTCTAAAACATGCAAACCCTAAAAAATAGAACTCAACTCTCCATCTAAACACATCAAATCACTTGCATGATTAAAATAACTTAATAATAAAACAATGCACTTTTAATTATGATTTCTAACTCAACTTTTAACTTTGAATTTTTATTCAATTTTCACTTAAACTGAATGTGCAACTTAAATTGCATATAAATAATCAATAAATACTTTAGCACATAATTAACTATGCAAACTAATAAATTAAATATTATATAAATCAACTATGCCTTAAATTTTATTTTTGGATTTAATAATTAGTTAAACCCTATTATTCCAAATTTAAACTTTTAATTTAATCATTTAATTAACAAAGGTATTTAATTACCCTTAATAATTAAATATACTTTATATCTAACATTTCACATTCATAAAATATAAATATTCAAATCTCAAAATTACTCCTAACTTAATTATTTAAATCAAATAATTCACACAAGTAAATCCACTTGACTACCAAAACTCAAAAACTGACTAACTCTATATCAAACAAACACCAAGGAAGGTCTCATGAATTCACATCACCTTAACGAATTTAGATGGGTAGAAACAGATACTTGCCCAATATTTAGGACAATCAATGGTTTGGGGTTGGGATTTGGATTTGTATGTTGTCTCCCCTCTCTTACCATTGAGATTTTGCGATAGGGCACACTCATCCTGGCAATTCAGGGAAGTTGATACCTGGTACCTATAAACTTGCATGAAAGACAAGCATGTACATACATGTATAAATATAAACAAGTAATGGCAGGGATCGGTCGATTGTGTGGATCTCGCAAAGCTAGTAACTATGACTCCGTCCCTCAACCACATCAGGTACGTCAAACAAAAATACAAAACATACACATCAACCATACACATGAAAGTATGGTGTTAGTAAAACCATAAGCATCAATGATATCCTAACATATAATTCATCATCCTAAAATAACCATAACATATGCAAAATCAGACTATGGGAGAAGCATTACACTCTACCTGAACCTATTCATGTCATGCATGATACTCTTTCCTATAATCTTGTTTTAGGGAGACCTTCATTGCATGATATGCAAGTGGTCCCTTCAACTCTCCATTTCAAAGTCACGTTTATGTATAATAACATAATGTGTACCATTGAATCCAATCATAAGATAAAAAGTTGTTTGTAAGATAATTTTGATTCACAATCTCCCATTCCTACACTAGTTCAACAAGAAAAATTATCCTCTTCTAAATATTCTCCTTTTCCTAAATTTTTTTTTTAGTAGATGATTGGGTAACCTTAGATTTTATGCCTTTCTTTGTAGGATAATATAAAGTCCAATTAGTACAAATTGAGAAAGAGGAAGATATGATTGAGAAACCTAACCAAAAGTCAACTCTTTTCACTCAACTCAATAACAATTTTGTATCTCCTTCAACTTCAAATAGATCTTTAGATAACTCCTCTAGAGTCCTATTACCTATGGCATAGTGACCTATGAGGCTCCACCATCTCTTGAAAACATGGCCTCTTGTTATGGTCTAGGTTTTCATCTTCTAGATAAATATGGTTATAATGGTAATGGTTGTGGTGTGAATGAACAAGGGATTAGAGTGCCTTTAAAAAGAGACATGTCCAAAATATCTTTTAGCCTTGACTACAATCCTTTAAAGCCCACTAAAAAGTCCCATAAAACATATCTTAAAGTATGAATGTTATATTTCTTTATTCTTCTCAATATCTTTCTCATATCAAGCCTCATCTTATAGATGTTAATTATGCTCCGAGAATACCTTATCTTGACATTTTTACAACATATGAGTCATTGGTTGAATTCTTAGAAGTTTCTGATGATCTTCCTTGATATCACCATAATCATGGATTTTCCTATTGTTTGAAGGTTGATGCATACTTGGGGATGATTCTATAGATAATATAGAGAAGACTTCATAATTTCCTTAGTTGATGGATGGGCCTAAACAAATAATCTCCTTATAATAGAAATTATTGATATAAAAATGGATCATTATAATACGGAGAAGGTCATCAAAACTTTAAAATATATATAACCTCATGAACAATGTGAACATTATTCTCTTCTTCATGATTTCCCTAATATGTTTTCTTGGACATATTTCAATATGCTTTGTATTGATGGTAAAATTGTTACCCATAATATCTTGTTAATTCCTAATTATACAAATGTTAAGAAAAATATGTAATACCTATATGTAATGAAAATCCATGTAGCTACACTACAATCAAAGCATGAAAAAACAAGAAATTTGAAGTATTTAAGTTAGAATAAACATGTTAAATAACTTTTAATGCAACCAAATTTCTACTACAATCTCCAATGAGCTAAAACAAGGGCACCCAAAACCTTGTTTTATTTTATCGTAGAGATTTTTGTGGGTGCGCTCTCCCAATACAATACAATAAATCTCCCTATAATTTATTGCAAGTGCAAATGGAAAGTAAATCTACAATGAAAACTAACATGGATGAGTGAAAGGATTTGAGAAACAAGTATGAAGAATTTTCCCCAAATCTTCACAAAACAAGATCTATGTGAAAGAATGCAAATGTAAGAGATTAACAAACTAGATTCAAATGAAGGCTAAACTAAGAATAGAAATACAAGATTCAAGCTAAGCTATGAAATCAAATCTAAGATACTATGCAAGAAATTAAATCTAAGCTATGATGAAAATGCAACAACTATGAAATGATAATGCTAAGAATGCCTTAGTGCTCAAGTGCTCAAGTACTTAAGAATGCCTAAGTCTCAAAAGATGTCTAAGTGACCAAATGAGGAGTGAGGCCTCCTTTTTATAGAATGGCTTAAAGAATGGGTGGCAAAAATTAAGAGGGAAAATAATGGAAGGTCAAGATTAAGAGGCAAAAGGGGAGTGGCTAAGATGAAGAGGAAAAATAAATAAGTAGCTGGGATGAAGGGACAAAACAAACAAAAGTCAAACTTCACTTTAGAGGGAAAGAGGAATTTAAAATGATTGGAGGAGAAAAAAGATGGAGAGGTGGTTACCTTAGAAAAGGTGATTGTGCACATGATTAGAGGTAATCTAACTTTTAATCAAGATTAGAGGAATATTGGCAAAAAACAAGATTAGGAAAAAGGTAAAAGAGATTAAATTTAAATAATTTTTAATTTAATCAAGGTTTAGAAGAATTTTAGGCTAGTGGAGGAATATAATAAATAAAATTTATTTTATAATAAGAAATGGAGGGATAATATATTAAATTAAATTTAATACACTATAATATTTAAATACAAAGGAAAAATGATTTTTTTTAATTAAACTAAATTTAATTAAATAAATAGAGGAATATAACAATATAGTTAAGAAAGGTGGTCTTGACAAGTACCTGGAGAAGCTCAGTGGGAAAGATTATGTGGTTACCAACTACTTTATCAAGAACTAGAGAAATGGAAAGATTGTGCTTGGGGGCTTGACTATCAAAATCACTGAGGATGTCATAGCGGATTTTACTGGTCTTTCCAAAGAAGAAAGAAAATTTTACAGAGATAGGCGTCTTAATGATGTGGCTATCAAAAAAATCCCAAAAGAGGATGAAGAAAAAGCTCATTTGGTTAAGAGTAAGAAAAAGACCTATTCTCTGAATGTCATTAAGAAGGTATGGCGTAGAGTCATGTTTCTAGTCATGCAATATGTTACTCTTGATGGAAGATTCTCTAGGGTTTATGGGTACCATTTCATTATCCTTAATCACTTCCTCTATGGGGACACGATCTCCTTTCCTTATTATTTGTTGAATTCCCTTAATTCAAGCATAAAGGATGCTCAAGAAAATCCTCTTTGTAATCCAACCATGCATGAGGGTCTCATGCTTCTTATTTATGATCATTTCACTCCTAATTCATCAGAGCCCCTTAAAGCTAACCCCTTGGATTCTTGTGGCGATGATTTTGAAGAGGATGAAGATGATGGGGAGGATTTAGATACTGAGCTGGAATTTTATTCTAAGTCCTCTCAAGATACTACCTCAAACATCAACAAAAAAGGGAAAGGTGTGGTGAAGGGCAATGCTTCCTCTTCCAAGAACCCTACAGGTTAGAAAAGAAAGTCCTTTCTAGAAGACTCTGCATTGGGAAATGATGAGGATATGATGGATGAAAAGGAATGCACTATGGATAGGTACCAATGTAAGGGTAAGAAAAGAAAGAAAATCTGGGTTATTCTTTCTATCCCTAAGGATTCATCCCCTGTTGCCCCCTCTAAGGTCCAGAAGGATGCTCCTCAGATTTCCCCTGATAAGGATACTCCTGCTATGAAGGAAAAGTTGATTCCTCCTCTGGATGCTCTTTCGGTCTAGGATGAAAATGCTAAGGTAGCCCTTGATTGGGTTTTCATGGAGGTTTTTCATCTGAGGAAAAGAAATGGTAGACTCAAAGAAAGAATTGACATTCTTGAAACTATGGATCTTGGAGACAAACCCTTTCCTATTTTCTTGAGTGATCTAACAGGAGCCATCAAAAAAGCGGATGGAATTGTGAATTATTATGATTCCAATCTAGGAAGCTATGAATGCTCAAATCTCCAATTGTGATGAGGGTCTGTCTTCCATGCAAATGAAGGTCCTCAATTTTGAGGAAAAAATCTCACATTTTGAGACTGCGACCATTAAGTTTGGGGACCAGAGTTGCAATATTCTTCTGAAGGTGGTGGGTTAGATCAATACCCTCATTAACACATGGGAAGGGACATCAGAAAAAGATAAGGATCTGGGGCCTCTTGTTGCTGGAAATCATGCTAATCAGGATGCTAATACCCTCAAGGATATTGCCCAGAACATGGAGCTTTTAGCTTTTGAAGTTGCGAATCTTCTTAATAGCATTCGATGATTTATTTTGGTCCAGTTGTTTTCTCTAGTCCCTCGTGTTGGTTGTTGTACTTTTTGAGCCTTGTTGGGATTTTCTTTTGTGGTCTTTTATGGTTGTATCTCTTTTGGTTGTCCCTTTTGGTTAGATTGTTTCTTGCTATTTTTTGTGCTTAATGTATATCTCTTCTTTCTTTTTGTAAAAGGTTTCGGACATTTCAAATCCTATTTTCCTATTAATCAGAATAATATAATTAATTAATAAAAATCAACTATAATGTTAAGGGAAATTAATATTAGTGTGAATGGACAATTTTAGGTTTCTACAATACCCACCCATATACTACTATTTATGTTTGTGTTGACGAACACTTTTAGGCCCTTATTTATGTGTGTGTTAGATCTCTAGTTTACTTCAATGATACTTTGATGTTTTGACAATACTTTATGATGATACAGTTACATTGATACAATTATTATTTGTGTTAATTTATGTTGATACTTAGATGATGTTTATTATTCACGTATTATGATATTATGATTATTTATGTTTCACTGACCTACTAACCACTATATCTGCACTTATATTGATCATGGATATATTTTATATTTTTGTCTAATGTGCCTATATGATGAGATATGGAGTCGTAGTTATGCCTTTATGAGATCTACATGATGTACTGATCCTCATCATTTAGTGTTATAGTTATATGCATGTATGCATATGCTCAACTTTGTGATGCAAGTTTGTAGGTAGTGGGCATCATCTCCCTTGAATTGGTAGGACTGAGTGCACAATGTCATTATACATACCTTGATGGTGGAAGAGGGGAGGTAGTATTCAGGCCCAAAATAAACTCTAAACCTACATCATTGTCCTATATAAGGACAAGTATCTGATTGAACACTCTCTTTGGATTCATTAAGGTGATGTAAATCTGATCACCCTATTTTAGCATGTGTGTGGTTTGTGTCATCATCAATGCATTTTGGATTTATTCGGGGTTGTGTGTGTGTGTTCCTATATTTTTAACGATTCATTCATAAATTAATATTTTGATTAAGTAAAAATAGGTTTTGAAAGGACCTGATACCTTGTACAAAGCATGAAAGATAGAGCTTAAGAGTCAAGAAACAACTGTGATACATCACCAACAAAAAAGTAACGAGACTAAAAAAAAAAAGGCTATAGTCATAAAACTGAAATATAAACAGGGACAACACAACAAAACAGGACAACACTAGACAACAAAAGACCAACTAAAATTTTTTCATGGTTTCCTCAACCTGATTCACCATAAGGTCCATGGTACCATCAAATTCATATATTAATGTTATTTTAAGGTTAAAATAAATATAATAAGAAATTTTAGTTAGATACATATATATAATCACACAAACACACACATACACACGTAACTATATCCTCAAAATAAATAATTAATAGTCTACTTGTTTATGAACTAGTAATATTTTTATGATAGGTATATTAATTTAACATCTTACTTTGATAAATAAATAATAATTATTCAAATATCAAATATATGATAAAATACATAGAAATATAATGTCATAATACAATTATTAGAAATTTGATTTTTAATAATTTAATTGGGAGGTGGAATTTTAATTATAATGATTTAATTAGACTATCAATATTGAATTTTGAATTTAAAATATCTTTTTTAAAAAAATCATTTTTAGATTTATGATTTAATTTTTTTCCTATTAAATATAAATCATACTCATTACATCAGAATTCCACCAAAAAAACCTGTAGCAGAATAGTATTTCTGAATTTATACTGTGTATACACTTAAAATTAGCTTGATAAGTTAATTAAATATTTATTATTTAATTAATATCTACTTCTTCTGTTGCTAAGTAAATTATTTAATTTATTTAGTATATTCATCTACATTCTTCTTCTTATCCTAAGTCTCCTAATTGGTCTTGTTAAGTGATTTAATTAATTACTTAATTACACAATCACTATATGACTAAGTCCTCTACTCCATCTCACATGTCCTAGTCACTTGACATATCATCCTTGCTAAGATAATTAATTAATTTTAATTATTTATTATCATATTTATCTTTACCCATGTGTCCTATTTTCAAGGGCTATGTGGCCTTATGAGTCTTGGTCTCATGACTGCATGTCCTCATTGAACTTAGCCCATGCCACATTTCCTATTCCTTAGGAGCTTCTTTAATCACTTCAAGGACAAATGCGACTCATGGGACACTTGAAAATGTCTTCCCACCTACTTCTCAAGAGTCTTTGTGAGACACTTGACATGTGTATTTCCCTTCCACCTTAAACTCTCTCTTGTCAATGTAGGAGGAACATCTCCCCTATTCTTTCTCTTGCATTCCAACTAAACCCACATTTCTCTCAACTCACCTAACTAAGTCAATTTCAGCCGTAGGATCTTCCATCTTTCAATCTCCACCCTTGGATCTTGCCACCTAAGCTTGAGGTCTCTAAAAACCTATAAAAGGAGTCTTCCTACTCCATTGTGAGGCTAATTAGCATCTTGAAATTTTTGAATTAGTATTCGGAGAACTAAGAAATATTGAGAAATCTAGAAATCTAATGTTATTGTGATCACTTCATAGAATACATATCTATCATCTTTCATAGTAATAATTCTATGATTCACTCTAGCTTTGCATTTTACATCTACTATCTCCCTACTTTTGAAAAAATCTTGGAAAAGGGAAGATTTTCAAGTCTGAGAGTTCATAAACAAGAATTAAAAGAAAGGAGGACAATGGAGATAAGTTACATTGGTAGGTGAAGGTAAAACATGCATTTTTATTTCTTCTAATTTTTGTAATCTTTATTGTGTATGCATATTAATTAGGATTTGTGTTGGAAAGTGGCATGATGATTATAGCATAGAGGTTTTCATTTATGGAAACACTACTCATTGACATGATCGCTTGGGTTTCAATTCAATTTTGGATGTTCACATTGGAAAAATGACTAAGTTCAGGAAGCAGTTGACAGGGTATAGTTGCACAGTTTTGTCTGGTAAGCACGATATGTGAAGAATGAAGTCATGGGAACTTAGAGGAATGTATTATGGGATGTATTAGACCTTAAATTAAGGTTTCTAATATTTTTCAGTTGACTAGAGAGAGTTACAACTCAATATGGTTATGCAAAGACAATATAGTAGTATAACAAGGAAGACACTTGACGTCATGATGTTTAAGGGAGTAACATGTGGATGTCAAGAGTTTTACTTTGGATTTGGTTTGGGTCCTACCCTATCTTTTTCAATATATGATTGTTGACTAAGTATTTTCTAGTTAAATATGTGCTGGACATGTTTTGTGATGTATTTGTGAGAAGACTGGAAAGATTATGAGATCGAGTATATATATTCTTTGAGATGCAAAGTTGTGAGTGTGTGTCTGCATGCATTGAGATGTTGAATAATGTAGAGGATGTTGCGAGCTATTACTCGAACTTCTTTGGCATAAAAGATGATGTTTTAGTTCATTTTTATTGTTTCATGACACTTGTGTAATACTGGACATAGAGTCCTATGTAAGAGAAGTGATCTCCATTTTGTATTCATCCCTAACAGAGTTATAGACTCCTAACTGGGTCTGTCCTCTAACAAGGACTTGTACCAATGTAATATTTTTCTCCTAACAGGGCAAGGTATCCTAACAGGGACACAATAGGTTTAGTGTATCATTTGTGAGTACTATCCCCATTGGGGTTTTCCCTTAGCCAGGGTTTTCTCGAGAAGAAATAATGGTGTTATGAGTTATTTACTTTATGTATGTGTTCTTCTTATTTCAGTTATTGCTTGGTTAAGTTTAAATTGGTATAAAAGGAGCAAAAGTGTTGCAATATTGATTCAATCCCCCATCTCAGTATTGCTTGATCCTAACAATTGTTATTAGAGTGCAAGGCCCTTGAAAATAAAGATTAATATTTTAAGGAAGATCCAGATGGATTCAAGCAGTTTGGAAGAAAACTTTGAGGCAACACTAGAAAACCTGGATAAGGCTAATGTTGAAAATGTCAAATTAAAACATAAACTAAAGAAAGCTTAAGATTATATCAAAAGACTCAAAGAGAAGATTGACATTTCAAAAAATAAAAGGAAAGAACTTGTTGAGAAGATGAGGGAACCTGAGAATGATTCATCTAATCTAATAAAAAAACTCAAATAGGAAAAGGATACAATTAAGCATGAGTGTGAGATCATCATTGTGCAAATGACTAAAGAAATTCAACAAGAGAAAGAAGAAAATAGAAAACTTGAAGAACCCTTGAAGAGTAAAAATATTGAAATTGGAAGAATGCAACTTGAAATCAATGATCTCAAAACCAATTATGAAGACCCAGATAAGTACAATATCATCATTAAATAAGATCTTATGGAGGCAAAGAATCATATATAAAAACTTCATGCGAACAGTAACAAGTCAGGAGTTGGCTTCAATAAAGTCGAATGTTCCAAATCTCAGGAGAAGAGATCTTGAGGTAGGACATATGAGATACCCAATCAACAAGAAGAACATAATCAAAGGGATTAGATCAAACCTTTCAAAGGGAGATTCTTTAAATGCAACAATTTTGGTCACATGAAGAAGGATTGTAAAGGTAAGAATGTTTCCAAACCTTTTTCTGGTTATTTTTTTAATTATTGGGCATATGGACATAGAAGAAATGAGTGTAGAAAACCAGATGAAAGATGAAAGAGTCAAGATTATGTTAGATAGCCTACTACATCCAATAAGATCATTTTTTAAAAATGTAATAATCTTGGGCACAATGTAAGGAATTGTAAATTTCAAGTTAGACAAGATAAGATTTAGCTTAGAAGACCACTTGTTACTTGTTTCAAGT
Organism: Chamaecyparis obtusa; assembly: GCA_027943335.1. NCBI lineage: Eukaryota > Viridiplantae > Streptophyta > Pinopsida > Cupressales > Cupressaceae > Chamaecyparis > Chamaecyparis obtusa. The sequence goes on from BSBK01004733.1 coordinate 1,983,020, forward strand.
GAAACAATAAGGGACATATAGCCAAGTACTATAAATATAATGGACCAGTTGGAAATAAAAGACCACCTGTAGAAACAAAGCAGAACATTGATACTGGAAAGAGCTTGGTAGAGTGTAAGGTTGGCTTTGATCTCATTTTTAGAAAAGAAGGAATCAAAGATAATAGAAAAGTATGGAAGTAAAAGAACCAAAGTGAGTCAAATGGTTAGGAAGAGACATTGGATACCCTTGGATCTTCTCCTGATGCTAATGTCTCTGTTTCAACCTAAATGGCCAAGCATGGCCTTAGAGGGATAATTGGAGGAATTCACAAGTTAATTATCTAGCCCCTAATATGTAGATTCACCATCTATTAAGTTTTATGCAGTTGCATAAGTGTATGTTGGTAATATATCTAAAATCATAAGGTTTGAAAGTTATTATAGAGTGATCACTCACTGTTGTATGGATAATTGGTCTTAAATCAACTTTTTAGATGATCTCCCTGAAATTCTTAGTGAAGTTATTTGAGTGAAATATATTAGTCATTTTGATCAGCATTCGAGATGAACTAAAGAAGAACAGAGGAGCAAGAAAGAGCTAGAACATTTTTGTGATCGTTGAGTGTGCATACCTTGTTTCACTAGGTAAAATGTATTTTGATCTTCTACAAGCTTTGTTTTCTATGGAAAATTCATTAATCTTTGATGTTAGTGAGAGGCCAAGGTACAAGTTTAAGAAACACCCTTATAAATCCATGGAGAATGATCCTAAAGGCACATTTTTGCAAACCCCTCATGGTGTGCTTCATGTGGAAGATATTAGGGCATACATACATTGCAAGTATGAGACTTTTGGGGACTTTGATATCTTTAGGTAAATGAAAGACATGTTAAAATATGTCAGAACTTAGAAGGATGAGTTCTCTCATTTTCAAAATCTTAGCATCATACGAATGAAAAAACTCTACAACTTCGATGTGGAAGAATGGATCAAGATCATCCTTAATAGAGTCCATGATCAATTTATGTGGATAGGATAGAATCCTGTTAAGATTACCAATGAATTGGTTCATTATGTGACTGGGTTAGATAATACTGACATCATCCCTACTATGAAAAAGAACACAAAGAAATATGTAGAAACCCTAACTCACTCTATGTGGGATAAGAGGGAAATGACAATTGTTGACATCTTTCAGCAAGATGTGAGATTGATTTCAATGATTTTGGGATACAAAATTCACTACAAAAACCTACCTAACTCTGTCTTTGTGGGTATAATCATGATGACATATAAAATAACAAAATAAAACATTCAATACAACTTATGTGAAGTTATGAAACAAAAGTTCTTGGAGAATATAAAATAGATCAAGCAAGAAAAATCAAAAGCATTTAGGTTTAGATCACTCCTTACACATATCTAAATTCATGTGGTACACAAGTTTCATGGAATGCATCCTAGGGAATGGAAAGACAATGTACCCATAGGTAGCAAAGTAGGTAACAATTATAGAAGACAAAATAGTAAAATAGTAAATGGAAATGAAGGAAAGAAAGAGAATTCCTAATGAAATGGTTGAGAAGTACAAAGATAAAATCTATTTCATGGTTAAAATTGATCATGTGTATTTCAAAGAAGTCAAACCAAGGAAGAAATGAGTTACCCTATGGGTTATGAGGAAGTTCTTACTATGCAAGTAGAACATGTTCTATCCTCTAAGATTGATTTTATTGAAGAAATATGGGGTACTTATGAAGAAAAATCTGCCAAAATTAGAGATGAACAAACTAAGACAGTAAGGAAAAGAAAAATTGAGAAAATAGTTGATAACCTTTCAGAGAAGGTGGGTATAAGCCTAGAAGAGATTAAATAAGTAAGAAAGAAGATAGAATAAGGAGATTATGGGTTAGCAAGAACTACTCTTATTGTCCTTCCACCTTCTAAATCTAAAGAGGTTTTTGATTCACCTCCTACTATGGTCTCCATACCTGTTACCACCCCTTCACCACCTAAAAGGTCATCGCAAAGAACTAGCACAACTGAACCTGTGAAGGTAGAAGACATTCTGACAAGAAGAATAAGATCAACCAAATAGAATTATCCTCCAAAGAAGAAGAGGACAAGTGTGGAAATGAAAGAAGAAAAGAAGGTTGAAGAGGAGAATATAGAAAAGGAAGTAGTAGCACAAGATAAACCAGCTAAGAGACAACTTTGGAAGCCTAATCTAAAAATGTTGGCAAAGAGGATAGTTGAACAAGGAAAGCTAAATCAATTACCTAAATACTATGAGAGGTATGATGAAAATGATAAAATTCTAATTGAAGATATTATCATTAATCACATGTTATTATTTAAAAGGAATTTACTAGAACTTGAAGGTATCATTCCTAAGGATTTATATGAGAAATTGGAAGTAAGAAAATAGTTAGCACTTAAAGAAGATGAAAAGATAAAGATAAAAGCTATAGAAGGCATGCTACCTTTTGTTTGAGAATATTTTTTGGCTTAGTAGCCTTCACCTCCCAAGTCTAAGGCTACTAAGTCCAAAACTATTCTGAAAGGAAAGTCTTCTAAATCTGTACAAGTACACATTGACTCATCTAAGGATGAAGATGATATTAATCTATTCTTCAATACAGTTAAGTAACCAAATTTTTTTTTTTTTGGTGTGCCTATGCCCCTGGATACTTCGCAAGATATTGGTGACCCTTTTCAAGGGATTGTTGATACTTCTATTGAGGTATATGGAAGAAATGAACATAATACATTCAATCTTGGCACATTGACTAGGGGAAAAATGGAAGCAACTACTAAGAAAGAAGAACAAGGCACTAAGAAGGAACTTAAGGTAAGTTTGGATGATGTAATGGAGGAAATTGAAGTTGTGCAATAAATGAATCTATCTATTCCTATCTCTTCAACTATATTGTTGACAAGTGTTACTAAACCTCTGAACACTGATGTTGATGACATGGATGAAGATGAACTAATGAATTTGTCATTCATAGCATTTTCTAAGGCTAAGGAGAGATCAGAACAAATAATAGAGAAGAAGTCAAAGGTATTGGACATGGCATTAGATATTATTAACAATATTCTACCCATACCTTTCACTTTTCATGGAAATGACACAGTGGATAATTTTAACAAAGTCCTTGATGACTTTGATGTTCATTTTACCTCTTTGGAGAAGGTCACAACCTTGAAAGTTGAAAGTGAATACATGAAGAAGAATATATATGAGCTATGTCAATCATTCAAGTCAGATGTCAGCATATTAGACACCACTATCTTTGGTATTAGGTCTTGCATCATGCATGGGAAGAATATATAAAGCTACTGCATAAACCCTTCTAGGCATGTAAATAATGTGGTGGATATTTAAACCACAATGACGATAATACACTAGATGACCTAGAAAATAATGATGGGTCCTCCTCAGAATCTATTACATAAATGGACAAGGAATTATCCAAGTTATTAGATAAAATCAGTGTGTTAGAGACAGAGAAGACAAGAGTGTTGTAAAGATTTTCTATGTTGAGGAGTATGATTACTCCTAAACTGTCTATTTTGGAGAAGCATCTTGAGGACATGGTGATAGAGAAGAAGTCCCTTGATGGAGCTCTGCCTATAGTACTAAAGGATGTTGAGATCTAAAATTTTTCTTTGAATGGGCTTATACTTGTTGGTCAGAACTTGGAGAAGACATGGGAAACATATGTAAAGATTTTGGAAACCTCTTTCCAAGATATACTTCATATGGTATGAATTCTTTTGGTAAGTAGCTCTATATTTTTATATAGCCACATTTTCAGTACACCTTTTCCATTGATGTCAAAGGAGGAGTAATAAGTGTGAAAAATGTATAGGTAAATATATAAGAGATATATAGTCAGTAGTATGGCATTTGACACTTCATCATTTTTCACTAAGTTTTGCATTTAAGGCCAAAGGGGGAGATTTTTGGAAAATGGCCTGATGATTATAGGATAGAGGTTGTCATTTATGGCAAAAATACTCATTGTCATGATAACTTGGAGTTTAGTTTAGTTTTGGATGTTCACATTGGAAAAATGACTAAGTTCAGGAAGCAGTTGATAGGGTACAATTGCATGGTTTTTCCTTGAGAGAATGGTATGTGAAGAATGAAGTCATGTGAAATTAGAGGAATCTATTATGGGATTTAATATACCTTCAGTTAATGTCACTTACATTTTTTACTTAGCTAGAGAGAGTTAAAACTCGATATGGTTATGCAAAAATAGTATAGCAGTATAACATGACAAACAAGAGGTCGTGATGTTTAAGGTAGAAACATGTGGATTCCATGAGTGTTACTTTGGATTTGGTTTGGGTCCTACCCTATATTTGTTGATATATGATCTTCGACTATTTACTTTCTATTTGAATATGTGTTGGACATGTTTTGTGATGTATTTGTGAGCTGACTAGAAAGATTATGAGATTGAGTATATATGCTTTGAGATGTGAAGTTGTGAGAGTGTGTCTACATGCATTGGGGTGTTAAATAATGCAGAGGATGTTGCGATATATAAATGGATCTTCTTTGTCATAACAAATGTTGTTTTAGTTCATTTTTGTTGTTACATGATACTTGTGTAATACTAGACAGAGAGTCCTTTTTAAGAGCAGTGAGCTCCATTTTGTATTCACCCCTAATAGGGTTATAGACTTCTAACAAGGTCTATCCTCTAACAAAGAGTTGTACTTGTAGACACTTAAATCTGATTATGCAATTAGGTAATCTTATTTAGTTCTCTCCTAGGGAACTAATTAATTAAATATCAATTATTTAATTGATTTATGTCATCCCCTAGTTAATTAATTATACTCCAATTAATTATCTAAATGACAATGCATAGTTTGATAATTAATTAAAATCCCCTTCCTCTATTAATTTAAATAAATATGTTCATCTATTTAAATTAATTCACTATCCCTTTTTCTTCCTATTTTGGATTTAAATAAAATATTTAATCCTATTAGAGCACATGACTCCTAACTTTAAGCCCTAACCTAACCAATCCCAACTACCTAACCTTGAGTTCCTACTCAATGTAACCCATTCACGCATACTAATCACCCTTAATTATCTAATGACCCATGATTAGCTAATCCAACCCTCCTCTCATTCTCTCTCCTCCCATCACATCTTCCTAATTCTCCCACTTACCTCCTAATCCAAGCCTAATCACTCCCTAAAAATTTGCACAATCATAATCCATGGATTAAGAAATCCTAACCCAACCCAGGTCAACCCTCATGTCACATCCTCACATCCCCCAACTCTCTCACCTCATGTCAACCTTAAATTCTCTTACACATCCCTTACACACTCCATCTCGCTCTTACACATTTGTCTCCTCTCACATCTCCCAAAATGGTCACATTCCCCCATATCCTCCAATCTCTCCCATTGTGACACTTGTCACAATGAGAGGCATTTGAGAAAGCATAATCCATGTGCTCTCTCTCAAATGCATCTTGAACCTTCCTCAAGTTTACATTTGGACCATTAATTCACCTCTCCTCTTCCCTATAAATTGAACTCTCTTCCTCTTCATTTTCATCCACCTTCTATGAAAATTTATAATGCTAATTTGAGAGCCCAAAAACTATCAAATTATCATTATTATGCCAAAATCACTCCAAACTATTGAAGCTTGAACACACATCCAATCCTTGGGACCAATCCAAAGATCAAGAAGGCCTCATTTAAGTCATTTGCACTCTTTTTTCAAGCTTTCTTTTATCTCAGCATAAGTGTTGTTTTGATTTATTTTGTTGAATTTTTAACTTTCTTTCATGTTCCTAACAATAACATTTCATAGCATACATTTTGGCACGCCTGGTGGGACCCACTTCTAGGGTCATTCCTTCATCTATTGCATCATTTTTTACCTTGCAAAACTAGCTAAAAATAACATTTTTTGTTGTTTAAGTGTCTTTGTAAGGTTTTTTGGGTTTTTTTTCAGGTTTAGAGAAGGAATAAGGAGCATTTCTGCCACCATTCCTGCATTTAGTTTTTGCACATCAAAAAAAACACAAACCTGCAGGATCGTGAGTATGGTCGGTGGGAACGTGAGTACGATCGGTAGGATCGCATTCTGTCATAAACTTATATTCTCTATCTTTTTATCTCTATCATGATTCACCAGTCATTATTTCAACAGTCTACAGGACCACAAATCCATAATGTGGGAACACACTTTGACTATGCAGGATCATGAAATAATATTGTTAGTCATAAGGCATTAAAAACCTAACAAAAACCTCAAAATTTGTGCCCACACATCTGCTACTAGACTTGTAGGATCGCGCATTGACCTTGCTGGATCGCGACCATAGATATTTCATTTAATTTTTTGTTAGTAAATTCTCTGTTTAACTTTTCAAATCGACAAACTAGTGGGGTCACTTGTACGACTTGGGAGATCTTTGTTTATTGGTTTGCGGGATTGCAGGAACAAGTGACTGGATGACGAATTAAATTTTTAAAACATAATTTATCCACTTAAATTTGGTACACTAAAAATAACCTTGAATGTATACACAACACTTTATCATTTCGGTTTGGGCTTAAAATGAACAAAGGCTAAAATTAACAATCATATCTTCACACGTCAATTTTGGGATTTAAAATAAACAATAATCAAATCTTGAATGCCTAAATCAATGCAATAAGCACTTCATTTTGGTGCTTAAAAATAACAAAAAAAATCTTGAATGCTTAAAGGAAAGTAACATGTTTTTGCAAAAGATTTACCATTCAAGTACCTTTTATTTCAAAGTGAACCTTACATGCTAAAAATGGGTGTTTGAAGTTCTAGGATAGAAAACACTTAGTCTAAAATCTAGGTTCAATTTGAAATGAAGACTTCTTGGTGTTTTTGAAGGAGTGTTTTTCAACACTTTCTTAGAGCTTTTCAATTCTTGCAAATCCTTGATCAAGTAAGTGACATAAAAATAATTATCTTGTATTCGTATCCTCTCCCCTCGCCTTCGTAGAACTTGGGTGAAGAGAAAGATCAAGTTCAATTAGTTTTACTTCTAGTGAGGCCTATCTAGAGAGAAGTGCTTCCTCTTTAGAGAACAACCTTAAACTGGTATTCCCTGATCAGTATATAAACAAGGTGTTGAGAAAACTCTTGCCTTATCCTCTAAAGCTCAAGAAAAGTGTGTTGATGGTAATCCAAGGTAGGTGAATATCCCTACAATTTTGACATGGTCAATTAGGCTCTTAAGTGAGTCACACACATACAAACCACTTGGGAGGATGCCATGGATCTTACTAGAAGCCATTAAATAAAAAACCTACCTGATCTACCCCTGAAGGATTGATAATCTTTGTTCAAGGAGAATAGTAATCTCCCTAAGAAACTCATCATACGATGCCATCCTTGAGTGTTTGGAGTCAGCTAATATGACATTGTTGATCCATTGTGTGTTCAACAGTGGTCATATTCTGATTAGCTCTTAAGTGTGTGCCTAAGTCAATGACCAAAGGTTTTCAAGTTGAGCCAGTCCTTTAAGGTAGAAATTTCTTGTGCGTGTCTTCAATGTTATAGACCTTGTGAAAACTTCTGCTCAAATATACAAAAATGAAGTTACAAGTCCTTTTTCCAAAGAGATCAAAGCTTATTTCCTTTTGTTCCCACAAGATTGCCTTGTCTCTTGTGGGATTTTTTTTCCACCATTTCCAAAAGATCCATAAATTTATTAAAACTAAGGTACACTTACCATAGTCACTTCTTGGCTTGAAAAATTCCCAACTCTATGCTCAGAGATTGAAGAAATTTGGACTTATGACCGATTCAGTAAAACAAAAGAAAGTAAAGTTACTAACAACCCGTGTGTATCAAGAGAAGAAAGTCACCAAATGAAAACTCAAAGATCATCAACCTACCCTAACTATGATCAAAGAAGAAGCCAAGTATCAAGAGAAACTCGATAATGTGACTTACAACATGAAATTCATATAGTTTGTAGCACATTTTCAGGTCAATCACCACTTTCTTACCCTAGAAAGAGAGAATTAATCAACATATCACACATCATACCCTTTCAATTCCTATGAGATTGTCTCAACATCCCACCATCTTAGGTCATCCTCTAGTTGTATTCATGTCATCTTCCTAGATAGCCCCACTAGAAATCAATCCAAAAGAATCCTTATCTAAACCAAAATCTAACTATCTAAGCCATCCACCATCCCCACAGTGTCACCCTCTTTTTGAGTTTCTTACAACATATCTTAAAATCAAAACCATATTAGCTCCACCCTTTTGACTAAGCATTGTCTAGGGTAGCTTGTACTTGTCTTTGTAAGCCTCATTATCTCAATCTAGAGATTGGCTCGCACTAACAAGGAGCTTGTATTTCAAAGATCACAAGTCTATCTAAGGTTGACAAACCCCACCCCATTTGATCCCAAAAATTAGCAAAAGAAACCCATCTTTGACACTTAGTAATCCATAGGTTCTTAGGAAATCACCACCATCCCATCAACCCACCACTATCCATATATCCTTTAGGATCTTCGTAGGTCTTGCATTTACCCAAATCTTGGAACCACATTGCATTGTCACATCTTTCCCCATCTTAGGGTTTGCATTTCATACCCACCGAGACACAATCTAAGAAAATAAATAATATGGAAACAAATCTCACCACTAGTTTGTCTAATCCTAATGATCCTAACATTTCCATGGTAACATATGACCCTCAATGTCCACAAATAGAGAATGTGTGGAAGAATCTCCAAATAGCATTGCCTATCCCTCATCTCTTGCAATCTAGTTCCACAAACCCTAGAGTGCAAATGAAACAATCCACTCTTTTCTCCATCATGGGAGTGCCACCCCCTTCCACATCTCAAAATGTCACTTAGATGCTTAGCTCCATACAAAAACAACCTCCACCTCTCACGCAAGTCTCCATACAAGCAATACCTCCACCTTTCATGAGTCAAGCCTCCACATCATTACCATTCTTCTAAGGAGAAATGCAAGCGTCTCCCTTCACCACTCAACAAGCATTCACTCAATCTGTCACTCAGCCAACTTCTACACAAGTCTATCTCCTACCTTTCACCTCTAGCATGCAAGCCCAACAACCTTCTTTCACAATAGGAATGAAATTTATGGGATCCCAAAACCCACCATCCACATCGTAAAATCCCACCATCACCTCCACATTTCTAACTACCTTTGTCTTTCAACCCGCTACAAGGACATGATCTTGTTGGGGTTTTAACCAAGCACAAATGAACATGCTAGGGATAAAAAAATAGTCTCACATGTATAATCATGCAAGCATACAACTTGTCGGGTAGGCAGAACAACCTCCACCACCACCTCAAAGTACATCTCTTCCATCATTGACCAACTATCTATCCATTCTAGTAGCCATTTCTCAAATTGTGCCACTAGCTCAACAACAGAGCTCCTCTCATCTCGCCAGCTATCTTGCACAACCACCTCCTACCACCAGCTTTTAAGAAACCATCCCACTGCTTAGTAATGTAGGAATGCATCCTACTTACATTAGCCAAGCACAAGGCCCCTCCCACCAGCAATCTACACTATTCTACCAACCTCCTCTACAACAATAATACTTACCCATGCAACAACAACATCCCCTAATCCCCAACAATAGAAAGCAACCTCATACCATGTACAAAAGTATGCCGCTATTCCTTAGAATAAATATGTTTCCCAACCACCACCTCAAAACCCATTCCAATCTTCCTATATCATAGGGAGATATCCTTACCCTATCCCACAACACCCACCTCAAAACCATCCATATTTGCCCATGCCATTAGACCCCTTCCCAATGGGAGTACCCACTCCAACACCTTTCAATTCAGAATGGGAAGAAATGAAGAAATCTCTTAAGGAGCTAAAATTTGGTAATGAGAGAAATAAATTCATGTTCGAAGAGGTCTGTCCCTATCCTTTTGACAGATCTATCATAGCGGTTCCCTTCCCCAAGCATTTAAAAACTTCCAAATTTGATAAATATCGAGGGAAGGGAGATCTCGTTAGCCACGTCAAGAATTTTTACATGGCCTATCAAGAGGTTTCATACATCAACAACTTCCTTATGCACCTCTTCCCCAAGAGCTTGGGAGGAACTTCCATCGAGTGGTTCTATTAGATACCATACGGATAGATAACAACATTTTCTGAGCTTTCAGAGAAGTTCATGGCACAATTCACACACAATGTCAAGAATGATCTATCCTTGTTGGACCTACATAATTAAAAATAAAAGGGAGGTGAGATTCTAGCCGACTACTTGCAAAGATGGAAGAACCTCACCATGAGGTTGTTGTATCAACTGCCATAAAAACATCTCACCAAGATATTCATTGATAATCTGCATCTGAAGTTATCCCACTTCATGAGAATGAATTGCATAAGACCTACCAAGATATTAAAGGAAAAGAGATGGATACCAAAAGAGGCCTCTTGGATGATGGTACCATTAGGCATTACAAGGAAATCTTGTAAGAAAGACCCAGTAATGACCGACCTCATTACTGGAACAAAAACAAGAACACCGTCATAGATGGGGCCACCGATACCAAGAACATTCAAATCATCGTGGCTGGTCCTAATCCTCCTGCACCAGTATGTCAACAACAAGTGCCTTCTTACTAACAATGTCAGCCACCTTTCCAACCTCAAGCCAACCAAACCAATGCAATATATGTTACCAAAGGTCAGAATAAGAAATGCATCCAAAAAAACTAAAAGCGCACATTCACCCCACTTAGAGAACCTTAGGATGTAATATTCTCCTGCATGGCTAGGGCCAACATGATTGTCTATCCTCAGACCCATCCATTTGATGAGTCAACCCCCAAACTAGCCTAGTACAAAGAAAAAAAGTATTTTGATTATCACCATGTCAAGGGACACACTACCATGAAATGCATGAAACTCAAACACTATGTCCAAGACCTCAATGACAAAAATGAGATCACGATCAATGTTCCTACCCAAGCGTCACCTAATGCCAACCTAAAAAATTTATCAAAATGTGTTTCCTCAACACAACACAAGAAAGAACCCAACCAATGCTAATCCACCACCCCAGAATCCAGGCAAGGGACAAGGTGACAATGGTAATAGAAAGGACTACATCACTTCCTATATCAATTACAATAAGTTTTTTGGTTGCATCTCCTAGGTTGAACCCACTTTAAATGTCATACATGTTAAAGGAGATGATATTCAGTGCACAATCACCACATGCAAAGGCCAGATATCTTTTGTCAGTGCTAATCCTATGACCACACCTAATGCAAAGTAAAACCTCCTAGAATACCTTGAGAATACACCTGCCCTAATTTCCATCCTTGAACTTCTTCACACCTCACCTCTCCATCAAGAGATCCTCAAAAATTCCCTCCAAGAAGCACATGTCCCCACAGAAATCAACAATGTTCAGTTCAAGAACCTCGTAGGGAATTTGTCTACATCTTTTACCCTTTCCTTCAAGCCTTCTAACATGTCATCCATTGAGCCAGATCACAATCTTCCACTCTGTATTGCCATAATGGTCAATGAATTTTTTGTCAAGTAGGTCATGATAGATAATGGTTTGGTCCTAAACCTATGCACACTAAAGTTTGTCCAATAGGTGGGGTATACAAAGGAAGATATTTCATATGAAGTCATCACTATGAAATCCTATGACAACTTGGAGCGTACCTTAGAATGTACTATTTTGTTTCCCATCAAGCTGGGCCCTGCAATTCAAGAGACCATTTTCCATGATGTTGATCTTGATCTCCCATACAACATCCTCCTCGGATGACCTTGGATCCATTCCATCAAAGCCATACCTTCCATATAATATCAGTGCATCAAATTCCCACATCAAGGCACTGAAATCACCATCCATGTCGATCCTCAACCCTTCACATACTGTCATGCATTGGAAGTCTCCTTCCCCCATTACACCCACTATCCTAGCATCGACATTGGCACTTCTGTCACCAATTAATCCCGATCCCACTATGATCCAGAGACTATCTTAGCCTCCACCCTTTCCAATGTCAAAATCAACAAAAAAGGTTGTGGAAAATACACCTTAACTGATGTCTTTGTAGTAGGAGCCCTTTCGCTTGATCCACACACCAAAGGGCACCACAGTCATCAAAACAAACCCCATCAAGAAGACCCTAAAGTCAAGAAAATGGGACCATCAACATTTATCTCTCATGGTATTCTAAATAACCAAGAAATGGACCTTGACATTTACAAATGGTTGTACAAGGATCCTCCACCTCCCGACATTGAGCTCCTTGGATATTTCAAGAAAAAATACCCTGAATCTCACAAATGGGCCACTAAACAATGGAAATATTAGGGTGATGGTCTAGGACCTAAAGAAGCTAGTGTGAAAGATCTAATCAAAGCCTCACAAAATCTGCCACATAGAGGCCTCTATTTCAATACCCCTTGTGTGCATATACGAGGACCCAATACCATAATTAGGGGCACCAATTCACCCAATGTTACCATTTTTAACATCTAGGATGAACTCATAGAAATTGAAGACATCCCTGAAGAGGAAGAAAATAAATCCTACGATGATATTTTTGATGATGAAACCTTCCTAGGCAATTATGTCCTTTGTCAACTCACCATTAAGCTAATTGGCCTCCCCATCATCCATCCTGAACTCATAGACTGGGACCAACCAAGTGTGACACACATCGATGAGTTCTAAAGTGAGGAAGCACTCCTAAGATTCATGGGAGCTTCATGCCAATAGTTAGAATGGGGGAAAGAATCAGTGTACGTCTAAAAACTTGATCCCAAGGGATACTTCAAGGAAGAGGAAGTCTTCAGCCACAAAATGAAAAAGAAAAAAGAAAATGATGAGTCCTTTTGTGAAAACCCTTTTGGGGCACATTCTGACTCCAGAAAAGTAAAAAAAAAGGGTGTATCTTCTAGTGAAAACCTCTCTAAGGTGGTAGAAGATGAAAAATTGCATCTTCCCCCTATCCATGACTACATACTAGAGCAGTCATCCATCCTAATCATAGAAACCAAGCCAATCAACTTGGGAATGGAAGAATGCCCAAGGATCACATACATAGAAATGTCCCTAACTAAGGGTGAAAAGCTAGATTTCATGGCACTCCTCCAGAAGGCAACCATCAAATTTTCATGGTCATATGCTCACTTGCCCAGGTTGGATCCAAATCTGGTTGTTCATCACATTGCAGTAGATCCAAATGCAAAGAAAGTCAAACAAAAGCTACACAAGATGCATCTGAAGGTGGCCCTACTGGTAAAGGAAGAACTGGAGAATCTCCTAAAAGAAAAGATGATCTATGCCATTGATTATTTAGAATGGATATCCAACATGGTGCCAATTACTAAACTATAAGGAGAAATCAAAATCTATGTAGATTTTTGAGACCTAAACAAAGTATGACTGAAAGATGATTTACCCCTACCAAACATCAACATCATTGTTGAATTAATAGTATGCCATGAGATGTTATCCCTAACCAATAGTTTTTCAGGGTATAATCAAATTCATATAGCAGAAGAAGACCAACACAAGACAACATTCACAATACCATGGGGCACCTTCTGTTACAATATGATGACATTCATGTTAAAGAATGTAGGAGCTACATATCAAAGAGAAATGATCTCTATCTTCCATGACATGATCCACAAAATACTTGAAGATTACATGGATGACATCCTTGCAAAGTCAAAGAAATGATTAGAATACCTTAATATCCTTGAGCATGTGTTCAATCACCTACATCACTATGGTCTGAAATTGAACCCGAAGAAGTGTGTCTTTGGCATCATATTAGGAAAGCTGTTAGGGTTCATTGTATCATGATGGGGCATCAAGATTGACCCTAAGAAAGTTAAAGAAATTATGGACATGCCTCCATCACACACACTTAAGAAGATAAGGAGCCTACATGGAAAGCTACAATTAATTTGTAGGTTCATATCCTAGTTGATAGACAAGTACCAACCATTCACACATCTACTTCGTAAGGATGCAAGTTTCAAATGGGATCCAATCTGTTAGTGAATTTTTGAAAAACTCAAGGAGTACCTAGCTAACTCACCCATCCCCATGCCACCAACACTAGGATTTCATCTCGTTCTATACATCTCAGCAACCACAATAGCACTCAGAGCACTCTTGGAATCACTTGATGATAATGGAAAAGACTGATCCATCAATTATATTAGCCAAACACTTGTTGGCTATGAGATAAACTATTCACCCATGGAAAAAGTGTAGCTTGCAGTGGTTTTTGCCACTCAAAAACTTCAACACTACATGCTAACTCACACAATAAATCTTATCTCCATGGTGGATCCATTTAAGTACCTTCTCTTGAGAATGACACTTTCAGGCTGAATGAAAAAATGGGTTATGCTCTTAAGTGAATTCAATATACAATACATCAACAAAAAATAAATAAAGGGAAAAGTCATCATAGATCTATTGGAGATTTTCCAGCAAGCCATATTGTTGACTGTATGTTTGTCATTGATGACAACATATGGTAAGTAGCATGCATGGAATCCTGATGGAGAGAACCTTGAGCATATGTTGCATGGATATTTTATCAGCATGATACCATACACACAAAGGTTGACTTTGAGTAAAGACAATAGTACAGTTGTGTTTATCAGTGAGTGTTTCTGACAGGTCCCAACAATAGTTTTGTATATGATTTGCAGTACAGTTGTAGTAGAGCCTTGTGTGTTTATATTTATAATGTAGACATATGTATGATGTTATGTTCATGGACGCAGAGTCAGATATGTAGTACAAGTTGAGTTATGAAGTCTCTAGTTGACAATAACAGTTTCCTGAGTCTATCTGGAAGAGCCAATAGTGTTTATATGATTATGGTACTTGCATCAATTATCTTGATATGCGCACTTGGATTTATGTTAAGAGAAGAGTTAAGAATGTTTGGTTAAGAGTGCATGATTTAATTCAGCATGAGAAGAAAGTTGGAGTTAATTTGGTGGAGCCAACTATGTATAGCATTGCATCTACTCACATGGAATTGTGTAGTCCTAATTTATGTTGCATGCTTAGTAGAGCTGACTGAGTTGTTAGTAGAAAGTTATATTGTTTCTCTAATATGATTTCAAGATGGTTCTAACAGGACAACTTGATTTTATCATTTAGAGGAAAGATATTTATAGGTAGTCATTTGTGATTGCTAAGCATGGCCTATTGTTGAAAGAGAAGAGAAGAGCAGAGAGTGTGAAGTATTGAGTCATCAGCATAAGGTCTATGTGACATAGTAGAGAGTATATTCTATTCATTGGCACTGATGAAGACTAAAGGTCTATGTGTAGTTCACCAAGATCTAGATATAGTGTGTATCTATTAAAAAGAAGGTTGCATCCTTCAACCCTTTGAGTAGTGTGCTCTCAGATAGTGCTTCCTCACCCCTAATAGGGTCTGACGCTTGACCAAGTTACTATACTTATTACATTGTAAAGATCAACTCCTAACAAGGTTGTAAGATCTTCTAACATGGATCATAATAGACTAGTGCAGTTTTTAGTGGGTGTCAATTCACACTGGGGTTTTTACCTATTTAGGTTTCCCCATAACCAAAATTGTGGTGTTGTGTTAAGTGTTCTTTCATTTTGTTTATGCTTAATGTTCTTATATACTTAATTGGATAAAGAATTGAATCTTGTAGATAACTGATTCAGGCCAACCTCTCAGTTATCCCTTGGGACTATTCCTAATAATTGGTATCAGAGCCAAGTGCCTCAAAGAGAAAGTTTAACAACTTGAGGTTGATCAGATGGCATTCTTTAGAAAAGAAAGTACTAAGTTTGATGGAGAGAACTATCTAGATTTGAAGAACAAAATGATGACACATTTGTAGTGCATTGCCTTTGAGATTTTTGAAGTAGCTACCAAAGAAGTTGAGATTCCTTCACTAAAAGATCTTGCAAAAGAAGATGCAACCTTGAAGAAAAAGGAGATGTTCACTTCAAATGCTATTGCCAAAGAAGCCCTTATGAACACCCTATCTGACAGTGAGTTTTCAGAGATCAAGAAAATGGACAAAGCCTATAATATGGAAATACCTAGAAGACATGTTTGAAGGAGATATTCAAGAAAAGAATACATGCAAAAAGACATGGAAGAAAAGATACAATACATTAGAGATGCTACTTGATGAGAATGTTAGAGCCTACAATCAAAGGATTAATGAAGCAGTTGCAAGAATCAGAAACAATGGTGGAGAATTTTTGAAAGAAGACATAATGGATAAATTGATGACTACCTTGACACCAGAATATGACAACAAGATATGCCTCCTAGATGAAACTATGTAGTCCACATAAGACTTTAAAAGAGAGACTTTAATCAGCAAGCTTTCAGCCTTTGAGATATCAAGATTGAAGACAGAGCCTAAAAGTGAAACAACATTCAAAGCTTCAGTCCATGGTAAGAAATATTTGAACACCTCTAGTAATTTTGATGATGATGATAAAGAGAAAATACTAGATGATTTCATTTCTATGATTGCTAAAAGAGAAAATAAAGGAAAAGGAAATATGAAGGTCAATTACCATTCAAATGCTTCTCATGTAATAATATTGGTCACTTTGCATCCAAGTATCCTAAAAGAGTTACGAAGTTCAAAAATAACTACAAGCCTAAGTATAAAAATGAATGTTACTATGCTGGAGATGGAGTATCAAATGAAGAATAAGTAGAGGATGGAATTGGATTCATTTCTCTTGAAGATGAAAAGAATGCACAAGAGTTAGCACTGATTTCACAAGCTGACATCAGGACAGATTGGATCATTGACCGTGGTTGATCACACCACATGACATGAGACACAGATAGATTTGTACATCTGGATAGATACAAAGGAGGCATGGTTATATTTGGAGACAACACTCCTAAACCTATCATTGGTAGAGGAGCCATCACCTTGGATGGAAAGAACAACACTGATGATGTTCTATATGTTGATGGTTTGCAACATAACCTACTAAGTGTTGGACACTTACTTAACAAAGGTTACCAGTTGGAGTTCAAAGATAATAAGCACATAATTAACAACAAGGAAGGTGAAATGATTGCATCAGGCTCAAAGACTAAAGATAATGTTTCTCAACTTAATCTTGAAGCAAGTTGTTTTGTTGCTAAAGTAGATGACAGTTGGTTATGACACAAAAGACTATGTCATATCAATTTTGATAACATAGTAAAGATAAGTAATGTAAAGGTAGTAAGAGATCTTCCTAGCATTGCAAAAGTCATTGATGCAATATGTAGGGAATGTATGATGGGAAAGCATGTAAGGATTTCATTCAGAAGCAAGCATAATTCGACAGAGAACAAGTTGAATTTGATACATACAGACCTATGTGGACCAACTCAAACAAGATCATAATATGGTGAAAGGTATTTCATTTTGTTTGGTAATGATTATTCTAGAATGATATGGGTTGTGTTCTTAAAAGATAAATCAAAATCATTTGACAAGTTCAAAATATTCAAAGCTAAGCTTGAAAATGAGTCTAGATTGAAGATTAAATGTCTAAGATCAGATAGAGGAGGAGAGTTCACCTCTGAGAGATTTTATGAGTACTACAAAGAACATGGGATAAAAAGATAGCTAAGTGCTCCTAGAACCCCTCAGTAGAATGGAATTTTAGAAAGAAGGAATAGGATAATTCTTGATGCAACGTGCACCATCATGATTGAAGGAAAGGTCACACACACCTATTGGAGAGATGTGGTCAATACTCCAGTCTATACTATCAATAGAATTCAATTAAGGCTAGGCATAGACAAGACACCTTATGAGCTATGGTTTGGGAATGTACCTACAGTCAAATACTTCAAAATCTTTGGAAGAAAGTGTTACATCAAGAGAGATGAAGCCATTGGCAACTTTGATCCAAGAAGTGATGAAGGTATTTTTCTTGGTTACTCTATAAAAGAAAAGCTTATAGATGTTTTAATCTAAGATTGAAGAAGATCATTGAAAGTGCTCATGTTAAGATTGATGAGAAGTTCATGATTCAAGAAAGATATCATGATTATGAACCTATGATTGAAGAAGAACCTAGACCTACCAGTAGTGAAGCAGTTGTTGAAGAAATGTTTGACAACATAGATGTTCTATTCAATGAACCTGAAACAAGTGAGGAAGAAACAAAAAAGGTAGATGAGAAAGTCACACCTAATATTCCTAAATTCACATCTAGATATCATTCAAAGGAAGATATCATTGGAGATCATAGTAGAAGAGTCATGACAAGATCAAAAGAAAAGAGTTCCACAGCAAATGAAGAGGTATGTTTACTATCATAGATTGAACCCTTAAGTGTTGAAGATGTATGTAATGATTTAGATTGGCATGAAGCAATGAAAGAAGAGTTAGATCAGATAATTAAGAATGACACATGGACATTGATCCCTAGGCCTAGTGATAAGAATTTAATTGGAACACAATGGATATTTAGAAATAAGATCAATGAAGATGGAACAGTGGTAAGAAAAAAAGGAAGACTAGTGTGTAAAGGATATGTGCAAAGAGAAGGCATTGATTATTCAGATACATTTACCCCTGTAAGAAGATTGGAAGCCATAAAGTTATTTCTAGCCTATGCTACCTTCAAAGATTTTAAGGTATACTAGATGGATGTTAAGTCAGCATTCCTAAATGGAGAATTGAAGGAAGAAGTATACATAGAGTAGCTTGAAGGATTCACCTTATCAGATAGACCTGATATGGTATGTAGATTAAAGAAAGCCCTCGATGGACTTAAGAAAGCCCCTAGAGCATGGTATGAAAGACTGATGGATATTTGACAAAGATTGGATTCAAGAAAGGAGCAACATATTGTAATTTATTTATAAGAGAAACATTTGATGGATTATTGTTAGTTGCCATATTTGCTGATGACATTATCTTTGGTGGTAATGACAAGCTTAGTGTTGAATTTTCTAAGGAGATGCAAAGGGAATTTGAGATGAGCATGATTTGACCTATCAAGTACTTTTTAGGATTGAATGTGCAACAAACAGACAAAGGTATATTCATAAATCAGACCAAGTATGTGAAAGAGATCTTGAATAAATTTAAGATGGATGATTGCAAGCCAATAAGCACCCCTATGATAACAAGATGTAAGCTTTCAAAAGAAGATGACTCACCAACAATAGACATAACCTTGTATAAGTCTATGATTGTTAAACTTATATATCTTACTAAAACTAGACCAGACATTTCTAATGTAATTGGTATTGTTGGAAGATTTGTAGTAGAACCTAAGAAAATTCATCTCATGGTAGTAAAAATAATATTCAGATACTTGAATGACACCTTAGACTATGGTTTGTGGTATCCCAATTCATAGAATGTCAAGCTTTATGTATATACAAATGCATATTGGGTAGGATGTGTGGATGATAGAAAGAGTACCTCAAGAGGAGCAATATTTATTGGTGATAGACTTGTTACTTGGACAAGCAAAAAGAAAAATTGTATCTCTCAGTCAACAGTAGAAGTAGAGTATGCAGCAGCAACATTGAATTGTTCTACAATTGTGTGGGTCAAGTAGATGATAAAATATTTTGGTATTCAGATTGATTACCCTATTGTTATTCATTGTGATAAAACTAGCACTATAAATATGTCAAAGAACCATGTGATGCATAAAAAGAAAAAAATGAATTTGAGATAAAATATCACTTCCTAAGAGAGAAAGTAGTAGAGAAAGAAATAAAGGTGGACTATGTGAGCACAAAAGATCCACTAGCAGACATATTCATAAAGCCTTTACCTAAGGATACTTTTGAGTATCTCAGGGAGAAGCTAGGAGTAATTCCCTTCCCTAAATCTGATTTGAGATAGCAGGAATGCATCAGTCCTTAGTGTCTGATGAGAGGTTGACTAGTCTACTTCAGGAGTAGTACTGGTGCTTAATTGTTTTGCACCCTTTACCATTGATGTCAAAGGGGGAGTATATAGTCATGAAAAATAGTAAAGGAAGTTTTGCTGAGGAAATGGAGAATGTTATAAAAGAATTGCAGCAAGGGGGAGTGAGTACTTAGCAAGAACGAAAAAAATAGTAAGAGATGGAGGATTCATCCTTGGAGAAGTTTTTTTGAGGAGATGGAGAATATTATAAAAAGATTGTACATTTGGATTGGTGGTGTTTTCCATTCTATATGTTGCCATCAATGCCAAAGGGGGAGATTGTTGGAGATTTTCCAGCAAGCCAGATTGCTGACTGTATGTTTGTCATTGATGACAACATATGGTAAGTAGCATGCATGCAAGCCTAATGGAGAGAACCTTGAGCATATGTTGCATGGATATGTTATCAGTATGATACCATAGATGTAGAGGTTTACTCTAAGTAAAGATAGTAGTATAGTTGTGTTTATCAGTGAGTGTTTCTGATAGGTCCCAAGAATAGTTATGTATATGATTTGTAGTACGGTTGTAGTAGAGCCTTACGCATTTATATTTATGATGTAGAAATATGTATGATATTATGTTCATGGACACAGAGTCAGATATGTAGCACAGGTTGAGTTATGAAGTCTCTAGTTGACAGTCATAGTTTCTTGAGTCTATCTGGAAGAGTTGATAGTGTTTATATGATTGTGGTAGTTGCACCTATCATCTTAGTATACACACTTGGAACTATGTTAAGAGAAGAATTAATAATGTTTGGTTAAGAGTGCATGATGTAATTCAGCATGAGAAGAAAGTTGGAGTTAATTTGCTGGAGCCAGCTGTGTGTAGCGTTGCATCTACTCACATGGAGTTGTGTAGCCCTAATTTATGTTGCGTGCTTAGTAAAGCTGATTGAGTTGTTATTATAAATTTATATTGTTTCTCTAATATGATTTCAAGATGGTTCTAATAGGTCGACTTGATTTTATCATTTAGAGGAAAGATATTTATAGGCAGTCATTTTTTATTGCTAGGCATGGCTTATAGTTCAAAGAGAAGAGAAGAATAGAGAGTGTGAAGTATTGAGCCATCGACAGAAGGTCTATGTGACATAGTAGAGAGTATATGCTATTCATTGGAACTGATCAAGATAATAGGTCTATGTGCAATTCACTAAGATCCAGATATAGTGTGTATCTGTTAAACAAAAGGTTGCAACCTTCACCCCTTTGAGAAGTGTGCTCTAGGATAGTTCGTCCTCACCCCTAATAGGGTTAATTGTAAAAGACTCCTAATAGGGTCTAACCCTTGACCAAGTCACTGTAATTGTTGCATTGTAAAGATAAACTCCTAATAGGGTTGTAAGATATTCTAATAGAGATCATAATACACTAGTGCAGTTCTTAGTGGGTGTCAATTCCCACCAGGGTTTTTACCTATTTGGGTTTCCTCGTAACCAAAATTATGGTGTTGTGTTAAGTTTTCTTTCATTGTGTTTATGCTTAATATTCTTATATACTTAATTGGATAAAGAATTGAATCTTGTAGATAACTAATTCACCCCCCCTCTCAGTTATCTCTTGGGACTATTCCTAACAAGATCATCTAGCTGAAGCACCTCTGGTAGATGCATACCTGTTAGTAATAGAGTTTCCTAATGAACATCTCCACATGGTTGAAGAACAACCAATGTGGAAACTATAATTTGATGGATAATAAACATCTCATGGATCAGGAGCAAGAATCCTCTTTGTTACCCCCCAAGGAGATTACATCCCCAAGTTATTTAAGTTGGGATTCCCTTGTACAAAAAATATTGTGGAATATAAGGCACTCATCTTAGGCCTCAAAAAAACTATCCAATGGATCATAATATAACTACAAGTGTTCAATGATTCACAACTAATCATTAAATAGGTCTTGGATGAGTTTCAAACAAAAGATGACAAGTTGTTACCATACAAAGAGCTTGTGGATAGGCTAAAGGAACAATTCATAAGCTTACATTTCACACAAGTACCCAGGCTTCAGAAAAAACATGCAGACACCATGAAAACTATTAGATCAATACTGGAAATACCTTGAGATTCAATGCAATACATATTCTTAGTCAAGAAGCTACACACAAATACTTATGAGAATGGTGATTTTGAAATGGTGTGCATTTTGGTTGGTCCTCAGTTCCCATGGTACCATGAAATCCATGCTTATCTAAAGAATGGTATCATATCCCCTCACCTCACAAACACCCAAAGCTAGAACCTTATTCACAAAGCTTCCTACTACACTCTTGTAGCCAACACCCTATATCATCATGGATATCACAACATCCTCTCTCGGTATTTATATTCAAATGAGGTTATCCTTGGTTTACAAGAGGTTCATAATGGAAGTTGCAGTGTCCACATGAGTGAAATGGTCCTAGAAAAGTAGTTGCTGAGAGCTGGTTATTATTGACTGATAATGGAGCACAATGCATCTGAGTTTGTAAAGAAGTTCCTACCATGTCAACAACATGCTAATCTGACCCATGCTTCAGCATAAGACTTGCATCCAATTGCACCACCATGGCCTTTTTCATGTTGGGGCTTTGACCTCATTGGTTTGATCACTCCCCTTTCTTCCAATTGACATTAGTATATCATAACTGCCACTAAACATTTCACAAAATGGGTTGAAGTAATTCCTCTCACCCTAACTATAGGCATTTAGGTATCTAAGTTCATCCTTTACCATATCATCTACCACTTTGACATCCCTTCCACCATTTTCATAGATCATGGCACACCTTTTGAAAATCAACATGTGGATGATCTATGTGCCATATTCCACATCCATAACCATTTCTCCAATCCATACTTCCCTCTGGGAAATGATCAAGATGAGGCAACCAATAAAACCATTCTCAAAATCCTCAAAAATATTGTTAATGATTCTGGTCATGACTGGCATCTCCAAATAAATCTCACCCTCTGGGCTTACCACACTTCATTCTGCACCCCCATAGGCAATAGTCCATACCCCCTAGTATAAGGTGTTGATGTCATCTTACCAATCAAGTTCAAGCTTCCTTCATTACACGTGTCCATGAAGAGCTATACCACTAATGAAGACTATCATGTGGTAAGCCTTACTAGTTGGACCTATTAGATGAGAAGAGGCAACATGCTTATGATCACCTCTTTGTGTACTAGAATTGACTCAAAAGAGGATACAAAAAAAGGTACACCCACAATGGTTCTAGGTGGGTGACATGGTACATAAAGAAAATTAGAAGGTGTAAGAAAACTGAGAAAAGAAAGACAAGTTTGAACCTACTTGGTTGGGTCTTTATATTGTCGCATCTTGTATTGGCTTAGGAGCCTATTAGCTATCTACACCAGAAGAGGAGACCTTGAATGATCCCATTAATATCATCCATCTGAATTGATTTTATGATTGAACCATCTTTTATATATCTGAAAAAATCCCTAATTGTTTTTTAAATGTCCTAAGAAATCATTGTCTTGGTGAAAGCTTGGTAAATAGGTGCCCTGATAATATAAAAAACATTCAAAGAAATCCAAAAAAATAAATTAAAAAAATGAAAAGATTAAAGAGAAATAATCCTCCAATGGTGAAACCTTAGCAATCAAGAACCTTGGGCACGTATGTTGGTGAAAACCTAGAAACATGTGTTATACATAGTGGACTGTATCATTATTTATCAAAATCTCATTCCATGACCAAACATGCCTTCATCCATCATCTTTTTTCCTACAATCCATCTGTAAATCCCTATTCACAAGGTGTTTCCATCCTTGCATTAGAAATATTAGATTACTATCCAATATCCCGAGTAGTGTATATAGTTGTCATTTGTTGATCTATCCTAATCCTTGAGCTTTGTAAAGTGTCAAATGTATATAGTGTCATGTCTCGTGCTCATAAAATATTGTTAAAGGTCTCTTGTAGATATCTTTGTTTGTATCATAGAAACATAGTCAATTGTGTTTCCCTACCAAGTCACATTTCACAACAAATACTGCAACAAGAAATTCTCCATCATTGTGGTTATCTTGAAGTCTTTTATTGCTATCAAGACTCAATTTACAACCAATCTCGCCAACCAAGTCCTTGTAGGATGCATCCTTCCTCATGTTTGACCTAATCCCAACATCCCTCAGTCATTCAATCCCTTTTGGAAAAGGATGTCTTTTGGATTTATCACTTTGGTTTCAAATCTTTTTTTGGTTCTTGTTAATCTTTTTCAGCTTCATGTTGTCCCTCTCCTCAAGGTTGCCATGATCTTTTATATCATGTCGCACTACGAATGAGGGAAATTTTGGGGCAAGTTTCTTTTGATCTTCTTGCTTCTATCTATGATTCTATTGGATATGACCCTTGCACATCTTGCATGTGATATTTGCGGTTACATGGTGCACTTGGGAAATGTCTTTTGTTTGTGGGTTCTCTAGTATTGTTTCCGCCATGGATATACCTGGGCCCATGTATGATGTTGGGGAAACCCTTGCATGTATTTTTTGTGTTAGTCCTATGAAATGCTAGTGATGTGGCCTCATTTTCCTAGTAACCTATTGGCAAGTTGACTATACTGATCTATATGACTTAGTATAGTCTTTTCATTATGGCAAAAAAGTCATATAGCAGTTTGGAGACAACGCACTTGATGGGAAGATAAAAAATTAGCTAAGTGTTGAAGACTGGATAGTGTACAAAGTTCCTAAAGCTCAAAGCATTAGCGCACATGTGTACAACTAAGTTATGGTGTGCACCTTGGAAGTTAAGTTGGTTAGACTATATTCATGCTTAGTCTATGAGTGCATGATCAGATATGCATGAGAAAGATACATACAATTGAAGTTACATAGCCAGTGTGTGCCAGTGAAGAATAGAGTAAGCAACTGACTATTAGCAGTTTGAGTTGTGGTTATATTATAATGATGTAAAGGCTATGCACCTATTTTAATTAGGTTGCTGACATGTATATATGTTTTTTTGTAAACATGCTTGAGCCAATTCAATTGGAAGTGTTGTATGTAATAGGTTTAAGGGTCGACCTAGTTGTTTATTTTCTATGCGCATATAAATATGAGATGCACCCATTGTAATTAATATTTTATTTGATAGAGAGTTTTCACAAGTAGAGAAGAAGTGTGTGAAGAGACTATAAGATGTATTAGATCTTTGCAAGAGGTCAAAGCATCAGTGCATCAAAGGAATTAATCTGACAAGCAATGTCACAGTAACAGTTCATCCAACAGATATAGTGTATCTAAGATCATAAGGTTTTAGCCTTCACCACTTGAGTAGTGAGCTCTAGGATAGTGCATCCACTCCCCTAATAGGGACTATTGTAAAAGACTCCTAACAGGGTCTGACTCTTGACAAGTTCTACTATACTTAATGCATTGTAAAGAAACTCCTAACATGGTTAAGGATCTTCTAACAAGGATTATAAAACACTAGTATAGAATATTTGTGGGTGTCAATTCCCACTGTGGTTTTTTCCTATTTGGGTTTCCCCATAATCATATTAGTTTTATGTGTTGATTTCATGTTTCATGTTCATTTCAGTACTTAAACATTTAAGTTCAGTGTAAAGAATAAGTAAAAAGATAAAATATAGTGAACATTGATTCACCCCCCCTCCCTCTCAGTGTTCCCATTCCTAACAATTGGTATCAAAGCTCTGGTCCTCAGCAAAGAAGTTTAACCACTTGATGAGATCATGGAAAAAGTAGAAATGAAACATCTGAAAAGAAATCTTGAAGTTGCTCTTGAAGACTTGGACAAATCTGAAAGAGAAACTGAAGAACTAATGGAAAAACTCAGTGATGCTCAATTAGTCATCAAAAGGCTAAGGAAAGATTTGAAAGAATGCTCTACCAGTGATCTAGGGACAATGGTCAAGAAGGTGAATGAAAAAAATAAATCCTTAAAAGAACAACTTGAAGAATTTGATGATAAGATGACTAACAATCAGGAAGTCTATGATGAATAGGTCAAAGAGAACCTTCAACTGAATGAAGAATAGGAAATATTAGAGCTAAGAAACAACAAGGAAATCTTGGAATTTGAATTGAAAGAGGCTAAGAATCACAATAATAAATTACACACTAGTTCTAATTTGATATAATCTTAGTTGTATGCAAGAAGAGCTAAAGGAGATACTAGATGCATTGGATACAATGAATAAAAAAATTAGATTGACAACATGCGAGCAAGAATGAATGCACAAAAAGACTCTACTAATACTAAGAAGAATGAAGATCAAACTAAAAATAATGGTGAACCACCTAAGAATGAGTGCAAGCTAGTAGACTGCACTTGTTATGCATGTAACAAGCATGGACACATAGCAAGGAACTATACATAGGTAAGACCTTTCAATGGTTACTATTATTCATGCAATAAATTTGGTCATAGAGCTATGAATTGCAAGACAAGTCAAAAGAACAGGACTCATAATCAAGAAAATCAGACTCAATCAAATGTAAGAAGTTCTCAGAATGTTACATGTCAGATATGTAATTATAATGGTCACTCAACTAAACAATGTAAGATGATGACTCATGTCAATGCACCGAGGAATATAAGGCCTCCAATCATTTGTCACTCTTGTAACAAGGCTGGATGCATCTCAAAGTTCTATAGATCAAGGACGTAAGGTCAGGACAGCCATAAAAATATTGAAGAACCAGTATTGGATCCCGAAGGAGAAGTCAATTTTGTGAAAGCCTCAAATAATGTGACCATGATTTGGTTAGAAGAAAAGAAGGATAAGGTTGATGAGTATGTATTGGATGCATCCATAGTGGACACACCCTCTACATATGGATGAATGGCCCTTAGGGTCACAGGGGAGCTAATTTATCTCTAGACCCCTGCATGGCTGGTATACTCACTCTCAGAGTATGCACCTTTGGACTTAAGCTTTTTGAGACTAAGGAAACCTTTGTGCAAGAGCCAGCCTGGTTTACATGATAAGCATTAATGGCATAATTTCTACTTTAAAGTACACAAAAGTTAGAAGATCTCTCATTGCATTTGAATCAAGAGTGATTGAAGAGCAGAAGAGCCTTAGCAATTGATTGAGAAGGATTGCAGTTTGATTCATCAAGTGATTTGGTGTGCATTTGATTGGTTGCAAAAACCCTAGTTTATCGCACCAATTCAGAATCTCTTAGAAACCTTTGTGAAAGTGATACACAAGTAAGTGATGGCTACTCCTATAGTATTTGATGTTGCAGAGAAGAGAAGATATGTATTTAAGAGGCATCCATTTAAATCTACACTAGATGACCTAGAAGGGGCATTCTCCCACATGCCTATGGGCATTATGTATGTCAAGGACATTAGGGCATACATCTACTATAAGAAAGAACCAATAGGATTGGACAAATTAAGGGCGCACATGGAAACTATGTTAAAACCAGACAAAGCCTTCATGGATGAGTATGCGCGGTGGGATAATCACCCTATAGTGGAGTATGCTATGGCATATGAGTTCTATGAATCATAATGGATCAAGATTCTTTTGAGCAGGATTCATGATGACCTATTTTGGATAGGTGAAGTGTCGGTCAGAATTACCAGTGACCTAATTCATGAGATGATAGGCCTCTCAAGAA
This sequence comes from Chamaecyparis obtusa, assembly GCA_027943335.1. Lineage (NCBI taxonomy): Eukaryota > Viridiplantae > Streptophyta > Pinopsida > Cupressales > Cupressaceae > Chamaecyparis > Chamaecyparis obtusa. Next base: position 2,010,644 of record BSBK01004733.1, read on the forward strand.
TAGGTGCCATCCTTCCAGTGGGTAAAGATGTGAGGAAGATTGTTGAACAGACTTGCAAGTCAAGGAGTGATAGGCACAGAATGACCATAGAGGATATTGAGAAAAATGGCATCAAATTAATGTCTATGATACTTGGATATAGGTTTCAACACACCAGCAAGGTAAACAGTGTGTCTGTAGCCACAATTCTTGCACCCATAAGAATTTTTAATGAAAATGGAGAGTTCAACCTCTGTGAGATCTTGCGCGCATAGCTAATTGACAACATCAAGGCAATCAAGCATGATAAAACAAAGATATTCAGGTTTGGGTCCCTAATTATCTATATGTACTTCCATATTGTTGGAAAGGTGTCAAATTCATACCTAGACAAGACTATTCCTACCATGCCTCAAATATATTTCAAGGCATCTACAAAGATCACTCTAAGAGACTACATGACACTAGAGTTGAAGACATTCAGGGTCAAAATGTAGATGAGGTACAGGATACCAGAGAACATTGTTGATAAATACAAGGACACTATTTGTTTTATGGTTGAGACAGACACAACATGCATGGAGGTAGTTGAACCAAGAACAAAGTGGATTCATCCACTAGGATATGAATTGGAAGAACCTATTCTAGAGGCATATTATCAAGTTTTGTTAGCAGCACCTAAAGACCCCAATGAGCCAAGATGGGGAACCTATGAGGAGAAGACAAGAGAGATAGATGCCAAATGGAACAACGCAACAACAAAGAGGAAGGTCGCCAAGGTTACCTCTGAGATCTTGAGAATACATGGAGTGTCTCAAGAAGACCTAGACAAAGCAAGGGAACAAAAGATTTCTTTGGAATTAGAAAGCATGGATGCAGCAAAGGCAGAATCAGATGATCCTAAGTTGAAGAAAGTGAAGATTGAAAAATCTGATGAACAAAAGGGTAAAACTAATGTTACTCCTTCTGCACCCAAAGAAACCATTAACCTTACTACTCCTTCTGAGTATAAGGCAATACAAAAGATGAAGAAAGAGATCGACATTGGTCATCCATCCTCAAGAGTAACAAGGAACAAAAAGAACTCACAAGCACCTCCTGAAGTAAGTTTCAAACCTAGTCTCAATGTGCTAAGTGCAAGAATAATTGATGAGGGAAGAATTGATCAAGTAGGAAAGTTTTATGAAAAATATAGTGAGATAGACAAATCTAAGATACATGTTATCATAGTCAAACACATGCTGAAGTTTAAGAAGACAGTCATGGAACTCAAGACTATGATCCCTGATAATGTGTGGAACATCCTAGAATTCCAAAAGAGACAGGCTATTGAAGAAGATCTACAGATAAGGTAAAAGATTCTAGATGATACCCTTCTTGTATGTTCTTTAGAGGAAAAGTCTTTGTTGTTAGACTTAGTAAAGCCACATCTTAGAACCAAGTCAAGGACTTTTCACATTATGGACAAGAACTGTGATCTTGTTGCTAAGGAAATAGAGAAGGCATTTAAGAAAGTATTCATGAATAGGAACATATATCCAGCTACTACATCCCTAGCACAAGTACCCTTAAAGGAAGTCAAGGTGGAAGAGCCCACTAATGCATCAGTGATAGCTCCTCAGGACTCGACGCCTATAGTAGAAACACAAACAGAGGTAGATAAGTCTACGCCCATAACAGAGTCACTAAAAGATAGCACCATTATCATTGATAATGTTGAGATAGCCATGGCGACCACTAACATTGAGTTGGAAAAGTTTGAAGAAGATTTTGTGAGCACACAAGAAGCTAAAATCTTATGCAGTAACACTCCTCCTACTCATCAAGAAGAAATATTGATTGAGGATATAACAAATGAGCAAGAAGAAGAAAAGATGGAAGAAAAGAAAGAAGGAGAAAAAGAAAAAGAAGCTAAAAAAAATAAGAAGAAGAAGAGGTAAAAGGAAGTGAACAAAAAGATGAAACATTAGCTGAAGAAATCAAGGTAAAATGAGAAGTGATGAATAGCACTCCCATCACTCCCTCAACAACATTGTTATCAAGCTTGACACCTGACACAACCAGTTTGGATTCATGGGGAGAAGAAGACCTGATTAATTTGAATGTCTTAGCCATGGAGAAGGCCAAGGAGAAAAAACTGATGAGGAATCCCCTCCTTGTAGAATCAGTAAACATGACCTAAGCTCACTAAAGGTTGGTCAAGCATCCCTAAAGGAGTTTGTAGCAAAAGGAAGAAAGATCATTGCTGAATGTATGAACCAAGACAAGTTAACTAGTGATCTATAAAAAAAGGTACAAGAGGTAGAAGTCATGATAGACAGCATAAGGAAATAAGTAGAAGATCCATTTGTTGATGTGAACATGTGCAACAATGTCTACCAAGGATAGCTAGATAAGATTGAGAAGGCAGAAAATGAGATGATCAATATAAGGGTTAGGCAGACTCAGCTAAGGAATGCTCTTGTGCCCTCATTAGACATACTAAATAAGAATATCAAGGAGATCGATGCCACCATGGTGACATATGATCAAGGTCCTAACACTGATTTGGAGAAGATGGAGAAGCTATAGTATGCTTTATGCCCCCATCTATAGATTGTAAATTCACTTATCACATTTTGGAAGAAGGAGATCCAAAATCTCCAGATTGCATATCCAAATTTTCTATCACAGTAAGTTTTTGTAGATTCAATTTTGACACACCTTTGTCATTAATGTCAAAGGGGGAGTATGTGTAGAATATGGATTATAGATATGTATAAGGAGATATAAGATAGAAAGATATGTATAGGGAGATATAAGACAACAGTTTTTTGTATTAAGGACAGTTAGCAACTTGGCCATATTCCTTTGTTTCCATCAATGACAAAGGGGGAGATTGTTGGAAAGTTGACTATACTGATGTACATGACTTAGTATAGTGTTTTCATTATGGAAAAAAAGTCATATAGTAGTTTGGAGTTAGCGCACTTGATGGGAAGATCAGAAATCAGCTAAGTGTTGAAGACTAGATAGTGTACAGAGTTCCTGAAGCTCAGAGCATCAATGCACGTGCATATGACCAAGTTATGGTGTGCACCCTAGAAGTTAAGTTGGTTAGACTATATTCATGCTTAGTCTATGAGAACATGATCAGATATGAAAGTATGAGAAAGATACAGATAGTTGAAGTTACACAGCCAATGTGTGCTAGTGAAGAATAGAGTAAGCAACCGACTGTTAGCATTTTGAGTTGCGGTTATATTATAATGATGTAAAGGCTATGTGTTGATTTTAATTAGGTTTTTGACATGTATATATGTTTTTTTTTAAACACGCTTGAGCCAATTCAATTGGAAGCGTTATATGTAATAGGTTTAAGGGCCGACCTAGTTGGTTATTTTGTATGCACATATAAATATGAGATGTGCTCATTATAATTAATATTATATTTGATAGAGAGTTGTGATAAGTAGAGTAGAAGTGTGTGAAGAGACTATAAGATGTATTAGATCTTTTCAAGAGGTCAAAGGATCATCACATCAAAGGAACTAATTTGACAAGCATTGTCACAGTAACAGTTCATCCAGAAAATATAGTGTGTATTTGAGATCAAAAGGTTTTAGCCTTCACCACTTGAGTAGTGAGCTCTAGGATAGTGCATCCACTCCCCTAATAGGGACTATTGTAAAAGACTCCTAAAAGGGTCCAAGCCTTGACAAGGTCTACTATACTTAATGCATTGTAAAGAAACTCCTAACAGGGTTAAGGATCTTCTAACAATGATCATAAAACACTAGTACAGAATATTAGTGGGTGTCAATTCCCACAAGGTTTTTACCTATTTGGTTTTCCCCATAATCATATTAGTGTTATGTGTTGATTTCATGTTTCATGTTCATTTCAGTACTTAAGCATTTAAGTTCATTTTAAAGAATAAGTAAAAAGATAAAATACAGTGAACATTGATTCACCCCCCCCCCCCCCCTCTTAGTGTTCCCATTCCTAACATAACCTTGGCAAGTCCCTTATGTTTCTATATCAAACTAAATTCTCAAAATACATTGTCGTATTCCATCTTGGAGTACCCCACGCTTAAGCTTTGAGAAAATCTCCCTATCAATCCATAGCTCCAAATCCTATCATCAATCCAAGAAAACATCCTAACAAATCCACAACCTTCCAATCGCTAGCTCCAAACCCCCTCCATTCATTCATTACATGTGTACCTATCTCTATCATCCATCCTCTCATCCTGATGCAAACCTGAAAACCACACATTCCCATTCTAATCTTTAACCCATGGCTTTTGATTGTGTAAAACATCCTTCCCACCTATCCCATCCCGTCTCTCACAGTGAGGGTTTAGTTAGATAGTGATATGCTACATATGCCACCTCCATTCCCTCCCCCATGGTCATTCACTTGCATCCCATCTCATGTGCATTATCATCTACATTTAAATTGCATATAATTTCACAAATCATTTAGGTTGCATTTAATTGCATTATCATGTAACTTGCATTTAATTTCCTTAACTTTCATCATTTAGATTGCACTTAATTTAATTATCATTTACAGTTGCATTTAGTTTCATTATCATTGTCTCTCACATTTCAAATTACATCTACATTGCATGTAGTTACATGTAGTTTCATACATTTTCATCTTTAAAATAATGTAGTTGCATTCATCTTATTTCACATCCTTAAATCATTAATTCAACTCATTTTAGGTTCATCAAAATCACTTTAAATTCCTTTCCCATAATTCAAATCATTTAAGTTGCATTGTTAAATTCATCTTGCATAAATCCTTTTAGTTGCAATGCTAATAATTTAGTTCATTTAAATCTTGCATTGTTCTGATTACTGTAAAAATAGGTTTTGAAGGGACCCGAAACCCTTTACAACTTAAGGAGCAAAAGTGAGGAAACATTAAGCATAAATAGAAAAAGACAAGACATACAACAATGATCTACCCATACTAGGGGCTACAAAGCTAACAGAGAAACCCTGCCAAAAAGATAGCAAAAGACACAAAAAAACCAGCAGGAGCACCAGGCTACAAAACCACAACTTTTTCATCCAGCGTTTTCTCCATCTTGGCCTAAATGTTATCCATCCTTCCGATTACCCTTTTCAGTTCATCCAGATTATTCTTAATCATAGGGGACTTCTTCTTACCACAGGTTCGAGAACTGGGACCACCACTGTCTAGCAGAGGAGCGCTCCTAACCTCAATGTCATCCTCTAAAGTATTGTCCAGCAAGTTAAGTAGAGCCTTCAGATTGGTACTAGAAGCCTTCATACTATCCATACTATGCTAGAGAATGTTGATAAGAGTGTTATCAACTCTATCCATTCTATCCCTCAAATCAACAGCATGCGGGTTAACAGTTCTCTCATTAAGAAGAGACTCCACTTTCTCTTGGAGGATGGTGTTGTTAGCTTCAAGCTTTCTACATTTCAAATGGAGTCTTTTAATTTCATGTAAACACCAGTTACTAAATCCGAATGAGTAAAGGGCCTCGGCTTTAGTAGTCTATAGGACACCAGTAGTCACCCGCTCACTATCATTGAAATCATCAAATATAAGCTTGATAGTGGACTCTCTAGTCTTCTGTTCACTGGACTCCTCGCTACCCTCTGTAATACCCCAAAAATGGGCTATAGGTTCATTAATCTCCTATATCGACACATCGAATGAAATCGACATCAAAGTCCTAACCTAAGGCACATCTGAACATCATTGAATCCTAATTGATTATCATAAATTCTACATCGGGGAATATTCCTAGCAATATTCCTATTTTATCTTAATTATCTCTAATTTAATAGTTATTTGGCGATAAATCCTATTTATCCTAAAGTTTGATTAATTGAATATTCTCAATATTTAATTAATTAGATTTAATTCTACCACTTAATTATTTAATTGAAGTTAATTCTATTTATTCCTAAATTGTATTATTTAATTTTGACAATAAATCCAAAATCCTATGAATAATTGATTAAATTCTTATTTAATTAATTAAAGTAAGTTGTCAATTTTTAATAATATTGTTTTTGAATAAAAGTTTGAAAAATAATTGATTAACCCATAAATCAATTGTTTTATTTTTCAAAATCAGTTAAGTTGGAAATAAATCACTTTATTATTAAATTAATCCATAAATAAATCATGCACAATCAGAAAAGCAGACAACTATCAATTATCAATTAAAACTAAACTTTATTTTGAGTTAGACTCTGCTTTTGCATGTTTTTGTGAGTTAATTATCCTTTATTTAAAAATAACTCAAAAATCAACCTGAGTTATTTGAGTGATTTATGGCTTTCTTTCATGCACCTCCAAAGCCCTAGATTTCTATAAACTAAGGCTTCAGCTTATCTCAAATCATCTCATATTTTTGCAAACTTATGCTAGCGAATTGCTATCTGGAGAATCAAAGCTTCTTTGCGAATCAACCACGTTTGTGAGATCACTTTTGTTTTCATATCTTAGAATCATTGCATATAAAGTTTTCATCTTATTGCACAGAAAAACCAAAAAAAAAAGGATTAATTGCATTCATTCCATATCTAGATTTTGCCTTCAAATCCTTCGTTTAGGTGTCGTCAAGATTACTGATCTCGGTATAATCTGAGAATACATACTCACATCTACTAGAAGGTAGTAAATCACCTGGTTAGTTTAGTTTTTCATTTATTGCATGATTTTGATTTCAACTAACCTCTAATGTTTTACTGAAGTGTTGTGTCTACAGATCAGGTACAAAATTCACACACATTTATGGTGCCCACCGTGGGGCCTTGAGCCTCATTCTCTTCATTTTTATCAAATTTTATATATTTTTGACATCACTTTTTCATCATTTTTGTGCAAATAGGAAAATGCCACCTATGACAAATTTGATGCCACCTACCAGCAATTTGTTCACGCCTATGAGAAATTTGATCACACCTACGATAAATTTAGTCACGCCTCTGCACATTTCAGTCACGCCTGTGCGCATTTTAGTCACGCCTATGCACATTTCAGTCACACCTCCACATTTTAGTCACGACTGTGCACATTTCAGTCACGCCTATGCACATTTAAGTCATGCCTATGCTCATTTCAGACATGCCTATGCACATTTAAGTCACGCACCCATTTTTGAGAAATTTTCGCATATGGTATTGAAAATTTAAGTGTGATATATCGTTGGAAAGCTCTTTCCGAGCCTAATCCAACCCAACCATGTTGGTTTCATTTTCAAAATTTTCCATTTGATCAGCTATTTTACTTGCAAATTATCTAATTTTTCTATTGAATTCCATGACAGCAGAGACAAAAAATTTGTAGATTTGTAATTTTAGATTATTGATTTCTAACGCTTATGGTTTGCTGTTGATTTGTCTTGATTTTGTACTTTTGGATGTGTGCTAAATTCTGGATTGCAGATCTTTGGACCTAAGGTGAGTTACTGCAATCTCTATAACACTTGGTTTTGGGCATAAAATTAATCTCTTGCATGTCTAGCTTGTGTGACCTTTTATCACTTTCATATCACAGACTTCATTTTGGGCTATAAAAATGAACATAGATTTTCTTTTCGCATATCTGTTACACATAGTAAATAGGCCCTATGAACACCATTTGTGGTTTTTGAGAGAGTGGGTTTCCAACGAAACTCTTCTCAATGAAGGAACCCTTGTAGGTAGGGAGGATACTGAGGGAGTCTCATGTTCCACTAGATCCATGTGTCTTCAACTTTTGATCAAGGCATTCTCTCTCCGGAGAGGTTGATAGATCAAAAGGGGTTGACGTCATAGATCTTTGTGAGATAATCTTGGTCTTAACGTGTTAGATTAATCTGTCTGCTTTGTTTGGGTTAAAAGTGAAAAGGCTAGGGGATTATGCTCTACTTCCTTTTTGGATAGTACCAGAAACCCAAATCCTTGAATCTGGAACCAGTCTCTATGTGGTATATCTTGTGAGTCACCTTTAGATAGGGTTAACCATAGTGGACATTCCCTTAATTGGGTCAACCACGTTGATGGAACCTTAAGCGGTAATAGCCATTTTCACCGTGGTAGTGACAACTGCTATATAAATGTCCTATTGGAAGAAATCTCCACAGGTGTGGTCTCTTGTTGGGCTATTAGATCTCCCTAGCAGATCCTGAAGATTAAGTTCTCAGACTGTGTCAAAACCCTAGTGCGCCAAGATTGGAGTTCGTCCTCTTGGATCATAAAAGTTGCAGAGTCAAACCATTACTAAAAACCTTAGTGAGGCCAAATTTTCATTTTCTAGGAATATGTGCATTATTGAAAAACTTTTTGGAAAATACACAATTAGTATTTTTCAGGATGAGCACAATAAGTCACTATTGCTTGTTCATGCGCAAGGTTTCTTTTTCCCTTTTTCATTATTTTCAGACGATTGCTTGCTTCACTTGCTTGCTGTTTTATGTGCTCAATATCTTCTTGGTTGCTTAAAATGAACTGTTACATAGATCTTCAAAATTTTACATAACAATCTGATACTGAAACACTCAACAATTGCAAAATCTGAGCAAAAATCCTTTTTTGGTGTGAGAACTAAATATTTTTTCAGAGAACAACCAGCGCTGTGTCTCAAAATCTGTGTCTTGAAATTTGTACCTCAAAATTTGTGCCAAAACTATCAAACTATGTCCTTTTGTCGCATGAGATTTCAAATTTTTGAGTGTTCTTTCACGCGAGACAACACATTCTCACGCGAAGCCTGGTACTTCCTTGCATGAAACAATATTCTCTCACGCGAACCTATCCTGAAATTTGCAAAACATAGAGCTTATTACTGCTAGTTGGTCAACATTCTGTTAGATCTAATTTTTGTCTTGGGTCTGTATGCCTATTTTCCTATTTCACACTATCTGAAACTGCATGTCTAGAGTTGGGAAACACGTCTTGGAATCTGTCAAACAAATCATTGTGTTGGAAACAAAGTAGAGCCTATAACAAATCCATCCATTTTTCTAAAGTGGCCTTTTGCATCTAATTCAGCCTTCTGTCTAATCAATTTGAGTCTTTTTCATCTCATGTCAAAACCTTGTCATAACTATCCAATCTTCAATCAACTATCAAAATGACTAAGTGTTGTCATCTCATGTCCACTATCTTTTGGGAAAATCTACCCATACATCCAGGGCATACTACACCTCACTCACGTCAAATCCAATCTTCAATCAATCAAACCTTGACAAGGTTGCGTCATCAGATCTTCTTGTATCAAATCATTCTTCAGTTATCTGTATCTTAATCTTTTGCGTCATCCAGGGTTAATGGTGGAAACTAGAGCTTCCTCACACAAGAAATTAGAATAAGCATCTTATATCGTACCTTTGACTACTCACCAAGGTCCCACTCTTGAACAACTCTACAATTCTGGTCTTTATGAAGACGACGGTCTTGGCAATTTTTGATTGAAAACTAGTTACATACCTCCTCCATCAACTCACAGAGGTAATCAAAAAACTCTACATCAAACTATTGCAGGGAGTCCTAAAACTCTTAACATGTCTCAAAGAATCAGTACACATGAGGAATAAATTCTAATCACCACTATGATCAAGCAAATCCATGCTATGCAAGTCAAGCTTAACAAACTTGAGAAAGAAAAGGAACCTAAAGAGTTCTCCATGGAAGCTCTATTCCCTTTTCCATTTGATAAAGACTTGTACATGTCACCATGCCCCTGGATAGAATGTGAGCAACGTGACAACCCTTATGATACCTCTTCCACGGAGAGTGGCACATCCATCTTTGGAGACTATGATGACTATGATGATGGACAATATAATGATACCTATGACACCTCTATTCCCAAGAGTCCTCCTTGTCGTGTGCTGATGCTTATTGGAAATGGGACATCACATTGGATAGATCATGATGGTGATCCATATGATTCTAATTTTGAAAGAGATTTTGATGATTTTTGTGAACAATACCTAGATGATCCATCTATTTCACTGGAAGAAGAGAAAACTTTCCACGCTGATTATAAACATGCATACTACAAGGATCTCTCCTCTAAAAACTCTCATGCTAAAAATAAAGATTACACTCTCAAGAAAGATCATGTTAATGTTGAACCTTTGTCTTGTGATGGTTCCCTTCCATCCCCCACTTCCTCTAATACCCATACATTTCCTAAAGCTTCCAAGCCTATCAAATTTTTCACAAGTCCTTCATCCACCAAAGGTCCTAATACTTTTCATGCGGTTTCCTATAGTTACCCTCAAGGGCTACCTCTTAAAGATACTCAAGCTAACCTTCACTTGGCTACAAATAATTTCAATAATGCTAAACCTAAAGAGCCTAAGCCTTTATACGCTATAATGCCTACTTTAGCTAGTCCTTCACCATCTCTTAAAAAGTCTTCCATACAATCCCAACATGCTTCCTTGTCCTTAGAAGTGGCTCCATGTCAAGAGGACTCTAAAAATGATACAGAAAAGAAGATAAAGAAAGATCAAGATCAAGAACCCTCCATGTCATCCACTCCTTTTCACGATGTCTCTTATCTGCTTCAAGGTTCCTTTGATCCTGCACACCCTTTCTCATTCATCCCACCATGTCTTAAGTCTTCTCCTAAGCAAGATCACGATACTACTTACACTATTGAGCTTATTGACAATCAAAATAACCTTACTACACTTCCAATTTCCAAAGATGATACTTCCATTAAGGTTGGTAAAAATGGTGTTGTTACTTCCAATGTTAAGCCTATTGAAAATCAAGAGAAAAATTATGTGCTTATGCTATCCAAAGATCCTTGTCAAGATCAAAGTCTTCCATCTTCTTATTCTACCACTCCATGTTTGTTTCCACTTTCTACTCTTCCTAAGTCTTTGCAAGTTTTGAACAATCCTATCAAAGAAGATGCTCATATTCAAGATGTCCACAATTCTATTGAAAATCCTAATGCTTTCTCTAAAGGTGTCGATGTTCTTGGTTGTCATATAAATGTTGATGAACTTATTGATTATCCTTTTGTATCTCCCATGTCCATCCTTGGACTTCCTCCACCACTACTAAGGGCTTCACGTCTACCTTCCATCTTCGGTCCATATGTCCCTTCACTTTCCCCTCCTAACTCTCCTAATTCACCATCCATCTTGGGTCCTTACATCCCTCCATCTCTTATCTTTCCGCAAGATCAACATAGATGCATACCCTTGAATCCTTTTCATCCATCCACCCATCTAAACCAGTCATATCCTCCTTCTTCCACAAGTCCCAAGTCCTTTGGAAGTAACTTGAATGTTCAATACAAGAAAAAGAAGCAATACAAGAATCCATAAAAAAAAAAAAGATCACCATGTCTCCTCTAATCGACATGGAGGAATAAAGTCAAAAGAGATATCTAAGAAAAAAACTACAAGACAAGTATGGGTTCCAAAATCCATCATTTAAGATATTCTCTCCAAATCATCAAAAAGAAATGAAAAGCCTACGACTATATGGATTCAAAAAATCTCTCTTGAAAAATTATGATGTTGAGCAACAAGTGAAGTTGACATTCAAGATTCCAAAGGCTTCCACTTCATCTTCTTCCAAAAACATTCTTCCATTCCATGTGCCTAAACCACAACCTCTGCTATCCATTCGCTATATTCCTTCATGTATTCCTTCATTCACATTTCCTCCATCCTCTCACCACCCTTCAAGGTGTGTGTTGAGGTTGATCTTGCCTTCCTTTCCATCTACCCTTTCACAATCCTTCCATTCATTATCCTTCTAGCTTCTATCCTTTTTCCTCATTTGCCTATTCCTCCTATCTTCCAACCTCCCTCGCTTTGCATAAAACCTTATCCTCCATTTTTCTCTTCCATCTCCCTTTCCCTATCAGCATCTTTGAGCATATCATTTTAAATCCTTGGAATATCATGGTTTATCCTTTCAAGGAACACTATCTAAAAAGCTTGCCTTCTTCCAAACATTCAAAAAAAAGAAAAATTAAAAATAAATTTTTTTTTTGAAAATGTACCTTGGTGAAAACCTAGAAACAGGCACCTTGGTAGCAAAAGTAAAGAGAAATAAATTCATCCTATGGTGAAAACCACTCCCTTGTGGTGCCTTGGATAAGTATCGTGATGAAAACCTGACAATCAGGCATCATGCGTAGTTCTTCTACATATTTCATCCATTCCATCTTCTCTCTTTGATCTTGACAATGTTGATCTATACATGAACATTTGGCTATCTTGTGAGCTATCTTACGATGATCTTGCTTTCATTCCCTTCCTGTTTAGCCTTTATATTTATTTTCCTCCATTCATTCTAGCCTTTCGCCATCCTTTTCCCCTTTGGTCTTGATCTAATAATAAAAAAAGAGTAAAACACAATGCTATGAAGCCTCTTGACATGTCTACTCCTTTGGACTGTATCCTTTCCTGCTCTTACATTATCACTTTGTGACTTATCCTATGGTGGTCTTTCATTGCTTGTTCAAATGCACTTTACATGACAATTTTTTCCCTAGCTTGGGTATTCTTGAGGAGTTTTCCCTTGAGGATTTCTTCCCCTCATTCTCCTTCATTCTCTTGTCTTCCATCTCATCCACCAGCTTGCCAATCCCTCTTGTTCTCCACCTTGCTAGACATTGCGACTGCACAATATGATCTTTCTTGGGAGTTTGCAATGGAGAAAGATGCAATGAAGTTTGCTAAGAATTGTCAAAAGTGCCAAGTGCATGGCAACTTAATTCATGCTCTAGGGAGGGATCTAATTCACTTTACTACACAATGACCTTTTCACCAATGGGCATTTGATCTTATAGGAGCTATACATCCTCATTCTTCCAATGGACATACCCATATAATCACAGCTACAGATTATTTTACAAAATGGGTAGAAGCAGTCCCTTTGACACAAGCAACTGGAAAGCAAATCTCTATGTTCATGTTGAACTATATCATAGGAAAATATGAGATACCTCATTCCATAATCACAGATAATGGTGGACAATTCAAGAACAAAGATCTAGATGAATTATGTGCTAAGTTTAAGATTACACAACATTGGTCTTCTATCTACTATCCTCAAGAGAATGGACAAGCAGAGGCTTCTAATAAGAATCTATTGAAAATCTTGCACTGTATAGTTAACAAAATAGGAAGATACTGACATCTCATGATTAATCTAGCTCTCTGGGCCTACAGAACAAGTGTTAGAACACCTAATGGGGCTACACCTTTCACTTTAGTTTATGGGTCTGAAGTGGTATTGCCTATTGAGGCTGAAATCCCATCACTAAGAATCATAATGCATGGTCTAGTAACTGATGATGACTATAGAGTATCTAGGTTGCAAGAGCTTGAACTACTAGATGAGTGTAGAGAAGTAGTGTATGATCATCTCAGAGTATATCAGAAGAGAATGTCTAGAGGTTACAACAAGAAAGTCAGACACAGAGAATTTCAGGTTGGTGATCTAATCTTGAGAGTGCAAAGGGAAGTTTGAACCCAACTGGCTAGGTCCCTTTGTAATCACTGCTACTTTTGGCTCAGGTGCCTATCAACTCTCAATGACTAAAAGAGAACAACTCTGAGAACCAATCAACATTCTCCATCTGAAGAAATTCTATGCCTAAGGCATTCAGTGTATGGTAAAATGTCCTAAAAAAAATCTTAAAAATCTGAAAAAGTCTTGAAAAAATGAACATCTTGGTGAAAACCTAGCAATAGGCGCCTTGATGATTCACAAAAAAAGTAAAAAATATCAAAAGTACAAAAAAATTGAAAGAATGAAAAATGCAAAAAAATGAGAAAAAGAAAAAGTGCCTTGGTAAAAACCTGGAAACAGGCGCCCTGGTAGCAAAAATAGAATCTCTGCCAAGATGGTGAAAAACCAACAAACGGGCACCACTTCTTTCAAAATGCTCCATCTATCAACACAATCTTGGTCTTTCCCATCTTTCAGTCTTGCTTTAGTTTGTACATATCTCCTGGTTTGTTTCCGCATTCTTATTTTCAATAAGTTGGTCTGTACACCAATCTACTCAAGCATTGGTATCCTATCAATGCTTAACAATTGGGGGAAATCAATGTCAAATCCTATGGCCTCCAATGTATCTTAGGCATATCATATCTAGTCAGAGTCCTTTGAAGCTTCATCTGAGTCAGTCAGTCAGTCTCGTCTCTAGAAAGGATTTTGCATCTACAACAACGCAATCAAACATCAACACAAATTGAAAACAATCTATGCTTTTTACATTTTTTTATCTCCTTTTATGCTTACTAATTCACATTGAGATTTTTGCATATTGTGTCCCTTCGAGCTCTTCAATGATGTCCTTTATAGGATTTAGAGAGTGATGACTAGGGGCATAATCTTTTCTTTGTCTTCTGCTTGTATGTGAAAATCTAACAATTTTGGAAATTCTGGATTGAAATGGTGTCCGTCTGTAAGAGCCTCTATCTCAAATGAGATGGCCATGCGTACCTCGACCATTGATACCCAAAAAATTCAAAGAAGTTTGATCTAACTATTGTCTTTTTTGAGTGAGTTCTTTCTCCTATTGTGAAATGTGATCTTACCTAAGGATGTGAATGATAAAGGGTCACTACAGGTAATTCACATTGGATTTAGAATGATCTCTTGACTACTTGATGTGTTTGTACCGCAAGGCATATTCTGGTCATCACGACGCTTATGTTTTGATGCTTATACAAATTGCTATATAAAAATGGACATGATATTCAGGTCATCCTGGCATTTATGCCTTGGTGCTTATATCTAATCTGACATTTCAAAAATAAAATCAATATTCATATATCCATGGTTGCCTAATCAGTAGGTGTTGTATTGATTCTTGCGTATACAAATCGATATTCATATGTCTATGGTTTCCTAGCTAGTGGACATTGTATTGATTTATCCGGTTACCTAAAAATTCAATGATGAGAATAATCGACACATGATGAGTGACTAGGTCCTAGGTCTTAGGTTGCATTTCATATTGCATGTTTCTTTGCATTTTGCATGTTTGCATGATCTCACAATAGCTAAACGAACTTCAATGATTAAATAATTCTCCAGTTGTCTCTTCAAATCTAACAAGAGCTGAATCTTACACAAAGGTCCATCCAAAAAAATAGCAAGTAGAATCCTTTTTCGGGATAAAAATTGAAATCTGAGATCATTTATATTATCAACTACATGCATAATCGACCTTCAATCATCACAAGAACCTAGAATTCAACTTAACTGATTATCTTACATCAAACTATCAAAATTTCAACTTGGTCAACCATGGTCAACTCATGGTCAAACCTAGTCAAACTTGGTCTTCTAGACCTCTAAACGATGCAAAACGTGTTCCCAGACATGTTTAACCACTTCTCAAATCAATTAACATGCTTCTAAACTTCAATGCTGACTTTTCTTGTTAGATTTCAATTTTAATCCCGAAGGGGGCATGGTATTGCAAATCATTCAAAGTCTGTAATCTAAATCTGAAATCAATATCTTTCCTCAGTAATTAAGACAACAACCATGTCTAGTTGCTGATTCATCAAAAAGACCTCATCGCTCGGGGAAAATCAATCATCACTCGGGGCATATCAGATTCATCAAGATCCATATCAATCTGGTATTCTCTTAATCTTGTAAATTGTATCAGTTTTTGTAACTATCGGTTCAATTGTGTTATTTCCTTGGTTCTTCGATAACTGAAGGGTTCAGATGTGATACCAATGTGATTCAATATAAGGACAATCGGGTCTGGAATTGGGCACTCACTTCTTCACAATCATAAGGTTCAGAATTAGGCATTTTGACACTTTTTCACAATCATTTGTACATTTACTGTTATAGTTAACATTATCTTTGGTCATTCAGGACCTATTATCTTCATATCAATTTCAATCAGTTTCTGTCTCATATCAATATCAATTTCAAACATCAGTTTCAACATCATACACAGACTGTCTTTGAACCACTGCACTTCGCATAGCAATTCAAAGAGGGGCAATATGTAATACCCCAAAAATGGGCTATAGGTTCATTAATCTCCTATATCAACACATTGAATGAAATCAACATCAAAGTCCTAACCTAAGACACATCTGAACATCATCGAATCGTAACTGATTATCATAAATTCTACATCAAGGAATATTCCTAGCAATATTCCTATTTTATCTTAATTATCTTTAATTTAATAGTTATTTGGTGATAAATCCTATTTATCCTAAAGTTTGATTAATTGAATATTCTCAATATTTAATTAATTAGATTTAATTCTACCACTTAATTGTTTAATTGAAGTTAATTCTATTTATTCCTAAATTGTATTATTTAATTTTGACAATAAATCCAAAATCCTATGAATAATTGATTAAATTCTTATTTAATTAATTAAAGCAAGTTGTCAATTTTTAATAATATTGTTTTTGAATAAAAGTTTGAAAAATAATTGATTAACCCATAAATCAATTGTTTTATTTTTCAAAATCAGTTAAGTTGGAAATAAATCACTTTATTATTAAATTAATCCATAAATAAATCATGCACAATCAGAAAAGTAGACAACTATCAATTATCAATTAAAGCTAAACTCTATTTTGAGTTAGACTCCGCTTTTACATGTTTTTGTGAGTTAATTATCCTTTATTTAAAAATAACTCAAAAATCAACCTGAGTTATTTGAGTGATTTATGGCTTTCTTTCATGCACCTCCAAAGCCCTAGATTTCTATAAATTAAGGCTTCAACTCATCTCAAATCATCTCATATTTTTGTAAACTTATGTTGGTGAATTGCTATTTGGAGAATCGAAGCTTCTTTTCGAATCAACCATGTTTGTGAGATCACTTTTGTTTTCATATCTTAGAATCATTGCATATCAAGTTTTCATCTTATTGCACAGAAAAACCAAAAAAAAAAATAGATTAATTGAATTCATTCCATATCTAGATTTTGCATACAAATCCTTCGTTTAGGTGTCATCAAGGTCACTAATTTTAGTATAATCTAAGAATACATACTCGCATCTACTAGAAGGCAGTAAATCGCTTAGTTAGTTTAGTTTTTCATTTATTGCACGATTTTGATTTCAAATAACCTCTAATGTTTTACTGAAGTGTTGTGTCTACAGACCAGGTACAAAATTCACACACACACCCTCATGACTGTTATCCTTAGAATCATGAGATATGGGCATGTCATGCCTCATCCCTTCAACAAAATCTTCTAGAACGGGCACCTCCTCCTTATTAAAATCCCTGTCATTTTTCTATTTTTTTGCATATTGAATGGCTATATCAACCAGGTCCTCAAGGCTATGGGAATTTAGTGCCTCAATGCCTTCAGACTTAGCTTCTTTAATTTCTATATCTTTTTCCTCATTTTTTCTCTCCTGAGTATTATTGTCAGGGTCCTCTACTTCAGTAATGTTTTTTTCCTCTTTGCACAAGGTAGTATCCTTCTCCATAGTGCTCACAGGCACATTCTCATCTCCACGCCTCTGAGCTTCATCGGTACCTTGCATATTAGTATCATTATTCAACTGATCCCCCTTCCCGGTATTCTCCTCATTCCCCTCCTTTGAATTCTTGCTGCCATCCTCTTCCTTGTGTTCTTCCTGATCAGACATAGACTCAAAATCATTAGTCTCTTCCTCATCCTTGCTAGGGCTTTTCATCTCCTAGACATTATCAGAAACCTCATCCTCAGATTCCTCCATTTCTGAGCCCTTAGAGTCACACTCCTCCTCAGTAGCTTCCAAACATTTTTTCTTCGAGCTACTGCTAGGGTTGTCCTCCACCTTTTGTTTAACAGACCCCGTCTTCGAATTCTTAGGGCTTATCTTATTCTTATGAGCGGAAGGAGTAGAAGAAGGGATAGGGATGGTTTTCTTCATATGCTCATGAATTAACAGAATCAATCCATCATGTTTCATAGCCTTTTTAGGAGAACCCTTTAAGTTCATTTATGCTTTTAACTAGAGAAGTATACAAATAAAAAGGAATATTGATGGTATCCTTGTACCTGAAGTGATTTAGAAACATGAAATGATCGGAATGAGCCCAAGTGATGTGGCCGTCAAGGGTGAAGTATTCCATAACTACCTGCAACACATGGTGCCAAATCTCCTTAATCTTCACAAGTTCCATGTAGCCATTAACCTTGCCTTCTGCAAAATCAAACTTCTCTTTCACAGATTTCGAGAACATTTTAGCTGCCATGTCCAAAATCTTGTGGTTTCTATAAAATTTCTGACCTTCATTAGGGATTCCCAAAATTTGAGCTATAAGCTCAACAAAAATCTCCAATGTGCGACCATCAATGGTGATAGAATTGTCCTTCCAGCCTTCAACAAATTTTTGGGTTACTTCCTTATCAAAGCCATGCAGTTTTTCTAAATAATGGGTAACTCCACCTTTTTTCAACTTCCTCCAAACCATCGCCATATCTAGTTCCTTAAGCTTGTTACAATTATCCGGTTCTTCATGCTTCAAATCACCCCCCATATTTGTAGAGTTTAGGAACACAGAGCTTTCAATGAAAATAGAGCCGAAGTAATAACAGACCCTATTAATAAGATTACCACTATACAGAGCCCATGAAATGTGCAAACTATTGGTAATGACATTGCTTAGAAACCCACACCTTACTTTCCCATAATTACAGTCAGAGTATGTAGGGCTTAGGCAAGTTTCATTAATAATTCTCAATCTTTCCTTCCTTATTATTGATTTTATAATAATTAATGTGAGATTTGGTGTCCTCTCTCATATCTGCCTCACTGTCCTAGGTAATGACATCAATGTTCACCAAGCTATCTACCACAGTGTTTCCCTCATGGTACACATGGGTTATGTGAGTAGCAGTACACTTGGCAATGATGTCTTTAGCTTCAGAAATAATGTTATCTATTGACCATGATGGAGGGGATTTTCCTTTAAGGAAATTAATGATATTTAAAGAATCACCCTCCAGCCAGACATTTTTGAAGTTGTATTTACTAGCAAGCTGTAACCCATAGTAAGCTCCTAAAGCCTCTGCTAAGTGGTTGTTTTGAGTTCCCAAAGGAACATCGATAGCTGCAATAACATTACCACTACAATCCCTCATAACACTACCACACCCAGTTGGACCAGGATTTCCCTTAGCTGCACTGTCAAAGTTTATCTTAATCCAGCCATCAAGGGGAGCAGTCCAAATAGTATTATCATGATTATTCTTCTTATTTTGAGATATCCTATAAATCCCAATATGCTGGGTGAATCTACCTAGGTTTTCCAGAATCCCCCTATTAGCCTTCTCAAACACCAGTTCAGGAGGGATATTATTGTTCCAAAAAATGTAGTTGTTTCTTTCTTTCCATAGATTCTAGGCAATATGAGGGGTAGCCAAGATCCATTTCTATTTCTCCCAAACATTAACACCAGGAAAAATCCATTGCTGGCAAAAATCCTGGACAGTAGAGGGAAAAATCCAGCAAAAGGCACTATCCTGCAAAAATAAAGACCACACCTGCTAAGAAAAAGGATAATTCAAAAAAAGGTGGTTAGTATCTTCCTCAGCTGCCTGGCAAAGGCAACACCTATTCAGCATGATAACACCTCTTTTTCTAAGATTGTCAATGGTAAGAACTTTGTTTTGGACAAAGATCCAATAGAAGATTTCAATTTTGGGGGTAAGATTCTTATTCCAAATCTTCATCCAAAAAGGGGTAACCTCAGGAACCTCAATTGGATAGAGCTAGCAGTAGCCACAAATAATTTACCATTAGAAGAGGGACCCCATATAAGAGTGTCCTCCTTATCAACATGGTAGCATTGAGCAAGGAGGGCTTTATCAATTTCATGGAAAATAGGGTTGAAAATAGCCAACTTCATCCATCAGTTATTTCTCCAATAATCTTTCACTTTAGGACCAACAGTTGAGGAACATATGCTAATCTCCTGAGGATTATTAAACATACAATTCAGGGGTTTTTCAAATAGCCAAGGATCAATCCAAAAGTTAATACTAGACCCATTACCCAACCTCCAGATCTTTCCTTTATTAGCTATACTTCTAGCATCATTGATATTC
Source organism: Chamaecyparis obtusa (assembly GCA_027943335.1). Taxonomy (NCBI): domain Eukaryota; kingdom Viridiplantae; phylum Streptophyta; class Pinopsida; order Cupressales; family Cupressaceae; genus Chamaecyparis; species Chamaecyparis obtusa. The sequence continues at coordinate 2,030,679 of BSBK01004733.1, forward strand.
CTCCAAAAAATAGAGCCCTCCACTTTCTCTGAACTGGAAAGGAACTTATCAATGGAAGGGGTATCATACAGGTATTTATGTTTACAAATAGTATTCCAGTCCTTAGGATCTTCATAGATGCACAAGAGCTGCTTGGCCAAAAGAGCTTTATTCATAATATTTAAAGGTCTAAAACCCAAACCCCCCATAGACTTAGGTTTACACACCTTTTCCCAAGCAATAAAAGGTATACGATTTCTTTCCTCAACCCCAGACCATAGGAACCATTTGAGGATACTGTAAATTCTATCCACATGTTTTGAAGGCATCTTGAATAGACTCAAAGCATACACCATAAGACTTTGAAGAGTGGACTTGATCAAGGTCATCTTCCCAACCTAGGACATGAAAACACCCTTCCAACTAGCCATTTACTAAAAAAATCTCTCCACCATCTAATTCCAAAAAGAGTCACTAATGTTGAGGCTCAAAGGCAGCCCCAAATAGGAGGAGGGAAAAGAGCTTATACTACATTCAAGAATACCAGCTATCTTGCACTGCCTTTTTTTTGAGGTGTTGATGAAGAACAAAGTGCTTTTAGACCAAATAATAAGCTGACCAGTACCAGTAGTATAGAGGTTAAGAGCAGATTTAAAGGCTTTAGCTTCCTTGACTTTTGAAGTGCCCATTGTGATGGTGTCATCGACAAACTGAGCATGAGAGAAAATTAAAGGTCTAGAAGAGGGTTTGAGACCCAGAATGACACCTTTAGAAACCAAAGATTGAAAGTACCTCCCCATGCTTTCAGCAAGCAAAGTAAATAGGATAGGAGAGATAGGGTCTCCCTGTCTGAGACCTCTAGAAGTTTTGAAGAACTTAGTAGGAGAACCATTGATAAGAACAACAAAGGTAGTAGAAGATATCAATTGAAAAATAATTTGCATGATCCTTTCACTAAAACCAAACTATTTTAGAATCAAACACAAAAATTTCCAATCAACCCAGTCATAAGCTTTCACAAGATCAAGTTTAAGGATAAACCCTTGTTTATTTCCCTTCATAGCCGAATGGATATTCTCATGAGCCAACACCACTAAGTCCAGAATCTACCTTCCTAGAACAAAACCATTCTATTGAGGAGCTATCAAAAAAGGAAAAATATGCAGCAGCCTAGATGTAAGAATTTTAGAAAAGATCTTATAGGAGTTACATAAACTAATAGGCCAAAATTTGTCAAAGGATTGAGCCCCTGCAATCTTGGGAACTAAGGGTAAGAAAGTACCATTGATTTCTTTGAGAAGATTCCTGCACCCAAAAAACTCCTTAACAGCATTAGAAACATCCTTCTCCACTATAAACCAAAATTTTTGAAAGAAAAACATAGGGAAGCCATCCAGGCCAGGAGCTTTATCTCCTTCAAAAGAGAAAACAACATCCCTAATCTCCTTAATAGAAGGAATCGCCTAAAGGGCCCTGTTTTGATTTATGTTTATAATTCTAGGAATAGCCTCTAGTAATTGATCTTGACAACCTCTATCCAGAGAACCATCAGCCATTAGAAGGGTAGCAAAATAGTTTATAGCAACAGTCTTAATCTCCTCTTCTTAATGAATCTCAATCCTTTCCATAGCAATTTTAGCTATTTGATTATTAGCCCTGTGTTTGAGAGTAGTAAGGTGGAAGTACTTAGTTTTTCTATCCCCTTCCTTAAGCCAAACTGCCCTAGATCTCTACCGCTAGTAAGTCTCCTCTTTAGATATCAAATTGTGATAATTGATAAGAGCCTTTTGTTCCTCAGCCTTAAGGGGATCTGATAGGCCATGAATCTGAATTATGTCCCAAATAGTAGCAAGGTCATCTTTAGCCTTATTCTTCTATTTAAAGATTTCTCCAAAAAATTCTCTATTCCATATTTTAACCTTCTCCTTTATGTTTTTAAGTTTTTTGGCAACTTTGAACATAGCAGAGCCCTCCACTTGAATATCCCACCATTCCATAATACAATTTTCAAAATCAGGATGGTTTAACCACATTTTTTCAAACCTAAAAGGAAACCATTTAGGAGAAGTTATTGGGTTGATCTCCAGTAGTAAAGGATGATGGTCAGAGCCAACTTTTAGGAAAGAGGTCAGTGAATAGTTATATTTAGATATCAAGTCATGGGATATAAGGGCTCTATCCAGTTTACTTTGAATATTATGAGGGCCAACACGCTAATTGGACCAAGTAAAATTCAATCCTTGGAGGTCAAGGTCAATCAACCCTTCATCATTAATAAAGTTAAACAAATCAGCTCTATTATCATCTTGAGACAGTAAACCTCCATACTTTTCACTATCCATAAGAGGGGTGTTAAAATCCCCCATAAGAAGCCAAGTTTCATCCTTGAAGTTATTTCTTTTATCCAAGATTTTCTTCCAAAAGTTTACTCTATTAACTTTAGCATTAGGAGCATAAATATTAGTGATGACCCAGCTAAAATTATCTGTAGCATTCTTCATTCTGATAGATATCAAATTAGGGTCTTTAGCCATAATTATCCCATTAATAGTCTTCTGGTTCCAAAAGATAGCAATTCCCCCTAAAGCCCTAGCCGAACTAGAACTACTAACACCAGATTTCTGAAAAAACCTAAGTTTTTTAACTTTTTCTTTACTCATTTTCATTTCCTGAATGAGAAGGATGTCAGGTTTATAATCTCTAACCACATTTCTAAGAATGTCTTGTTTATGGGGTGCATTCAACCCCCTTATATTCTAGGAGATTATCTTCATACTTTGTTTGGGGAGAATGCCTCTGGTATAGTCCTTTGTTTACCATCTGCAATGTTTTGCCAGCTTGCCTACTCTCTGCCAACTTTAGCTTGTTTTCTTCCTAGTCTAGCCTTCGCTTTCCCTACATCACTTTTTTGACTTCTAGTTTTAATTCCTTCAATAGACGTAGGGGACTAACCACCTTTTGATTTCTTTTTAGAACTCTGCCCAACCTCCTTAGTCTTAATTTGGGCATTAGATTTAAAGCATTATAGGGATTTAGTTCTATTATTACCACTCAATTATTGATTGGACTCCTTCCCAACCAAGGATTCCTGACCCACCACCTAGCTAAGATCATCAAGGTTTTCAATAATCTCTATAGCCTTTTGAGTAACCATATTGTTTTCCCCACTTATAACAGCATTAGGTTGGGAGGGAGGGCTAGACTTATCTTCTAGGATCAGCTCCTCTACCACTAGCAAGTTATCCTTCTCCGACTGGGATAAAGAGATCTCTCCCCCTTGATTAATTTCTTCCAACACAAAGTTAGCATCCAGCAATGGATAAAATTTATTTTCCTCAAAAACAATTTCTGAGCTATCATCAGCATATAATATTTGACTATTACCTTTAGTCTGGTCCATCTCCAGGGTACCCAAGCCCTCTCCTTCCAAGTTACCCCCTGTATCATTTTTATCTTTTCTATGCTAATTCATTATCATACTTGGTTCAAGCTTCTTTAAAGGCTTCAAAGGGACCACTGAGGACTCCTTTGAAATATTTTTGGGTTTCCAAACAGCATTAGTCAGATCTTTCTTCTTAGAAATCGGTTCTTCCTCTTTCTTCTTATGTATTTTCAAGGGACACTTTTTAGACCAATGACCAAATTTCTTACAAATAAAGCAAGCAAACGGAATGGATTCATACTCAATCATTTGTTTCCAAACTCCCATTTTAGAAATTAAATCTATAAAGGTAGGTAGATTAGTAGATTTACTTACTTTGACACAAATTCTGGTGAAGACCAACCCTGATCTTGAAGCTGTAGCTGGATCTAGAGAGAGGAGTTCCCCAAAAACCCCCACTACCCCTTTGAAAACACATTCATTCCAGTATACTAAGGGAAGTCCTGGAAGTCTAACCCAAACAAGGGCCCATTCTAGGAAAGAATCACTCAGGTCCATATTAGGTTCCCATTTTCACAAAGCCAAGGATGACTTACCCATAACCCAGGGCCCTCCACACAACACTTTAGTCATGTGTTCCTCATTGGTAAAGGAGAATGAGAAGAATCCTTTTAGCATGGCAGCTATGTCCACTTGCCCTTTTAAAAACCATCTTCTTTGGATGAACCATCGAACATAGTCTATATTCGGTCTTACACCAGCATATTTTCCAACCAACATAAGGTCCATCTATGATACAGAGTGATCAATCACCATATCAAGTATGAAAATGGCAAAATCTCCCTTGGCAAAGTCAGAAATATTATTAGCTTTGGGAAGGGAAGATTTTCTAGAGGGCTTCTTGCCAAACAATGCTACCCAAGGTTTTTCAAGAGCCACAACCACTCCTTTTATTCCTTCCTCGATAGTCAAAGGCCCAGATGCCTCAGCATTTTTTTCCTTCAGCAGAAACAATAGCTCCCCCCCGGGTCTGGGGAAGCACTATCACCTTGTGGGTCCTGAACCATCGATGACCCAATATCATCCACCTATCTCGAAGACCCGCCATCTTTCTCTTTTTCATCTGACACTTTTGAGATTCCAGTAGCCTGTCTCACATCTCCAGCAGTAGACCCAACAGAGGAACCAAGTTTCCCGCCCAAATCACCATTCAAAATTTTGCCTGTACCAGCTCCCGCTCTCGCTCCAGCCATTTAAATCTTGCATTGTTAATCATTTAGTTCATTTTAAATCATGCATTTAAGTTAATCATTTTAGTTCATTTTAAATCTTGTATAGTTAATCATTTTAGTTCATTTTAATCTTCCATAGCTAATCATTTAATTCATTTTAATCTTGCATTTCTAATCATTTAGTTCATTTTAAATCATGCATTTAAGTTAATCATTTTAGTTCATTTTAAATATTGTATAGTTAATCATTTTAGTTCATTTTAATCTTTCATAGTTAATCATTTTTAGTTCATTTTAATCTTGCATTGTTAATCATTTTTAATTCATTTTACTCTTGCATTGTTAATCATTTTTAGCTCATTTTTAATCTTGCATTGTTAAGACATGGTAAAATTGCATCATCCATACATATGTGTATAAACATCATAAACATCATAAGTAGGTCATAAACCCATCACATATGTACAAATTTAAACATCATATATCCTACATCCACAAAGCATCAATAACTACATCTCACATAAATCATTAATTCACACACATCACATAGATATCAAAACCATGCATAAGCGCATCACATCCTACATCACAAATATGTTAAGTATCATATCATAGTCATAAAAACATCACATCACATCCTACATCACACACATTAGTACATCATAACATCATGCATAGGAAATTGGGCTCATAACACATCACATCCCACCTAATTCAACATCATGTATATATAAACCTGCAAAGAATAAAATAATATCCCACATCCTGCATCAAAGAATAAATTAATGTCTGAGTGTCTCATGATGAGTCCATCAATAAATACATATACAAATGACTAGGACAATGACCTCCAAAAGAATAATATATATACATGTGTATCAAAATCATGCAACATATCACTACCTATCTACCTCTCCAAGGGGAGGCTACATCTCAACATCAGCAAAGGGGTCAACCTGCGGCAGATCCTATGGTGGCATGAATGTAATGGATATCTTCATAGCCCTTAGTTGTGGCCTCTCTAGTGTGATTTGAATACCTATATCCTACACCTATGTGAGTACCTATGCCGACCCTATAACCGCCCGGTCTCTGCCATCTATCTCCATCCCCACCCTTCATCCCTCTACCTCTGCCATCTGTACTGAGCCACCGATTGACCGATGTTGGCTTTGTATCTCACCAAGCCAAATGGATCTCTCACCATGTCCTTTGGGAAGGCCCAACCCCAAAACTTCTCCCCCCAATCCTCCTACTGCTACCTCCCCTTATCTTGATACTTGTACCTGTCATTCCTGATTAGTTGGCTCATCGATAGTGCTCTCTCCACTCTAGTGGTATTGTGATATGATACATGGCTTGATACTAACCCACCTACTCTTGAACATCAGCTAGGTCTCTTTTTAGTCTCCCTACCTCCTCTGATCTCCCCCCACCTGTGAGCCCCCATCCACACTCCCCATCCCCATCACCTACCTCTCCCCAGCTAACTGTCATAGTGCCAAGTCTATCTCCCCTATAGCTCTTCCCTCTTGGACTCTAGTTTGTCCCTCTCTACTTGTAGGCCATACCTCTCCACCTTTAATCTCTCTCTCTCTCTCTCTATATATATATATATATATATATATATAGAGAGAGAGAGAGAGAGGGCCTCCCTCTCATTAATGGTCTCCAATTCATCTTGTAATGCATGTGCTAGTTGCACTATTAGAGATTCCCTCTACCCCTACGTATCCTAGAGCATCTAGATGGCTATATCATACACAACCTATAGAGATGTAATCTAACCTACAAGATCTCCTTCCCTGTCTCCAGATGACCCCTCACTTGGTTCTCATGTTTGTGGTGGCCCTAATGGTGGTGGCCCTGATGGTGGTGGCCCTGATTGTGGTGGCCCTAATGGTGGTTTCCTTGCGGGTGGTGGGCTTGATGGTACCTGTGCCTTGCCATCTCCTTGTCCTTCATCCCCTCCTACTCCTCCTGCTACTCCTCCTCCATCTCCCCCTCCTCCATCTCCTCCTCCACCCCCATATATGTCCATCCCACCTCTTTTTCCCCCTATCCCTCCTCCCCTCCTACCTACCCTCCTTAAGATTGGTCTCCCTCCTCTCCTCCCACTCCACGGTCACAAATACTCAACCTTGTACTCTCCCTCAAACAACATGTGTCACTTCCACCCCGACCCTCTCTTCCTATGGTGGCAAACCTTCTCTCCCTACCATTTGTGGCCTCTCAAACCATGCATGATACTCTTATGTGATCCCTCCATCCTCAGGACCCCCTACCCAATCCCAATGAACATGTTGTATCTCCTATCATGCTACCACTAAACTATCCCTATCAATCGAGGCCCCAAACTATGCCGGCCTCTCCTGCATCATCCTCTGATACCAATGCTCCCCATTAGGGAAACCCTACATGTAGCCAAAGTGTCTCGCTACTCTTTCAAGTCTATGCTACTCAATAATATACTCTGAGTGACTTGTCAAATATGTGGGATTCATCGTGAAGGGTATCTCTAACTAGTCCTCTGGCCAGGCTGCCAATCCAATGTATCGCCTCCATGTAATGCCATCTCGTATCCCATCTAGAGTTTCTTGCTAGTATTCAATATCATTGATGTCATGATAGGTTAGGGGCTCCCCCTAGTTGTACACTATAGGATCATCTACCCATTGATCTCTCCAACCTATTGGTCTTAGAACTATAATGTACTCCCATGCCCATACCTATAATAGGGAGGTGAAACCTACGCTCCTCCCTTGAGTCTCCCCTTTATGATAGACAATCCGATGGAGGTCCTAGTACAACTCTACTAGTATCAGCATACCCCAAGCTACTAGTACACTCGCATCAACAATCTACATGATCATAGGGATAAGTATGAGATCCAAACTTGTCTCTCCCATGTCAGGGTCAATACCCCTATAGACACCTAAAAATCCATTAAAAACTAAAATTATTTTTATTTTTTCTAAAAAACCCCTGATGACATAATCATTTATTAATTAATTATTTATTTAACTAATTAATATATTTTTATGCCATTAAATCCATTTATTTTAATTAAGCGTTTGTAATTAAAGAATCTCTCCCCAAAGCATTTAAATCAAATTTAAATTATTTTCCTCTCTTTATTGAATCAATATTCAATAAATGATGTCACGTTCCCTAAATAAATTTTATATTTATTTAAAGCCTCAAAAGCCTAGAATCTTCTAACCTTTCCTAAACCCTTCCAATCTTCCCTAAACCTATTTAGAAGATGTTTCCTACATTTCTTAGCCTAATCCAAGTCCTCTTTGACTCTTCGTCAAACCCTTCCCTCAATGAGCCCTACACACTCATTTAAGCCTCTTACACCCTCTTTAAGGCTTCTTATAGCCTCATAAAGAGACCCATGTCTCTTCTTCCACACTTGTTCCACTTGCACACTTCCCTAGTGTTTCTCACACATGTGTGAGCAACCCTAACCTAAGGTAAACCTTACCATACCCCTAACCTTACCTCAAACCTTACACCTAACCCTAACTCATCCTCCTAACCCAAGCCCTTCCCAAATCCTATAAATACCCTCACTTCCTAAGAGAAATTCACCAATTCACCTTTCATTTCTAAGTAGTGTTATAATGCTATTTTAATTCTAGATCTTAATCTTTTTAGCATATTTTGATAGTTTAACTCATTTTCAAGCTTTCTTAGCACACATAATAGCTTAGAACTAATGAATTAACTTAGTTTGATTCATTGTTTAGAATTGGTTTTCATAGAATAACATCTCATTTGGTCTAAAATAAATCATAGATTACTCATAAGTAACCATAATCTGCATTTTTAGCTCATTAGGATCCTTAAGGCCTTAGGGGAAAAACAAGTGTTCTATACCCGATTTTGTGCCACTGTGGGGTTCTTATGGTCCCTAATCAATCTGAATACCTCCTAATCATCATTATGGAATTTCTCCAAGTGATTTTGTAATACCCCAAAAATGGGCTATAGGTTCATTAACCTCCTACATCATCAAATCGAACGAAATCGACATCGAAGTCCTAACCTAAGGCACATCTAAACATTATCAAATCCTAATTGATTATCTTAAATTCTGCATTGGGGAATATTCCTGGTAATATTCCTATTTATCTTAATTATCTTTAATTTAATGATTATTTGGCGATAAATCCTATTTATCCTAAAGTTTGATTAATTGAATATTCTCAATATTTAATTAATTAGATTTAATACTGCCACTTAATTATTTAATTATATTTAATTATATTTATTCCTAATTAGTATTATTCAAATTTGACAATAAATCAAAATTCCTATCATTAATTGATTAAATTCTTATTTAATTAATTAAAGCAAGTTGTCATATTTAATGATATTATTTTTGGAATAAAAGTTTGATTTAATAATTGATTAACCCATAAATCAATTGTTTTATTTTTAAAATCAGTTAAGTTGGAAATAAATCACTTTATTTATTTATTTAATTCATAATTATTATGCACATTCAAAAAGTAGTTAAACTTGAAATCAGAAGATCAATTCAAGTTGTTTTAAAAATAAACTCAACTCTGATTTGAGTTAAAAAGCTATTTTTGCATGATTTTGTGAATTAATTATCTTTTATTCTTTGATAACTCAAAAATTAGCTTGAGTTTATCTGAGTGATTTATGGCTTTTCCATGCATCCCCAAAGCCCTGGATTTCTATAAAACCAAGGCTCAGCTCTTCAATCTCATATATCTCATAATTGTGCAAACTTATGCTGGCGAATTGGTATCTGAAGAATTGGAGCTTCTTTTGGGAATCAACAACTCTGTGAGATCATTCATATTTTAGCATATAATTGTTTGATTAGTTGTATTGCATATCATTTTTTCATATAGATTAGATTTCATATCAGATTTCTCATATTATTGCATCTAAAATCCAAAAAAATAGATTAATTTGCATCTAATTCATATCTAGATTTTGCATTCAAATCCTTTGTTTAGGTGTCGTCAAGGTCACTGATCTCCATCCAATTTGAGAATACATACTCGCATCTACTAGAAGGCATTAAATCACCTGGTTAGTTTAGTTTTCAATTGTTTGCACAATTTCAATTTTTGCTAACCTCTAATGTTTTACTAAAGTGTTGTGTCCATAGCTAGGTACAAAATTCAGACACACATTTCTGGCACCCATTGTGGGGCCCTGAAATAGGTTTCCATTCAATTTCTATCAATTTCTATCAATTTCTATCATTTTCTTGTCATTTTCTATTCCAAGCTACAATTTTTAATTTCTATCCGTACAATTTGCGTACAAGTTTTGTCAAAAACTCGTATCAGGAGATACCCACTATTGTACAATAGTTGATTTGATCGAGAAATGTACCATCAAGCTCACAATGTCATTTGGAGACCCTATTGTCATATGATCTAGTGCCCAGTGTCGTACGAGTTTCTGGACTATCGTCTAGGAGGAAACCCACTGTCGTATGAGTTTTAGTGCTAGGTTTTGATTGTCGTTACACTTTTTTAGGTAGTTTTCCAAATTTGGACTAACAGCTAACATTAATGATTGAAATTTATTGTTTCTGATTGGTTTCTGTTGGTTTTGATTGGGAAAAAGTGTGCGAATTGCTAAAAATAGGTAAGAATCTACTAAGCGCATTGTGAGGAATTTAGGTAATCTTTTCAGCTGATAACATTTTGATTTAGATTAAAAAGAACTCTTGCATGTCAAGCTTGTGTGACCTTTATTGCTTTCATATCACATATTTCATTTGGGCTATTAAAAATGAACATAGATTGCTTTTCAGCATTTTTGTTACACATAGTAAATAGACCCTATGAACACTATTCATGGCTCTTGAGAGAGTGGGTTTCCAACAAAACTCTTCTCAACGAAGGAACCCTTGTAGGTAGGAAGGATACTGAGGGAGTCTCACGTTCTACTAGATTTGTGCATCTTCAGCTTCTGATTGATACGTTCTCTCTCCAAAGAGGTTGACAGATCATGAGTGGTTGACATCATAGATCTTTGTGAGATAGTCTTGGTCTTAGCATGTCAGATTAATCTGTCTACTTTGTTTGGGTTAAAAGTGAAAAGGCTAGAGGATTTATGCTCTACTCCCTTTTTGGGTAGTACCAGAAACTTAGATCCTTGAATCTGGAACCATTTTCCATGTGGTATATTTTGTGAGTCACCTTTAGAGAGGGTTAACTATAGTGGACATTCCCTTAATTGGGTCAACCACGTTGACGGAACCTTAATTGATAATAGCCATTTTCGCTATGTTAGTGACAACTGTTATATAAATGTCCTTGTGAAAGAAATCTCCATAGGTGTGGTCTCTTATTGGGCTATCAGATCTCCCTAGCAGCTCCTGATTGATTAAATTCTTAGACTATGTCAAAACCCCGGTGTGCCTGGATTGGAGTTTTCCCTCTTGAGATCACAAAAGTTGCAGAGTTAGACCATTAATAAAAACCCTAGTGTTGCCAAATTTTCATTTTTCTAGGAATATGTGCATTGCTGCAAAACTTTTTAGAACATACACTATTAGCACTCCTAGGGATTAGCACAATTTAGTTACTTGATTATTCATGCATAGGGTTGCTTTGTCCCCTGTTCATTATTTTCAAACGTGCTTGAAATCACTTGCTTGCTATTTTGTGTGCTTGTTTATCTATCTGGTTACTAAGAATGAATCAATCCACTACAATCTTCAAATCTAGACAGGCAATTTTGTGAACAATCTGAAACTAAAAATCTAAAAAATTGCAAAATCTAATGTCAAACACCTTTCTAGAGTCAACGGTCATTTTGTAAAGTCATAAATTTGTACGAATTTTGGCTATTGTTGTTTCAAAACCCCTAGATTATCGTATGGTATCAAGTACATTATCGTACGATTTTTGTTGCTAATCAATTCCAAAAAGTCAAAATTCCTGCTATCAACTGTCATGTGAGTTTGACAATTATCGTACAAGTTTTTCAATTGTCATTTCATGCTATACCCACTATCGTATGAGCTTGTAGAAAGTCATTTGAGAAATTTCAAAAAGTTGTCAGAACTGTGAGAGACCTAGCCTTTCCAGCCTATTTCCAGAATTTGTCAAACAAATCACTGTGTCAGGAATAGAGTAGAAAATACTGAGAATCCAATCATTTTCCTAAAGTGGCCTTTTGAATCTGATTTAGCCTTCTGTTTAATTGATTTGAGTCTTTATCATCTTGTGTCAAAACCTTGTCATATATATCAATCTTCAATCAATCATCAAAATGACTAAGTGTTGTGAACTCGTGTCTGCTATCTTTTGGGAGTCTACCCATACATCCAGGGCACAGTCTCCTTCATCTACATCTAATCTAAGCTTCAATCAATCAAAATCATTACAAGGTTGGATCATTTGATCTTCTTGAATCAGATCCTTCTTCAGTTGTCTTCTTTATATTCTTTTGCTTCACCCAAGGTTAATGGTGGAAACTAGAGCTTCCTCTCACAAGAAATCTAGAGAATGATCCCATACTTTACCTATAACCACTCTCCAACCTCCAACTCTTGAGAAACTCTACAATTCTAGTCTTTACGAAGATGACGGTCTTGGAAACTTTCGATTAAAAATTGGTTACATTCCTCCCTCATCAACTCACGGAGGTAATCAACAAACTCCTCATCAATCTATCCTAGGGAGAACTCCTACCATGTCTCAAGTAGGGACAAACTTTGGCTCTCAAAGAGCTCAATCTTAACATGGTGCAGATCAAGAACCCACACTTGAAGAAATTTCTTAATATCAAAATGATGATAACTTAAAACGAATGATGAAGCATTTCTTGAAAGAAGACAAAGAGGCATACTTTTTACAATTGGCTCGTCAAGGAGCTAAACTTCCTCCCAACTTTAATGTTGAAGATATCATTACACATGAGGAAGAAACTCTACTCACAGCTATGATGAAATAGATGCATGCCATGCAAGTCAAGCTTAATAACCTTGAGAAAGAAAAGGAACCCAATGAGTTCTCCATGGAGGCCCTATGTCCTTTTCCATTTGACAAAGACTTGTACATGACACCATTCCCAAAAAGAGTGGAGATGCCTAAGTATGATAAGTATGATGGACACTCAGATCCCAAAGATCATGTCAGAGAATTCTGTACACAATCTATGGAGTTCATGCATGAACCAACCTATCTAATGCGTCTCTTTCCTCGATCTTTGGGGGGGGCAGCCATTCATTGGTTCTCTAGATTGCCTTCTATTATCAAAACTTTTGAGGAGTTGATCGAATTGTTCTATCAGTAATACTCCTACAATATTCAACATCCAGTTGCCATGATTGATATCTGCAATCTCAAACAATATCCAGGTGAACCATTCTTGACATTTCTCAAAAGATGGAGGAAGAAATTCTCTCTATATGCTCAGCCTATTCCAGAAATGGAGAAACTGGAAATCTTCATCAATAATCTTATCCCAAAAATCAACTACCCTTTACAAATGCAAGATCATACATCTTTTGATAAGATGGTAGACAATGCAATCAAAATTGAAAAAGTACTTGTGAAAAAAGGAGAAATCACACTTCAAAAGGACAAGTACGAATCAGGATCCAGTTCTAAAGACAAGAACAAAAATTGGAACAAGAATAAAGGCATTGTCATAGATGGTGTTTTTGATACTATCCATGCCCCATCAAAGGCACCAACTTTCAATCTAACTATTCACACCCAAGCAATCAAAGCCTCAGAGAAAAAGGTGTCCGAACCATCTCAAAAGAAGCTAGAATACAAATCTTGGTCCGCTAATAATAAATGAAAGTTCACTCCTCTTGGAGAATCTTTAGAATCAGCTATGAGAACTCTACTAGCTAATAACATCATCTCTTTGCCTGAGATTTGACAATTTGATTCTGATCCTAAACCAAAATGGTGGAGAGAGAATGAATTCTATGATTTCCATCAGGGTAAAGGTCACAAAACTAATAATTGCTTACGCTTGAAACATACTATTCAAGATCTGATTGATAAGGGAGATATCACCATTAAAAATCATAAGAGCAATAATGATCATACAACATTCACAGAACCATTTCTGAAACATGGTCAAGAAGTTTCATCTTCTCAACCTAATGTGGGGGCAAAGGTCAATTATGCTTACCTTGGAAATAATGTTGTTATCAATATGGTTGAACCTTGCCTCTCTAAACATTGCAATGTCATCACAATTTTATGAAGAGATGGATAAAATCCTTCAGTTAATGTAGTTACTCAATCACAAGCTCAGGAACATCTGAATGGACAAATCCCAGATTCATTGAATGTCCCTAAGATGCCCTTCAATCTTTCTTTGGCTTCCAAACAGAAGGTTGTTTCTAAATCTTCCAATCCTAAAGATACGAGGCCAACATCTTATAGCATTGTTCAACAACTCCAACACACTAATGCAAAAATCTCCATGTTTGAGTTGCTTCAAATATCTCCAGCTCATAGAGCCATTCTAGATAAAGCTTTGCTTAGATCCAATGTTCCTGATGACCTTGATTTAGATAGGTTCCAGACTATGGTTGGACATCTTACATCTCTGCAATATATCTCCTTTTCAGAGGAAGATGACAACTCCTTGAGTCACCCACATAACCAGCCCTTGCATATAGAAGTCTTGATCCAAAACCATAGAGTCAAATGTGTGTTGATAGATGGGGGTGTTGGCCTAAACATTTGTTCTTACAGCTTGGTCACACAATTGGGATTTTCTGAATTGGCTATTGATCCTAGAAAGAAAATAACTATAAAAGCCTATGATGAACAAGAAAGATCTTCTAAAGGCACCATTGTCTTACCTATCAGAGCAGGTCCAGTTATCAGAGATACTATATGTCAAGTTCTTGATCTACCTTTAGCTTACAACATTCTTCTAAGGAGACCATGGATACATGAGATGAAGGCTATTCCTTCTACATTTTACCAATGCTTGAAATTTCCTTATGAAGGAGTAGAGGTCACTATTCTAGCAGACATATCCACCACTTGCAATACATTGAAGGAAAGTGCAGATAAACTTGTGCCTAATAATAGAGAATCTTCCATTGAGCCAACCAAAGAAGCATCCACATCTAAAATGGAAGACATTGCAAAAGAGGTCAATATCAAAGACAATGGTATGGGAGAATATAGAATAGAGCCAATCTTATCTTTGACATCTCTCCCTATCTCACCTAAGTCTTATGGACAATCTTTAAAATAGTCCAAACCATACTCTAAGGAACCTCTTGAGGCATATAAAAACAATTTTGTAGCAGAACAAGTCTCCAAGAAGGAATTTGAAGAAGATGAAGTTGTGCTTGCATGGCCATACAAGGATGAACCTAACTCTCAAGCTGTTCCAATTAGTGACTCTACAGTATCCAAAATACCTTCTAAGGCATATGGTCTAGGAGATAAATTAATAGCTAAGATGGGATATTCAGGTAAAGGACCTCTAGGAGTTAGAGTAAAAGGTCTCATAACACCTATTTCACATACTAGTAGGGGAAACAAAGATACTATTGGCTTAGGTTTTAAAAAGAAACCCTTCCACCTGAAAGGTAATTGTTCTCATGTCATAGAGCATCTTGCACTAGGATAACCTCTTCTTAAGAAGGAAGAAATTGAACCATCAGATAGTGATTCAGATGGCTCTAAACTTGTTCCTTATGAACATTTGCCTAAAGAAATCAAAGACCTTCTTGATGATAAAGATGATCCAATCAAAATAATTAATGTAGTAGAAACACAAGAACCTACTATCAATCAAGAGATAGTTGCAACACAAGAACTAGCTCAGCTCAAAGATAATCAAGAAGAGGAAGGTGGTAGTTATTCTAAGACAAATTCTCATGAGTATGAATTCAAATCAGAATTTGAGGGTAACCCTTCTTGGGGTATTCATCCTCACTTTACTCATGTTCTTAGATTTTCTAGAGGCATAGATGAAGAATCTAATGACTATGAATGGGGAGCCATTCCAGAAGAAGATGAGCTTATTACAGATAAACATGTTGATGTTATTCACCAATATGCACCTGAACCAAACATAAGTATAGAGTGAAATGATGAACCTATCGAGTCTGATCCACCTATGGCTGAATTGGACTCCCACAATGACATTGAGCCTATTCATGAATTGAATGTCTTAAGTTGTAATATCACCTTTGAACTTGAGTATCAGATTAGGACCAATGATGATAGATCCATATCTGTAAACACTATCTCCCAATCTTTCCCCACTTTGACTATCCAATATCCAGACCTTATTGATCAAACCTCCACAAATCTAAGCCATGGTATTTATACCTTCCCGAATGACTATGCCCTTGCTTGCTACCTCAATGTAGTTGAGCCTATGAGTACTTCCATTAGTGAACCAATTGTTAGCATGACGGAGTCAGATATCAAGTATCTTAGTCATAAAAATAAGAATAAGAATAAAAAGCAAAGGAGTTCTGAGGGTGAAAACCACTTTGTGGTAGTCTCAAAACCTACAAAAGTAAAAATAAAAGATGTATCTGATGGTGAAAACCTCTCTAAGGCACCTAAGGATGAGATATTTGATGTCCTTCCAAATAATTTACAAGATAAATCTCCATTTCTAATTGAGCCCACTCAATCCATCAATTTGGGAACAACAAAAGAACCACAGTTGATTCATGTAGCACAATCTTTATCAGAAGAAGAGAAGAAAAAATTTACAACATTCCTAATAGAGAAGAAGATCAACTTTGCATGGAAATATTCAGATATGCCAAGGTTGGATCCTAATCTTATAATGCATCATTTATCTATAGCTCCAAATGTCAAACCTGTCAAGCAAAAGTTAAGAAAGATGCATCCTCATGTTGCACTCTTGGTGAAAGCTGAATTAGAGAAGCTCCTGAAAGTCAGATTCATCTAAGTTATTGACTATGCAGAGTGGATCTCTAATATTGTACCTATTTCAAAACCAGATAAATCAATCAAAGTATGCACAGACTTTAGAGATGTAAATAGAGCACGCCCTAAGGATGATTTTCCATTACCTAACATTGACATGATAGTGGACATGACTATGAGCTTTGACATGTACTCTCTAATGGATGGTTTTTTTGGGTATAATCAAATAAAAATTGCTCTAGAGGATCAAGAGAAAACTACTTTTACATGTGCATGGGGTACCTTCTATTGGAATGTCATGCCATTTGGGCTTAAAAATGCTGGTGCTACATATCAAAGAGCCATGACATCTATTTTTCACGACATGATGCATAGGACTATGGAGGATTATGTTGATGATACTTTAGCAAAATCTATGATTAGGGCTAAACATATAGATGACTTGCACAAGATACTAGATAGAATGGAAAAATTTAGTCTCAGACTAAATCCTAAGAAGTGTGCTTTTAGTGTCACTTCTGGAAAGCTCTTAGGATACATAGTCTCAAAGAAGGGTATTGAAGTTGATCCAGCTAAAGTGAAGGCTATAATGGAAATGCAACCTCCAAAGAATATTAGTCAAAAGAGGACATTGCAAGGAAGAGTTCAATCTATAAGAAGATTAATATCACAGCTGGCAGATATATCACAACCTTTTACAAAAACATTACATAAAGGTGTGACCTTTGCATGGAATGAAGAATGTGAGAAGAACTTTGACCATATCAAACAATATCTATCAAATCCTCCTATTTTGATGCCTCCTATTCATGGGAAGCCATTGATCTTATATGCCTCTGCAATAGATACATCACTAGGGGCATTGCTTGCACAACATGATGAGAACAAAAAGGAAAGAGCTATATACTATATTAGTAGGACATTGGTTGCATATGAGAAGAACTATTCAATGATTGAGAAAGCTTGTCTAGTTGTGATCTTTGCATCATGAAAATTGAGACACTACATGTTAGCTCATACCACACAATTGGTAGCTAAGATTGATCCACTCAAGTACCTACTAAGCAAAGCTGCCCTCACAGGTAGATTAGCTAAATGGGTCATGCTCTTAAGTGAATTTGACATTGAATATGTGGAAAGAAAAACTATCAAAGGATAGGTTATTGCTGATCAATTAGCAGATGCACCTATGATTGATAGTACACCAATGCAAATGGAATTTCTTGATTCCTCTATCATGACTCTTTCTTCTAGAGAATGGCAGTTAATCTTTGATGGCTCCTACACATAGAATGGGTTAGGTGTAGGCATATTGTTCATAACTCCTCAAGGATACTCAATCCCAAAAGCATTCAGATTAAAGTTCCCTTGCATAAATAATATTGCAGAATATGAAGCCCTTTTGAATGGCATGAAAATAGCAATTGAGTGGTGAGTAACAGAATTACACATTCATGGAGACTCTCAACTTGTTATCCATCAAGTCAATGATGTGTAAACTAAAGATCAAAAGCTCATTCCTTACAAGAGAATGGTAGATGATCTAAAGAAGTATTTCCTATCTATCACATTTGAGAAAATTCCTAGAATAGAGAATAAGGCTGTCGATGCAATGGCAATGCTATCTACTTTATTATAGCAACCTGAACATGAGCTACACTATGAGTTCCTAGTGGAAGCACTATCTTATCCTACATATGATTCCCCCAAAACCCGCATGATCTGCACTGTTGTTGATCATGATTCATCTAGATACAAAAACCTATTTTCCTATCTCCAAGACCAAATCGTTCCCGATACCTTCAACTGCCATGAAAAGAGATACCTTATCTATAATGCCTCCCGATATGTCATCATTGGTCATGATCTATACAAAGGAGGTCTAGATGGTATGCTACTTAGATGTTTAGAATAGGAAGAGTCTCAACGTGCATTAGAGGAAGTCCATGATGGTATTTGTGGGTCACACTCAAATGGTTTAACACTACCTTGAAAACTTATTAGGGCTAGGTACTATTGGCCTGAAATGGAGAAAGAGTCTATCAAGTTTGCTAAGAACTATCAAAAGTGCCAAGTGCATGGAAAATTAATTCATGCTCTAGGGAGAAATCTAATTCCTTTCACTACACAATGGCCTTTTCACCAATGAGCATTTGATCTTATAGGAGCTATACATCCTCATTCTTCTAATGGACATACCCATATAATCACAGCTACAGATTATTTTACAAAATGGGTAGAAGCAGTCCCTTTGACACAAGCAACTGGAAAGCAAATATCTATGTTCATATTGAACTATATCATATGCAGATATGGGATACCTCATTCCATAATCACAGATAATGGTGGACAATTCAAGAACAAAGATCTAGATGATTTATGTGCTAAATTCAAGATTACACAACATTGGTCATCTATCTACTATCCTCAAGGGAATGGACAAGCAGAGGCTTCTAACAAGAATCTATTGAAAATATTGCACCGTACAGTTAATAAAATAGGAAGAGGCTGGCATCTCATGATCAATCCATCTCTCTGGGCCTACAGAACAAGTATCAGAACACCTACTGGGGCTACACCTTTCACTTTAGTTTATGGGTCTGAAGTAGTACTACCTATTGAGGTTGAAATCCCATCACTAAGAATAAAAATGCATGGTCTAGTAACTGATGATGACTATAGAGTGTCTAGGTTGCAAGAACTTGAACTACTAGATGAGTGCAAACAAGCAGTGTATGATCATCTCAGAGTGTATCAGAAAAGAATGTTTAGATGCTACAATAAGAAATTCAGACATAGATAATTTTAGGTTGGTGATCTAGTCTTGAGAGAGAATCCTAAAAATCAATCACATTGAGAATGCAAGGGGAAGTTTGAACCCAACTGGCTGGGTCCCTTTGTTATAACTACTACTTTTGACTCTGGTGCCTATCAACTTTCAACGACTAAAGGAGAACAGCTCTGAGAACCAATCAACATTCTCCATCTAAAGAAATTCTATGCCTAAGGCATTCAGTCTATGGTAAAATGTCCAAAAAAATTTTAAAAATATCAAAAGTACAAAAAAATTCAAAAAATGAAAAATACAAAAAAATGAGAAAAGGAAAAAGTGCCTTGGTGAAAACTTGGAAACAGGCACCTTGATAGCAAAAATAGAATCTCTGCCAAGATGGTGAAAACCTAGAAAATGGGTGCCACTTGTTTCAAAATGCTCTATCTATCAACGCAATCTTGGTGTTTCCCAGCTTTCAGTCTTGCTTTAGTTTGTACATATCTCCCGGTTTGTTTCTGCATTCCTATTTTCAATAAGTCGGTCTTTACACCAATCAGCTCAAGTGTCAATATCCTATCAATGTTAAAACTTGGGGGCAATCAATGTCATATCCTATGGCCTCCAATGTGTCTTAGATGTATCATATCCAGTCAAAGTTCTTTGAAGCTTCATTTGAGTCAGTTAGTCAGTCTTGTCACCAGAAAGGATTTTGCATCTACAATAATGCAATCAAACATCAAACATTAAACTAAAAACAATCTGTGCTTTATACATGCTTTTATCTCCATGTATGCTTGCTGATTCACATTGAGATTTTGCATATTGTGTCCTTTGAGCTCTTCGATGATGTTCTTTACAGGATTTAGAGAGTGATGACTGGGGGAATAATCTTTTCTTTGTTTTTTGCTTGTATGTGAAAATCTAACAACTTTGGAAATTCTAGATTGAAATGGTGTTTGACTGTAAGAGCCTCTATCTCGAATTGGATGGCCATGCATACCTCGACCATTGATACTTGAAAAATTGAAGGAATTTTGATCTAACTATTATCTTTTTGAGTGATTTCTTTCTCCTATTGTGAAATGCGATCTTACCTAAGGATGTGAACAATAAAGGGTCACTATGGGTAATTCACGTTGGATTTTGAATGACCTCTTGATTGCTTGATGTGTTTGTACTACAAGGCATATTTTGGTCATCATGACATCTATGGTTTGATGCTTATACAAATTGCTATATCAAAATGGACATGATATTCAGGTCATCCTGGCATTTATGCCTTGGTGCTTATATCTAATCTGACATTCCGATTACAAAATCAATATTCATATGTCCATGGTTTCATAATCAGTGGGTGTTGTATTGATTCTTGTGTATACAAATTGATATTCATATGTCTATGGTTTCAAAACTAGTGGTCATTGTATTGATTTATCCGGTTACCTAAAAATTCAATGATGAAATCGACCGACACATGATCAGTGACTAGGTCCTACATCTTAGGTTGCATTTCATATTGCATGTTTCTTTGCATTTTTCATGTTGCATGATCTCACAATGGTAAAACAAACTTCAATGCTTAAACAATTCTTCAAATATCTCTTCAAATCTAACAAGAGCTGAAACCTAACTCAAAGGTTTCTTCAATGAATTGCAAGCAGTTATCCTCCTAGGTTAAACATCCTTTTTGACATAAGACTGAGTACTTGTCTTCATCAATACCTGCAAAATATATCATGTGTACCATTGCATATCATACTCATTTGTTGCATTACAATTCATCCATGTGCATAAGCATAAATCATACATACATATTTCCATAATCAAATACATTTGCATAACATCCATACATATGAAAGAAATCATTGCATTGCATATATCCATACATACATTCTACTGTACTCATAGCATAAGCATCACATGATATCATCATAAATCAAAACATGACAAGTACACATGAAGTCACAACCAAAATATCAATCTCATACATATCAAAAATCTCGAACTAGTTAGGGGTGCACTACTGGGATAGTGTACAAAAGAATGAGCTCAGTTGAGCTATCAGAATCAAAATAGTATATCAATGATAAAAAAGAATACAGTATATCAGAATGTATCAAAACAAATCAGCTATCAGCATGATCCTCTGCATCTGGTGGAGGAGGAGGTGGTGCATTTGGTACTACCTCTACTTTGGGTGCTCTGGCTCCCTCTGATGCCATCATGTACTGTGTGTAGGAGGGAACTCTCTGTGTAGTAGGGACAACTATATAATATGTAGACATATAGTAAGTTGCACGTGAGGTCTGATGAATCACCTCTGCCTGCAATCTATGTACCTCCACACACAGCTTAGTTCATTGTCTATCTACCTCTATATATCGCTCCTCCCATCGAGCGCTGCATACCTTCAAGTCCCTGACCTATGCACTAAGCCATTTGATAGTGTCCTATGAAGTAGGAGGAGAAGTAGGATCAACATCTAGCATCTCCGTATCCAAGGCAACCTGCTCAGTAGTCTCTACCCTCTGCACCTTGTGGCATCTAACCTCAGCACCTAAATCAAAACCTATATCCCCCTCTGTGAAGTCCACACCACCACCTACCACCTACTTAGCTAATAGTACCTCATCTACTGAACCAACTCCACCTAATGTACCACCCTCTCCTCTAGTCTGTCTGTGAGAACCAGAAGATCTTCTTTCTGTGGAACTAGTGTGACGAGGGATCCTCATCTATCTTGATGGTCTCTATGGTGGAGCCATCGCTCTGGGTCTCGATGGTGTGGGATGTATGATAGGAGCCTATGTAGGTCTGGGAACCTATCCCATTGGAGCACCAGTAACATCCATCACCTCCTCCATGGAGGGTATCAGCTCAGTGGGATTAGAAAATCTATGAATGGGGTGATCAACAAGCCATGAGATGAATCTATTAGTAACACTAGCATCTAGTACATATGGTCTATACTCCTAGTCCCTATTGAAAATCACATTGTACTCCTATGAACACAAAGCATAAGAGCACCTCTGTGTCAATCCAAGTCCAATCTCACGCCCTATCCATGCATATGTAGTGTAGTCCTCTAGGGCATCCTGAATACATCCATACTACTGCCAGACCCTGGTAATCAAAAACCTCTCTATGGTGGAGGAGGACCTCTCAATCAGTACATGGCTCTGGAAGAAATAACTAAACTGCTCTCAAGTAGTAGGCCAAGGCTCAATGGCTACATATGGTCTCCAATGCACAAATGTCATATCATCGAGGCATCACCTCCAGTACTCAGTATGGCCCATCCATCCCTGAATGACATATCTGACATATGTGTAGATGATAGGCTCCTAAGGCTACCTCTGTGAAGTACAAACAAGTCTCAACACTGGGATGTGCTCCCACGCCCATATCTATAGAACAAGAGCTCCTGCAGAAAAAAGATTTTCTCTCTTGATACACTACCTTGTGCATCTTGGAGAACGTGTGTGCTAATAAACACTGACCCCAAGCCAACTCAAAGGGAGTGGCCATCAACCATACTACCATCGGCACCTAGCCCATCAAAAGATCATTATGTTGATGGTCAGACATGATAATGCCACCAATCATCCCGGCAATGATGCACTTCAGCTGGTGTGTCTGTCCATATCTCTGAACTAAGGTCTCCCAAGAAATGGAGGCTGTCATTTGGGTATCATCTCTGAAGAGACATCTAAAAGATAAAACACTCGAGTTCCTTGAACTCAATACTCTGGTCACTGGCCTGCATGGAAAGGAATGCACAGTATTTGGTACACATCCTTAGGGGTAACCATGATCTCTCCCGTCGGCAAGTGAAAGGTTTGAGTCTCCGAGTGGAACCTCTCAATTAGAAAAGTCAAAAGCCCATGATTTACTCTAATCTAAGGTAAATGTATCAAGTGCTCAAATCAACAAGAAGTGAGGTGGACCCTCATAGGGTCTGGCAATGAGACACATAATCTCTGAGTAGCATGATGAGAGATTCATACATGTACATCTGGATATACAACCTACACAGCACAGAAACAAGGAATCCTATCAGTAATTGGGTCACAAAATAGGTTACAAGGATAGAAATGGGGTAGTTCAGTATTTTAGAAGGTAGGATAATAGGTCAGCAATCAGGATAAGAGATTAGAAAAATCAATAATTTGACCTAATACTAAGTTTTCAGCTCATTGTTTTCCATACGACAACTCAAACTGGCATGAAAAGTTGTACGACTTTCCACATCATACCAAACGACAAACCATAGAAGCACGACAATGCATAACTCCTCATACGAGTTATGAGGGATCCGACAAAATGTCGTACGACTCATGGGTCCCTCTAATACGAGTCATGGGGGCTTATCAAATGACAACCTATCTACCGTTGAAAATTCGTATGAGTCCCGCTAGGGAGTCGTACGAGTTTCCGTGCATGCAAAATTCAAAAATAGAAAAGATGTATGAAAAATTGCTAAAATCCTATAAAATATGGAAAAATTGACATTTTAGCAAAGTACAGAGGTCCACCTACCAAATGTCCAGACTGTCGAGGTCTCTAGTGTCTCTAGCTGTGCTCAAATCAGTATGAACTCATAGGTACCTTCGGTTCTGCTGCTTTATCTGCCATTTTGCTCAAAGGGCTCCACAAGTTTCTAAAAGTCAAGAGGTTGAAATGAATTAAAAATGACCCTTCTGACCTTTATATAGCTTTTGACCTAATTTTCAAAAGTGCTTCATTTTTCATGAAAATTGCACCCTTGGCTAATTTCGACATTCTGAATCCATTTTCGGGATCAAAATTAAAATCTGAGATCATTTACTTGTCAAAATTGCAATTAAAATTTTTTGGACCCAGGATGGTCTACTGCTTGCATAATTGACCTTCATCCATCATAGAAATCCAGTATTCAACTTAACTAATTATCTTACATCAAACTATCAAAATTTCAACTTGGTCACCCATGGTCAACTCATGGTTTAACCTAGTCAAACTTGGTCGTCTGGACCTCCAAACAATGCAGAATGCATTCTCAGACATGTATAACCACTTCTTACAACAATTAACATGCTTCTAAACTATCAACACTGACTTTTCTTGTCAGATTTCAATTTTAATCTCAAAGGGGGCATGGTATTGCATATCATTCAAAGGTTGTAATCTAAATCTGAAATCATATCTTTCCTGAGTAATTGAGACAAACAACCACATCTAGTTGTTGATTCATCAAAAGACCTCATCACTCGAGGCAAATCAATCATCACTTGGGGCATATCAAATTCATCGAGATACATATCAATCTAGTATTCTCTTAATCTTGTAAATTGTATCAGTTTTTGTAACTATCGGTTCAATTGTGTTATTTGCTTGCTTATTCGGAAACTGAAGGGTTCAGATGTGATACCAATGTGATTCTTATCGACAATCAGGTCTGGAATTGGTCACTCACTTCTTCACAATCATAAGGTTTAGAATCAGGCATTTTGACACTTTTCGCAATCATCGGTTCATTTGCTGTTATAGTTAATATTATCTTTGGTCATTCAGGATCTATCATCTTCATATCAATTTCAATCAGTTTTTGTCTCATATCAATATCAATTTCAAACATCAGTTTCAACATCATACACAGACTATCTTTGAACCATTGCACTTCGCACAACAATTCAAAGAGGGGCAAAACGTAATACCCAAAAAATGGGCTATAGGTTCATTAACCTCCTACATCATCAAATCAAACGAAATTGACATTGAAGTCCTAACCTAAGGCACATCTGAACATTATCAAATCCTAATTGATTATCTTAAATTCTACATCGGGGAATATTCCTGGTAATATTCCTATTTATCTTAATTATCTTTAATTTAATGATTATTTGGCGATAAATCCTATTTATCCTAAAGTTTGATTAATTGAATATTCTCAATATTTAATTAATTAGATTTAATACTGCCACTTAATTATTTAATTATATTTAATTATATTTATTCCTAATTAGTATTATTCAAATTTGACAATAAATCAAAATTCCTATCATTAATTGATTAAATTCTTATTTAATTAATTAAAGAAAGTTGTCATATTTAATGATATTAGTTTTGGAATAAAAGTTTGATTTAATAATTGATTAACCCATAAATCAATTGTTTTATTTTTAAAATCAGTTAAGTTGGAAATAAATCACTTTATTTATTTATTTAATTCATAATTATTATGCACATTTAAAAAGCAGTTAAACTTGAAATCAGAAGATCAATTCAAGTTGTTTTAAAAATAAACTCAACTCTGATTTGAGTTAAAAAGCTATTTTTGCATGATTTTGCATGATTTTGTGAATTAATTATCTTTTATTCTTTGATAACTCAAAAATCAGCTTGAGTTTATCTGAGTGATTTATGGCTTTTCCATGCATCCCCAAAGCCCTGGATTTCTATAAAACCAAGGCTCAGCTCTTCAATCTCATATATCTCATAATCATGCAAACTTATGCTGGTGAATTGGTATCTGAAGAATTGGAGCTTCTTTTGCGAATCAACAACTCTATGAGATCATTCATATTTTAGCATATCATTGTTTGATTAGTTGTATTGCATATCAATTTTTCATATAGATTAGATTTCATATCAAATTTCTCATATTATTGCATCTAAAATCCAAAAAAATAGATTAATTTGCATCTAATTCATATCTAGATTTTGCATTCAAATCCTTCGTTTAGGTGTCGTCAAGGTCACTGATCTCGGTCTAATCTGAGAATACATACTCGCATCTACTAGAAGGCAGTAAATCATCTGGTTAGTTTAGTTTTCAATTGCTTGCACGATTTCAATTTTTGCTAACCTCTAATGTTTTACTAAAGTGTTGTGTCCACATCTAGGTACAAAATTCACACACACAGATTTGAGAGTACACCCACATCCCTAAAGCGAGAGAAAATCAAACGGTGACAGGATGCTCCCGTTTAAGCTCTATCTGAGTGTCGTTGCAAATAGTTTTCTCTATAAGTTAGGAATATGCTCATAAACTAATGTTTAAATGTCTACACCTTTCAAGACAGATTAGGTTTGCATTGATCACATTTTGGCATGCCCGGTGGGACCCCTGTCTTGATCATCTGCTCCAAAATCAACTTTCCTTAGCCATTTTTTAAAATATTTTTTCAAAAATCTGGATTGTATCATTTCATTCTCGGTCTCACTTGCACATTTGTTGTCCAAAAATGCGCATTTTTGTGAAAAATTATAAAAATGCCCATTTGTTCACTAGAATTGCACATTCATTCAATCATACTATGCATCCATACCTTCTTGTTGCGCATATGTGAAACAGAGCTGCGCATATGTGAAACAAAGCTGCGCATTTGTTTTTTGTAAAAAACTTACATTTTAAAGCACTACTTAGTAGAATAGGTATAGTTGCGCATACATTCTCTATTTTTGTGTATATGTGAAAGAGTGCAAACTACACATTTTCACCTCAAACTACACATTTATTCTCTGTAACCGTGCATTTATACCAGTAAGAGGTAATCTGATGCTTTTATTTAAGTTTTTGAACTTTGATTTTTTACAGGTTCTAAACTCTATATTTTGCAGGTACACTTTGGAGGCATAAAAAAATCACTCAAACCTTAAGGCCTTAAGGGTAATCAATCATTTGGTGTGTTTAGGAATCAAACAAACTTGTTTTTTGGGCTGAAAATAAATTTTAAATCACTCTTGAATGCCTAAGAAACTAACAAATCTACAAATCTTCCCGATTTGGTTCCTAATCAGTCCTAATCAACTTAAAACCTTCCTATTTGGTCCTAAAGAAATCAAAATCACATCTAAGGTCTTTTAGTTGGCTAAAATGAACTTCAATCATGAAAATCTAGGACTTTAGAATGCAATCATGCAAACTAGGAAACAACTTGTCTTTTGGTGCATAAAAAGAATCTCAAATCTGTATTTCAAATCTAATGGCTTCCTAAATCAACTCTAAATGCATCCTAAATGGTCCTATTTCAAAACTCAATGCATCAATGAAAGCTAAAATGAACTTCATTTTCAAAATTCAAAGTTCTTTCAAGTTCTACTCAATCTAAGCAAATTTGCAAATCATTCCTAAATGTTCCTAAATCATCCTAAATGCTTTATGCTTGGTTAAAACAAACTTCATTTTGTGAAATCTTAATTTTTTTCTAAGTTTCATGCATCAAACCAAATCTAGGAATCTCATTTTGGGCATAAAACATACAAACTAACACACAAAATCTTGAATGAAAAACAAAGTCCAAAAAAGTCATTTTTCTTTGAGTCCAAATCAAACACACTCTTGAATGAATTAAACGGTGAAAGAAAAGCATCTATATTCCTTCCTCTTTCAAATTCAATTCAAACAAACAAAACTCAATCTTGAATGACTTAAAATGAAAACAAATCTCATTTCAAAGTTCTAAAAGAAATACACAAATCAAATCTTGAATGCCCAAACAAATAAATTTGCAATCACTCAAAGTTTTAATTTTTGAAAGAAAGAACAAATCAAAGCGTTAAACACTTATGTCTTCAAAATTTCAATTCAATCACTTAATCAATTTTTGGAAAAATAACCTTTTTTTGTTGTGCTTTCTAGGAGTCTTCAAAAATTTTGCAAATCCTTGTTAATCTAAGTAACATAAAACACTTGAACTCAGATAAGTTCACCTGTTTTACTTTTAGAGAGGCTTGTCTGGGGACAAAAGCACTTCCTCTATGGAGAATGACCTAAAACTGGTACCTTCCCTGACCGGTATAGAAATAAAGCATTGCAAAAACTCTCGCTTACATCTCCTCAAGCTCGTGCGATGCGTGTTGATGGTAGCCCGGGGTAGGTGAATAATCCCTAGGATTTTGACATGGTCAACTAGGCTCTAAAGTGAGTCATGCACATACAAACCAATTGGGAGGACTCCACAGAACAACTAAAAACTTGTTAAAATAGAGGCTACCCTATCTACATCCAAAAGTATTAGAATCCTTATACAAGGAACGATCCAAGGGGTTTACCGGATCACCTTAAAATACTCACCATATGTATCCCCTTTTAGGGGGTATCAAGCTATGGGAAAGGATTTTGATACTCACCTTCCTTTAGGTAGATCTTCTTGAAGTGATTTGCATAATCAAAATCTCAATAAAAACACTTGTTGGAATATACACTTTTCAAAGCTTTTCAAATTCAGGAGTTAGTCATCTTGCTTGTATCCCACAAGGTTTCCTTGTCCCTTGTGGAGATTGTTATTTCAAGTCTTTATTGAATTCTATCCTTTACCATTGGAAACATCAAAACTGATTCGCAACTTGATTCAAGTTATTTAGAAAACCTTGCAGAAGAATCCTTCAAAATCAGACACCCAAAGCCTTGTTTCGAAACACTTACCAGAATTTCTCCAAGTTATGTCAGATTTGACCCAACATAAGAAAGCAAGACTTCCCAGATCCCCAGTCTATCAAGAGAAGAAAGTTGCAGAGAGAAATCTCAAAGATCACCAACATTCCCTTAAAGCAATCCTGTTAGAATTTAATCTTTCCTTGGTCAAATATGTATTGAAAGGATAAACCAAGGTATCCTATTGTATTTGTCCTCTAGTCCAAGTGGGAGGACATGTCATATTTGCAATTCCTTTATTAAGGAAAATAGATATTCCTCCTTAAGAGGAATCTCACATTTGTCTCACACACAACATGAATGTGGCATTCATCTAAGATAGGAGTTACATGCAAACTCTTTCACTCATCTCCACTTAAAGAGATGCCTCTCACACACTTGCTCAATTAATCTTCTCTATTCTCTCATTGTTTCTCTCATATTGTAATGAGCTTTGAGCTCCAATTCTTCCTTCTTCTTTTGGCTTTGAGCCTCATTCATAATTCACAAGGGGTTTTTCTTATTTTTCCCCTTTCAAATTCTTGTGTTCTTGCATTGGTTCTTGGAGCATTCTTGTGAGCTTGTATTTTATCTCTTGAAGGAAAATTTCTCTCTATCTCTCTCTCAAATATTTGATATATCTCTTCCATTGCATACTCTCTTGGATTCTTTCCTTACCTTTTCCATTTCATTTTATTTTATGATTCTAACATGGTATCAGAGCATGTTAAATCCTTGCTTTTGAGTATGCATGCAGGAATAGCTGAAGAATATTTCAATTGTAAAGGAAAAAGCTTTTTTGTTATCTAACCATTGTTTTGCAAGTTTTTCTTCTTTCTTGCAATCTAACATCTTACTTCTTTAGTTTCTTTTAAATCTAACTTTTTTCTGGATGGCTTGCCACCATATCTAAGTTTGTTTATCTCTATCTTTTGTTTATATATTGATTAATATTCATCTCTAATTTTACTCATCTTATTTGCAAATTTTGACTCTCTCTGCTAACATCTAACTTTATATCATATCTCTGGTTTATCTAGATATCTCTATTTTTTATCAGAGTTCTTCTGATTTCTAACTCCTTTCTCTTGCAGGTTTCATTATTTTTAATCAGTCTATGTTTTCATTTAAATATAACTGGGTTGTTTTGTAGATCTATCTCTATATTCTTCTATTGATCTATATTATAACATTTTTTTATATATAACATTTTCAACATTCTGTTATTACTGATAACTATACATTTTTTTGTTCAAAATCTCCCGTTGTGCTTAAGCGTGTGCTTCAATATATGTTATATTTGTCTTCAAACTGCAAATTCCTTTCCTCTTTACAAAACTTCTTCTTTATTGTTCTATTTTCATTTCAAATAACAACATTTAAAATTATATTAAATCATTATTTATCTTGGCAACCTACAGCAACGTTTCTGCCTTATATATCTTTTAAATCATTATATTAACTTGCCAGCGTGTAGCAAATTCTCTTTAAAACAACAAATGTATTAAACGTTTTACTTGCTGTGTATTAAAACATTTTTTAAAAAATAGAAATTCTCTTTAAAATCAGCAAATTCAGATTTTTATTAAATCATTTTGTATTAATTTACTTTTTTATTTGAATCATTGTCTTAAATCAACAACTTTTTAAAATAGCAACTATTAAAACAACTTTTTATTACATTTTGTATTAAAATAGCAACATCTTTTTTTAAAAAATAGCAATATTAAAATGTTTTTAAAAAAAAATAGCAAATTAAAATATTTCTTAACTCAGCATATTCTCAGTTTATTGCTAAAACTTTGACCAAAGGAATCAGTTTTTTTATCAGATTACTTTTATTTTTCAATCTGCATATCTCTATTCTTGGTAAGGCATTCTGCAACACTCTTTTTCTCGCATTAATTACTTATGGTTTAATTCTAGTTATCTCTGATATTCTCTATTTAGAATCTTTATGCTAGCTTAGTGTAGCTTGCATTTAAATTTTAGTTGACTAGTTTTTTTTAGTTTGACTATCTTTTAAATTTGTTTGAATATTATTTTACCTTATTTGAAAAGTAATCTGATTCTTACATTTTTAATTTCAAAAACATTAAATCTATTTAACGTAAGATTTTGAATTAAAAAAAAATTTCTAACTATTTGCATATCAAACCAAATTTAGCTGTTTAACATTGTTCCATTCTTCTATCTTTTCATTATCAATTCTAGCTCATTTATTTTAAGCATTTAATATTTTTAAAAAAATTTATATATCTTATTTTGCTCAATATTCATAACTATAATTTTGTTATTTTTATCATCTCACTACTTTCAACATGTCTACTCTAATTCTAAAAATTAAACTAAATAGTTCTAACTATCATCAATGGAAAACTCATGTTTCCTTTCTATTCCATTTTAAACATTTGCTTGAAGTTGCCACAGATGCGACTACCGAACTAGCCGCCTCTGCTGCTCAAATTGCCAAAGATGCCTGGCAAGTTAAGAATGATGAAGCACTAGGTCTAATTGAACTCTCCATTAGTCCCAACCTTTATGTCTTAATTGGACATTGTACTAAAGCCCATCAAGCATGGGACATCTTGAAGCAAACCTATGACAACTCCTCTAAATCACATAAGATTCAGCTCCAAGACAACTTGGAAGATCTAAGGTATACAAATTTTAAATCTATGGATGAATTTTTGCTCAAGTTTGATGCTATTATAACTCGGTTAAATGGTTTAAATGTTACTCTCACAGATATTAGATTGATTACTATAATTCTTAAGAAATGTCTTCCTAAGGAGTTTCAACAATTTATCACTAATATCCACTCTCAGCTTGCTATTTCTACTTTAGCTCCTCTTTTAACTTATCCTATTTTTCAAAATTTGTTGCGTCAAGAGGAGGCAAAATTATTGTAATTTGGTACTATTAAATCTTTTGAACATGCTTTTGTATCTAAAACTCAAAATCATAATAATAAGTCTCATACTAATCATCACAATAATAATCATCATAACAATAACCATTATAATAACAAGTATAATTATCGTAACAATAACAATAATCATCATAATAATGGTTCTTCAAATAATAATTATAATCATTCAAATAATAGGTCTAATTCTAGACCATCATACAATAACAATAATTACAATAATCAACAAAATCAGAAACCACATTGTACTTATTGTGGTAAAGATGGTCACCTAACTAATGATTATTTTAAAAAGAAAAATGATAAGAAGCTAATGCATAACAATAATCAAAATAAATTTCAAGGTAATCAATCTCATCGTGCTTTTACTGCTTGTTATAAAACTTCTCATGCATTAGAATGGATTATTGATAGTGGCACTTCTCATCATGTTACATCTCATAGAGAATTTTTTGATTCTTTGCAACCTGATACTACTAATATTCCTATTCAATTAGCTGATGATAGTAGTTGTAAAGTTGATGGAGTTGGTGATGTTAATGTTCCAAATGGAAAATTACACAATGTTCTTTATGTTCCTAAATTCAAATCCAATCTTCTTTCAGTTGCTCAATTATGTCAAAATTACAAAGTTGAATTTCATAAGGATATGTGCTCTATTATTGATCCTAACATTGATCTTGTTGTTGCTAATGCTAAGATGGATCATGATAACTTATTTAAATTCTATGAGTTTTCCTCTTCTAGGTACTCTTTGAAAGTGAATGTTGATTTCAATAGATGGCATGAAGGGCATAGCCATTTGAATTCTGATTATAGATTGCTAAAATCTAACATGGTTGAAGGATTACCTCCTCTTGTTCCATCTAAAATTACATGCACAGGGTGCATGAGTGGAAAAATGAAAAGGGAGCCCTTTCCTCATAGTACTTCATGGAGGGTGTCTCATAAGTTACATCTTATTCATAGTGATCTTTTGGGTCCAATGGAGAACAACTCAATACAAGGTTCAAATTATGCTCTTACCTTTGTGGACGATTTCACTAAAAGAATTTGGATTTATTTCTTGCATACTAAAGATCAAGTTCTTGACACATTTTCTGAATTTCATATGTTTGTGGAAAGGCAATCTAGTTCTAAACTTAAAATTCTTAGAACAGATAATGGTACTGAATATGTTAATAATGCTTTTCATTCTTATTTGAAATATTTTGGTATAAAACATGATCTTACTGTTTCTTATACACCACAACAAAATGGTGTGGCAGAAAGGAAGCATAGAACTATTGTAGAAATGGCTAGATGTATGTTGCATGCAAAAAATATTCATTACAAGTTATGGGCTGAAGCAATGGCTTGTGCCACTTATCTTCTTAATAGAACTCCTACTAAAGCTTTGAAAGATATAACTCCCAAGGAAGTGTGGTCTGATAGAAAACCAAATTTACAACATTTAAGGATCTTTGGATCTATTGCTTATGTTCACACACGCAAACAAAAAAGGCACAAATTAGATTCTAAATCTTCTCCATTTATTTTTGTTGGGTATGATGAATTTACTAAAGGTTATAGAGTTTATGATCCTACTACTAACAAGGTTCATATTGCAAGAGATGTTGTTATTGTAGAAAATGAAGTCCATGATTGCTCCAAAGACAAAGATGATGAATTTCAAGGAGGCACTATTGAGATTGTGGAGGACCAACCTCCTATTCTAAACCCTACTCCTAATGCACCTATTTCTATTCCTACTAGTATTAAAAATGATGATGATGATAGTAACAATGTTTCTACTCCTCGTAGTGATAATTTTGCTCAAAATGATGGTAATTATGTTCCTAATGATGATGATGAATTTAATCCTCATAGTGATCATGAAAATGATGAATTTTCTCCTCATAGTGATGTTTCCATTACTTCTAAGAGAAATCCTAAATGGTTTAAAGATTTAATTAATGAAGGTGATAATTATATTTCTAGAATGGGTGGTCTTAGACCTAGGAGACTTAATTATTGTAACTATGCTTTAATGTCTCCTCTTATGCATTCTAATGATCCTCAAACTTTTTCTCAAGATAAAAATCAACCTCATTGGAAAATTTCTATGCAAGAGGAATATGATAGTTTCATTTCTAATAATACTTGGTATTTAGTTACTTTACCTCATGGAAAAAATCTAGTTTTATGTAAATGGTTATACAAAATGAAGTTGAATGCAAATAATGATATTAGTAAGTTTAAAGCTAGACTAGTAGCAAGAGGTTTTTCTCAAGTTGAAGGAATAGACTATAATGAAACCTTTGCTCCTATTGCAAAATGCCTACCATTAAAGTTGTTCTTGTTAGGAATGAATGCTAAATGTTTGGCAGCCATTCTATAACAGTTGTTGTTGCATTCATTACTATGATTGTCATTCATGTCAACACAATGATTTACCGGAGACTTGCAGAGAAGCAGACATAGTTTGAATTAGCGCACATGGGATATTGCAATTGGAGCTATGCGATGTTGAGGATATAGTCTTTGATATGTTATATTATTATGGTTAAGAGCATGGATAGGAATTCATTTATTCATGGAAGTTATGAGCATTTTGGTGGAAGGAGTGTTCCTAAGTAGCGGTTTGTGGAAATCAGATGATATCTCCTAATCGGGATGGAATCTATTTTTGCATAGTTAAAGGGAAGTTGAAGACACATTGATAGTGATGTGGATGACAATGCAAGCTTTGAGGTCATATGAGTGAAGAATTATTGTAGTTGGAAGCCAACAGTTTTGTGTAATTTTGATGTAGCATGTGGAAACTTTTATTTTGTAATTGTATGCCGACTCATTTGTAACTACTTGAGTGTGTTATAAAGGAAGGAATGTTTTTCCTTTTTGTAGTGTAGTGGATGAACATGAAGTGAAGAAAAGAGCTAAATGTGAAAGCGAATTTGTGAAGGAAGACATGCGAAGTATAGAGATCTTAAATTGAGATCTAGTGTAACAGTGAGTGTGGTTTGGCACAGTCAGAGAAGAGGTAACATATTATTCTATTGAGTAATACAAAGATTAGTTGGACAGTGTGTTCAGTGATCTTACCTTGAAGCTATTTGGGCAGTGGGTCCTTCTGTCTTCCATAACTCTTAATAGGGTTAGAATCTTTTAACAAGGATTCAAAATCTCCTAATAGGGATTCATATGTACTAAATGTATTTCATAAGACTCCTAAAAGAGTCCATCCTTTCACAAGGAATATTCATATTAGTGCATCTTTTGTGGGCATCATTCCCACCGGGGTTTACTCTTTGATCAAAAGGTTCCCTAGTCAACATATCTTGTGTCATTGTGTCATTGTGTATGAATATCTTTTTATGGTTGGTAATTATATTGCTTACATGGTTTATTGTTGTTGAAGTTGATAAAATTTATAATTATCTGATAACTGATTCACCCCCCCCCCCCTCTCAATTATCTTGGTGGACTTTACTTTCTAACAATTGGTATCAGAGCAGCAGGTTCTTGAAAAAGAAGTTTAACAGCTTAAGGAGATCCATGGAAAATTTTAGGAAAGAAAGCCCTAAGTTTGATGGAGTAAATTTTGATAGCTGGAAAGAAAAGATGAAGAAACACCTACTATGTTTAGGACCAAGTTATTGGTTGATTAAAAAGAATGATAAGACTATAATTGAAGAGGACAATCTTGAAACATGTACTACTGATGAGAGAGATCTATTCATGTGTAACATACTTGCAAGAGAAGCACTTTTGACAGCCCTTCCTGAGAATGAGTACAATGAGGTAAAATGTTTGAAAAAATCTTATGAAATTTGGAAAGCTTTACACTCTACTTTTGAAGGAGATGAACATGCAAAAAGAGTTAGATTACATAATTGGATATGTGCATTTGAAGATATAAGAATGTTGGAAGATGAATCTGTTAGAAGCTATATTGGTAGAATGTCAGAAATTGTTACAGGTATAAAATCTTGTGGAGGAACAAAGACAGAGAATGAAGTGATATGGAAAATTTTGAGAACATTGACTCCTATATTTAAGTAGACAACACAGATGATTGAACAAGTTATACCTTTTACTACAAACTTTACAAGAGAGACTCTTCTTGGAAGCTTGGAAGAAGTAGAAATGAACCTGAGCTTATCAGGAGACTTACCTAGAATGGAGACAACATTCAGTGCTCTTAGTGTTCACCCTACTTTGTCAAGAAGCATCAGTGTGAGCTTAGACTATGTTGGCAGCAGCAAATCTAGAAATGAAGAAGACAAGAAGATTGAAGAAGGTATTGCCTTGCTTGTGAAGAGAGAACCAGATGGTAAGAAAATTTTTAAATGTTGGACTTGTCAAGAATATGGTCATTTTGCATCTAAATGTCCTAAGAGAGTTAAAAAGTATAGAAACAATTTCAAACCTAGAAGATATAAGGAATTTTATTATGCTAATGATGAAGATCTTGAAGCTAGTATAGAGAGAATTCTAAGTGAAAGTGATACTGAGAATAATGATGACATAGGATTTGTAGCAATTAAAGAAGAGAATCATGAAACTAATGTTAAGGAAGAAAAAGCCTTAGTTTCTCAAGCTGAAAAGAAAGCTGATTGGATTATAGACAATGGTTGTTCACATCATATGATTGGAGACATGAAAAATTTCATAAAGTTTAACGAATATGATGGAGGAGTTGTTAGAGTTGGAAACAATGCACCTTGCTTGATTAAAGGTATAGGATCTATTACTTTTGATGGAAAGACTAATACTGGTGATGTTTACTTTGTGGATGGATTGAAACATAATATTTTGAGTGTTGGACAGTTAGTTGATAAGGGATATCAAGTTTGGTTTACTGAGAAAACTTGTGTGATAAAGGATAAAGATGGAAATCTGATTGGAATTGGATCTAGAACCAGAGGTAATGTATTTTAGTTGAATCCTACTGAGCTAGCATGTTTGATTACTAAAATTGATGATAGTTGGTTATGGTATAGAAGGTTTTGTCATATAAACTTTGAAAATATTGTGAAAGTAAGTACTACACTTGCAGTAAAGGATTTACCTAAAATTATGAAGCCTACTAACATTATTTGCAAAGAATGTGTGATGGCTAAACAAAAGAGAAGTTTTTTTCCCAGTAAGAAGTTTACATCTGCATAAAAAATAGAGATTGTTCATATAGATTTGAGCGGTCCTACCAAGACTAGAGGATTATATGGAGAAAGGTATTTTATGATTCTTGTTGATGATTTTACAAGAATGATGTGGATTGCATTTCTTAAAGAAAAGTCTGAAGCATTTGATAAGTTTAAGATTGTTAAGATAAATTTGAGAATGAATCTAGAATGAAGATTAAATGTTTGAGATCTGATAGAGGTGGAGAATTTACTTCTAGAGAGTTTAACATCTTTTGTGAAGAAAATGGCATTAAGAGACAGTTCTCAGCCCCTAGAACATTTGAACAAAATGGTATTGCAGAAAGAAGAAATAGATCAGTGACTGAAGTAGAAAGAGCTATGTTATTGGAGAATGATTTGGCAAAGATATTCTGGAGAGAAGTAGTGAATACAGTAGTGTATACAATGAACAAAGTACAAATCAGAGTAGACACAGACAAGACACCCTATGAATTATGGTTTGGACATGCACCCTCAATTAAATATTTTAGAATTTTTGGAAGCAAATGTTATATAAAGAGAGATGATGATATTGGAAAGTTTGATCCTAGAAGTGATGAAGGTATATTTCTTGAATATTCTTTGAAAATAAAATCCTATAGATGTTACAATAAAAGAACTAAGACTTTTGTTGAGAGCGCAAATGTTAAAGTTGATGAAAATTTCAAAATTCAGGAAAGAATGCTTGATTATGAATCAGATGAAGAAGGTCATCCTAAACCTAACACTGGATCTACTGAATTATTTTACGAGACTGACAGTGATTTGTTGAGTGAAAGCCACAGTGAAGTCATTGAAGAACCTACACCTGAAGTGAGATCTGAGATAGTGACACCTAACAAGAGTTTATTAAGAAATCATCCTATTGGGAAAATTATTGGAAGCATCAAAAGAGGAGTTCTAACTCAGAATAAGGTACAAGAACAATTATGTTTGATTTCTCAAATTGAACCTAAAACTACTAGTGAAGCTTGTGAAGATGAAAGTTGGACTAATGCTATGAAAGAAGAACTAGATCAGATTGAAAAGAACAAGACATGGGAATTGGTCCCTAGACCTAAAGACAAGAATGTTATTGGAACTAAATGGGTATTCAGAAACAAGATGAATGAACAATGAGAAGTAGTAAGAAATAAAGCAAGATTGGTATGTAAGGGATACTCGCAGGAAGAAGGAATTGACTATGAAGAAACCTTTGCACCTGTTGTAAGAATTGGAGCAGTAAGAATGTTTTTGGCTTATGTAGCTTACAAGAAATTCAAAGTATATCAGATGGATGTGAAGTCGGCATTTCTAAATGGAGAATTGGAAGAAGAAGTCTACATTGAGCAGCCTGAAGGTTTTCCTTTGACTCAAGGAGACATGGTATGTAAACTGAAGAAAGCTTTATATGAACTAAAACAAGCACCTAGAACTTGGTATGCAAGATTGGACAAGTATTTGTTAAAGTTGGGATTTAAAAAAGGAACAGCTGATAGCAAGCTATACACAAAAGAAATTGAAAATGGTTTGTTGGTTATAGTTATTTTTGTTGATGACATTATTTTTGGAGGAGAAGATGAAGCTAGTGACAAATTTACTAATGAAATGAAGACTAAATTTGAAATGAGTATGATTAGTGAAATGAAATACTTTCTGGGATTGTAGATAACATAGAACAATGATGGTATCTTTGTAAGTTAGACAAAGTACCTGAATGACTTGTTGAAAAGATTTGGAACAGAGAACTGTAAACTAGTTGGAACACCTATGGTAACTAGACATAAATTATCTAGCACAGATGAAACACTGACAATTGAACAGAAGAAATACATATCTATGATTGGAGGATTGTAGTATTTGACTCATACAACACCTGATATAGCACATTCAGTTGAAATTGTAGCAAGATTTCAAGCTGAACCTAGAGAATCACATTATGTAGCAGTAAAGAGGATACTGAGATATTTAAGAGGCACAATGGACTATGGATTGTGGTATGAAAAATCTAATGATTTTACCCTATGTGCATATATAGATGTTGATTGGGGAGGTAGTGTTGATGATAAGAAAAGCACCAATGGTGGAGCATTGTTCCTTGGAGGAAGATTGGTTTCTTGGTTAAGCAAGAAGCAGAATTGTATCTCACAGAGCACAGCAAAGTAGAATATATAGCAGTAGAAAACAATTGTAACTAGATAATTTGGATGAAGAAAATGTTGAAGGATATTGGAATAAAGTTTTTTGAACCTATTGTCATACATCGTGGCAACACCAGCATAGTTAGTATGTCTAAGAACCCTATATTACATTCTAAGACAAAACATATAGAGATTAAGTATCATGTTGTAAGAGAGAAATTTTTTGAGAAAGAAGTCAGACTTGAGTACATAAGTACAAAGGAGCAGATAGTAGATATATTTACAAAGCCTCTGCCTAAGGATACATTTAAGTATCTGAGAGGTATGCTTGGGGTTATGCCCCAGCCTACTTTTGAGAAGTGATACAGTTGGTTGCATTCATCCAGTGGTATATGAGCCTTATCTTTCTTCTAGACTGGATGTTGGTACTTCCTCTATGGGGGAGTATGTGTATCTAAGCTGAGTCATGAGGATTCTAGTGGATGTATTTTTTATGAACAGTGTCTTTTGACATTGGAGTTGTTGTTGACATAATGATGAAATTTCTATCATTGATGTCAATGGGAGAGAAGTGTACATGAAAAAACAAACTATTTGTACTATCTAAATAGGAAAACAAAGCAAGATTTGATTGATGAAGAGGACTTGAAGCAGTAGTGTTGCAGTATTGAATTTTTGAAACATTGGATGTTTTTTCATCTATGTTTCCATCAATGCCAATGGGGGAAATTGTTAGGAATGAATGCTAAATTTTTGGTAGCTATTTTGTAATAGTTGTTGTTGCATTCATGACTATGATTGTCATTGATGTCAACACAATGACTTACCGAAGACTTGCAAAGAAGCAGACAAAGTTTGAATTAGTGCATGTGGGATATTGTAGTTGGAGCTATGTGATGTTGAGGATATACTCTTTGATATGTTATATTGTTATGGTTAAGAGCGCAGATAGTAATTCATTTATTCATGGAAGTTATGAGCATTTTGGTGGAAGCAATGTTCTTGAGTAGCGGTTTGTGGAAATCGGATGATATCTCCTAATCAGGATGGAATATGGTTTTGCGTAGTTGAAGGGAAGTTGAAGACACATTGATAGTGATGTGGATGACAGCACAAACTTCAAGCTCACATGAGTGAATAATTATTGTAGTTGGAAGCTGATAGTTTTGTGTAATTTTGATGTAACATGTGGAAAATTTTATTTTGTAATTGTATGCCAACTCATTTGTAACTAATTGAGTGTGGTATAAAGAAAGGAATTTTTTTCCTTTTTGTAGTGTAGTGGATGAACATGAAGTGAAGAAAAGAGCTAAATGTGAAATTGAATTTGTGAAGGAAGACATGTGAAGTACAGAGATCTAAAATTGAGATCTGGTGTAACAGTGAGTGCGGTTTGGCACAGTCAGAGAAGAGGTAACATATTATTCTATTGAGTAATACAAAGATTATTTGGACAGTGTGTTCAGTGATCTTACCCTGAAGCCATTTGGGCAGTGGGTCCTTCTGTCTTCCATAACTCTTAACAGGGTTAGAATCTCTTAACAAGGATTCAAAATCTCCTAATAGGGATTCATATGTACTGAATGTATTTCATAAGAATCCTAACAAAGTCCATCCTTTCACAAGGAATATTCATATTATTGCATCTTTTGTGGGCATCACTCCCACCGGGGTTTACTCTTTGATCAAGAGGTTCCCTTGTCAACATATCTTGTGTCATTGTGTATGAATATCTTTCTATGGTTGGTAATTATATTACTTACATGGTTTAATGTTGTTGAAGTTGATAAAATTTATAATTATCTGATAACTGATTCCCCCCCGCCCCTCTCAATTACCTTGGTGGACTTTACTTTCTAACAGTTATTGCTTTAGCTGCAAAAATGAATTGGCCTATTCACCAAATTGATTAAAAATTTTCTTTTCTAAATGGTGATTTGCATGAAGAAATCTATATGTCTCAACCTATCTATTTTATTAAATAAGGTCATGAACATCTAGTATGCAAACTAAATATATCTATCTATGGTTTAAAACAATCTCCTAGAGAGTGGTATTCCAAAATTAATGTTTTCTTTATTTCTCAAGGTTTTGAAAGAAGTAAAAATGATCCTAACTTGTATATAAAGCATAGTAAAGATGACATTATTATTATCATTCTTTATGTTGATGATTTGATTCTTACTTCTATTTCTAATCATTTAATTTATGATATTAAGTTCCAACTTAATCAAAAATTTCAAATGACTGATTTAGGACTTTTACATTATTTCCTAGGAATGCAAATTTGGCAAACCCCTAAGGGTATTTTTATCTCTCAAAGTAAATATGCTAAAGATCTTCTAGATAGATTTCATATTAATGATGCTAATAATGTTTCAATTCCATGTGAATTAGGAACTAAGTTAATGATAGATATGCAATCTCCATTCATAGATTCTACTCCTTATAGAGAACTTGTAGGTAGTTTAATCTAACCCTCACTAGACCTGATTTATCTTTTAGTGTTGGTTTAGTTTCAAGATTCATGTCCAAACCTCAAAAAACTCACTTCAAAATTGGTAAAAGAATATTACGTTACATTAAAGGTACTATTAACTTATCATTATTTTATGATGTAAATTTTGATTTCTCTTTAAAAGGTTTTACTGATTTAGATTTAGGTGGAGACCCCAATGATGGGAACTCTACTTTTGGGTATTGTTTTTCTCTTGGTTTAGGTGCTATATCTTGGAAAAGTAATAAAGATCAATCTATTTCTCTATGTTCTACCAAAGCTATATAAAAGTTGTACTCATGCCTCTAAAGAATCTCTATGGCTTAGAAGAATAGTTAAAGATTTGGGTCTAACTCAACAAGAACCTACACCGTTGTATTGTGACAATCAAAGTGCAATAGCCTTGGCAAAGAATCCAATTTACCATGCAAAGTCAAAGTACATTTCACTCCACCACCACTTCATTAGAGAGAACATTGCAGAAAAGAAGGCTTCCCTCATCTATTGCAAAGGTGAAGATCAAGTTTCAGATATTTTGACAAAACCTCTTTCTAGAGAGAAATTTGAATTTCATTGTAACAATCTGGGTTTAATACCCCTTGATGTAATTACCCCAAGTAAATATTAAAGGGGGGTGTTAGAATTTAATCTTTCCTTGGTAAAATATGTATTTAAAGGATAAACCAAGGTATCATATTGTATTTGTCCTCTAGTACAAGTGGGAGGACATGTCATATTTGCAATTCCTTTATTAAGGAAAATAGATATTCCTTCTTAAGAGGAATCTCACATTTGTCTCACACACAACATGAATGTGGCATTCATCTAAGATGGGAGTTACATGCAAACTCCTCCACTCATCTCTAATTAAAGAGATGTCTCTCACACACTTGCTCAATTAATCTTCGCTATTCTCTCATTCTTTCTCTCATATTATAATGATCTTTGAGCTCTAATTCTTCCTTCTTTTTTTGGCTTTGATCCTCATTCATAATTCACAAGGGGTTTTTCATGTTTTTACCCTTTCAAATTCTTGTGTTCATGACTTGGTTCTTGGAGCATTCTTGTGAGCTTGTATTTCATCTCTTGAAGGAAAATCTCTATATCTCTCTCAAGTATTTGGTATTTCTCTTCCATTGCATACTCTCTTGGATTCTTTCCTTACCTTTTCCATTTCATTTCATTTTATGATTCTAACAAATCCAAGCAGAAGAGAAAAACCAAGAGAGACTGGAAAACATTGAGTACAATGCAAGATTCAAGCAGTTTTCATATTGATTCTAAGTTAACCATCACTACGTCAATCTTGGAAGAGAAGATTAGCTAGATCCATCACATATACACTATTCCTTCAGAATCCACAATCCTATCTTGACAGTCCTTCATCCTAGTTCATCCTAGTCTCATCCTTGCATCACCACCAATCCTTAGTTGCATCTTAAGTCATTCTTAGTTGCATTTGTCATCATCTTCCTAGTTGCATCATAGGTCATCCATTTTAGTTGCATCTAGGTCATCCTCTTAGAAATAGCACCATTCCATCATCCTTCAC
The DNA here is from genome assembly GCA_027943335.1 of Chamaecyparis obtusa. Taxonomy (NCBI): domain Eukaryota; kingdom Viridiplantae; phylum Streptophyta; class Pinopsida; order Cupressales; family Cupressaceae; genus Chamaecyparis; species Chamaecyparis obtusa. Next base: position 2,073,617 of record BSBK01004733.1, read on the forward strand.
CATCATTCCATCAACAATCCACAAACATAATCCCAAATCCTTGATCCAAATCAAGACCCACCATCCTTGCATCAAATCTAGTGATCCAAATCCAAAAAAACTTAGTGTTCAAAACTTTTGAGTTGTTTTCAATCCCTATCCTAAATCAAAAAGCACCCCCTTTGGCAAAGCATTGTCTAGATGAAATCCAACTTGTCCTTGCACAACCTCATCATCTCGAGAAAGAGATTGGCTTACATTGATAAGAATCTAGTTGACCAAAGATCATTAGTCTATCCTAGGTTGACCAAATCCTACCACTGATCCTCCATCGGGAAAATAATAGCTCATTTGTTGACACTCAGTAATCTTCCCCCAGCATCCCACCAATCATCCACCAAGTCTTGATCCAAATCAGAGCATCCTACCAAAGCCCCCATCATCACCAAAGCATTTCACCAATCTTTCACCATCTCTCATCAATCTTCTGCCATCCTTGATCCAAATCAAAGCACAACACCAATCCTTTCAAAGCATTTTCACCATCCCTAGAGTTGATACAAATCCTTGCATTGCATTCTAGAAATCTTCCATCCTTAAAATTTTCCTAGGCTTGCATCCATCATTCTTTAGATTCTTTTAGGAACATCTTGCATCCATCAATCTAGCATCTCCATCTTTAGATCTCCACTCCATGTCTGTCAAGACAAGATCTAGAAAATGAAGGAACATAGATCCTTATCAAATCACCAGCTCATCTGATCCCAACATTTCTACTAGTGTAATGGTAGCTTATGATCCCCAGATCCAACAAAATGGTAATGCATGGGATGATCCCAATATCCCCCTGGCTTCTTTTGCGATAGAAACATTCATGAATCATTTGGGGAACGCACAAATAGTTACTACACTCACTTCTTAAAATAAACAAAACATGTTGGCTAACTTCACATAGGAGGGTACTCCCACTCCACCATATCTCCAACCTCATATTCCCATCAACAACATCTCAATCTCAGCAGAAGCATACACCCCCATCATCCAACAAATCCTTGATCCACTTTTTAATATGTCACAAGTAGCTTCGGCCATCCCTCCTCTTTTACAAAGTAGTTTCACAAGCCCTACAACACAAGCAACACAATCCACTCCATTTCCTTTCATAGGCACACTATCATCTTCCATAGTAGCTCAATCAATCATCATTACATAAAGCTTTTCATAGAACCAAACACCACCCCCAACACAATCCTTTGCACAAGAAATTCTGCCACCTTCCATGGGCTAAGCAGCACCATTCTTTCCAGGGGCAACACAATCATCCATCCCATTCACTCCATAGGCTTCCACACCCATGCCATCATTTCCAAGGGAAATGCAATCATTTTCCTCTTTCTCCTAGCAAGCTTCCACATCAGCACCACCTTTCTCATGGGGAATGAAAGCATCTTCCTTCACCCCCCAGCAAACATCTACCCAAGCACAAACATAATAAACCACATTCATAATAGGTATGCCTTCTGTGGGGTTTTCAAATCCACCATTCATGTCCCAAACTCCCATCACATCTACCTTTCCAGCATCCTTTGCATCACAATTCCCACCACGCACTGGTTCTCGATGGGACCTCACTAAAGAAGAGATGCTAGCTTTAGGAATACCAACCCACTTCTCCACATCCATGCCAGAAAACCAAAAAGCTACCTTCTCACAAGTAGTGCAAAAAAAACCATATCAACCTCTTCCAGCTTCATCCTTTCCCCCATTCGCAAACCATCTATTTGCACCACCTAATGATTCTCAGTAAGCTCCACCATCCCAACAGCAAAGTTCTTCCTATCTCGTAAGCTACCTTTCCCAACCACCTCCTATTTTCAGCTTCCCTACATCAGTTCCACCCTTAAGCAATGTGGTAATGCATCCATCTTACATCAACCAAGCACAAAGCCAAGTGCAGCAAGGGCCATCTTATCAGCAAGCTACATCATTCCACCAACCTCCTCCGCAACAGTATTACTTTCTTGCACAACAACAAACCCCCATCATTCCCCAGCAGCAACAAGCATCATCTTATGCATCACAATAACAACATCACATCATCCCCCAACACCAAGCAGTTTCATATCCTCCACAACAATACACCCCCGCACCACAGCAGCAATATCCTCCCCAACAATCATCACTCCAAAATCCATTCCAATCCACCTATCTTACTGGGCAATCTCCTTATCCCAGTCTACAATATCCACCTCAAAATCACCCTAATTCACCAGTACCACTAGATCCTTTCCAAATGGGAGTACCCACTCCAATGCTAATCAATGTCAAGTGGGAAGCAATTAAGAATGCTCTTAAGGAGCTCTAGACTGGCACAAAGAATAAATCCTTCAATTTTGAAGAGGTGTGTCCCTACCCATTTGACCAATCAATCACAATTGTTCCTTTCCCTAAAAACTTTGAGACACCCAAGTTCGATAAATATCAAGGAAAAGGAGATCCTGTAAACCACATCAAAGAATTCTATATGGCATGCCAAGAAGTGGCTTACAGTGACAATTATCTTTTGTGTCTATTCACCAAAAGCTTGGGAGGAACTATTGTCGAGTGGTTTTACAAGATACCCTGTGGGACCATCACAAATTTTGTCAAGCTCTCTATGAATTGTGTTGCCCAATATGCCCACAATGTTGAGAATGAGTTGACCTTGCTAGACATTTGCAACTCAAAGCAGAAAGAAGGAGAAAGCCTAGCAAACTACCTGTAATGATGGCAGAAATTCATGACCAAGTTATCATACCAACCACATGAGAAATATCTGACCAAGATCTTCATCAATAACCTACATCCCAAACTGTCCCACTTCATGAAGATGAACTGTATCCAAACATATCAGGATATCAATAGCAAAGGGATAGATATCGAAAGAGGTCTCCTAGATGAAGGTGCAATTCGGCATTACAAAAAAGATTCCAAAAGTAAACCCAGCAATGATAAACCTCATTATTGGAATCGTAACAAAAACATAGTCACTGATGGAGCTACAAACACCAAGCATGTCCAAATCATTGTGGCTGATCCTACACCTATTCCTACATATCAACAACAGTGTCAAACTCATCAGCAACCTATGCAGCAATATCAGCCTCAAAACAATCAGCAGAACTATCAGCAACAAGCACATCAAGCCCATCAAGGCAATCTGACCAATCATGCTAATGCCATCTCTACTACTCCTAATTAGAATAGACCTAGAGCCCAAACTTTTCAAAAAAGAATCTTCACACAACTTGGTGAACCTCTAGATGTTATCTTTCTCCGAATAGCCAAAGCCAACCTAATTATGTACCCACCAATCCAATAGTTTGATGATGCCACTCCTAAGCTCAATGGTACAAAGATCATGAGTACTATGATTATCATCATGTCAAAGGACACACTACCCTACGGTGCATGAAGCTAAAGCATTATATCCAAGATCTCATCGATGGAAAAGAGATCCAAGTGGACACACTAGCCCAAGCTTCACCTATTGCCAACTTGTAGATCTATCAGAATGTGTTCCCTCAACACAATGCCAGGAGGAACCAAGACAATGCTAATCCTCCTCCTCAGAACCAAGGAAAAGGCAAACAAGGATATCATGTTGACCACAAAGACTACACTAATGCTTATATCAATTACGATAAGTTTGTTGGATGTATAACCCAAGTCAAGCCCACAGTCAATGTCATCCACGTCAAAGGAGTAGATAGTCAGTGTGTTGTTACCACTCGTAGAGGCTAGATAATTGTCACCGGTGCACATCCAAGACCAGTACACAATACACAATACAACCTTATAGAACATCTTGGGAATAAACCAGCCCAAATTTCCATCCTCGACCTTCTCCACACTTCACCCCTCCATCAAGAAATCCTTGACCGACCCCTCCATGAAGGACATGTACCCACAGACATTAACACCATCTAGTTTGAAAACCTTGTGGGACATCTATCTACATCATGTGCTTTATCCTTCAAACCATCTGACATACCAACTGTTGAGCCTCACCAAAATCTCCCTCTCTACATCACCGTTATGGTCAGAGATTTTTCCATAAAAAGGGTCATGATAGATAATGGCTCAGCCCTAAACTTGTGTACTCTAAATTTCATTCAGCAGCTAGGGTTCATGGAGGCTAACATATCACATGAGTTAATCACCATCAAAGCATATGATAACTTGGAGCGTACCTCTGAAGGTACTATTCTTTTGCCTATCTAGTTAGGCCCAACAACACAAGACACCATTTTCCATGTTGATCTTGACCTACCATTCAACATCCTCCTCAGCTAACCATGGATCCATTCCATCAAGGCTGTACCATCCACCTACCATTAGTGCATCAAATTTTTGCATCAAGGCACTAAGGTTACCATCCATGCAGACCCCCAATCCTTCGCATACTATCGTGTGATGGAAGCATTGTTACCTCATTTCACTCATTGTCCTAGAACCAATATTGGCACTTATATTTCCAATTATTCATGATCCCATAGCGATCTAGAGACTATCCTTGCCTCCACTCTCTCCTTTGTCAAGATCAACAACTAAGGCTGCGGTGAATATAGCCTAATTGATGCATTTGTAGTTGGGGCCCTCCCACTTGATCCACATACACAAGGGTGCCCAAATCACCAAAGAAAGCCTATTGAAACCAAGCATGAAATCAAGGAGATGGGACCAATGAATTTTGTTTCCCATGGCAACATAAACAGCCAAGAGCTGGACCTTGACATCAATAGGTGGTTGTACAGAGATCCCCCACCACCTGACACTCAACTTCTTGGCTACTTCAAAGACAAGTATCCACAATCACACAAGTACGCCACTGAACTATGGAAATATCAAGGTGGTGGTCTAGGACCATAAGAAGGCAAAAGAAAAGACCCCATCACAACATTAAATAATCCACAACATCAAGGTCTTGGCTTTAATACCCCTCGCCTGTGTATACAAAAGTCCAATACCACAACTAGGGGCACTAACATGACCAACGTTCCCTTCTTGAATAGCCAGGATGACCTCGTAGAGATCGAAGAAATCCCTGAAGAGGAAGAAAAGAAATCATATGATGACATCTTCAATGATGATACCCTCCTGGGCACTTCTATCCTCCAACAACTTTCCATTAACCTCATAGAACTGCCCCTCATCCACCCCAAACTCATAAACTAAGATCAACCAAGCACTCCTAGAATTTATGGGGGCATCAGGCCCACAATCAGATCAAGATTCAGGATCAACTCACATCTATAAGCTCGACCCCAAAGGATATTTTGGGGAGAAGGCAAGCTCTAGTCACAAAATTGAAAAAGAGAAAGAAAAGAATGAGTCCTTATGTGAAAACCCTTCTGGGGTGCATTCGAACTCCAAAAAAGATAAAATGAAGGGTGTATCTTCTGGTGAAAACCTCTCTAAGTTGCTAGAAGATGGAGACTTACCTCTTCCTCCTATCTAGGATTACAGACCCAAGAAACCACCTATCATCATTGATGAAACCAAACTAGTCAACTTGGGCATGGAAGAATGTCCAAGAATCACCTACATTGCAGCAGCTCTAATAGAAGGTGAAGAAATATCTCTCACTGCACTACTCCAAGAAACCACCACAAACTTTTCATGGTTATATGTGCATATGTCTAGGCTTGATCTAAATCTCATTGTGCACAATCCTATAGTGGATCCTAATATCAAGCTAGTCAAGAAGAAGCTAAGATAAATGCATCCAAAAGTGGCCTTGTTAGTAAAAGCAGAGCTTGAAAAAATCCTCCAAGAAAAGATCATCAGAGCCATTGATTACTCAGATTGGATCTCCAACATGGTCCCAGTCTCAAAGCCTTTAGGTGACATTAGAATTTGAATATATTTTAGGGACTTGAATAATGCATGTCCAAAGGATGATTTCCCATTGCCCAACATAGACATGATCGTAGATCTTACAACAGGCCATGAGATGTTGTCACTCATGGATGGCTTCTCAGGCTACAATCATATCTAAATAGCAAAATCAAATTAACACAAAATACCATTTACCACACCATGGGGTACCTTCTATTACAACATGATGCCATTTGGGCTGAAGAATGTAGGGGCTACATATCAAAGAGCGATGACAACCATCTTCCATGATATGATCCATAAGATCCTGGAAGACTATGTGGATGAAATTCTTGCAAAATCTAAAACATGAGGAGAACACCTAAACATTCTTGAGAGTGTGTTTGATCATCTGCATCATTATGGCTTGAAGCTTAATCCAAAGAAGTGTGTCTTTGGTGTAACATATGGAAAGCTGTTAGGATTTATAGTCTCACGATGTGACATAGAGATCGATCCTAAAAAGGTCAAAGCTATAACAAAGATGCCTCCACCAAGAACACTCAAACAACTCAGGAGTCTACAAGGAAAGCTCCAATCCATGTGTGAGTTCATCTCCCAGCTAGAAGACAAGTGCCAACCTTTCACACATCTCTTGCGCAAAGACACAAGCTTCAAATGGGATCTCATTTGTCAAAGAAGTTTTGAAAAGCTCAAAGAATATCTAGCCAACTCTCCAATCCTTGTACCACTAGTTCCAAGATGCCCTCTCATACTCTACATCTTGAAAACCACTAAGGCACTGGGGGCACTCTTAGCACAACATGATGATGATAATAAAGAGAGAGCCATTTACTATATCAGTCAAACTCTAGTTGGCTATGAGCTTAATTATTCACCAATAGAGAAAGCATGCCTTGCTATGGTCTTTGCCACTCAAAAGCTTAGACATTGCATGCTCAGCCACACAATCAAGCTCATTTCAAAGGTAGACCCACTCAAGTATCTGTTATGAAGGACAACTCTCACAGGCCGTATGGAAAAATGGGTCATGCTACTCAGCAAGTTTGACATCCAGTACATAGATCAAAAAGAAATCAAAGGGAAAGTAATTTCTGATCAGCTAGTAGAAGCACCTCTAGTGGATGCCTATCCACTAATCATGGAATTCCTTGATGAGCACCTATATATGATCGAAGAACAACCTATATGGAAACTATACTTTGACGGCTCCTACACATCACATGGATTAGGGGAAGGAATCCTATTCGTCACACCTCAAGGTGAATATATTCCAAAATCATTCAAATTAGGATTCCCATGTACTAATAACATTGCAAAATATGAGGCACTCATCTTAGGTCTCAAAACAACTATCCAATGGAATATCAAAGAATTGCAAGTGTTTGGAGACTCACAACTAATTATCAAGCAAGTCCTAGATGAATTTTAGATAAAGGACGACAAGCTGCTACCCTACAAAGAACTGGTGGACAGACTAAAAGAGTATTTCTTGAATCTATAGTTCATGCAGATACCAAGGCTTCAGAATAAAGCATTTGACACAATGGCAACCATCAGATCCTCACTAGAAATCCCACGTGACTCAATGCAATACAAATTCTTAGTCAAGCAGCTACACACGTCTGCTTATGAGAACACCGATGTAGAAATGGTGTGTGTCTTGGTTGGTCCTCAATCCCCATGGTACCATGACATCCATGCATATCTTAAAAATGGTATCATATCTCCCCATCTCACCAATAACCAACACCAAAACCTAATTCGAGGAGATTCCCGCTACACTCTTGTAGCCAACACCCTTTATCGTCGAGGATATCACAATATCCTCTCTAGGTGTTTAGATTCAAACAAGGCCATTCTGGCTTTACAAGAAGTCCACGCTAGAATTTGCGGTGCACACACAAGTGGCATGGTTCTAGCAAAGCAGTTGCTTTGAGTCAGGTATTATTGGCCAACCATGGAACATGATGCTTGTGAATTTGTCAAGAAATATCTACCATGTCAGCAGCATGAAAATCTGATTCATCCACCAGCACAAGATTTGTAGCCCATTGTACCACCTTGGCTATTTTCATGTTAGGGCTTTGACCTCGTCGACTTAATCACTCCCCTCTCTTCCGATGGACATAAGTACATAATAACTACCATAGAGTACTTCACAAAATGGGTCGAAGTGATTCCGCTCACCCTAACTACTAGCATCCAAATATCGGAGTTCATCTTATACCATATCATTTTCTACTTTGGCATACCATCTACCATTTTCATAGATCATGACACACCTTTTGAAAACTAGCATGTGGATGATCTGTGTGCCAGACTCCGCAACCATCACCATTTCTCCAGTCCATACTTCCCCCAAGGAAATGGCCAAGCTGAGGCAACCAATAAAACCATTTTGAAAATCCTCAAGAAGGTTGTCAATGATTATGGTCGTGATTGGCACCTCCAAATAAATCCTACCCTCTAGGCCTATTGCACTCCCACAGGCACCACCCTACATTCCCTTGTGTATGGTTTCAAAGCCATTCTACCCATCGAGGTCGAGTTCCCATCATTGCGGGTCTCCATGAAGAACTATATCACTGATGAACACTATCGCGTGGCACATCTCACATAGTTGGATCTACTAGATGAAAAGAGACAGCAAGCATATGATGACCTAGTTGCATACCAAAATTGACTCAAAAGGATTTACAACAAGAAGGTTCATCCTAAACAATTTCAGGTCAGCGACATGGTTCTAAAAGAAAATCAGAAGGTCTAAGCACATAGAAAAAAGAAAGGCAAGTTTGATCCTACTTGGCTGGGCCCCTATGTTGTCACAACATGCTTCAGCTCTAAAGCCTATCAGCTATCTACACTAGAAGGTGAGCTCCTGAATGATCCTATCAACATCATACATCTGAAGAGGTTCTATGCCTGAACCCGATCCTATATATTCTAGAAAATCCATAAAAATTAGAAAAGCATAAAAATACAAAAAAATAAAAAAAGTAGAAAAGAAAAGAAAAATCATTCATCCAATGGTGAAAACTTGGCAATTCAAGTGTCTTGGACAAGTATGTTGGTGAAAACCTGGCAAATAGGCACCATACATAGTGGACCAAGTTATTATCTATCAAACTCCCACAACCCAGTCCTTTTTCTACCATCCCCATCCCCACCACCATCCCCCAGCATTCCTCTATTTAATCCTCAAGCAAATCTGCAATCCCTCCTACACATATGTTGTACTATATCTTTTATAACACAATTCTTCATGTATATATCTTGTATAGCGAGATCTTCCTATCCCAAATTTTGAGCTTCTGTACATATCCATTGTAAATGTTTCCTTGTCCATTGTACATATCATCCCATCTTGTTGTACATGTCCTTGTTAGTCCTACAGTAGTATTTGGTCAAAAATCTTGTCCCATACAGCCTTGTCCTTCAAACAACATCAATTGTTGACTATTCTTGATCCCAGCGGTTATTCTTTGATTCATCATTTGCCAGCAAACAACAACACTCATTCTCTCATCAATCCTTCCTCCTATCAGACCTAATCTTCCACCAATAACACTAGGTCCATGTTGATGTATCCTTCCACACATTCAAACCAATCTTCCCACCATCAGTCAAATAAAATCTCTCTCCTTGGCAAAGGATGTCTTTTGGAGTTATCTTTTTGGTCTTGGATTTTATCCTTTGAATCTTGATAATCTTTTAGGGCTTCTTTTTATTCTTTACTCAAAGTCGCCACAATCCTTTATATCATGGTGCGTTGTGAATGAGGGAAATCTAGGGCAAGGTCTTTTGATCTTTTGCTTCTACCTATGAGTTAGTCGGACATGACCTTGGCACATTCCACATGTGATCTTCTTGGTTACATGGTGCACTTGGGAAATGTCATTTTCTTGTGGTTTCTCCAGCATCATTTCCACCATGCTTCTTCTTGGATTCATGTGTGATGTCAGGGCAACCCTGTGTTTCTTTTTCTCATCAGTCCTATGCAACACTGGTGATGAAGCCTTGTGTTCTTTCGTAACCTTGGCAGGTCTCTAGCATTGCTATATCAAACTAGGTTGTGCTCTCCACATTTACACTTGGAGCTCCCCAAAATCCCCTGCATCCTGCATCATATAGATTCATCTTGCATCTTGCATCTATCATATAGCTGTATCCTACATTTTGCATTCTACATTCCACCTCATCTTGTATTCCTTCATCTTTTCTCTTGGATGCTTGGTTATTTATCCTCCCTTCTTCCTTCATTCCTTCCCCTTCCTTTATGTTTCCTTTCGAGAAATTCCACAATGTTTCATCTTTGTGTTATTTTCTCGAGGGGGCACAACCCCTTATTCCTCTAAATTATAGCATGGGGCATCTTATTTTCTTGTCTTTGATGCCACGCCACTTGTGGCATCGCATCAAAGAGGGGCAAAATGTAGACACCTAAAAATCTATTAGAAAATAAAAGTATTTTTATTTTTCTAAAAAACCCCCGATGACATCATCATTTATTAATTAATTAATTAATTAATATATTTTTATGTCATTAAATCCCTTTATTTTAATTAAACATCTTTAATTAAAAAATCTCTCCCCAAAGCATTTAAATCAAATTTAAATGATTTTCCTCTCTTTATTGAATCAATATTCAATAAATGATGTCACATTCCCTAAATAAATTTTATATTTATTTAAAGCCTCAAAAGCCTAGAATCTTCTAACCTTTCCTAAACCCTTCCAATCTTCCCTAAACCTATTTAGGAGATGTTTCCTACATTTCTTAGCCTAATCCAAGTCCTCTTTGACTCTTGGTCAAACCCTTCCCTCAATGAGCCCTACACACTCATTTAAGCCTCTTACACCCTCTCTAAGGCTTCTAACAACCTCAGACCTATGTCTCTTCTTCCACACGTGTTCCCCTTGCACACTTCCCTAGTGTTTCTCACGCATGTGTGAATAACCCTAACCCAAGGTAAACCTTACCATACCCCTAACCTTACCTCAAACCTTACCCCTAGCCCTAACTCATCCTCCTAACCCAAGCCCTTCCCAAATCCTATAAATACCCTCACTTCTTAAGAGCAATTCACCAATTCACCTTTCATTTCTAAGTAGTATTATAATTCGATTTTAATTCTAGATCTTAAGCTTTTTAGCATATTTTGATAGTTTAACTCATTTTCAAGCTTTCTTAGCACACATAATAGCTTAGAACTAATGGATTAACTTAGTTTGATTCATTGTTTAGCATTGGCTTTCATAGTGTAACATCTCATTTGGTCTAAAATCAATCATAGATTACTCACAAGTAACCATAATCTGCATTTTTAGCTCATTAGGATCCTTAAGGCCTTAGGGGAAAAATGGGTGTTCTATACCCAGTTTTGTGCCACTATGGGGTTCTTATGGTCCCTAATCAATTTGGATACCTCCTAATCATCATTAGGGAATTTCTCCAAGTGATTTGAGAGCACACCCACATCCCTAAAGTGAGAGCAAATCAAACGGTGACAGTGTGCTCCCGTTTAAGCTCTATTTAAGTGTCTTTGCAAATAGTTTTCTCTATAAGTTAGGAATATGCTCATAAACTAATGTTTGAATGTCTACACGTTTCAAGATAGATTAGGTTTGTGCTGATCACAACCCCAAGACCAATCCACACACAAATAAATACACTTAGTTCACTAGTGGTGTCACCGCTAGATGGCTCCCCAATGATAGCTAGCCATGTCGCAGCATGGCTGCCACTCCAGGCCCCACAAGTGTCGTCACTATTTTCTACTTTGTGTAATCTCTAGCAATGATTGGTGTGCCCCAAATGGGCAGGTGAAATATCTTTTAGATGTCCTCTAAGGTCACCGTCATCTCCCTAGTCTGTAGATGAAAGGTAGTAGTCTCTAAATGCCATTACTTGCATAATGTAGTAACCATCAACATATATGTACACTTGCATGGCATACGTGCCAGTTACCCTAGTCCAATGGCATCCACTCGCACCTAGTCTTCCAGAGTGAACTTCTCCGCTACCACCGACACTATTGCATGTCTCTCTTAGCTCGTCAATTGATCCACCGACCACTGCAATCAATCTAAGTGAACTATGTCAGTTTCTTTTCATAGCACATCATAATCATTCTACCCCTTCTTTTTTTCCCCTAGCCTTGTCACCTCCCTTTTTCTTTCCTCCCCCTCCCAGCGATCCCCTAGATTTTCCCTGTGATCCTTCCAAACCATAGTTCTTGCAATCCTGCAGGTGCGAAATCGCGAATTACCCTCCTAGTCATACGGTTGCAGGATTTCATTCCTATGGTGACCTCTACCTACCCCAAAGACCCCTCGCAGGATCGCATTATTTTCCCCAAATCCTCCATTTTGGTCTGGGATCACGATCCTGCCAAAAATTCATCACAAGATCACGATCCCACTAAAGATCCCTAGACCATCAAAAATTTGGCAATCCTACCAAAATTCCTACGTTCCCCCAACCCGACCCCCTAAACTAACAATTTTATGTGAGATTGTGATTGTGCAAGTCTCGGTGGCAATCTCGTCGATCCCGACCATGCGGGATCTTGAATTTGCTATTTGCTAATTAGAATAAATGCAGAAAAGCATAAATGACAAGTTGGTTGTTTGACCCTACCTGTCGATCGGGTGCTCAATGCTGCCATATGCTCCTCACAATGTCTACTATGTGCCTCGGTCTACCTCCTCTCGCCAGTGCTAAATGCAATATCAAAGCTTGAAATCACACTATATCTGTAAGATCCAATATGCACAAATGACCTATTTCTGGCCCTCTCGGCCCTTATTAAGGGCCTCTTGTGAACCGTTTTCCCTTCCCAAAGCCTCCTAGCCCACCTATTCTTCCCACTTTCCTGCATACCTCATTTTATTCTCGTTTCACCCTCTTTTCAACCCTTCTTGCACTTTTTTAGTCTATTACATCCAACCCTTCTTTCCTTTCAAGACGTCATTTGAGCCCCTTTTTTCTTTCCATGTCACCTTCTCGAGGGGGCATCACCCCATCTAAACCTTTCTATCTATATTCTGGGAAACTTTACCTCGTAAATTCTTCACGACATTTATTATTTTTAACATCTTTGAAATAATGTTATTTTAACATTATGTCAAAGAGGGACAAAATGTAGACACCTAAATTTGATTACACAATTAGGTAATCTTATTTAGTTCTCTCCAGGTGCACTAATTAATTAAATATCAATTATTTAATTGATTTATGTCATCCCTTAGTTAATTAATTTAATTAATTAACTACAATCTAATTAATTATCTAAATGACAACCCATAGTCTGATAATTAATTAAAACCCCTAGCCCCTATTAATTTAAATAAATATGTTCATCTAGTTAAATTAATTCATTATCCCCTTTTCTTCCTATTTTGGATTTAAATAAAATATTTAATCCAATTAGAGCACATGCCTTTTAACTTTAACCCCTAACCTAACCAATCCCAACTACCTAACCTTGAGGTCCTACTCAACCCAACCCATTCAAACATACTAATCACCCTTAATTAGCTAATGATCCATGATTAGCTAATCCAACTCTCCACTCATTCTCTCTCCTCCCATCACATCCTCCTAATTCTCTCACTTGCCTCCTAATCCAAGCCTAATCACTCCCTAAAAATTTGTACAATCATAATCTATTGATTAAGAAATCCTAACCCAACCCAAGTGAACCCTCATGTCACATCCTCACATCCCCTAACTCTCTCACCTCATGTCAAACTTAAATTCTCTTACACATTCCTTACACACTCCATCTCCCTCTTACACATTTTTGCCCTCTCACATCTCCCAAAATTCTCATATTCCCCCATATCTTCCAACCTCTCCCATTGTGACACTTGTCACAATGAGAGGCATTTGAGAAAGCACAATCCATGTGCTCTCTCTCAAATGCATCTTGACCCTTCCTTAGGTTTGCATCCTCTTGCCTATAAATTGAACCCTCTTCCTCTTCATTTTCATCCACCTTTTATGCAAAGTTATAATGCTAATTTGAGAGCCCAGAAACTATCAAATTACCATTATTATGCCAAAATCATTCCAAACTATTGAAGCTTGAGCACACATTGAGCACACATCCAATCTTTGGGAGAAATCCAATGATCAAGAAGACCTCATTTGAGTGGTTTTCACTCTCTTTTCAAGATTTCTTTTGTCTCAGGAATAATGTGTTGTTTTGATTTATTTTGTTGAATGTTTAACTTGCTTTCATGTTCCTAACAATAGCATTTTAGAGCATACAATACTAATGCAATATTCTACTCCTAATAGGGACACAATACCTTTAGTGTGCATCATTTGTGGGTACTATCTCCACTAGGGTTTTCCCTTAGCCAAGGTTTCGTCAAGAACAAATCATGGTGTTATGAGTTATTTAATCTATGTATGTGTTATTCTTATTTCAGTTATTGCTTGGTTATGTTTAAAATGGTATAAAAGGAATAAAAGTGTTGCAATACTGATTCACACCCCCCCTCTCAATATTGCTTGATCCTAAGAATTTGAAGCTAATAAGTGGATTAGTAATTCAATTCTAGGATAGGATACATAATTTCCATACAGTATGAAACTAAGAGAGTGCTAATCTGAAACCATTAAATACATGACTGATTTCATTAGCTTATATCAAAATGAGAGACCATATACACTACATATCAACTAATTTTTAAAAGTGAATCCTTGGATATCTTTGAACTAGGCTTCCCATGGAAGAAGACCTTCTGAGCATCTAAATATGGTAATTGCAGGGACACCAACCATCAATGAAACAAAATCAATAACAACCTCCAGAGAAGATGGTTTAGATTGTGCCTTCTTATTTTTTTCTTCATATTTGTCCATAGATTTCTCAAGACCAATCTCTAACATGGTTATTTCTTTTGATCTTCTGGTCCAAGTATATCCATGTGAGACTTCCTAGGTGTAGACTCTCATTGTTCCATCTTTTATAAACCTTTCAAAATTATCTTTTGTAATCCTCATGGTAATAGTGTCTTTCCATTCAATATCAGATAAAATGAGTCTCCTCAGAGACTCCGTAAGAGTTCTATCTTGACCATTAAAAATGTAATTATTCCTAGAATTCCATAATAGCCAAAGAACTTCACAAGAAATAATAAGTAAAAAGGGGTTAATATTTTTCCTAAGATAATGAACTTTCCCCAAAATTTATCAATAGGATAGGTAGAGAGATCAAACTTAATGCCAAAAAAGGTTCCAAATTTCTTTTGCAAATAAATAGTTAAAGAAAATATGCTTAACAATTTCAGGTACCCTACAAAGAGGATAGATTTTAAGAACGCCATCAGGTTTAGTAATAGGAAGTTTGAGAAGCAACAAAGAAAAAATGAAAGCATTAATATTAAATAATACTTTAAATTAATCATTAATTAAAATTTGGCTTTTAATTTTAAATTGGCAGCACCATGAATGGGGACATTTAGTGCTAAATCAGGTGTAAAGAGGCAACACTGGGTTTCCTTTGGTGGCGCCAATTTAAAGAGGCACCACTCACTCTTTCCCTATACAACACCTTGTTAAAGAGGCAACACTGCGTTTCCTTGCTAATACCACTGCCCATACATGTTTTAATAAATCCGAGTCATGCATTATTTTATGTTAATCCAAAACTCTGTTTGCGTTGCCATTTTTGTATGCTGGGAAGCTCTATTACCAGTGCCAAATGAGGCACTAACAGTCTGGTTAACTGCAACTGCCATGTTTCAAACTTCTTTCATTCACTGGTTTTTACCTTACCTTAGGCACCGTGTTTGGGTGCTGCAAACTGCTACCTGGTTTTTACCTTAACTTAGACACCATGTTTGTGCATGTTATTTCTCTGTCCAAGTCAGTGTATGTCCAGTGTGATTACAAGTTTGGCACCTCATGAGATGCTCCCCTTTGCTTTTAAAGATGTAACACATTTAGAATGAAATGAAATGAAAGGGTTTTAGTGATGTTTACGAGATCAAATAGTTTAAGGGACCACTTGATCACAGTCGTAAACTAACTCCAGATTCTTCTCTAAGTCGGACCTCCTGTTATGAATCTTGAAAAATAAACAAGACATCTTCTTTTTTAGGTGCAAGTTAATGACCTTTCATGACACCATTTACAACTTATAATACCTTTAGAATTTTTTAATTTTTTTTAAAAAACAGACACCAATATTGCTTTCAAATTTATCAAGAGTTAGATGGACTTTAATTTGTTTATAAATTGATATTGATTGAGTTTTAGATTGAGTTTTAGAAAAGTAAATTAAATTGTATGTTGTAAATGAAATTATAAATGTGATTCATAATGTAAGTAAAAATGGTATGTTTTAAGTGAAGTTGCAAATGTTTTTTATAATTTTAATTAAATTTGTAATTTACAAATAAATATTAAACTATATTGTTCTTATTGTCTTAATTATTGATTAAGTTAATCTAATATTACTATTAAATAATTTGATACTTTGTATTATGATAGTAAAATAAATATAATAATGTTTATCAAAATATTGGTTGTGTAATTAAAATGCATATTATTATATGGAATGAAAGATAGTTAATAAACGATAGTAAAATTGTCAACAGAGTATAATTCATTACTCCTCAATAGTGTCATGCTAATCTGCAATGTTTATATTTATTTATTTTTTATTGAAGAATAAAATTAACATAATATGATAACTAGATTGTTAATTATATGTATAGTTGTATTGCAATGTGTGATTTCTTGACGCCGAGTTATATATATATATATATATATATATATATATATATATATATATATATATATATATATATATATATATATATATATATATATATATATATATATATATATATATATATATATATATATATATATATATATATATATATATATATATATATATATATGCATGCATGTGATAGAATATAACATAAGTAATCACGCAAATGCATTAAACAATCATATAACCTTGTTTTATTATGTTTATTTTAATTGAATCCAATTTTAAATAGCGTGATGCAATAGATACAATTGGTCAACTCATGAGCATACTTATGTGATTTGGGTTACCTTCCTGTACTAGGGGATAAGGAATGTGACATGTCTTGTTGTGTTTAATTATTTTTTATGTTTTGGGACTATCTATCTTTACCCGAGGCTAGGGATATGTGGTAGAGCCTTCAATCTTGTGTGTCTTTATGTGTTCTAATTTTTTTAGTACCTTGGTTAGGTTTGTCATGTGTAGATGAGATTCTTATGAGTCCAGGTTGTTTAAGATGTTTGATGGCATATGGAGGTTTCGTTATAACACATATGTTTTTTTTTGCATTAAGGTATAAGGGTTTGAATCTTAATGATTAATATGATTTTAGAATATGTACCTACGTGAATTTGGGAGCTAGATTTTAGTATGGAACCAAGAAGTCTTCCTACCTAGTTATTGTTAAAAGATGTATTCAATGAATTTATCAATGTCCCTATTGAGGTTGGATAGTTGTGATCTTGACATTGACATGCGATTATTTATTATGCTTCAACACTTTTCTTTTTAGTTTTCATGGTTCAATGAGTAATGAGGGGTCTTTGTGGATATTGGTTTTGACTTCTCTTTGGTTTTTCAATTGGAGCATTTTTTGGGTTAGATATCTAGGAGCATATCAGGGAATCACAATGGGGTCAGGGCCCTTAAGTGGTCGTTTAGGGTTACCCATTGTGGCTAGTGCTAAAAAGTGATAAATTTATAAATTGATTGGGTATATAACATTAATAAGATAATAATAGTGCCTTGATCATGCCTTGAGTGTTAGTATAGGCTAAGGATGGGAGTGGGAGAAGATGCATGTTCGTCTAGGGGACAAAGTGATTTGGCATGATTGGATTCCTTGTCTTCACAAAATGAATGTGCAATTCTACATATGATCTTACTTGGGGGTTGGGGTCTAGAGAGATCATCTAGGGTAACCCAAGGGGTAGGCTTATGTGATGACACTTCCCTATATGTGTTCTAGGTTTCCTATGAGTGTTTTGATGCCTCTAGTAGTTTGTCTCATTTATGTCACTTTGTCAACTTGTACCCTTTTACATCTAGTGAACCATTGCATTAGCCTTCCTTGCTTTTAGATATTTTTGAGTGGGTCCTAGTGTCTATCTCCTTAGCACAGTGGAATAGGCCCTTGGGTTCCACATGGTCAGGTGGTAGTGATTCTTTCACCATCAAGGTCTGATATTTGTGTTCTTGAACCTTGTTGGTCATCGATGTTGTTACAATATTAATTGCATGGTGAGTCTATTTATGTTACCACAAGATGATATCATATGTTCTATCATGTTTTGTATTGAGAAATTCCTATGGGAGATGTATATGTAGTTCATATTTGTAAATTGATTCATTATGGTGATGTTTGTAATATGTGCAAAGAAAATGAAATTTTATATGTCATTAATATATCAATATATCTGTTATAATGTATTGTTGCTTGAAATAAACACAATGAATGTTTCCTTATTATATAAATGCAAAGTATAGTTAGTTTACCTTAAGATATGTTTACTTTATATCGCATTAAATGAAAGAACTAGTAACACTTAGATTTGGATTAAAATGAATGTAATCTTAATCACACAATTATGTCTTAGATAAATTTAATAGTTTCAATAAAGTCATAAGTAACTAACATCTTAGGGGACCCTAAAGAATGTTAACTAGATTTAAGGTTCTTTGATTTAATGATTTAAAAGTGTTAGTGTTTCTATTCA
This sequence comes from Chamaecyparis obtusa, assembly GCA_027943335.1. Classification (NCBI taxonomy): domain Eukaryota; kingdom Viridiplantae; phylum Streptophyta; class Pinopsida; order Cupressales; family Cupressaceae; genus Chamaecyparis; species Chamaecyparis obtusa. The sequence continues at coordinate 2,092,251 of BSBK01004733.1, forward strand.
AACATAAGTTCAAACTTTCTTTCGCATAGATGTTTGTAAAATGTAACCTATATATTGTTAAAAAAATATTGTGTCAACATCTAGACTAGTGAGGTTATATTGTCATGGGTCCTTGGGCAGGGCGATACATCTAGTATCAGAGCCCATGTTGCAAAAATGGGGTCTCTGGTTACATTGTTTCCCATAAAGTTGATGTTTTTGATTAATGTTTGTGCAAGTTTATTGTGGTGAGGTAGTAGTTAGCTTGCTTCTTGCATTCTGAGTGTGATTTGTGTGTGTGAATTCTTGGCGATCATGCTTGGGTTTCCTCATTTGACTTAGCATGATAGTTGATGAGTATTGTTATTTAGGGTTTATGTGACCCTACTTGGTGCTGAGTTTCCTAGTATGAGGGACTCCTTGATTGATGATCTTTACCTCTTTGAGTATTCTATATTTCTTGAGTAACCCAATTGCTTATGTTCCTAGTGATATGATATTATTATTTATTTAATGGATAGATTTGTATGTTATTACCCTAATTGAGTGTTTCATATTGTATTGTGTGAGTTTTGTAATCAAATGTAAAAGGATAGGATTAATTATTAAATTAGGAAATAATTCTAGTATTTTCATTTACATTGAAATGCATTATGCAAAAATTGAAATAACATATCATTGACTACATGAGATATATATACATATAGGATTAGGGTGTTTAGATTCATCATAGTAGGTCAATTGGGTCAAGGACCTAGGTCCTTAATTGAATTGTGCATTGTAATCATATGAGAACCATTATAGCTTATAACATACTTGTAGTATTTTGCAAAAGTTATCTAGTTACATTTGCATTAGATGCATCTTACCTTGGTGACCTTGGTGACTATCTATTTTGTTTGGGTACATTATCTAACACATCTAGGATGTTTTATTCTCATAATGTGTAGTGGTTACTCCCTTAAGTGTGGCCGATGCTAGTCACTCCGTAATGTAAAATGTTTTGTGATTGATAATGTATTTTGTTATTAATGAATTGTTCGTATTATGTGGGATAACATTGAATTTTTTCATTTTCATATGCTTGGATTAGTCACTTGACCCTCTTTTCTCTATCTATTTTATGACACTGTTCACACTTGATTTACTATTGAAATTATTGGCATTTTTATGATTTAATGTGTATCTTGGTATTTCCCTTGCTTGGGATTTTCCTTTTTGAATTTTGTGGTGGCTAGTCCATATGTTTGGTATTGTTGGCCCTATTTTATGATAAGTTTTGTTTCGATCATGTTCATTATGGACTCTGCTAGTATGTATAAAGGAGGAAATCATAGAGATTGTGTTGTATTTGTATGTGGCAACGAAATGCATTGTGCATCATATATGCTTATATAAGTGTTGCATTAACTAGGGTTGTATGAAATTTCAATTTACAATTCAATGTAGATACAAATATATACCATATACAATTATTCACTTGATGTTTTCCATAATGTAAGTTCTTCATCTATTTGAGAAATTATTAAATGATGAATGCTTGATCAAATATTGACATCATTATATGTTTTAGCTATAATTATAATGTAAATCTATTCTTATTGAACGTTTATGCATGCCTATGTGGGAATGGATAATTAGGGGATGTTTGTATTATTTCTTGTGTGAAGTGTGATTAAGTGATTGTAATGTTCATATGATCTTTCCAGTATACTCTCCTAACAATGATTATGAAATCATGTGTACTCTTTCTGCTTGACCCTATCTAGTAGTACTTCAACACTTAGTAATTATCTATATATACATATATATAGTAAATCTAGTTATATTAGTTTCTTCATAAAATTCCTTATTAGAGGATGGTTGTTGTTGAAGGAGACTTTATTAGTAGTTTCCTTATTCATAAGCTTAGATTGTTCATGAGGGGATTGCAATGGTAGTTGAGATGATTTGTATGATTTTATTTTTGACATCTGTAAATATCAAATTTTTTCTTTTGGATTATCATATTTGTGATTTGTAGGCTTCCAGGACTAAGCCAAATCCTAGGAGGAAGGATACAATACCCACTCATATACTACTATTTTTGTTTGTGTTGTCAAATGCTTTTAGGCCCTTATTGAAGTGTGTGCTATATCTTCAATTTACTTTGATGATACTTTGATGTTTTGAAAGTCTTTTTGTGATGATACAATTATCATTTGAATTATTCCATATTGATACTTAGATGATGTTTACTATTCACATATCATAATGTTATGATTATTTATGTTTCACTGACCTGCTAACCACTATATCTGCACTTATATTGATCATGGATATATTTTATGTTTTTTGCATGATATGCCTATATGATGAGAGACAGATTCATAGTTACTTGTTTACGAGATCTACAAAATGTACCGGTCCCCATCATTACTTTTTATAGGTATATACATGTATGCAGATGCTCATCTTTGTGATGCCAGTTTGTAAGTATCTGGCATCATCTCCCTTGAATTGGTAGGATTGAGTGTGCTCTTATGGTGGAAGAGGGGAGGTAGCATTCAAGCTCAAAATAAACCCTAATCCTACACCACAGTCCTACATAAGGACAAGTATCTAATTGACCACCCTCTTCAGATTCATCAAGGTGACGTAATCTGATCACCCTATCTGAGCATGAGCGTGGTTTGTGTCATCCTCATTGCAATTTGGGTTTAGTCGGGGTTATGTGTGTATGTTCTTATAGGTTTGATAATGCATTATATATTAATGTTATTTTAAGGTTAAAAGAAATATAATATGAAATTTTAGGTATACTTATTTTATAGTCTACATAAATTTAATTTTTAGTCTACCTATTTAATGTGAAATTTTTGAAATAAATAATTAATAATATACATGTTTGAAGTAGTTATATTGCAATGATAGGTATATTAATTTAACATCTTACTTTGGTAAATAAATAATAATCCTTCAATTATCAAAGATATGATAAAATGCATAGAAATATGATGTCATAGCACCATTATTAAATAATCTAATTTTTTATAATTTAATGGTGTAGTAGAATTTTAATTATAATAATTTCATTAAATTATCAATATTTGATTTTAAATTTAAAATATCTTTTGTTTACAAATCCCTTTTAGATTTATGGTTTAATTATTAAAATTAATATTAAATAATAATTTTTTTCTACAACTTTAAATAAACCAGTAATTAAAATTAACTTTTAAAATTTAAATTGGAAGTCCTTTTTGGAGTTCTTAGTTTTAAAAACATTTTTTTAAAAAAATTGAGTTTCCTTTTTACAAATAACCTTCTTTTCAATTTGTATTCTCTTTAAATGAAGGAATGTGGTCTTGTTTGGGCATCCATTTTGGAATCAGAAGAAAGGGGTTATTAGAGAAACTTTGAAGTTGGTTTTAAAGAATTATTTTTAAATCTTGGAGTTGTCTTGCATCTCGGCTTGAGATTTTCAGTTTTTGTACTTTCAAATTTGATTCTACAATCCAAGGTAGGCACTAGAATTTTCAAAGTTCAAATTTAATTATGTCTTTGTTGTGCCTGTTATGATTCATTTTTCTTTTTTATGATGCCTTTGGTTTATTGTTGATTATGAATATCTAGAAATCTTGATTATAAACGCTTCTAGAGTAATTATATTTTATTGATCTAGAACCCTTGCATGTTACATTCTTCGCAAAATCACCCTGGTTGTGTGTCTTCATTTCTTTATTTTTATTTTTCCTCATATTTTTCCAAGCACTAATAACCAATTTTATTTTTTGTTTCTTGAACAAAATCAAAACTTTGTGCAAGGAAAACGTCTCTTTTACCATACTTAATTGCTCTTTTTCCTTGTCTCGATGTTTACCATCCTTGGGTTTCCATTTTGTTGACTATTTAAGGAACCATTGGCAGTTTCATGAATGGGGACTTTTAGTTAAAAGAAACATAATATGAAATTTTAGATATATACATATATAATCGCATACACACAACTATATCATCAAAATAAATAATTAATAGACTTCATGTTTATGAAGTAGTAATTTTGCCATGATAGGTATATTAATTTAACATCTTACTTTGATAAATAAATAATAATCCTTCAATTATCAAAGATATGATAAAATGCATAGAAATATGATGTCATAATTTACAATTATTAAATAATATGATTTTTTTTATAATTAATGGTGAGGTAGAATTTTAATTATAATAATTTAATTAAATTATCAATATTAGATTTTAAAATATCTTTTATTTACAAATCTTTTTTAAATTTATGATTTAATTATTAATTAATATTAAATAATAGTTCTTTTGTGCAACTTTAAATAAATCAATAATTAAAATCCACTTTTTAATTTTAAATTGGAAATCCTTTTTGGAGTTTTTAGTTTTAGAAAACTTTTTCTTTAAAGAATTTTTGAGTTTCCTTTTTACAAATAACTTTCTTTTCAATTTTTATTCTTTTTAAATGAAGGAATGCGTTCTTGTTTGGGCTTCCATTTTGGAGTCGGAAGAAAAGGGTTATTAGAGAGACTTTGAAGTTGATTTTAAAGAATTATTTTTAATGCTTGAATTTGTCTTGCATCTTGGCTTGAGGTTTTTAGTTTTTGTACTAGGTAAAAGTACAAACTTGTGTCACACTTTTATAAAAGGAAAAGGCTATTAGCACCAAATCTATTCAACTTCAATAACACAAAAGTGACATTTCTATTTGGAATTTGAAGATGATGTAAACTGATGAAATATGTAAAACTGGATGAAGTTTATGCCTATTATTTTTTTAAAAAAAATTGAACAATAATTGATATGTTTTTTTTTTAATTTTTAAAGTCTATTTTTCAATTGCTAAAAAATACTAAAAATCAGGGGATCTACCTCCCATAAAAAACTATATGTAAATAATTTATTTTTTCCTTTGATTTTAAAATATGTTTTAGATGACATGTTTAGCCAGTGCAGAAAAAAAAAAAGATTGGTTTCTGATGTATATTTTCTCTATTATAACAATTCAAAGTTGAACTTACCCGAAATTGACAGTTTTCATCTCTCACCTTATTTCCCCTATCAAACTTACACCAATACCAAAAAAATTATACATTCTTAAAGAAGACTCTCTCCTATAGTGTTCCATATAATTTTTATTTATTTTTATATGATTTACTATTTTTTTTCTTTTTCTAAATCGTCTTCTCAAATGTTAATATACCTACTTGAAGTATTTTATAATTTTAATATACTAGTTCTAACAGAAATACTATAAAGATTATATGACCATATTCTTGACTCTGATCTCTACAAAAGGGTTCTTTTATTTTTTTCAGGAAGTGCATTTTTTTATAGAGAAATCAGCTACAAAAGTTGAAAATTATGCAATTCTATAAGTTTTGGTGGCTTGGTTTCCACGTGGCATGCCACATAGGATGACTTAGTTGAGTGGGATTCAATTGAATCCCACTCGACCGAAAACATGTCAGTGTTAGCCGACCCATGAGAGATCGCATGGGTGAGTGACCATTCACTTTTATCCTCATATATAAGAGGATTTCTTTTTTTATTTTTAAACAAAATAAAATCAAATAGTGATTTTTATTCATTATTCATCTATATTAATCAAATATTTAAATATATAAATAAATTAACATTATTCCTCTAAATCATATTAAAAAAAATCCTCTCTCATTATGATTAAATATTTTTTAATGATTTATTTATCTTAATTTCTTCTAAATATTAATTAAGTAATTTTATTATTTAATTAATATCCTTTCATAAACAATAATTACATAATTTTTACTATTTGATTTTTTATTATTTTTCCTCCTTTTTTATTAATCATATATTTTTTGTTATTTAATTTATTCTTTTTCTTCTAGTCTACTATAAGGGTCAATGCACAAAGTTGGGTACCAATTCCAAGGAAGTCTTTGTTGAAATGAAAGATGTCACTTGAAACGGGCGCCCGATCCTAAATTCAAAAAATGGGTGCCCGTGTTTTTCAAAATGGGCACCCATTTTTTTCAAAACATGAGCGACATCTTTCCAAGCTTGTTTCTTAATACATGAGCGGGAAGCACACATCCGCCTCAAAATTCATTCCAAAATCGGTTTGGTTTAGGCTTGGTAGAACCAAGCCTATGCCTTGACCTCCAAAAATTTGGTTAAGGCACTGGAATGCCAGATTTCGAGCTTGCCGTAATTTTTTGAGGGCCTTTCTGATCGTATTTTTTTATGAAACAAAAACCCATTAGAGTTCTCATTGTCCTGATTTCAAAAATGTAAATTTCATAGTGATGTGATTATTTTTACTATTTTTGCATTATTTATTAGTTAAAAGTGGTACCTAAATGTAAAATAGCAAGGTTCACTAAAACTTTAATAACTTTTTTGTTTTTAGGTTTTTTGGAAAATAAATTATATGACATCAATCTAGATACAATTCTCTTGAAGATTAAAAAAAAAGAGTTTTAAAAAAATATGAAATTCTCATCAAATTATGGTGGTTGTACACCAGAGGTTTTAAAAATATGTTTTATATCCAATTAAAAATTAATTAAAAAAATATATTCAATAAAAAAATAAGGAAAAATATGCTCATCAATATTTGGTGTCTTGGGTATATTTCCCCAGAAGGATTTCCAAAAATTCATTTATTTAAGTCAAAATATGGTGGTCGTACACGGCTATGGTATGGTCCTGAAACAGGCATTTTGAAAACATGGTTTTTAAACATTCCTACTAAAAAGCAATTTATACAATGTGGGTATTTAAATAAATGACATATTTGAAAAGTAGACTCTGAGAACTACATTTTCTATTACTAATTTTTTTGAGATTCAATCTCTAAGTGCCTCAAATTTAGACATCAATTGACAAGAAATTTGAAAAAAAAAAGAGAAAACACTTCCACTTTTTGCCCAAAAGTGGGACTCAACCTCTCGCAGCCACCCATAAGTAAATAATTATTTTAATTATTTAATTAGCTAATTATGTCTTTCGTAATTAAATAAATTCTATGACCTCACCAAATATTATGAATCTCTGGTATTATCGTTATTCTTTTGCATTGTGGATTCAAATACTTATTTTACTTTTTTTCTCTCACAAAGGTTATGTTAAAATGGTATATTTTTTTGCAAATTTATTTTCACTCTATGTATAATGTAAGTTGCATCTAGGATACCTTAGCATACTAGGTGAATATTTTCCTAATTGATCATAGGAACCTAATTTCCCACTACTTCTAGAATTATTTATGCATTCACATAATACTAATTAAGGAAATCATATTCTTAAAAAATTATATGCTTTTATACTCATGAATTTATTTTCTTATAAATATTTTTGCTAATAGACACCAAATTGACATAAACCCATTTTCATTTATATTACTTCATAATATCAAGCTAATTCATATAAGGTGCATCCACTTATTCTTAGAGTAAAATTGGATCAAAATGGGCATACAATTCAATCCTTATTTTTTCCAGTTTGTATCCTTTCATAATGATCAATCCTAAGTCTTATTTTGATCCCTTTGCCTACCCAAATTCTTTGCACTTGTAATATTTATTTCAAGTTGACATGACCTATCATTTGACTATTATATGTTGACTCAAGGTGGGAATTTTTTTTTAAGTGAATATTGGTGTTTTATTCAAAGGGTTTAACCTAGTTCATTTTACATATCATGTTATATTTGATATCACTAATATATCTTTTATATTAGATCTAAGATTACTCATTACACATATTATCAAGAACATTTATTAGTTAGTTTATAATTTAAGAGAATTCAGGGAACCTAGCTTGTTTAAGATCTTATTACCCTCGATCTTTTATCTATTCATTTAATTGTATCTTCATATTGTTTAACAAAATATAGTAACCATTGCTACCATGTGTATAACAATAAGAACTATAAGTAAGTTTATAAGCTAGAAAAATAGAAAATTGAAGCCAATTGAGACCAACAATTTGAAACATAGTAGAGATTGGATCTACAAGCATGAATCAGATCTATGCATCAAGTTAAATATTATACTGCAATATTAAATGCCTAACTACATAAGTGATCTAAAGTGATAGATAAATCATTCACTAACTTCATACATCATCCTAAATTCAGCTCACTAATATTTTTACATTATAAAAAAATAACCATAAATTATAAATATCTATTATATTCATGTATTTACTCAATTCATCTCTAAGGGGAAATAGGATTCACTAGAATACAAAATAAACTAGGAAGCTTAGGCATATCTCCCACTTACAATGGAAGGAAGATGATCTACTAGGCCTCAAGAGAGATGAAGCTCTAGGAGGATGCAATGATCCTTCGCTATAACCAAAAGATAGTATGGAATTGTGAATGGAAGAATACAAGATTAGAGGTAAAATGGAGGTAATTAAGGGTTTTCTATGTATACAAGGAAGCTAAAAATAGATAGACAAATCAAAGAAAGGATCTGAAACTAGAAAATTGTGACTGGCCTATAATTAAATCAGAGGCATAAATGATGAGAATGGGACACCCTACTCAACCCATTATTTGAAATAAAGCACTTGGTTTGACAAGGTCGCGATAGTTTCTAATGAAATGACTTGCAAATTTTATCTTGTCACTTGATTTTTATGTAACTCTTCTCACACATCTATCACTCATACCTGCACATAAAAAAGAGAGAAAATGCTATGTAGAAAGGGGTTTTCCTAATTCAAACCCTAGTTTAGGAATTAACCTTGAATTGAAATAAAATATGCTTCAAATATGAAAATATAGATGTCTTATACCTTGATGATGTAATTCACTTTGAATGCAATCACAAGTGTTGGTGCAATAACATAACTCCACAAAAACCTAAAACTAAATCATAAAGGAATTATTTTATGAGGTTTGTTCAAGCTTGCAACAATAAAGAAAAAGGTGAGATGAAATTCCTTGAATATTTAAAATTTTCTCCTTCAATGCTTAGATGCAAGATTATAGTTGAGAGCTCCAATTGCACATGAGATATTGAATATGGATCTCAAATTGAGGGAGGGTAGCTTTCTTTTATACCTCTTACATCATTTTAGGGAGTAAAACTTGGATTAGGCCAATGCAAGATTAGAATGACTAGTCAACTGACCTAATGGTTGCATGGTCCTTGAATTTGAAGAAAAATTGGTGGGATCAAGGTGAGTTGATTGGGTTTTTCCACTTGATTGGGCTTGAAATTTAAACCTTGGGTCCAAAATGTTGAGAAGAGGTTGGATTTAATATGGAATTGGATTATGATGTTGGGATTGATGATGGGAGGATAATTATATTAAAAATAGGGCCTAGGTGAGAAAGAAATTGATGAGGAAATGAAATAATTAAAGGGAACACCTAAAATTAAGTGCCCCTATAGGATTTTGAAGAGATTTAATGAAGATGGGAGTCATAATATAAATTTAAATTAATAAAGGTCCTAAAGTGTATAGAGGAATGAGACATACTAAAAATGAATGATAAACAAGCATGGAATTGTACACCTTATTAAGGGTGTATAATTTATGATGCTACATTTGTCCCCTACTTTAGTGGGAGTAAGAGCCTCTTAAAAGTAGTGGTTGTTGTTGTACCAAAAGATCAATCTGTCAATGCTCAATTCAGCCACTAGACTCATATAATCCATAAGAGGTAGTTAATCCATGTCATGAATCCTGTGAGAGACACTGATTCACTACCAACAATCCCTCTCCTAGTATTACTCATCATGGCCTGCATAGATTTGCACCTATGGCCAGGCTCTAATACCACTTGTTACAATTAGTGCTTGTCGTTGCACCAAAAGATCAACATGTCAATGCCAGATACAACCACTAGACTTATAGAATCTGTAGGAGGTGGTTAAGCCATGCTATGAATCCTATGAAGGACACTAACGCACTACCAACATAGCCTACATGCATAATCATGGTAAACTAGAGAGAGAGAGAGAGAGAGAGAGAGAGATTCATTAGGAAAGACTTCAAAGAGGTAATAAATAACTAAGTTCAAGGGAATAATCCCCCAAACTGAGGATCTTTACTCATACAACCATGTGAAAGTGCAAACAAAAATATAAAGTAAAAATTCAAAAATAAAAGGTTGAGGAAAAAAACACAAAAATATACAAGAAAAAGGGGCTATTATTGATAATAAGGGCTCAAATAAAATGGTTGAAGAGACCTTGGTGAACAAAATGTCTCAACCACTATTATGATGCTCAAAATTTTAATGCAAGAACACAAGTGATCACATGGAAAGAAAAAGAGAACACGTCATATATGATACAAGACTCCATGATCCAATCAGTTAGGAAAATGTGTTATGGTTATGGGATCATAGAGAAGAAAGAGAAAAGGAAATCATGAATTACATTGGCTAGAAAATTGTGTTATGCTAGGTGATCCATGAAAAAGAGAGGAAGAGTATAAAATGGTCTAGCAAGTTGTGTTATGCTAGTTCCACTCATCCCAAGAGATTATTTGGTATAAAGATGGAGGTGATAGTTTATCAAGTTGTGTTATGCTAGTCAACCCATCCCAAGGATAACAAAGAAAAGTATTGTATGCAAGGAAATCTATTGAAAGGATTATCCAAGTAAATCAATGTGTCTAAGGAAATATGTTGAAATTTGTACAAAATGATTATCTAAGGAAAACATTGAATCCAAGGAAATTCACTATAACCTATGTAAAAGAATTATTAAAGATTCATATCCAAAGAAATATACTAAAAAAGGTGTAAAAGGATTATCCAAGGAAAGTATAGTATCTAACAAAATATGCTAAAAATGTTTAAAATAAATATCCAAGGAAAACTCAATAAACTATGTAAAAGGATTATCCAAGGAAAGCATTTTATCTAAGGAAATTCACTATAAACTGTGTGAAGGATTATCCAAGGAAATAATTAAATACAAGGAAATCTACTATAAATTATGTAAAAGGATTATCCAAGAAAATTGACTAAAAACAATGTTAAAGGATAACTAAGGAAAGCATTGTATCCAAGTAAATCCAATATATAATACACAAGTCACATATATGCCCCCCTCCTTAAGATGTAAACAAAAGGATATGATAGTATCTTAAGGGAAAGAGTAACAAGGATACCCACCTTCAACACCAATGAGATATCCTTTAGGAAACAATGTACATGCAACCTAGCCAAAGAGGCATAACTCTTTTTAAGCCAAGGGAGAGATAGTTGTTTAAATTATATCTTATGACAAGTGTTAATGGATATTTTTTAGACAGGAGGAAGATATATTTACTCAAATCCATCTACCTCCAAGAGGATATCTTGAACAAAAATAACATCATTGACCAATAGAGGGGAAGGGAATAATAATTCACCTTTTACCCCCTATTTCTAGGTAAAAAGGGATTCTTGATGAAAGATGACACAATTTAAGCCCCCGAGTAAAAGAATTTATTTATTATAGAAATGCATTGTAAAACAAGGAAGACTTTTTTATCAAGGATACATACCTCTTTCATAAGAGAGAACCTCCAATTAAACAAACAATTTTATGTAAGAAAATGTATCATCTTAAAATGGAAGCACTTCCATGATAAGAGCATTTAGCCCTCCGAGTAAGTGGTTTGGGGTCATGTCAAGCACCTTGATTGGGTCTTTGCATGTATCTAGTTGTTCCCCCCTGTTCTGCTTCTCTCTCCCTATTTCCAACCTAATTTCTGGAAACTTTCTTTGAGAATCTAAAGATCTTGACCTTCTGGGTCAAGGATGACCTTGTCCCTGACCTAGGGCAGAGACTACCTCGTCCCTGACCCTAGGTCCAATTTTCAAATTCCACAAGTTTCGGGATGTTGAGTTTTGGAAAACTTTATTTTCCCGCTTTAGGGTCGGCTGTTTCAAGTTTTAGAATGGTAAATCCTTAAATTTCATTTAATCTAGGTCCATTTCTAGGGGTTAAGGTTAATTGGGATTTAATTCTCCAGTGTCAGCCTTCTCTAGAAGTTTGTGCCCTAGATCACTATAAAAGGAAGCCTTCCTCTCTCATTTTCATATCTCATCTCATAATCTCTCAAGCTCTCAAGTGCAAGTAAGCAAGAAGGAGAAAGAAAGAAATCAAGCATTCATTCCTCTTCAAGCCAATAATTCAAGCATTCAAGCATTCAAACATTCATCAAGGAGATCCATTGTTAGCTATTGAAGGATTCAATCTCTTTGGAGCCCCCTTGAAGATTTCTCCATCCACATTCATCCAAGCCTCTTCCTATGAAAATATACATTCAAGATTGGTGTTGAAGATCTAATTCCATTGATTTGAGACATCTTACATACTTCTACATTCATTTGGAGCATCCCTACTTGTGGATTCAAGGATTTGGACCCCCCTACAAGGACTTCAACATAAGCAAGGTGAATAGTTCCATTTACTTTGTTTATGCATATTATAATTTCAATTCAATTTCAAGGTTAATTCCTAAATTGGGGTTTGACCAAGGCAAACCCCCCATCCAAACAACAAAAACCATTTTTCTTGCAGGTATAAGTACATGACATTGAATTGAAGTGCAGATATGGTTACCCTTTTCAGCAAACTTCCGAGATCCACAAATAGAATTTCCGTCGGAGACGGTCTTCAATGAGGGGTAGGATCCTACCCTGGGGTAAGACCTTGCCCCGCTATCTGGGTCAAGGATGACCTGCTTCCAGAAAGAAAAAAGTTTTCTGGGTTTTCTTTGTCTCAACATTTCCAGTCTGAAGCAAGTTGCAGAATTTCCCGAAACTGTGCACTGACATAAAAAATCAGCATTTTCTAGATTTACCCTATTTTGAGGTTAGTATTCAACTTCTATCCTTTTAAGATTTCAAGTACATACTTTCTATAGTATATTATAGGATTTGTTCCTTTCTTCATGTTCTCCATTGTTTGATTTAATTGTGCATTAATCACTTCTTTGTGATTAATCCATTTGGATCTCTCCTTTTGGGAATTTGGATTAAGGATAGGTCCTATATTCTCCCTTTGCATATCACATTACCTTATCTACCACTATTCGACCCCATACACACATAATTACCCTATTCATTTTGGTAAACTACTATTTCATATCATTCATTTTGGTGAACCTGACATACTTACCCTCTTTTCTTTTGTGGAATTAGATGCCCTATTGTGTTTTGTGATGTTAGATTTCCCTTTATATTATCTTGTTGATGTTAGATTTGTCTTTTATGTTAAATCTTTCATGCTAATTAGATTTCTTGCTTCTATATTTCAAAAATACAAAAAAGAATTACAAAATCTCTTTCAAAATACAAAAATATTCATGCTTTATGTTTTCTTAGTTTAGTTCATTTGCATTGCATTGGTTTATGAGCTTTACTACTACTAGTCCTACTTATAACATTCTGGTTAGAAGAAGTTGTAGAATCATGGGTGTCTTTGATCCTGAATCTTCCTCTCCTTTCCTTAGGATCCTAGATGATAATTTGGTTCTTTGTGATTCCAATCCTATTATGGAGAAAAAATATTCTCACTCATCTCATGATGAGGATGATGCTTTAAGAGTTCCTCCTAAACAAGTCCAAAAACTTTCAACTGAACTTGATAAAATGGGTAATTGGCTTATTCAAGAAAACCACAATCAAGATTTTGTTCAAGCTATAGAGGCTCTTAAGAAAGTTCTTTGTGATAGTGATCAAGGTGTTAACCTCTTGTGTGGTATTACTCATCTCGTGCATTCAAATGTTAAACCTTTAGCTCAAGAGGCTCAAGATTTAGGGTTGATTCCTCCTATCACTAGTGTAGAACCTTCTTCTATTCCTTTACCTAGTGTTCCTACCTATACTCCTTCTTTGGTGAATGTGACAATTTCCTCTATTCCTATGAGTGTTCCTCCTATGTCCCTTCCTACATCACAACCTTCTTATCATAATGTTCCTTTTACCTATTCCAATCCTCTTCCAACTGTAGTTCCAAGTGTTCCTCCAGTTGTGTCTTCTATTCCTGCAACTTCTTACACTTTACCTAGTGTTTCTAATGTTGCTACTCCTCCTATTTCCTCTAATGATTCAACAATTATCAGTTTGGCTCAAACTATGTCATCCTTACAACAACAACTTGCATCCTTGACTCAAAACAAGTTTAGCATTCCTACATGTGACATGGGAAGTCCTTTGTCTCAAGATATCATTCATACTTCTATTCCTCAGCAAGTTGATATGCCTCATCTTGAGAATTATAATGAAAAAGGAGACCCCGTTCATCATGTTAAAATATTTCAAATCCTTTGTAGTGATTATGCTCATGACCATAGGATTTTAGCCAAGCTGTTTTCTAGAACTTTTCGTGACAAGGCCTTACAATGGTATTTTTCCTTGCCTTCTTATTCTATTGACTCATTTCCACAACTTTCCAATGCTTTTATTCAACAATTTCAAAACAACATTGGCCCACAAGTGTCTTTAACTGATTTGATGCATTGTAAACAAAGTGCTAAGGAAAAATTGACTGAATTTATTGGTAGATTTAAGCATTTGCATGCTCAAATTTCCTATCCTGTTCTTGATATTGATATTCAATGTATGTTTATTTCAAATTTGCAAAAGGATATTAGGGATAAGATTCTACTTACTAAATTTACCTCTTTTCAACAACTTTGTGCAGCGCTTCATCATTATCAATTACAAGTGAGTCAATTTGAGAGCAATACTCCAATGGCTCCTATTCCAGTTGATAAAAGTGATGCTACTCCTAATCCAAATAAATTTCAAAAATTCAACAACTATGTCAAGATAAACAAAAAAGTGAATGCAGTTGCTAATCAAGTTGTTGTTGCATCTCACAATGCCACTTCCGCATCCACTGCTTTTCGATTAAATCGTACGTTTACTCCTCTTTCTAAATCTTTACATTCTATTATGAATAGGTTGTTAACTGCTAATATGATTACTTTACCTCCTATTCAACCTCTTTTACCTACTACGATTGCATCTAAATCTTTTGATCCTAAATCTTTTTGTCAATATCATCGTCAGAATGGTCATGATACTGAGAAATGTTATTCTTTAAAACATAAGGTTCAAGACTTAATTAATTCTAATGCCTTATCTGTTGAGAATATTGATGGTAGTGGGAATAAATTTGTCTCTCCTCCTAATCAAAATTTTCAAATCTATATGAATCCTTTACTTGTGCATGATACTAATACCATTGCTCAGCCATCTTCTATGGAAATTGTGTATGATTCAAAGATGGATGATCTTAATCACATTTTTAATGAAGTGGAGCATATTGTTCAATCTGTATCTTCACCTCAGACTCAATCTCAGCTTCAAACTATACCTCGAGTTTCATCTCAACCTCAACCAAAACCTAAACCTAAATTAAAAACTCAACCTAAACCTCGACAACAAACTAAGAATAAAAGACCTTGGGAAATTTTGATTACCTTTGATGATTTTGAGACTATTAAAGCTCCTGATGGTCCTGTATATATTTATGCTAGGATTTCCTAGGTACATACTCTTGGTTGTCTTGTTGATCCTACATCATTAGTCAATGTTATTACTAAAGAAAATATTTTTATGAAAAATTTGCAATGCGATTCTTATGATACATTTGCTGTGTGGATTCAAACTTGTAATGGTTTTATTTATCCATCATTTGGTTCTATTAACTTTCCGGTTGAACTTTGTGGTAAAATTGTGAACACTACCTTTGTTGTTGTTCCTACTTTTGATCAGTTTCAAGTTAAGCTTGGTTTTCCTTGGTTAAATGCCATCCATGCTATTGCTTCACCTATCCATAAATGTCTTAAATTTGTTCATGATGAAGAAGTGAAGATGGTTAATCATAGTTTATATCAACCTTCTAGGCCCAGAGATTGTGCTACTCTTGATTTCTTTTGGCCTTCATTACCTAATTCATGTCCTTCTCGACCTGATAATCTTTTTCTCTCATATCAAGCCTATAAACATCATAAGATTCTCAAATTAAGTGTACCTTTGATGGATCTTAATTGTGGTCTTTTGCCTACACCTTCTATACCACCTTTATCCATGGCTTCTACATATGTTAATCAAGTTCCTATTGTTGATCATCCGACTACTAATAAATCTATAAATCTTCCTAAAGAACCTGTGAAGGATCTTGTGATTGTTCCTCCTAGTTCTCAACATATTTCAAGTAAAGAAAAACATAACCGATCTGCTAATGAACTTCGTAAGAAGCATCATGCTCAAGCTAAAGCTCATAATTCTTTACTTTCTTCTGATAAGCCTATGCATGATGTTGTTACTAATAATGATGTTAAGATGCATGATTATGATGATTCTATTCGTATCTTAGATCCTATTTTGATTAATCTAGATGAAGAAGATACTCTTGATGATGTTAATGATGAATATGAGACTATTGAAATTGATATTGATTTACCTAATATTCTTTCATCACAATTGACACTTACACCTAGTATCGAACATTGTGATTCTCAAGAGGATCCTTGTTTGGAACTGGCTATCATTCCTACTATTTTGGATATAATCCCTCTTACAAGTTACCCACCTTCCCTAAATGATATAGAACAAGATGGGGAGAGTAGGTGGCATGCTTGAATGGCTTGTCCTTTATGGTAGCTTTGTTGTGTGTTTGCCTATTGTACTGTGCTTCTACTGTGATGTATTTGCTAAATGTTGTTAGATTCTTTTATACGACCCTTGTTACTTTGTTGGTGCAAGGTGATAAAGGAATCAAACCTATTGTACAATTTCTCTATATGTATCTCTATTCTTCTATATGTTTTTTCATGTTATGTTGTACTTGTGCTATTGTTCGTAAATGTTTCCTTGTGTAATATGATTGGATCCGCGACTTGGTAGCACTGATTCTTTTTGGTCTCCAGGGCATGGTTCGAAAAGATTCTTCTTTGTATATCTTATGTGATCTTTCCTCCTTTGTGATTGTAGTTCTACTTTCTTTGGGGAATGACATCAATTCATTTGCAATAATATCATATATATATATATTATCTTATGATCATACTGACCCCACGACAAGTAGTTCCCTTCTATGTTCTCTGTATGTTTATGTGGTATTTCCCTTGATTTTTCTTCGTCTGGGGGAATCTTGTAGTGGAAATGAAATTAATGGAGTTGTTTATGTTTTTGTTAAAGCCATTTCTCCTGTTAAAGTGTTAGCAATGACTTTAACGTGGGGGCATACACTCTTCTCACCTATTGCACACACACACTTTTTGATACACATATATTATTTTTCAAGATACTTTTCTCCCTTTTTGGATTAGTGACTAATCCTTAAAGAATGGATTTATATTTTAGGATCTCATGATCCCTCCAGTTTCAAATTTTTTATCCCTTAAGGTCAGAGGTGTCCTTAAGACTGGATCTCTTTTGGTTTTTGGTTTTACTCTCATGGAATAGAATATTCCTAAGGGTTAATCCTTGATGGGTTGACTAGTAAGTAGCCACATTCACTAGGTGGTTCAATTCCATCTTTCCAGCTACATCATTTCCTTGTGTGGTTCACAATGGGACATTTAAGTTCTCATTGGGCGAGATAATCACACCCTCTCTCTTTCTCTCTAGAGATGTCTCTCTTATTGTGATCTTGGAGTTGATGAAGACTTTAGTCCCTGGGGGCTTGCGGTTTCCTTTGTCCCTTTGATTATGATAAGATTATCTTTTCATTATGATCTCCTTTACCAAGAGTTTGCATCAAGTCCATACTCTTGCTAAAGTGGGGGCTTAATGTATCATCTTAAAATGGAAGCATTTCCATGATAAGAGCATTTAGCCCTCCGAGTAAGTGTTCTGGGGTCATGTCAAGTGCCTTGATTGGGTCTTTGCATGTATATGGTTGTTCCCCCCTGTTCTGCTTCTCTCTCCCTATTTCCAACCTAATTTTTGGCAACTTTCTCTAAGAATCTAAAGATCTTGACCTTTTGGGTCAAGGATGACCTAAAGGGTCAAGGACGACCTCATCCCTAACCTAGGGTGGAGACTACATTGTCTCTGACCCCAAGTCCAATTTTCAAATTTTAGAAGTTTCAGGATGTCAGGTTTCGGAAAACTTTATTTTACCACTTCCAGGTCGGCTGTTTCGGGTTTCAGAATGGTAAATCCTTAAATTGCATTTAATCTAGGTCCATTTCTAGGGGTTAAGGTTAATTGGGATTTAATTCTCTGATGTCATCCTTCCCTAGAAGTTTGTGCCCTAGATCACTATAAAAGGAAGCCTTCCTCTCTCATTTTCATATCTCATCTCATAATCTCTCAAAGCTCTCAAGTGCAAGTAAGAAAGAAGGAGAAAGAAAGAAAGAAAGAAAGAATTCATCTTCAAGCCAAGCATTCAATCATTCAAGCATTCAAACGTTCATCAAGGAGATCCATTGTTAGCTATTGAAGGATTCAATCTCTTTGGAACCCCCTTGAAGATTTCTCCATCCACATTCATCCAAGCCTCTTCCTATGAAAATATACATTCAAGATTGGTGTTGAAGATCTAATTCCATTGATTTGAGACATCTTACATACTTCTACATTCATTTGGAGCATCCCTACTTGTGGATTCAAGGATTTGGACCCCCCTACAAGGACTTCAACATAAGCAAGGTGAATAGTTCCATTTACTTTGTTTATGCATATTATAATTTCAATTCAATTTCAAGGTTAATTCCTAAATTGGGGTTTGACCAAGGAAAACCCCCCATCCAAACAACAAAAATCATTTTTATTGCAGGTACAGGTACAGGACAATGAATTGAAGTGCAAATTTGGATACCCTTTTTGATGAACTTTTGAGATCTGCGAATAGAATTTCCATCAAAGATGATCTTTAGTGAGGGGTAGGATCCTACCCTAGGGTAAGACCTTGCCTCGTTATCTGGTTCAAGGATGACCTACTTCCAGAAAGACAAAAATTTTCTAGGTTTTCTCTGTCTTGGCATTTCTAGTCTGGAGCAGGATGCAAAATTTCTCGAAACTGTGCACAGACATCAGAAATCAGCATTTTCCAGATTTACCCTATTTTGAGGTTAGCATTCACCTTCTATTCATTTAAGATTTCAAGTACATACTTTCTATAGTAGATTATAGGATTTGTTCCTCTCTTCATGTTCTCCATTGTTTGATTCAATTGTGCATTGATCACTTCTTTGTGATTAATCCATTTGGATCTCTCCTTTTGGGAATTTGGATTAAGGATAGGTCCTATATTCTCCCTTTACATATCACATTACCTTATCTACCACTATTCAACCCCATACACACATAATTACCCTATTCATTTTGGTAAACTACTATTTCATATCATTAAGAAAATATATCACATAATAAACAAACACCACACCACTAAGGAAAGTGCACCCTTCGAAAATAGAAATGAAATCTTTCCCCCAAACTTTGAAGGCAAGGAAAGAATCTATAAAGAAGGAGAATCAAGGATGCACACCTTCCTTATTGCTAGGTATTGGGATACTTGGAAAAGAACAACACATTATGTAACCTATGTAAGAGATCTTTTATAATATATATACACTTCCAATCAAGGAATAGGTTGTATACAAGGATGCAAATCTCTTGGAAATGAGAAACTCCTTATGCAAAATAAACAAGTTCATGCAATAAAGGACATCATATGATAAAAGATACAAGTCAACAAAGTGAAAATGGGTTCTTAGAAAAGATAATGATTTGAAGAGAGAAACCTTGTCCCCTGAGCATGAACACAAGGAAAGGGAGCTATTATGTTTCTCACGAGAAAAAAAATAGATGAAAGCATGGAACCATGTATAACAAAGATCCCCCAATGAGGTAAATCACTAAGATCACATAGTGTGGAGCAAAATGATAGGTGAAGATATCTATCTACTAAATCTTGGACAAATTTTCCAAATTTACCATAATCAGCAAGAGAAAGAATGTTTGTTACGATGATGAAAAAGAAAATGAAAGTTACCATTAGAACATCTTTAATATTTTAGAAAATGAAAAAAAAGGAAATTGAATTTTGGTATCATATATAAGTCTCTAAAATATTATTTTAGCTAAAGACAAATGATCTTCAATAATATTTATTAGTTTTGTTAAAAGGGCTGGTAATGAAGGGGGATTGGGATTTAAGGTAGGAGTGATTTTGGCCTGACGTATATATCCTAGACCATTTCTAGTGACTTTTGTAGGAGGATATATAGGGACATTTATTCCATGTCCTTGAATGCAAAGACATTGTTCGCTATATCCTTGTTTAGAAGAAATGTCATTTCCTACATTATAGTAAGCCTTGAGTTGAGAAGGGGGAAACATTCATCTTGTGTTTTATGAAAGATATTGTGTAGGGATGGATAGGAGGATTTATCTCTACAAGAAGATTCTTAATTTTAAAATCATTATCCCCTTTAGTAGATTGGGAAGAATTTTTCTCATCTAGGTCTTCATCTTTTCTCAATGCTATGTTAGGAGATAGATCATGAATGACATGCATAACATCATCTTGTCTCAAAATATGTTGATGGCTACAATAAGATCTAGGAGAGTAAAAAGAATCTAGAGTGATGGGTGTACTAATATTGACATGTTTAGCTTGTTCCTCTTGCACCAAAGTATCTTTGTGAGGAGAGTATCCATTATTGCTCTTTAATATTGCATCTCTTTAGTAAAATCATGAATATGAGTATTGATTCTATCCTCATTGATAAAAGATGCTCTAGGAGAGGCATGAGTGTATCTCATCAATGCTTCATCTATAGGAGATGTGTCATTTAGGTGTAAAAAATGTATAGTGTCCTTAAGGAATTTGATATCATCCTCTTTCTTCAAAATATCCTTATGAGCAAGATGATCTTTAGGAGAGGTACAAACATAATTCATTAAGGCCTCATCTAGAGAAAGTGGGCTATTACAAGAAGAAATATCCATGATATCATCCTTCTACACCAAATGATCCTCATAGGGGAGGTACATTTGGGGAGAAGGATCAACATCATTCCTTAAATCCCCTTCCTTATGAGGGAGATCTTTAAAACAAGTGTCGCTAGTGTCTTCTTGCACCAAAATGTCCTCAAGGGTGGGATCAATCTTGGGAGGGGCTATATCATATCCATGTATGAAAGGGAGAATTAATTTGTCATCATATGCATGAAAAGGAACATCTTGAATATCTTCGATAAATTTTGAAATTGAACTAGAAAAATAAGATAATAACTCCATTCATAAAATGCACTATTTCAAACAATATCTGTAAATATGATTGTAATGCAAGCATATAAAAATATGATCTAACATGAAATGTAAGCAAATGAGTTCTGAAAATGAAAATTAGAATTGGGTTAAGAGGCATCAAGTTCACCAAAATTTAAGGAGGGAAATACGACTCACTAGAATGCGCAAACAACCTAGGAATCTTAGCCCTATCTCACACTTATATCACAAATAATATGATCCACTCAGCCTTAAGAGAGATGAATCTCTAGGAGCATGCAATGATCTTTCACTATAAATGGAAGCTGATATGGAATGGTGGATGGAATAATACATGCTTAGAGATCAAATGGAGGTAATTGAGGGTTTTATATGTGTACAAGGAGGCTAGGGATAGACAAATAGGTTATGTAAGGGATATGGAACCAGTAGAATGCAATTATCCTATGATGTAAATCTGAGTTAGAAACATGGGAACGAGGTGCCCTGCTAAACCTATTCAAGAACAAGTTGTTTGACTCGAGTAGGTTTTGATAATTTCCAACAAAATGACTTGAAAAATATAGTTTTTCATTTGGTCTTTTAGTAGTTCTTCTTTCACATCCATCACCTCTACCTCCACATGGAAAAGACATAAAATACCGTGTATTCAAACCTCATTTTAGGAATTTAACTTGAATAGAAATAAAATATGCTTCAGATCTAGAAATACATGTCTTATACCTTGATGAAGAAATGCTCTTTGAATGCAATCCTAACTATTGGTGCAATAACATGACTCAACAAAAATTTAAAATAAAATCATATAGACATGATTTCTTGAGGGTTGTTGAAGCTTGCTACAATTAAGAATATGATGGGATAAGATGCCTTGAATGTTGAAAAATTACTCCTTGAATGCTTAGATGCAAGATAGTAGTTGAGAACTCTAATTGCACTTGAGAAATTCAATATGGATCTCAAAATAAAGGAGGGTAGACTTCTTTTATACATCTCATATCATTTTAGGGAGTAAAACTTGGAGTAGGCCAATACATGATTAGAATCCCAGCTCAACCAACCTAACCATTGTGTGGTTCAAATTTGAGGTAGAATTGGCAAGAGAGAGGTGAACTAATTGGCCTGTTCCTATGTACAAGACAAGCTTATTGGCTCATTCCACCCAATTCAGTCCAAAAATTAAATCACAATTCTAGAATGTCAAGAAGATGTTGGATTTAATATGGCATTAGATTATGATGTTTGCATTGATGACAAGAGGCTACTTATGTTTAAAATAGGGCATGGGTGAGCAATAAATTGATGAAGGGATAAAATAGTTAAAGGGAACACCTATAATTAAGGGCCTATCAAGGATCTTGAAGAGATTTAAATAAGAGGGGACTCATAATATCAATTTAAATCAATAAAGATCCTAAAGTGCATAAAGGTTTGAGACATTCTAAAAATGAGTGCTAAGCAAGCATGGAATCAAACACATTATTAAGGGCATACAATTTACGATGTTATATCATGTATTTGTTTAATAACAGTTCTATTTTTGTTTTGTGTTTTAACTAGTAGATAAAATATTTTTTAATGAATTCATTGACAAAGTAAAGACATAACAATCAAACAAAAAACAAACGATAAAATAAAAAAATAAAGTAGTAAATAAAATGAATGTTGAAGTGATTTTGAACAAGACTTGCATTTGATAGATTTATCATTGTATTTATGTAATATAATAAATAAAAATTAGAAACAATATCATATGAAGTGGAAATTTAAGATAGTCTAATAATAGCCTACTCTAGAGACTCCTCAAGGAGCTATAACTACCTTAATACATCGAACTAGGGATTGCCCATCACCCATACTTCAGATTAGATTACTAGTCAAGGGCATCTCCTCCTCCCACCCAACCTTATTGGTGCGAGGGAACTAGCTATAGTTAGGCACTTGATTGATAAATCAAAGTACTTGTCCGATAACTATAATTTTCTTCTGAAGTAACTCATACCTTAACATTTGAAGGACAACATAAAATGGATAATTGTCACCCATAATTTGTTTAACATGCAAGGTAAACTATCAATTTAGCCTTTGGCATTGTGTTCGACAAAATAGATTTATTGCAGAAAAGTACAATAAGAAAAAATCAATATTTTTGCTAATATAAGTGAGATTCTTCAATATTGAATAGGGATTTAGTTCAAAGTCATTTACTCATATTTCATGAGCAATGGTTCACATGAACACTTATATCAAGTATGAGAATGAATGGTCCACTTAGCAAGCATTACATCTAGATGATGCTCATAGAGATGAACTTATAGAACTTCTTAAAAGATCACCATTCCATACAAATTTCTATTAAAAAAAGAAGTAAAAATATCAATACTTTATTGCTCATATTGTGAGCAAAACCAATGCCTAAGAAGCCTAAGAAATTTTATGTATTCAATACAAGACATTAAAGATCTATACCATCCATCTACATTGATAACTGCTCTACTAGATGTTATTTTGCACTTGGTCATGGTTGGCTTACATTAGAACATTTTGAATATTTTTTCAACAACATAATGTTGTTGAATTGAAACACACAATATTCGAAACCAAAAGAACAAGTCATGTCGTGAAGCATGTAGTCATGAAGTTTACATTAAACCAATTCAAGATCAATTACAAAGTGTAAGCTATTCATCGATCATGGCTTAGAAATGATATGGTAGGAAGATCAAATAAAAGTTGACATTATCAAACTTACCCATTATCCATTGTGTCAAACTTACTCATAGTTTTAGACTACAAAATAATTAGAATTCTAGTTGGTCCCATCACACCTCAAAACTTAATAAATAGTATATCATCCTCACAACTCAATTTAACAAATTAAATCACAAACCTTAAATTACAATATATTAAATCAATGAAAATACGTTTTATAAATTAAAAATTGTAATTGACAGTGAATATCTTTAGAGATTAATATAATAATAGAGGTTATGTACGGTGCGTTGAAAAAGAAAAAAGTAAAATAACGAACGCTGACAAAATCACATATCTGAATGATAGGAGTTGGCCGGGCGGCGCCGCCGACAACTGGAGAGATTTCCGCGCTGCAAAATAATTTGATTTGGCGGCGGCAGGAATAAGTTTGGTTTCTTCTTTTGGCATTTTAAGTGGTGGCACAACTTTAGAGGAATAAGTCCATTTTTTATAAGTTTGATGTCCCATCCTCCACGTCCCAAAAAGTTTTAATAATTAAGACTTTCATTAATTGAATATAAAGAGAGTTCAATGCATCAAAGACTAATCTATCCTAGTTTGCATAGTTTGGTGGATTTCAAGGACCTAGTAATAGGGAGTCCTCTAGGATACTAATCACAAATTAATAATGGATTCTTGTGGAAATGGATTTTTATAGTCTATTTGTCATATATGGTTTACAATGTATTGGATTATTCTAGTGTATGTGCATGTTTTCGAGTCTAAGGATGGCTTACAATATAATATATAGGGCTACGTTGTACTTCATTTAGGAAGCATCTAATTATGCAACAAATGAGGTGTACATACCTTATTGGCAATGACTATCCAGTCATATCATTCGATATGGTTGGATGCCCATAACCATGTCATTGAGCCTCGTAATTCATATCGTCAGTAATAATAAAGTTAAAGTTAAATGAGTATTACATCAAGTCAAGTCAAAGTATAGTACCTAGGTATATATGAAGAGTTTGAAAAAAAAAACTGTGTCTCGGTTGGTAAGACATACATTTTAGTTATATTATTAATATAAAATATTTTATCAATAATTTTAAATAAGATATTAAAGTGAAATAATTTATAAAATTTATTAAAACTAGAGATTAAAATTTTATTTTGAATGGTAGAACTTGGTTACAATGAAAAAGATTTTTGACTTGCAAGATTCTAATTCTTGACATTTAGGTAACAAGCATTCAATTAGCGTGCTAGACAAGATCAAATATTAATATATATTTGTATAAATTGAAATTAGTATATTGATTGAAATAAATGTTAATAAAATATTTGTTAAAAGAAGTATAGAAATATAAGTTTTTTTATAGTAGACACAAATGCAACTAAATGTCTTAAGTAGAATCAATATTTGTTAAATATTGATGAACTAATAGCTAGTAGCAAGATCTTGTAGAATGGAGCTGCAACAAAAACTTATGAATTAATCTTGGGAACAAAACTAAAATAAAAATATTAAATGAAAAAATATGAGAATTTTGGAATCTAGGATGTCATTATTTATTAATCATATTTTATTTTTGATTTATTTTTATTTTTTATTAATTCTATCCACATTTCTCACCTTATTCTTAATTTTAATTACACAATCTTAATTATAATGATTTTAGGATTATAATAATTAAAAATAATTGAGATTATAATTACCATTTTAAAGAAAATTTATGTATAAGATGTTGAAAGATATCAATTTTTAAAAATCTCTACCATTCATAGATATGAACAAATGATAATGTTTACTATTCTAAACAATAAAAAGAACACTAAAAGCATCTAATTTTAGAAGTCTATCTATATCTATACAATATGCATGCCATCAATAATTTAATTCATTTACATTAAATAATAAATACTTTATAAATTTTAAAGTTAGTTGACCATGGAGGACATCATACAAGTAATGAACTAAATATTTATTATTATTTCTTAATATTTAGATATCTACATTGGCATATCAATGTTATGTGATTTTATGTTGATACAAACAATATAATTTTCAATCTACAAATGTAAAGTTTATTATTTTCAAGATGTCTTTCAATTTTTTAATATTTAGATCATACATAATACATAATTAAAGGATTGTGATTCAAATACTTATTTTTCTTCAACATATTTATTATTGATAATTAAATTTTACATAGAAATAAGATTCTACAATTATGCTACATATAAGAATAAGACAATAACAAAATTATAGATAAATTATTAGATTGAATCCTAACTCTAACAATAAACTAAATCCAACCTTAACCTTTAACTAAATAGAATTGTACCGATAAACCTTGAATGAAATTGAACTCTAACATGAATCCTAATTAAATTGCCACCCTAGTTTCAAGCTCTAATAAAAAGAATAAAAAGTTAAAACCTGATTGAATATTCTTTTTTGAGTTTATAAGATATATTATGTGATTCATACTCATGACACTGAACATTAGGGAACCATCTATTTTGTTTTGGGATTCTTGAGTCTTTTTATCTTACATAACATTCATGTTCAAGCTTTGTTCCATTTGCAATGACAAAGTATACAATTTTCATAATAAACTTTTTTGATATACAATTGGAAGCATACCAACAACCATTATTGTGGCTTTACATAAATACTAACAATAAATATTCAAAAACTATAAATAATTTTCTTAAAGAAAATATTTATTATTCATTATTGTCAAAGGAAAAAAATGTACATAAATCAAAAAAGAAAATTGCATTCATATCTTGTTCAAATTTTGTTATCTTAAAGACGATTGGTTGGGGCAAAATTAAGAATATAATTATATATTTAAAATATAATTTATATAATGTTATAATCTACAATAAAAAAACATATTTTAAATAACTTAAATTTAAAATAAATATTTTTAAAAATAATTCTATTTTTAATAGAATAAAAAATTATTTAGATCAATCTCATGTTCAAAATAAATATTTAACCTAACCTAATAATATATTAAATAAATTTAAATAATCATTTAGTTTAAATTTTTCAAAATTATATGCTAATATAATTAAAACTATAACTAAAGCAAGTACTTAGCCACTATGTGGCACTTGTTATATATTATATAAATTATTTTAAGAGATATAAAATATATATTTTTATTAATATAATTATATAATTTTTAAAAGTACATATTTATAGATAAATAATAGTTTAGGAATATATAGTTTTATTTTATTTTTATTAATATTATTAATTTATTATTTAGTCTTATAATCAAATATAATTTTATAATTTTTTATATAATATTTATACTATATTTTAATTTTTAAAATCTAAATTAATTGTTGTTTTTAAGTATTTTAACAAAAATTTAAGAACATTTTATTAAACTAAAAATATTTCAAATAAGTAAATAATTTTTTAACAAAATTATTCTTATTATTTACATTTTAAAATAATTATGTTTTAATATTTGAATGACAATTTCAAATGGATAGATAGTAGATTTTAAAAATTGTTTGGTATAGTTTAATTTATGTAGTGAATATATACATGAAAAAAGGAATGGTAAACCACTACTTAATTGAAACTAATAGGAATGGTAAACCATTACTTAATTGAAACTAAGTATAATTAATATGAAAATAAATAAATTGAGATAGTATTGGATTTAAGTCAATACAAATAATCAAACAAGTGTCACATAGTGGCTAGTTTTGTAATTAATTTTAAATTTAATTTATTTAAAGTGATTTTTTAATTATAGATAATTATTAAATTTTATAATTAATTTTGTGTACTAGAATTTGTACCTTCATAGGGTTAGTATTGCAAATAATTGAATAAAATAACTAAATTACCACAAAGGAAGAGCTATTTTAACAAATAAGAGCAATTAAGCTCTCAGCAAGCTTCCATTAATGACACTCCTAAAATGAGAATAAATGATAAAGCAAGCTAAAATATTCAAATTCCAAATTGAAATGCTTAATTAACTTCTAAATTTTCCTTTCTAGCTCTAATTTGCAAAAGGTTTGATGCTATTCTTATGAGTGAATTATGCCTTGCTTTTATAGATTTAGGAAATGGTAGGGGGTGTAGTTGAGTTGATCATGATTGAGTTGGGGTTAAGTCTTTGGTTCCACCCTTTGAAGACAATTTAAATGGATTGTCCTCAAAGCTTGGGGCAAGAAGACAAGATGAGTGGACAAGATTCATTTTGGCTACAATTCTAAAAAAATACAATGCAAATTTAAGCTAAGAATTGAAATTAACATCCATGACATCCCATGGTTCTCTAACTAATTTGGTAAGTGAAGCTCTCAAACTCTCAAATGTGATACAAAGATAATTCAAATGCTCTCAATTGCTATGAAATTGCCTATAGTAATGATGCTTTGCAAATGAATTTCTAAGATCATTATTTCTCTCAAAATGCCTCTTATTTATAATAATTACCAAGGGTAGGGGGTAGAGTTATTTAATCATGATTTAGCCTTGGTTGAGTCAAAAACTTTGCAATGTTTTTAAATGGGGGGACAATTTAAATGTTTGTCTCAAAGCTTTGGACAAAAAGACAAAATTGAGTGGATGAGATTCAAAGTTGAAATGTGTGATTGAGATTCACCTATTTTGGAGTGATTTATGTCTTTGTGTTCTCAATTCTCATTGGTTGCTCCAATTGTTGTTGAAAGATATTTGGGATTAATTAAGTTCCATCAATTAATTAAATTAGCCATGTAAGGGAATAGGTTCAATTTAATTTTTTATTTAAAAACTATACAATTAATTGATTAAAATCAATTATATAGTATTTTTGACCCCTTTAAGCTTGTATTTAATTATTTACTGTCATTATTTGATTTTTCCTTTGATTTTATTGATTTTGTCCAACTTTGATTAATAAATGTCCATTTTGATTTGATCCATTTTGATGACAATTAGAGCATTTTGATTAAGATTTTTCTATTTCGTGATTTTAAACACTTGTCCATTTTTTAGTGTCTACAAATGCCCCTCTTTGAATTAATGTGTGAAGTTCATTGATTCAAAGAAAATTTTAAGTCCTGATCACTTTTAGGTCCTGATTAACTAATACACAACTGATTTAGGTCCTGATTTGATACCTGATATGATTGATGATACTGCCAGATATGGTATTTAACATTTGATATGATATGCCCCACTGCTAATAGTTCAAAAATTTTGATGCCCCAGATTCATTGATGTTTGATGCCAATTTGATACTCTTATGATGCCCCCTCAGAAATGAAAATAGATTGATTGCCTGTTTTGAAAAAGTTGATGATATTGATTTAGATTGATCCAATATGTTTTCATTTCTAAAAAACATTGATGATATGCAGATTTCAACAAATGCCCTGGTTTGATTGATATAATGATATAGAAAAACCATGATTAATAAAATGTTGTTGATGTTTCTGGATGAATGATTGAACGTCCAAGATAGCTAGGTCTGTTGTAGTTAAACAAACAAGTGATTAGGATATCAGGATAATAGTACCAATGAATGTGATTTGTCAATCTGATAGGATAGTAAAATTGATATGGGATAACTAATAGGTAGTTTACTGATAGTATTGATATTGATCATATTGGTCCCGCCTCACGATCAAGCGTTGGGAAACAATAATTTGGTACTGATTGGTTGATTGATTGATTGACGTAAAATTATTCACTAATATAGAATACTGATATGATTCCCTTGATTTGCAAAATAGGCACATTTTCGTAAGTTATACATATGGTCCTTAGCTTCTTGGATATTAGATTTATGGATCTTCCTTGTTGATTTTGTATCATGTTGATGTTTTATTGATTAGGACTTAGATGTACCACTTTGTTATTGACATTATATATTTGATATACAGATTTGTTGGATCTTTGCCGTTATGGACATTTATATGATGATATACTCTCCTTTGATTCCCCCTTTTTGATTGATCAAGATAATTAACTGAAACCCCTTTTCCCTTGGAAAAATACCACAAATCATGCACTTAATCTAACATGAAAATTCAATGCAATGCAACTAATTGTCACTAGCTTTTTAGCAAAGAAATGCCTTAGAGAAATATTTTCATCATTGAGCATTGTAGGACTGGAAAACAAGTACAACCATCACTGACCACATCATGATGATATGAATACTGCTTTATATCACTTTTGGTAACACCTTTTTGGAAACTAGTACAACCCTCACTAGTTGAATGACCAACTATGGGATTGTGAATATCAATTCGTTTACTTAAACAAACAAAGGTCAACCCTCCACCCTATATGAATGTCCTCGATGGTTCTTTGATGACCATGTCATTAGATGAATTCACATAAGTTGATGGATCCCCCTTAAGACAGTCACTCAAAGGCAAGAAAAATATCATGTCTCCATCATCTCCAATCTAGTCGAAACATCATTGATTAGCTAAAAAGACATGATAAAAGTCTATTCAATAAAGATCATCAAAAGGCTTCAAGTGTTTTGCAATGTATCAAGATTTTCAAAAAGAATTTCCAAACATTCTGATCATTAAAGTGATGTCAATTTTTAATCCTGAATAATAAAGTCCATGAAGGCTGAAGGATCAAGTTGCAGGATCAAAATACTTGGTTGTGAACAATGATATCCATCAAAGGTTCAATAAAAATGTCTCTCTTTTGAAGCTCTAATAATTCTTTCTGATGTTGTGACCCAAAGTAGCACTATTGAATCCATTTGAGTTTAATGCATTGCTTCATGTGAATTGACACATGTTTGTTGAAATCCATTGATTAAGATCAAATGCCCCGAGTTGGATAGAAAAAATGTTGGACTTGGGAAAACTTCCAAAATATTACAAAAGCTCAGTTTATGCAAGATGCAGCTGAAAGCACTTTATGCAAACACTTTTTTAGAAATTACCATCTCTCAAACAAGAACACATTGGTTTTCCCCCCAATGTCTAGCAAGATATAGGACATGAAAGATGGATTTTCAAGCTGATGGATTAGAGATGGAAAGGCCATGGTGGATGAAGCATGTGAATGTGACCCGTAGGACCATCTCCTCAAGATTACCCAAGCTAAGGAAAAATGATATAGCAATGTGAAGCATGTTTTCGGATAAGCTAGGAAAGCCAATGATGCAGTGCTAGATAGCCTATAGGATAATGATTTGTTGTCATGAAAATGAGGGATCCAAAAGAAGTGGACATGTCAAGAAGTTCTTGATAAAAAAATTTGTACTTTAAGTTCTTCATTTTGATCAAGACCAAGGATCAATTTGGGTAAGATGTGGATAAGATAACACAATCAGGATAAAGGGGTGATGGAGGCTATGAAGGGATGTTTTGGGATTATGGAAAGACTGTCAAGGAATAATGAAGGTGAATTTGGGATAAGCAAGATCATGATAGGGTAACATGGATGCAACAAGTAAATAAGCTGATGAAAAGGATAACGAATGTCAAGATACTTAACGCTCATGGATGTGTTCAACCTTGTCAAGTTTAAAGGTGAGAAAGGGAATATGGATGTAAGTGAGATAAATGATAGGAAGATGGAGGATAGCATGGATGAAACTTGCCCCCAAGTGTAGAGTGCAAGAAGGAGGAATTACGCATGATGCCTGTTTACCAGGTTTTCATCATGGTATTTGTTTCTCTTTTTTTTTTCTTTTTTTTCCAACATCGAGATCTTTGGACAATGCTCTTCTAAAAGATATGCTATAATAAACCATGGGTATGGCTAGGATGCTCAAAGATATTGATAAGAGGGATGGAAGTATGGAAAGTAAGTATTGGAAAATGAATGTGAGGATAAGAAGAAGGTATGTTGTAGATGGAAATATTGGCAAGATCAACTTTGGCACACACTTTGAAGAGTGGTGGACTGATGGAGGAACAATAGATGAAGGAGGTAAGGATCTTCTTGGGGTAGTGAATTTTGGGATGTAGGAACCCAAATTAGACTTGGAAAGTGGAAGATGTTTGGAAGGAGATGGAATGGAAGCCTTTGGAAGCTTGAATGTCAATTTTGTTTTTTCTTTTGTGTGCAAGTCTTTCAACAGTGACTTGGGAATCCACATAGTCTTTGATTTTTCTTTCTTTTGTGATTCTTTTGAATGCATTTCTTCAATGAGGGATTTAGGAACCCACATTTTATTTGATTTTTCTTTTTGCTTGGTGGACCCTTGCAGTCTTTTGGATATTTCATTTTTCTTTTCATTCACATGTCAATTAAATGGGACATTGTGATTTTTATACACATATGGATTCTTGGATTTATGATTTTTATGTTGCACATCAAAATTGCTTCCAAAAGACTTAGGAATTGTGGATGAATAGTAATAATATGGAGGGTTCATATGGATTGGTGTTTGGACATTCTTCAAGTATGTGTGCCTTTTTTGATCTTGATACATGGTAGGGTAAGTGAATGGAGAGCTAGGGATGATAGGAATGGAGGATGGAGGAATATATGGACCTAATACGGATGGAAGGGATCAAGACTTTTATTTTCGGCCATGGGAACCCAAAATGGATTTGGAGAATAATGAAGGCATATGGTTGCACTTGGATGGAGGGATATAAGGTGTGAAAGGGATATCAATATCTTTGGAAAGAGCTGCATTTCCCAAGTTCTCATCTTTAAGATTTATCTTTATGCCAATAGGCTCATGAATAGCTTTGATAGGATTACATTTGATAGGATCAATTAAAGCTTGAAGGGATTTGTTATCATGCAAGGGATTTGGAAGAATGATGGTTTCTTGAGGTGAACATGGAGGAATATGACAAGGAAATAATAGGATACTTTGATCTTGACAAGGATCTTCGAATGGTGTAGAGAGGGTATTTTTCTCTTGATTTTCAATATACTCATTGGAAATTGTGGAAGGGATATCTTGATCTTTCTTGAGAAGTGGAGAAAATATGGAACTTGGAAGGATATTTGGTTCTTAGAATGGAAGGATATCATCTTGGAAGACATGAAAGGATGCAAGGGGATCATCACAGGGTTCTATAGATATGGGACCTTCATCAAATATGGGAGGAGATTGTATAGAATCTTGATCTTGATCTTTATCAATATTTGTTTATTTTCTCTTTGGATTATCCTCTTGACATGGAGCCACTTCTAACGACAAGGTATATGTTTGGATACGTGTGGGGGATGTTTGGAGGAATGA
This sequence comes from Chamaecyparis obtusa, assembly GCA_027943335.1. Lineage (NCBI taxonomy): Eukaryota > Viridiplantae > Streptophyta > Pinopsida > Cupressales > Cupressaceae > Chamaecyparis > Chamaecyparis obtusa. Next base: position 2,125,350 of record BSBK01004733.1, read on the forward strand.
TGTAGGATCCTTTTGAATGGGTATAATAGGCATTAAAGCATATGAAGCTTTGGGGTCCAAGATCTTTGAAGAATGGAAATGATTTGCAGCAAGATGTAAGTTAACTTGGGTTTCTTTTAGAGGTAGCCCTTGAGGGTAGACATAGTCAATGTGAAAAGTGTCATCATTAGGCTCATTCTTTGATGGAGGAATTTTGGATAGTTGTGAAGCTTTGTGAGATGAAAGAAGATGAAAGGAGTACAAGCTATGGGAGAAACCTTGCTAGATGGAGGTTTGTGTATTAGATCTTGCTTGAGAGTGGTACTTTTCTCTTCATACTCTTTATTACCTTGATCACAAATAGGATGATCATGAAATTTTCCTTGATCCAAGATAGGTTTGTTGCTCTTAAATGTTTCTTTTTGTGAGGAAGATGAAGATATGGATGGCCCATCATCATAAAGAAAAGGACACATTGATCTTAATGATGGCTTTGTAGATGATGTATCTTTTTGTTTTTCCCTATTCTTCATCAAGGTTGATGTGTCAAAATTATGAGGAAGCTTAGCTCTTGATTGAGATAACTTTATGAAGTATGATTCTTTATCCCTCTTTAAAATTAATTGCATTGTTTCCATAAATATGGGATCTTGGATTGCTTCTGAAACTTCTTCTTTGGACACCTCATCATTTTGATTCCAATGGAGATTTTGATCTTGATTTCAATAATTATGCTCCATAATAGGATTGATTCATTTCTCAAATACACTCATCATTATAAATGTTTTTCAGGAATATGATCTATTTATTGCACTGATAAGGAATATCTCTGAAAAGGGTATCCAAAAATGATTTCAAAATCTTTCCAAACCTTCAAGAAATGTCCACTGTTTGCCCTTCTTTGTTTCTGGGCACCACTTGCTAGTGTGTAGGCATGCCTTAACAATTGATAGATGATGACTGGAATCTTCTTAGGTGGCACTCTGTAGGTGAGTAGATGAATTTTTCCTATTGATAAGCCTGATTTAAATTTTTCCAAGCGTCACTTAAACTGTCACAGGTGTGACTTCATCATTGATAGGCATTTTCTGAATAGTCATAGACATGACTTTACTGCGTATACGCAGTTTTTCTCTATGTGCAGGCAACACTTTACAGACCAGGTTGTAAATTTCAAATTTTAAAAATTTTAAGATCAGGTTTGCAAAATTTTCTTGCTTGAAAATGAAGTACAAATGCAACACACACATCAAATTTGCACCATGTCCCTAAAACCACACTAAAAAGTGTATGTTCTTGGTCATTTTCCACAAGTATCAACAAGAATATCTTCCAAACAAACTACCTAGAGTCAAATTTGGCTTTTAACATGTTTGGCTCTACAAGGCAACTTACTACTTATCATGATTTAATGAATAATTCCGTTCTAAATCATTTCAAGTTCTTTTTCCCACTTGCGGGCTTCCCACACGCACAAAAGCATGATTTGGCGCAATCCAAAAGGACTACTAGAGGAAGTGAAGAAACTTGCACATAACCTAGTCACTTCCCTATTAAGGAAGAGTGTATTTTTTTTTATAGTGGGTTGGATTGTATAGTGGCTAAGGTGATTGTCTCCCACTTGGGTTGTTCCCTCTCACCATCCTCGTAAGGAAAATCTCGAGAGGTAGGCCCTCTATTGCTCTATTTTAACTAGCATGTATAGAAAAACAAGAAATTGAACTTAGTCCAACAAGTTTGGGAATTTGGTTCACTTAAAAAGTGAAGAGCATATCCCTATTATCTTTCTTCATTCCAAACACTTTAAGCAACAATTGTTCTTTTTCAATCTCTTGACAAAGAGATTCTTATAATTGAGGTGTTTGGTTAATTCCTTATTTCTATTAAGCTAGATCCAATGAAAGCCATAATCTAAGCAAATGCAAGCTTGATTTGATGAATACCTTTCTTTTGTAGCTAGCAAAGGCTAGGTGCTTTTATGAGGTTTTTGGATTTTTGATTTACTCACTCACCTAGTGGCGATCGTTCCCGCTCTTTCCTCCAACAAGTTAGTCAACAAAGCCAAGAAAAATGAGGGAAACCAAAAGAAACCATTTGAAGTACAATTAAGTGTTTTCACAAGATTTTTTTTTCAATAAAATTTTCAACAACTTAATGTAAGAAACTCAATTCAAAGTAGGAAATTTAAGCGTCTAAGCCTCTAACATCTTAATGTAGTGAGCATACAACTTTTCTTCTAATCCTAAACTTTCTAGAATTAGAGCACTATGCAATTCCTTTTCACGTTTTTACTTGGATTCTTACCTCTTTGCTTGGTTGTGTGACTCTGCTCTCTGGTTTTGAACTTTCCTATGTTTGCTCATTTGCAGGAAAAAAACACAGACAAAGAGTGAGAAATTTTTTTTTATTGATTTGATAGTCAATTGAAGCAGAAATTACTAGGCATCATTAGTCAGCTAATACACTTGATTTAAAGACTAGCAGGCATAACTTTAAAAATAGCAGGTGTCACTTTCCAGTGACTCAAGCGATGTTTATAGATTAGCAGGCGTAATGCTTTAAATGACAGGCATCAAACGTATTGCAAATTGCGTAAGATAAACTATTCAAAGTGGCAATTAACAACTACTAAGCATCAGTTAACAAATACTAGGCGTGACAGAGTATGTAAATTATGCCGTAAAGATCATCACAGGAAGAAAAAGATAGCAAATATGTGGTATTTCTCAGGTCTCAGGCGTCGCTTTACAGTCTCAGGCATGATAATTTATCTCACAGGCATCACACTTTATCTCGTAGATGTCATTTAAGAATGAAAGACAGAATAGAAGGAATCACACAAGCGTCAGTTAACAGCTTGTAAGCATCGTCAGAATAGCCGTAGGCGTCATTAAATCCTTCATAGGCGTCATTTCTCCTATTTTCTACAAAAATTCATGAAAAAGTGAAGACAAAACACACAAAAATTTGATGAAAATGTTAGAAATGAGGCTCAATGCCCCACGGTGGGTGCCATTTGTGTGTGAATGTTAAACACCTTCATGAAATTAGGATAATCAACTATAATTCTAGAAAAATACAATGCAAATTTAAGCTAAGAATTGAAATTAACATCCATGACATCCCACGGTTCTCTAACTAATTTGGTAAGTGAAGCTCTCAGCCTATTCTCCACTAGTGACAAATCTAGAATGAGAAATATGATAGTACAAATGCTTAATCTAGCTCTCAAACTCTCAAATGTGATACAAAGACAATTCAAATGCTCTCAATTACTCTCAATTGCTATGAAATTGCCTATAGTAATGATGTTTTACAAATGAATTTCTAAGATCATTATTGCTCTCAAAATGCCTCTCATTTATAGTAAATTCCCAAGGGTAGGGGGTAGAGTTATTTAATCATGATTTAGCCTTGGTTGAGTCAAAAACTTTGCAATGTTTTTAAATGGGGGGACAATTTAAATGTTTGCCTCAAAGCTTTGGACAAAAAGACAAAATTGAGTGGATGAGATTCAAAGTTGAAATGTGTGATTGAGATTCACCTATTTTGGAGTGATTTATGTCTTTTTGTTCTCAATTCTCATTGGTTGCTCCAATTGTTGTTGAAAGATATTTAGGATTAATTAAATTCCATCAATTAATTAAATTAGCCATGTAAGGGAATAGGTTCAATTTGATTTTTTATTTAAAAACTATACAATTAATTGATTAAAATCAATTATATAGTATTTTTGACCCCTTTAAGCTTGTATTTAATTATTTAATGTCATTATTTGATTTTTCCTTTGATTTTATTGATTTTGTCCAACTTTGATTAATAAATATCCATTTTGATTTGATCCATTTTGATGAGAATTAGAGCATTTTGATTAAGATTTTTCTATTTCGTGATTTTAAACACTTGTCCATTTTTTAGTGTCTACAGATCCATGTGAGCTCTTTCCTTAAATCCTATTGGTTGAAGCTTTTTCCTCCCATGTGGTGTTGAGAGAAAATAGGACTTAATTAATTAAATTTAATTAATTTGTTTAGCCATGTGTACCCCTTAAATGGGTTGATTTGATTTAATTCAAACTATACAATTAATTGGATTAATTGCACATTGATTTAATTTATCATGATTTGATAGGTTTTAATTGATCTTTTGGCTTTTGATTTTTAATTAAATTGAATTGAAGCTCTATTTTGATTTTGATTGGCTAAATGCTTGTTTGGATTTAATTGTCTTGATTTTTCCTTGATTTGCCTTGATTCTTCACATGAATGATCTTGACCACTTTTGGTGATTACAAATGTCCCTCTTTGAGTCGACATGCGAAGCGTGTCGATTCAAAGAATGTTTTGATCCAACTGATAAAAGGTCCTGGTTCTATTGATGGTCGATCTTGATGTTTGATACAAGATGCAAATTCTGATGAAGTTCAATTGAATTTGATGTCTTGATAGTTGATTTGATGTTGGATTGCGAAAAATTTTATGTTGAAAGAGTTTGCCACTGATTTGCTTATGCTGATGATGATATGATTGCATGCCCCCTCGGGAAATGAATCAAAATGATTTTGGATGATTTGGTTGAGAATGGAAAATTTTGATTTGATTCCCGATATAAAAATTTGGAAATGCCCCGATCATGAGAGAATTTGATGAGAAGAGATAAGTTGATGATGTTTTGATATCATTTGATGTCACTCATAATCACTTGGTTGACATTGATGTCAATCTGATAGGATAAAGTTGATGGCTTGATATTTCACTCTCAAGATCTAGAGAGACAAAATAATGATTTTCCTTCCTCAAGATCTAGAGTTAGGAGATTTGATGCGCTCAAGATGAGAAAATAGATGACAGGATAACTTGATTGATGTTAGATGATCAATTGTATGATTTGATTGATTGATATTTGATATGATATGATTAGATATTGTTTTGATACAGAGTTGATTAGATGTTCTCATGATGCAGAATTAAGGATTGGTAGAAGAGAAGATAATGAGTAGAATTAGGTTGCCCCTATTTGATTAGCATGATTGATTATTGATGATGTCCTTGAGGTAGCATGAATCATTTGATGGATCATGATTTATATGTACTTGTATCTTGATGATGTTGATGTACCTATGATGAGCATGATTTTTTATCATGATGATGGATACTTCAAGCATTGATGATGTACCATTGATGGTATCATTGATCATTTGATGTATCTTGATTTGGTCTTTTGATGATGATAACTCTACCCCCTTAAATATATTGAGAAAAAGGATCAACCCATGTAAACTAACATGCAATTAATCTATATGGATGCAGCTAGCTATCACTATTTAGAATTTGGATGCTTATTTTCATCATCGAGCTTTTGGAACATGAAATTGGTACAACCCTCATTGGTTTAACCATGATGATATGAATACCTCTTTTTTCGGATTTTAACAATTTCAAGTAAACAAACAAAGAATTGATCCCTTTTATATACAAATGTCCTCGATGATTCTTTGATGATCATGTCATTAGATGGATTCACATACTACTATGAATCAATATGGAAAGCACTCAAGCATAAACCAAGAAAATATCACCCCTTCATCATCGCTCATCTAGTCAAACATCATCGATTTTCTAAAAAGACATGGTTCCAAAAATTTAGTAACAATTTGAACATTTTTGCTTTTGTTTGTAGATCTATATTTCAAAAACTTCATCCACTTTGATCCTTAGTTATGTTTAAACCTTTTAGATTTTGACCTGATTTGTTGTTTGAAGATTTTTTTTATTTGATTAAGATTTTTAGATTTAGATTTGATTTGTCAAATGTTGTTTAGATCAAGTATTTGGATGTTTGAAATGTGATATAGATCAATAAGTTCAAGTGTAGCAATTTTTTGATTTTGATGCAATAATTTTGAGCCAACTTGTGTCTATTTTGCTAAGCTTATTGAATTTGGATTGGTGCCCCTAGTTTGATTTAACAAAGATCATGCTTTGTTGGGCAATGAAGCTTTTGAGTGTTTACTTAAGATTTGCAATTTTTAGATTTTTTAGATTTTTTTTAATTTTTAATTTTTTGATTTTTAAAATATTTTTGATGGTTTTGGATTTTTAGAGATTTTTTATTGTTTTTGGATTTTAGAGATTTTTGATGTTTTTGTATTTTAGATATTTTGTATTTTTTTTTAAGATTATTTGAGGAATGTTTTCACTTTTTTAGATTTTTAGAGATTACTAGTTCTCAAACAAGATCACATTGAATTTGTCCCCAACTTCTAGCAAGGTATAGGACATGAAAGATGGATTTGCAAACTGATGATTCACCAATGAATAGGCAATGATGGATGAAGCAAGTGTGTTACCCATAGGACCATCTCCTCAAGATTATCCAAGCTAGGAAAAAATAATATCTCAATATAGGCCAATGATGTGGTTTTGGATAGCATATGGAATAATGACCTAGTGTCATGACAATGGTTCAAAGGAGTGGACATATCAAGAGACTTTCTATAAAATATTTTCTTTTCATTTCTTTTATTCTTCATTTGGATCAAGATTAAGGGATCAATGTGGATAGGATCACACAATCATGATAAAGGGGTGATGAAGGATATGAGTGAAGGGTTTGGGATTATGGGAAGGCTTCTTAGGAATAATGAAGGTGGATTTAGGATAAGCAAGATCATGATAAGGTAGTGTGAACGTAACAAGTGAATAGGTTGATGGATAGGATAACTCCTGTCAAGATACTTAATGATCATGGATATGTTCAACCTTGTCAAGATCAAAGGCGAAAGATGTAATACAGATGCAAGTGAGATCAATGGTAGAAAGATGGAGGATATGATGGATGAAACTTGCCCCCAAGTGTAGAGTTCAAGAGAGAGGAATTACGCATGACACCTATTTGCCAGGTTTTCATCATGGTACTTGTCCAAGAAGTCACAAGAAGTGGTTTTCACCATAGGATAGATTTCTTTTCTTTTTCTTCTTTTTTTCAATTTTCTCTTTTTGGATGGACTCAAGCCTCATGCTCTTTGTATACTCCTTTATAGGGTATGATATGATGGGCCAAAACCACTGAAAATTACACTCAAAGATGTTAATAGGGTGATGAAAATGTGATATGGTGGATAAGGTAGAGGGTGGCTAAAGCTTTATGAAATGGATTGGATAATGAAATGGAAGGATAATGAATGAGAGGATAATAAGTCTTTCTATGCATGGGTGTGAAAAAGGGAATGGAAGGATAATGAATAGGAAGATAAGAAGTATTATCAAGATCAACATTGATACACACCTTGAAGGGTAGTGGAATAATAGAGGAAAAATGGGTGAGATAGCTTGGGATTTTGAAGTAAGAGAGGATATGGATCTTGGGATACAAGGACTCAAAATGGATGGATGAGATGGAATATATTTGGGAAAATGTGAAGTGGAAGCCTTTGGAAGCTTGAATGTCAACTTTGATTTTTCTTTTGTGTGTAAGTCCTTCAAAAGTGACTTGGGAATCCACACTTTCTTTCATTTTTCTTTCCTTTTGGATGCTTTAGAATGCATTTCTTCAATGAGGGATTTAGGAATCCACATTTTCTTTGATTTTTCTTTTTTCTTGATGGACCTTTGTGGTCTCTTGAATATTTATTTTTTCTTTGCATTCATATGTCAATTAGATGGGACATGGTTCTCTTCATACATAAGTGGATTCTTAGATTTTTGATTCTTATGTTGCGCATTCAAATTTCTTCCAAAGGACTTGGGATTTGTGGATGAATAAGGTTTATATGGTTGGTTTATATGGATGGGCTCATATGGAGGATTCATATGGATAGGTGTTTGGTTTCTCAAGTATGTATGTCTTTATTGATCTTGATAGGGTATAGGGTAAGTGGATTATGAAATAAGGATGGTAGGAAAGGTTGATGGAGGGATATAGGGACCCAATATGGATGGAAGATCTGAAGGTTTCAACTTTGGGATATAGGGTCCAAGGATGGATTTGGAAGATGTAGAAGGATGATGCTTATGTGAAAATGGAGATAAATAAAATGTGGGAAGGATATCAACATCTTTATTGTGAGCTACATGGCAAAGGCTGTCATCTTTCAAATTTATCTTTATACCAATAGGCTTATGACTAGCTTTCAGAGGAGTGACTTTGATAAGAGCAATTGAAGTTTGAGGTAGATATGGAGGCTTATGAAAAGTGGATGTTGGAGTACTTTGATCTTGACAATGATTTTTTGATAGCCTAGGAATAATGCTTTTCTTTTCACTTTCAATAAGTTCATTAGAGATGGAAGGAATACCTTGATCTTGCTTAGGAGATGGGTAGTATATAAGAGGTGAAGGAATATGGGGTGTTTGAGATGGAATGATATCTTCTTGAAATGTATGAAGGATTCATCATGGGATTCCTGGGATATGGGAATTTGGTCAAATATAGGATAAGGAGGGATATTATCTTGATCTTGATCCTTCATAATACTTGTTTCTTTGTAATTTTGATTAGTCCCTTGACATGGAGCCACTATTAGGAATGTGAACACTGAGAGGGGGGGGGGGGGGTGAATCAGTGTTCACTATATTTTATCTTTTTACTTTATTCTTTAAACTGAACTTGAATACTTAAATACTGAAATGAGCATCAACATAAACATGAAACATGAAACACGAAATCAACACATAATACCAATATGGTTACGGGGAAACAAAAATAGTTAAAAACCCTGGTGGGAATTGACACCCACTAATATTCTGTACTAGTATTTTGTGATCCTTGTTAGAAGATCCTTAACCCTGTTAGGAGTTGCTTTATAATTTGTTTAGTACAATGACCTTGTCAAGGGTCGGACCCTGTTAGGATTATTTTACAATAAGCCCTATTAGGGGTGTTGATGCACTATCCTAGAGCTCACTGCTCAAGTGGTGAAGGCTACAACCTTCTGATCTCAGATACACATTATATCTGTTGGATGAACTATCACTGTGACACTACTTGTCTAATTAGTTCCTTTGATGTGTTGATGCTTTGACCTCTTGAAAAGATCTAATACATCTTATCAAATCTTCACATACTTATTCTTTGCTTATTTCAACTCTCATGCCAATTATAATGGGCGCATCTAATATTTATATGCGCATACAAAACAAATAACTAGGTCGGCCCTTAAACAGATTACATACAATGCTTCCAATTGAATTGGCTCAAGTGTGTTAACAAAAAAAAATAATTACATGTCAAAAACCTAATTACAATAGGTGCATAGCATTTACAACATAACAATATAACCACAAACCAAAATACCTAACAGTCGGGTGCTTTCTCTGTTCTTCTCTGGCATTCACTATCTGTGCAACTTGAACTCTTTGTATCTTCCTCATACTAAACCTTCTGATCATGCGCTCTTAGAATTATCATGAATATTATGTTACCAAATTAAATTCTAGGGTGCATACCATAATTATGTTGTATGCACGTGTGCTGATGCTCTGATCTTTAGGTACTCTGTACACTGTCCAGTCTTCAACACTTAGCTAATTTCTAATCTTCTTATCAAGTGTGCTAACTCCAAAACACTATATGAATTTGTTGCCATAATGAAAACACTATATTGAGTCATATACACTAGTGTACACAAATTTCCAACAATCTACCCCTTTGTCATTGATGGAAACAAAGGAATATGGCATAGTTACTAACTATTCTCTTATACAAAAAACTTTTGTTATACTCTATCTTATATCTCCCTTATATTCTTTACTGTACATCTTCTAGATATATCTATAACTCCATATTCTATACATACTACCCCTTTGACATTAATGAAAAAGGTGCTTCAAAACTGTATCTGTAAATACTTACAGTGAGAGAACATCCAGATATGCTATTTGTAAGTTTTGGATCTCTTTCTTCCAAAATGTGATCAATGAATTAATAATTTGGGGATGGGCGCATAGAGCATACTATAGCTTCTCCATCTTCTCCAAGTCTATGCTAGGACCTTGATCATATGTCACCATGGTGGCATCGATCTCCTTGATATTATGATTAAATATATCTGGTGAGAGTGCAAGAGCATTTCTAAGCTAAGTCTGCCTAGCCCTCATTTTTGACATCTCCTTTTCTGCCTTCTCAATTTTGTCAATTTTTCCTTGATATACATTATTGCACATATTTATATCAGTGGATGGGTCTTTCACTGATTTATTTACTTTCTCTATCATATCTTTTGTGGCTTGTATCTTCTTGAAGTGGTCATCAGTTAACTTGTCCTAATCCATACAATCTGCAATGATCTTCCTTCCATTTTCTGCAAACTCCTTCAAAGATGCTTGATCAATTTTTAGAGAACTTAGGTCAAGTTCAAAGTTACTGACCAGTTTACTCAGTCTCTTCTTCTGATACTTTTCTTCTGCAACTTGAGATGATGACTCTTCCAAGGTAGAAAAATTTGTTTTAAAGACTGTGAGGATGTTGCTAACATCATCAATTGAATGTACCTTAGACACTTTCTTGTCTGAAGGAAATAGACTATTCAATATGTTGACTAATTCAACAAATAGTGGGTTCCTCATTACCTATTTCTCTTTGGCTTTCTCCATTGCTAAGACACTGATATTGATTAGTTCTTCTTCTCCCCATGAATCCAAACTAGTTGTGTCAGGTGTCAAACTTGACAACAATACTACTGAGGGTAGTGGAGTGATAGGAGTGTTGTCCTCCACTTCTTGTTTTACTTTGATTAGCATTTAAAAAGATGGTTCATTTCCTTTTTATTCTTCTTTTTCTTTCTCCTCTTCCATCTTTTCTTCTTCTTTTTCTATTTTTTTCCCTTTTTCTACTTCTTTCTTTTCTTCTTCCACTTTTGTCATATTTTCAATCAATATTTCTTGTAGATTGGGAGAAGTGTTACTACATAAATTCTCAGCCTCTTGAGTACTTACAAAAGCTTCTTCAAATTTGTTTAGATCAATATCTGAGGCTGCCATTACAATCTCAACATTGTCAATGAAAATTGTTTCATCCTTGTGTGCTTCTAACATGGGCACATACTTCTCTACCTGTGTGGATGTATCAACTACATGCGCTGAATCCTGTGGATGTGTAGATGGTACATTTATGGTTTTTGACTCTTTTGAAACCTTTGTGGGTACTTGAGCTATGGGCGCAGTAGCTGGATACATGTGTCTATTCATGAAGACCTTCTCAAAGGCTTTCTCTATTTCCTTTGCAACTAACTCATAGTTTTTATCCATTATATGTAGGGTCCTTGACTTGGTTCTAAGATGTGGCTTCACCATATCTAACAATAACTTCTTCTCTTCTAGCAAGCATACTGGAAGGGTTTTATCTAAGATCTTTTCCCTTATCCTTAGGTCCTCTTCAATGGCCTGTCTCTTTTGGAATTCTAGGATGTTCCATACATTATTTGGAATCATAGTTTTCAGTTCTAGGATTGTCTTTTTGAATTCTAGGGGTGCTTGAGTGTTCTTACTATTTCTTGTTACTCATGAGGATGGATGACCAGTGCTAATCTCTTTCTTCCTCTTAGGCATTGCCTTATACTCAGGAGGAGTAGTAAGGTCAATGGTTTCCTTGGGCGCAAAAGGAGTAACATCAATTTTATCCTTTTGAACATCAAATTTCTCAATTTTCACCTTCTTCATCTTTGGGTCATCTGATTTTGTCTTTGTTGCAACTGCACTCTCTAATTCCAAAGCAATCTTCTCTTGTTTTCTCTTCATAGGTTCCCCATCTTGGCTCATTAGGGTCTTTAGGGGCTGATAGCAATACTTGTTAATATGCTTCTAGAACTTGTTCATCAACCTCATATCCAAGTGGATGGATCCACTTTGTTCTCAGTTCAACAGCCTCCATGCATGTTGTATTAGTCTCAACCATGAAATAAATACTATCTTTATATTTCTCTACAATACTCTCTGGTATCATATATCTCATTTGCATCTTAACCCTAAATGTCTTCAATTCTAGTGTTATATATTCCCTTAGTGTACTCTCAGTATTGCCTTGAAAGATATCTGTGGCATGGTAGGAATAGTCTTGTCTAGGTATACATCTAACACCTTTCCAAGAATTTGGAAGTACATGTATATGATTAAAGACCCAAACCTAAATATCTTGGTCTTGTCATTTTTAATAGCTCTTATGTTGTCTATCAGTTGTGCATGCAAGATCTCACATAGATTAAACTCTCATTTCTCTCTCACCAATCTTATTGCTGCTAGAATGGTGGCCTTTGACACACTATTTACTCTACTGGTGTGTTGGAAACTATATCCCAGTATCATGGACATCAATTTGATGTCTTTCTCCTCTATAGGCTCAACTTTCATTCCTCACCTATCACTTCTTGATTTGCAAGCCTGTTCTACAAGTTTTCTAGTGTCCTTGCCCACTGGAAGAATGGTGCCTGTTCTTGAGAGTCCTATCATCTGATGAATTAAATCTACTGTTATCCTCATCAGTACTTCACCTATCCAAAATAGATCATCATGGATCCTGCTGAGTAGGATCTTTATCCATTCTGACTCATAGAACTCATATGCCATAGCATATTCTATTATAGGATGATTATCCAACTGCACATACTCATCCATGAAGGTTTTGTCAAGTTTCATCATTGTTTCTATGTGCGCTCTTATTTTGTCCAAACCTACTAGTTCCTTTTTGCAATATATGTATGCCCTAATGTCTTCCACATGCATAACACCCATGGGAGTGTGGGAGAATGCACCTTCTAGGTCGTCTAGTGTGGATTTAAATGGATGCCTCTTAAACACATATCTCTTCTTCTCCGCCACATCAAATACACTGGGAATAGCCATTAATTACTTGTATATCACTTTCCAAATGATCTTAAAGACTTCTAAATTGGTACGATGAACTAGGGTTTTTGCAATCAAACAAATGCACTGCTAATCACTGATGAATCAATCTGCAATCCTTCACAATCAAGTGCTAGGGCTCTTCTTCTCTCCAATCACTCTAAATTCAAATGAAATGAGAGGTCTAAAAAATTTTGTGTACTTTAAATTATAACTACCATTAATGCTTGCCGTGTAAACCAGGCTGTCACTGAAAATTTATAACTTTCATTCTGCAAATAATCAGCAAGTGTGCTCTTGCACATAGGATCTGTTAGTCTCCAAAAACTTAAGTCCAAAGGTGCATACTCAGAGGGTGAGTATACCATCCGCCCAGGGGTCTAGAGCTAAATTAGCTCCCCTTATGACCCTGAGGGCCATTCATCCTAATGTAGAGGGTGTGTCCACTGTGGATGCATCTAATACATTCTCATCAACCTTATCCTTCTTTGCCTCTGACTAAATCAAGCTCACATCCTATGAAGCTTTCATAAACTTGACTTCTCCTTCGGTATCCAATACTGGTTCTTTGGGATTTTTAGGGCTTTCCTGACCTTGCGTCCTTGATCTAAAAAACTTTGAGATGTGTCCAGCCTTGTTACAAGAGTGAAAAATGACTGGAGGCCTTATATTCCTCGGTGCATTGACACGGGTCACCATTTTGCATTGTCTTGCCGAGTGACCATTATAGTTACATATCTGACATGTAACATTCTAAGAACTTCTTACATTTGGCTGATTCTGATTTCTCTGATTGTGCTGAGTCTTGTTCTTTTGACTTATCTTACAATTCATAGCTCTATGACCAAATTTATTGCATGAATAACAATAACCATTGAAAGGTCTTACCTTTGTACAGTTCCTTGCTATATGTCCATGCTTGTTACATGAATAACAAGTTTGATATACTAGCTTGCACTCATTCTTGGATGGTTCAACATGATCTTTAGTTTGACTTCTAGTCTCCTTAGCATTTGAGGTGTCTTCTGGTGCTTTCATTCTTGCTCGCATGTTATCAATCTGATTTTGTGCTTCATTGTATCCAATGTAGCTAGTATCTCCTTTAACTCTTCTTGCATACAACTGAGATTCTATCAAATCAGAACTGGTGTGCAATTTTATCAATTTGATTCTTTGCCTCTTTCAATTCAGATTCCAAGCTTTCTTTATTGTTCCTTAGCTCTAAGATTTCCATGTTTTCTTGCCTCAATTCTTCATTGAGTTGAAGGTTCTCTTTGATTTGTTCATCATAGACTTCCTGATTGTTAGTCAACTTATCATCCAATTCTTCAATTTGTTCTTTTAGAGATGAATTTTCTTCATCCATCTTCTTGATCATTATCCATAAATCACTGGTAGAGCATTCTTTCAAATCCTTTATTAGCCTTTTGATGACTACTTGAGCATCACTGACTTTTTATTTTAGTTCTTCAATTTCTTTTTTAGATCTATCCAGGTCTTCAAGAGCATCTTCAAGATTTCTTTTCAAATGTTTCATTTTTGCTTTGTCCATGATCTCCTCAAGTGGTTAAACTTCTTTGCTAAGGAATAGAGCTATGATACCAATTGTTAGGAATGGGAACACTGAGAGGGGGAAGGAGAGGTGAATCAGTGTTCACTATATTTTATCTTTTTACTTTATTCTTTAAACTGAACTTGAGTACTTAAATACTGAAATGAGCATCAACATAAACATGAAACATGAAATCAACACATAACACCAATATGGTTATGGGGAAACCCAAATAGGTAAAAACCCCAGTGGGAATTGACACCCACTAATATTTTGTACTAGTGTTTTGTGATCCTTGTTAGAAGATCCTTAATCCTGTTGGGAGTTGCTTTATAATGTGTTTAGTACAGTGACCTTGTCAAGGGTCAGACCCTGTTAGGAGTCTTTTACAATAAAACTTGTTAGGGGTGTGGATGCACTATCCTAAAGATTACTACTCAAGTGGTGAAGGCTACAACCTTCTGATCTCAGATACACACTGTATCTGCTGGATGAACTGTTAATGTGACACTGCTTGTCTGATCAGTTCCTTTGATGCGCTAATGCTTTGACCTCTTGAAAAGCTCTAATACATCTTATCAACTATTCACACACTTATGCTCTACTTATTTCAACTCCATTTCAACTCTCATGCCAATTACAATGGGTGCATCTAATATTTATATGCACATACAAAACAAATAACTAGGTCGACCCTTAAATCGATTACATACAACGCTTCCAATTGAATTGGCTCAAGCGTGTTTACAAAAAAACATAATTACATGTTAGCAACCTAATTATAATAGGTGCATAGCCTTTACAACATAATAATATAACCGCAAACCAAAATACCAATAGTCGGCTGCTTGCTGTGTTCTTCTTTGGCATTCACTGTCTGTGCAACTTGAACTCTCTGTATCTTCCTCATAGTGAACCTTTTGATCATGCACTCTTAGACTTAGCATGAATATGATGTTACCAACTTAACTTCTAGGGTGCATACCATAGTTCTGTTGTATGCATGTGGGCTGATGCTCTAATCTTCAGGTACTCTGTACATTGTCTAGTCTTCAACACTTAGCCAATTTCTAATCTTCTTATCAAGTGCGCTGACTCCAAAACACTATATGAATTTGTTGCCATAATGACAACACTATATTGAGTCATATACACCAGTGTAGTCAACTTGCCAACAGTCACTTCTATGGATAATGTAGGATTTTGGATCTTTACGAGGGATTCTTGAAGGAACGATGGATGTTCATTTGAAATAGGTACAATAGGCATTGTAGCACATGAAGGCTTGGAGTCTATAACCTTTGAAGCATGAAAGAATTTTGTAATAGGATGTAGGTTAGCTTGGATCTCTTTTAGAGGTAGCCCTTGAGGGTATACATAGTCATTATGAAAACTTTTTAGATCTTTGTTTGATAGAGGAATATTGGATAGCTTTGCTTCTATATAAAATGGAGGAATGGTGGAATAGGTGAAAGCTATAAGGGGACCACTACTAGACATGTGTTCATAAGTTTTATCTTTCTTGAGAAAAGTATCTTCATTAGATGATTCATTAGGATTTTCAATTTCAATTAGGTCATCATCAATAAGATTTTGGATTTTATGTTTCAACTCCATGCAATCTGAAGTTTCATGCTCATTATGTCTATGATATGCACAATAGTTACTCAAAAAGATAAAACCACATGAAGTGATTTGAGGCAACATGATGAGATCATTTTCAAGGAGTTTTTCCAAAGCTGATTCGTATGACATTTCCAAAGGAGTAAATGATCTATCCCAAGGATATTTGGATGTATTTGTGTTTCTCAAAGAGTTGTCATATGATGAATATTGTTGAGATGGGACTAATTCCTCTTGATTTCCTTGATCAAAGATGAGATTCTCTTGATATTTTGAAATAGGTTCTTCATCAAATATTGGCTTATCATTAGGATATTCTTGGTCAAATATAGGGTTTTCATGATATTATTTTTTATCAAATTTTGAATTATCAAAGATATGACATTCATAATGTTTTTATTGATCATAGAAGTAAGGAAACAATGTTCTTAATGAGAATTGGTTGGATAATGTTTCCATTTCTTGAATTCTTGTGAATAGAATATTCTTTTGAATCTTTATTGTTAATTGATTTTTGGATCTTAATGGATGTTTTCTTTTTGTAATCAAAGACCTTCAAGCACAACACAATAATTTTATCAATTATCACAAGAAATTATTCCAAGCAATCTACCTAAGGTCAAATTTGGCTTTTAAATGGCTTTAATGAGGTAGGATTGCTACTTTATCAAGGTATTTAATAAAGATTCCGTTCAAAATGGATATTAAACTTTCATCCTCCAAGTATATTAAGAGGCTTCCCACAACCAGTATGTCAGAGTTTTGCACAATCCTGAAGGACTACTCGAGGAAGTTTGAAAATTTAACACCCTTTTGTCACACACCCCATTAAGGATGCATGCATTTTGTTTTATAGTGGGTTGGATGATCATGAAAAAGGTGATTGTATCCCACTTTGGGTTGTCTCTCTCACCATCCTCGTTAAGGAAAATCTCAAGAGGTGAGCCCAACTATTGATCTAGCATGTTCATTTGAAAGCAATAAGGTGAAATAAAAAAATAGATTGTGGGAGTTTGATTCACCAAAAAGGTGAAGATCATATCCCTATCTACTTCTCAATTCCCAAACACATTTAACAACGTTCAATTACCAACACACTAACTAGAGAGAATCGAGTATTTCTACTCTTTTCTACGAACAAGGGGTTTTTCAAATTTAGTGCTTGATTTACCTAGCCTTTCTTTTAATCAAGAAATTTTGACACTTTTGGCATTTTGATTCACTTAAAAAGTGAAGAACATAGGCCTGATGTCTAATTCCTCAAACAATAATAGGTTGTTTTAATTACTAGATTTTGAAAACAACAAAGCCACAATTTAAGTAAAAAAATGACTAAGTTTAGGCTTACCTTCAAATGAAGCTAGCAAAGGCTAGGGGTATTTTTTATTGATTTTTCATTTTTAATGCTCACCTAGTGGCGATTGTTCCTTTCCAATCTACTTTTCCTCCAGCAAGTTAGTCAACACAACTAGAAAAAATGAAGAAAACAAGATAAAATTGAATCTAAAGCCTTATTTGTCAAATTTAAGAAAAACTTGATTAAGGTGAATAAATCCAATTCAATGAAACAAAATTTGCCTTATATGCTTCTACAACTTTTAGATAATGTTCATGTACCTTGCTTTCTTGCTAAGAATTGTCAAGAACCAGCTTAATGTGCGCAATGTTCTCCTCTTTGATCTTCTTTGTTAAAGCTTTGCCTTCTTGATTAAATCTGCTCTCTAGTTTTTTTACTCTTTTATGACCAGTCATCTTCCAGAGACATAAAAATCATTTTTTGACAGTCAGATTATGAAAATTTGTAGTTTAATCAAAAGCGCTGCAGAAATGATTGTAAGTGCTATTTAAATGCTCAAAAGTGCTATGGATCAAATTAAAGGCGCTACTTAAACTTTTAAACATGCTAAAAAAGAGTGTAAAAGCACTAAAGAATTAAGCAAAGGCATCAAAAAATGATTAAAAACGCTGGAGAAAAAGGCAAATGCGTTGGCTAGCCAGGAAATAAGCGCTAATAGAAAATTAGATAGAAGCTAGAAAGGATTGAAAGCATTGTTTCACTATGCAAAGGTGCAACAATTTGCTGTGGATGTGTTGTTACAGTGCTCAAAAGCCCTATTCAAATTCTCAGAAGCATTGTTTCACCTGCAAAATAGAGAACTTAACATGCAAAAAATTGAACAAAATGAAATTTCCAATTTTTAAGAAAATGAGGCCTAATGCCCCATGGTGGGTGCCATTTGTGTACTAGAATTTGTACCTTCATAGGGTTAGTATTGCAAATAATTGAATAAAATAACTAAATTACCACAAAGGAAGAGCTATTTTAACAAATAAGAGCAATTAAGCACTCTATGGATCTCTAACTAGGGATGTTAATGGTGAAGCTCTCAACAAGCCTCTATTAATGATAGTCCTAGAATGACAATAAATGATAAAGCAAGCTAAAATATTTAATTCAAAATTGAAATTCTTAATTAACTTCTAAATTTGTCTTTCTAGCTCTAATTTGCAAGAGGTTTGATGCTATTCTCAGATTTGTGGATGAATTATGAGTGAATTATGCCTTGCTTTTATAGATCTAGGCAAGGGTAGGGGGTGTAGTTGAGTTGATCATGATTGAGTTGGGGTTAAGTCCTTGGTTCCACCCTTTGAAGACAATTTAAATAGATTGTCCTCAAAGCTTGGGACAAGAAGACAAGATGAGTGGACAAGATTCATCCTCGAAGTGAGTGATTGAGATTCATTTTGGCTTGATCCATGTGAACTCTTTCCTTAAATCCTATTGATTGAGGCTTTTTCCTCCCATGTGGTGTTGAGAGAAAATAGGACTTAATTAATTGAATTTAATTAATTTGTTTAGCCATGTGTACCCCTTAAATGGGTTGATTTGATTTAATTCAAACTATAAAATTAATTGGATTAATTGCACATTGATTTAATTTATCATGATTTGATAGGTTTTAATTGATCTTTTGGCTTTTGATTTTTAATTAAATTGAATTGAAGCTAGATTTTGATTGGCTAAATGCTTGTTTGGATTTAATTGCCTTGATTTTGCCTTGATTTGCCTTGATTCTTCACATGAATGATCCTGTCCACTTTTTGGTGATTACACATTTTTATAATTATAAACTTAAAAGTTAGAAACTTCAATTAATTAAAAGTCAATTATATATTATACCAAAAATAAATTATATAAAATAATAATAAAAAACATTCATTATATGAACAACCAAAGCAAAAAAATAAATAATTTCACCCATTGGCCTAATTTTTTTATAAAATTACTATTACTCCTGCACAAAGGGAAAAAGTAAAAGTTTAAGTCTGAGAATTTTATGTATAAGACTTAAACTAATTGAACCAATCAAATGATAGAAAAATGACTTTTATAAATTATAAAGTTAAAAAAATTGCATCTAAACTTTGGAAAACATGAAATTTATAACAAAATATAAAATACAAAAAATTGTAATTGGTTTAAATAGTTTTATTTAATCACTAATTAAAACTAAAAAGTCATAAAATGATGCAATAGTACTTGCTTAGCCTATTGACAAGTACTAATAAGATGAATTCTAAAAACAAATGGAGGCACAAGATTCTAAAACAAGCAACAAGCATAATACATTTATCTAAAAATCATGTGTTATATACTAATAATTAATTCAATATCACATGTCAAAAAGAAACTAAGATGATAAAACGATGAGGTGAAATTTCCCACATATATAATATTCAATCATGAATACATTTATATAAAGTTTGATCAACTATAATGATATGCATTATGTCTCGTTATTGTTACATTTGGTTAAGACTTATAATTATTTAATCAATGTTAAAAATTATTTAGTCTTACAATCAAATATAATTTTATAATTATTTTTAGAGTCCAAATAAGCTATATTTTAACTATAGTATAATTATATATTTAATTTAACTACAATATAAAATTATATTGTAACATTAAAATTTTTATTTATTTTAATTAATAATAATATAATACAAGTTATTTTATAAATTTGTTAAATTATAATAATTGTTTAAAGTAAAAAAATAATTAATAATAGATATTAACAATTTAATATAATATATAAAAGATTAGCAAATGAAGAAAAATATTATATGAAAAAATAATAATATTACCAAATGAAAAAAGATTATTAAAATAAATATATAATATATACTATAATATTTTACATTCATTCTATTTACTTAAACTTTTAATCTATTTATATATAATATTTTAATCATTATGATGTACAACTACTGAAATAGTAAATCCGTTGGGTGTACTATTGTTGAGTCATGTAGGTATGAAATATTGTGTCATAGCATACATCTAGCCATATCGAATGATATCGCCTCGCATCTTCTGTCGTCATTCTCTGCTATCAGTGTGTGTACGGGTGAAGTCAAATAAGACTATATAGTATATATGAGGAGTTTATTTTTAAAAAAGTAAGTATTATTTGAAAAGTTTTTAAGCGCCCTTATATGTCTTAATTATATTATTATATAATATATAAGTTTTGATTACGTAAAAGCAGGTTTTGAAAGGACCCAAAACCTTTTACATCCAGATAACAAGATAGGCATTAAAATTCCAAAAAAAGTCGTGCAACAACACCAAAAAGAGACACACAAACAAGTCCTTAAACAAAAAGATAGAGGAATAAACAAAGGACAACAAAAAGACAGTAGGACAACAACCTGCTGGCTAAATACATTTCATGAGATCTGCTGCCTGTTCAGCCTGCATTTGCATGTTAGCAGAGGACGCTTTGAGTTCGTCAATGGCATTGTTCTTTTAATCCTCCTACTTCTTGAACCTTGATCTAGCTCTCTTGCTGGGACCATGATCCTCCTTGACCTCGGTGATCGCCTGCTCCCCTTTCCCCTGGTCAATTTTGTCCACCAGAATCTTAACATGCTCTGCCGATGCCTTAAGAATAGCAAAGCTCTACTCCGCAATATTACCAACCATTTTCTCTAGCTTGTCGACTATGTTTTCCATCATATCAAATCTTTTTTTCATCACCTCTCCATTTTCAAATTTCTCTTCCATAGCAATGATTTTATCATTGAAGGCAGAGAGCCCCTCAGCCCTACCGACTATCTCCTTCAGCTCATCAATGCATTGACCCATGGTCTTCTCCCTTAGATTCATCCTTCCAATAATCTTGGTCTCTTTTTGGAGCTGATGAATATGGGAATTCATAGCTATGATGTCGCTTTTCATGTACTAAGATTGATAAGGAAAGCAAGACACCCCAAATTCTCAAAATCCTTATTCTCTCCCACCATCTCCTCCTTGGAGCTCTCCACCTTATCCTTCTCACTGTTGGCTGCTTCCTTCTCCTAACCATCCTTCTCAATATTGGTGACATACTGGGCAACATCTTGCAGAATATTTTCATCGACCAAAATATTTTGGTCCAACCCTTCACTCTCCTCCACAACAGGGTCATTCTCCACCCACTCTTCCTGTTTATCCAGGCTTTTCTCTTGAGAAGAAGAGACCTCATCAGAGGAAATGAAAAACCTCTTAGCTCTTTTCTTATTCCCTTTTTTAGCTCTAGTACACTTTCCAATGGGCTCCATATTTTTACCCTTTTTCTTGCTACTATCCTCCCTACTCTCCTCTTCCTCCATTTCCATATCAGTGTCTGAATCCTCCACCTTGATTTTCTTCTTATTTCTTTTTGGAATAGCCTCTTGATACTCCTCAGATTCGCCCTCATCATCTTTAGTTTCCTCCATGAAGGGTTCCTCTGACTCTTTTCCATTCGTATCATAGTCTTTGAGGGCCTTTCGATTCAACCGAGGTCTCTCAACTTTCTTAGATTTTAGAACCTCATAAATGAGGACCATCAGCCCATCATGATAGGCGTGGTCACCATCAAGATCCCTCTACCAGCTAAGAATAGTGGCATTTAAAGAGCTCAAAAGATAAAAGGGGAAATTGATTTTAATCCCATGCTTAAAATGATTCAGTAAAATCAGATGATGGTTGTAGATTTTGGTATATCTACCATCCAAAGTAATGTAGCTAATAATCACAAAGAGAACTAGTCTCCATAGTCTAGATATACTTTTAGGATTAAAGTAAGAATTATCCACCTTTACTATATGCTTCCTCTCTTGCTCCGTTGGTGCAAGAGCCTCCAACGCTTTATCTGAGACCTTCCTGTCCCTGTAGAAGTTAATTTCTTCTATCTTAAGACCCGTCACCTCTATGATGATCTCCTTAGTGACCTCCATGCTCTACGTTCCCACCATGACTTTCCCTTTGTTCCAGGTCTTAATGAATTGCCTGGTAATAGAAAATTTCCCTCTATGCAGCTTCTCCATATAAACTGCTAGACCCCCATCTTTGACAATGTTCCACACCTCCTGGTTCTGGTTCCATTCGTTGTAGTTCCCTGGTTCACACCTTTTCTTTCTACCTCCCATAGCTCTGCAACAGTCAGGAAAACCCTTCTCAAAATTTCTCACAACTCTCTGCAAATTTGGATTAAAGTTTTAATCATGCCCTCTAACAACTCGAAAGACCCATAAATCATGCCAAATGAAAGCAGTAATCATCTTGGAATCACCCCAATGTCCTTCATCATCTTCACAAAAACTTTTGCATTGATTACTCATTAAAATGATCTTCATTAAGAATGTGTTGCCTGCTATTTAATCAATCCTTATCAATTAATGATATCACATCAAGAGGGAGGACAAACCCATTATTCCACTTGATATCCACTTGGCTTTGGCAAGCCACATTCGCAGCCTAGTCAGCTGCTGAATTAGCCTCCCTAAAGTTATGAGTAATAATACACTCATCAAAGGAATCAATAATGTTTTTAGATTTGTTAATAGCATTGGCTATTGTCCATGAGGGGGTCATATAAGTATTATTAAGACATTTACTAATGTTTAGGGAGTCCCCTTCAACCCACACTTTTCTATAGTTTTTTCTCTTGGCTAACAATAGACCATAAAGAGCAGTGTTAGCCTCAACAAAATGGTTAGTATTGAATCCTATAGGAATGGCCTTTGCCCCTTTTCATATTCCATATTCATCATGAATAACTATACCACAACCTGCAATTCCCGGGTTGCCCTTAGAGGCACCATTAAAATTGACTTTCATCCAACCATTAGGGGACAGTCCCATCGCGACTCATTTCTCAAACTTTTCTGAATATCCTAGACCTTCCTCCCATCAAGCTTCCAATTTTTATAGACTTTAACCTCCCAATCATCACTCAGATCCTAATATTTTTTAACCAACCCAATGTTCTCTAACAAGGTTCTCTTAATCTTATGGAAGATAATAGCCCAACTAGATTCCTTGTTTCTAAAAATCCTATCATTCCTTTCTTTCCAAACCCCTCAGCACATGTAGGGAAGAAAGAAGCTCCATATAGACAATAAAAGGTTGTTATTAGTAGGAGGCTTCCAAGAAGTGAAAAGCTCCTTAATATCCTATGGAAAAACCCAATCCATATTCATCAGATCTAGAAATTTCTCCCATATTTTTCTAGGAAAGGAGCAGTGAATAGCCATATGATTAATGTTCTCCTCATCACTCTTGCTGAGACAACATCTATTGGTAACATATAAGCCCCTTTTCCTTAGATTGTCAATAGTTAAGATTTTATCCTGCAATAAGATCTAGAAAAAAACATTAATTTTAGGTGTTAAACCTTTGAACCAAGCATTGGTCCAACATGGTTCCGGGCTATCTTCAAAATTCTGCATGTACAAAGAAGAGACCGAGAAAGAGCCATTAGAATTATATTTCCAGATTAAAGTATCCTTTTCATCAATAAGAAAGACAACATTCAAAATTTTATTCAGGATTCTAAGAGAGGGATCCACCCTAGCCAAATCAGTCCACTTATCCCCCTCCCAATAGTCAGCCACATGAGATCCAAAAACCTATTTGCATTACATCATCTTTTATTTCCAGCTTGAATCAACATTGAGAGGGTGATCAAGAATCCAGACATCTTCCCAAAAAAGAATAGTCTTACCATTTCCCACTTTCCATTAGATACCCTTCTTGACCAAATCCTTCCTTCTGAAAGCATTATTCCAAATGCTAGAGCCTCCTTGAATAATTTCCTGATTCAAATTTTTTTTTGAAATCACTCCTATCCCTATTATATTTGTTGTTCCATATGGTACTCCATTCTCTCACGGTCTTGAACAGTCTCCAAAGAAGTTTAGCCATTAGAAAGTCGTTCATACTTCTTATATTATGAAGGCCCAGGCCCCCTTTCCTAACAGGTTTACAAACCTCCCAAGCAATGAGAGCCATTCTTTTTTTATGTTCCACTCTAGACCAAAGGAAGTTCTTTTGGATTTTCTCTATACTTTTAGAAAAATTCCTAGGGATTTTAAAAATACTTAAAGCATAAAGAGGGATGCTTTGGAGAGTTTCTTTAAGCACCAGAATCTTACCAGCTTGGCTCAGAAGAGCACCCTTCCAACTAGCTAAACTCCTATGAAATTTATCAATCATATCCCTCCAAAAAGAATTAGGAGGATCAAGACCCAACGACAAGCCTAAGTAGGATCCTAGGAGAAAACCCACCTCACATCCCAACACTCTTTTTATCCTTTCTTGTCTTCTTTTAGAAACATTAATGAAGAAGATAAAGCTCTTATTCCAATTTATAATCTGACCAGTAGCAATAACATAGTTATCAAGGGCTTTTTTGATAGTTTTTCCATTTTTTATAGAGGCGCCCCCCATGATAATAGATTCATCCACAAATTGTTGATGGGAACAAATCAGCTCCTTAGAAGAAGGTTTCAGCCCTATAAACTCACGTTTGTTGACCAGCCTACCAATGTGTCTACCCAAACATTCCACCATAATAATGAACAAAATTGGAGATAAAGGATCCCCTTGTCTAAGACCTCTTGAAGACTTGAAGAAGGGAGTAGGGGATCCATTCATGATCACCAAGAAAGTAGTAGAGGAAACCAAGCAATGGATAAGATCTATACTTCTCTTATTGAAACCAAAAGCCTCTAAAGTAGCCTTCAAAAAATTCCAGTCAACCCTATCATAGGATTTAGACAAGTTTAACTTCACCAAAAAACCTTCCTTCTTAGACATAGTCAAGGAATGTATGTTTTCGTGAACAGAAATGATAGAGTCCAGAATTTGCCTACCAGGGACAAATCCATTCTGCTATCTAGAAATCAGGGAAGGAAGAAAAAGAAGAATCCTAGAGGTAAGAAATTTTGAGATAATCTTGTACACCGAGTTGCACAAACTTATAGGTCTGAACTGATCCAAACTATCAACCCCCACTTTCTTTGGAATCAAAGCTATAAAGGTGCCATTCAGTTCCTTAAGGATCTTTCTAGAACCAAAAAACTCTTTAACCGCATTAATAAGATTGATGATAGTTGGTTATGGAATAGAAGGTTTTGTCATATAAACTTTGATAACATTGTGAAAGTGAGTACTAAACTTGCAGGTAAGAGATTTGCCTAAAATTGTGAAGCCTAATAACATGATTTGCAAGGAATACATGATGGCTAAATAGAAGAGAAGCTCATTTCCCAGCAAGAAGTTTACAACAATAGCAAAGTTGGAAATTGTTCATACAGATTTGAGCGGTCCCACAAGGACTAGAGGATTCTATGGAGAAAGGTATTTTATGATTCTTGTTGATGATTCTACAAGAATGATGTGGATTGCATTTCTTAAAGAAAAGTTTGAAGCATTTGATAAGTTTAAGATTATTAAGAACAAAGTTGAAAATGGATCTGGAATGAAGATTAAATGTTTGAGATTAGATAGAGGTGGAGAATTTACTTCAATAGAATTTAACATTTTTTGTGAAGTGAATGGTATTAAGAGATAGTTTTCAGCCCCTAGGACACCTGAACAAAATGGTATTACAGAAAGAATAAATAGATCAGTGACTGAAGTAGCAAGACCTATGTTATTTGAGAATGACTTAGCGAAGATATTCTGGAGAGAAGCCCTAAACACACCAGTGTATACAATGAACAAAGTACAAATTAGAGAAGACACAGACAAGACACCCTATGAACTATGGTTTGGACATGCTCCATCAATTAAGTATTTTAGAATTTTTGGAAATAAATGTTATATTAAGAGAGATGATGACATTGGAAAGTTTGATCCTAGAAGTGATGAAAGTATATTTCTTGGATATTCATTGAAGAGAAAAGCTTATAGATGTTACAATAAAATAACTAAGACTATTGTTGAGAGCGTAAATGTTAAAGTTGATGAAAAGTTCAAAATTCAGGAAAGAATGCTTGATTATGAATCAGATGAAGGATCTCATCCTAGAACTAATCCAGAGACTACTGAATTATTCTATGAAACTGATAGTCATTTGTTGAATGAAAGATATAGTGAAGAAATCATTGAAGAACCTACAATAGAAACAAGAACTGAGATAGTGACACCTAACAAGAATCTATCAAGGAATCATCTTGTTGAGAAGATTATTGGAAGCATAGACAAAGGAGTTCTGACATGAAATAAGGTACAATAACACTTGTGTTTGATTTCTCAAATTGAACCTAAATCTACTAGTGAAGCCTATGAAGATGAACATTGGATTAAAGCTATGAAAGAAGAACTAGATCAGATTGAAAAGAACAAGACATGGGAATTGGTCCCTAGACCTAAAGATAAAAATGTTATAGGAACAAAATGGGTATTTAGAAATAAGATGAATAAACAAGGAGAAGTAGTAAGAAACAAAGAAATATTTATATGTAAAGGATACTCATAGAAAGAAGGAATTGACTATGAAGAAACTTTTGCACCAGTAGCAAGAATTGAAGTAGTAAGAATGTTTTTGGCTTATGCAGCTTACAAGAAATTCAAAGTGTATCAGATGGATGTGAAGTCACCATTTCTGAATGGAGAATTGGAAGAAGAAGTCTACATTGAGCAGCATGAAGGTTTTCCTTTAACTCAAGAAGGATATATGGTATGTAAAATGAAGAAAGCTTTATGTGGATTGAAGCAAGCACCTAGAACTTGGTATGCGAGATTGGATAGGTATTTGATAAAGTTAGGATTTACAAAAGGCACAGCTAATAGCAACCTATACACAAAGGAAATTGAAAATGGTTTGTTGGTTGTTATTTTTGTTGATGATATTATCTTTGGAGGAGAAGATGAAGCTAGTGATAAATTTGCAGATGAAATGAAGACTAAATTTGAAATGAGTATGATTGGTGAAATGAAATACTTTTTAGGATTGCATATAACACAGAACAGTGATGGTATCTTTGTAATTTAGACAAAGTACTTGAATGATTTATTGAAGATATTTGGAATGGAGAACTGTAAACCAGTTGGAACACCTATGGTAATAGGACAAAATTTATCTAGCATAGATGAGACTCCTATAGTGGAACAAAAAAAGTATAGATCTATGATTGGAGGATTGCAATATTTGACTCATACAAGACTTGATATATCACATGCAGTTGGAATTGTAGCAAGATTTCAAGATGAACCTAGAGAATCACATCATGCAGTAGTAAAGAGGATACTGAGATACTTAAGAGGCACAATTGAGTATGGATTGTGGTATGAAAAATTTGATGATTTTACACTATGTGCATATACATATGCTGATTGGGGAGGTAGTGTTGATGACAAAAAGAGCACTAGGGGTGGAGCATTTTTCCTTGGAGGAAGATTAGTTTCTTGGCTAAGAAAGAAGAGAATTTTATTGCACATAGCACAGTAGAAGAAGAGTATGTGGCAGTAGAAAATTATTGTAATTAGATAATTTGGATGAAGAAAATGATGAAGGATATTGGAATAAAATTTGTTGAGCCTGTTGTTATACATTGTGATAACACCAGCACAGTTAGTATGTATAAAAACCCTGTGTTACATTCTAAGACAAAGCATATAGAGATAAACTATCATGTAGTGAGAGAGAAAGTGGCAGAGAAAGAAGTTAAACTTGAGTATTTAAGCACAAAGGAGCAGATTGAAGATATATTTACAAAACCTTTTCCTAAGGATACATTTGAGTATCTAAAAAGTATGCTTGGGGTTATGCCCCAGCCTAATTTTGAGAAGTGATGTAGATTGTTGCATCTATCCAGTGGTATATGAGCCCTATCTTTCTTCTAGACTGGATGGTGGTACTTCCTCTATGAGGGAGTATGTGTATCTAAGTTGATTCATGAGGACTCTAATGTATTTTCTGAAAAAGTGTCTTTTGACATTGAAGTTGTTGTTGACATAATGATGAAACATCTATCATTGATGTTAATGGGGGAGAAGTATTCATGATAAATCATCTATTGGAGAGAATTGAATAGGAAAATGAAGCAAGATTTGATTGATGAAGAGGATTTGAAAGCATTTTTAGAGCAGCAGTGTTGCAGTGTTGGTATTCATGGAAGTTGGATGTTTTTTCATCTATGTTGCCATCAATGCCAATGGGGGAGATTGTTAGGAATGAATGTTGAACATATCCTATGGGGGAGTATTCACAACCATTCTATAGCAGTTGTTGTTGCATTCATGATTGTGATTGTCATTGATGTCAACACAGTCATCTACTGAAGATTTGCAGAGAAGCAGACAGTGTTTGAGTTAGCGCACTTGGGATATTGAAGATGAAGCTTTTTGGAGTTGAGGACTTACTCTATGATGTTCTATTAGATCATGGTTAAGAGCGCATATGGAAATCTATTTATTCATGACAATTATGAGGAAATCAATGGAAGCAGTATTCAGGCAGTGTTCTTGAGTAGCGGTTTGTGAAAATCGGATTATATCTCCTAATTGGGGTTGAATCTGATCATGCATAGTTATGAGGAAGTTGAAGACATGATGTTAGTGATTTGGATGTGAGTGCAAGATCCGAGGTCGCACGAGTGAATAATTATATTAATTAGAAGCCGACAATTTTGTGTAATTTTTATGTAACATGTGGAAAATTTTATTTTATAATTTGTATGCCAAATCATTTTTAATTACTTGAGTGTGGCATAAAGGAAGGAATGTTTTCCTTGTTGTAATACAAATTAGTATTTGTGAATTGTATTTGAAATTGAATTGCGGAATTGTGCAATACTTGTTGGAAGAGGATATGCGAAGTATAGAGATCTGGTATTGAGATCTGAAGAAGTAGTTGGTGCGGTTTGGCACAGTTAAAGGAGTATTGAATTGTTGAGATCACTAATCTTTTGTTATTATTCTATTGAGTAATACAAAGATTAGTTGGATAGTGTGTTCAGTGATCTTACACCTGAAGCTATTTGGGTAGTGGGTCCTTCTGTCTTCCATAACTCCTAACAGAGTTAGAATCTTTTAGCAGGGATTCAAAGTCTCCTAACATGGACTCATATGTGCTGAATGTATTTCATAAGACTCCTAACAAAGTCCATCCTCTCATAAGGAAATTATATATTAGTGCATCTTTTGTGGGCATCATTCCCATTGGGGTTTACTCTTTGATCAAGAGGTTCCCTAGTTAACATATTGTGTGATTGTGTTATTGTGCATGTATATCTTTCTATGGTTGTTGATTACATTGCTTACATGGTTAAAATCTATTAAAGTTGATAAAAGTTATATTTATCTGATTACTAATTCACCCCCCCTCTTAGTTATCTTGGTGGAATTTACTTTATAACATATTGTTTACATTGATTACATGGTTGAAATCTATTAATAAAGATAAGAATTACATTTATCTGATAACTAATTCACCCCCCTCTCTCTCAGTTATCTTGGTGGACTTTAATTTCTAACAATTGGTATCAGAGTGCCAGGTCCTTAAAGGAAAAGTTTAACAACTTAAGGAGATCCTTGGAGAATCATTTCGGGAAAGAAAGCCCTAAGTTTGATGGAGTAAACTATGACAGCTGGAAAGAAAAGATGAAGACACATTTGTTATGTTTAGGACCAGGATACTGGTTAATCACAAAGAATGCAAAGACTATCATTGAAGAAGAAAAAATTGAAGAATGTACTATTAAGGAAAGAGATATGTTCATGTGTAACATACTTTCCAGAGAAGCACTCTTGTGTGACCTTCCAGAGAATGAGTACAGTCAGGTAAAATATCTAAGGACATCTCATGAAATTTCTTAGCTTTACAATCTACTTTTGAAGGTGATGTACATGAAAAGAGAGTTAGATTACATAATTGGATATGTTCATTTGAAGATATAAGAATGATGGAAGATGAATTTGTTAGAAGTTATATTGGTAGAATGTTAGAGATTGTTGCAGGTATCAAATCTTGTGAAGGAAACAAGACAGAGAATGAAGTGATATGGAATATTTTAAAGACATTAACTCTTGTATTTAAGCATACAATGCAGAGGATTGAGAAAGTTATATCTTTTAGTGAGAACTTCACCAGAGAAACTCTTCTTGGAAGACTAGAAGCAACAAAGAAGCTTGAGATAGTCAGGAGATCTACCTAGAATTGAGACAACATTCAACGCACTTAGTGTTCACCCTACTTTGTCAAGAAGTATTATTGTGAGTGGAGACTATGGTAGTGGCAGCAGATCTAAGAATCAAGAAGACATGAAGATTGAGGAAGGAATTGCCTTGCTTGTGAAAAGAGAACCAAAAGGTAAGAAAATCTTTAAATGTTGGACTTGTCAAGAATATGGTCATTTTGCATCTAAATGTCCTAAGAGAGTAAAGAAGTATAAGAAGAACTTTAAACCTAGAATATCTAAAGAATGTTACAATGCTAATGATGAATAATTTGAGGATAGTATGGAGAAATACCTAAGTGAAAGTGATAATGAGAATGATGATATAGGATTTGTAGCAATAAAAGAAGAAAACTCTAAAACTGAAGTTATAGAAGAAAAATCTTTAGTTTCTCAAGTAGAAAAGAGATCTGATTGGATCATAGATAGTGGTTGTTCACATCAAATGACTGGAGATATGAAGAAGGTTATAAAGTTTAACAATTATGATGGAGGAATTGTTAGAGTTGGAAACAATGCACCTTGTTTGATAAAAGGAATAGGATCTATTTCTCTTGATGGAAAGACTAACACTGATGATGTTTATCTTGTGGATGGATTGAAACATAATCTTTTGAGTGTTGGACAGATAGTTGATAAGGGATATCAAGTTTGGTTTACTGAGAAAACTTGTGTGATTAAGGATAAAGATGGTAATTTGATTGGAACTGGATCAAGAACCAGAGGTAATGTATTTTAGTTGAACCCTATAGAGATGACATGTTTGATTACTAGAATTGATGATAGTTGGTTATGGCACAAAAGATTTTGTCATATAAACTTTGATAACATTGTGAAAGTAAGCACTAAACTTGCAGCAAGAGATTTGCCTAAGATTATGAAACCTACTAACATGATTTGCAAAGAATGTGTTATGGCTAAACAAAAGAGAAGTTCATTTCCGAGTAAAAAGTTCACATCAGCAGAGAAATTGGAAATTGTTCATATAGATTTGAGTGGTCCCACAAGGACTAGAGGATTCTATGGTGAAAGGTATTTTATGATTCTTGTTGATGATTTTACAAGAATGATGTGGATTACATTTCTTAAAGATAAATATGAGGCATTTGATAAGTTTAAAGTAATTAAGAACAAAGTTGAGAATGAATCTGGAATGAAGATTAAATGTTTAAGATCAGATAGAGGTGGATAATTTACTTGAAAATAATTTAACACTTTTTGTGAAGTGAATGGCATTAAGAGATAGTTTTTATCCCCTAGAACACTTGAACAAAATGGTATTGCACAAAGAAGGAACAGATCAGTAACTGAAGCAGCAAGAGCTATGTTATTTGAAAATGATTTGGAAAAGACATTTTAGAGAGAAGTAGTGAATACAACAGTATATACAATGAACAAAGTACAAATAAGAGTAGACACAAACAAGACACCTTATGAATTATGGTTTGGACATGCGCCATCAATTAAGTATTTCAGAATTTTTCGAAGGAAGTGTTACATTAAGAGAGATGATGACATTGGAAAGTTTGACCCTAGAAGTGATGAGGGTATATTTCTTGGTTATTCATTGAAAATCAAAGCTTATAGATGTTTCAATAAAAGAACTAAAACTATTGTTGAGATCGCAACTGTTAAAGTTGATGAAAAGTTCAAAATTTAGGAAAGAATGCTTGATTATGAATAAGATGAAGGAACTCATCCTAGAATTAATCAAGAAAATATTGAATTATTTTATGAAACTAATAGTGATTTGTAGAATGAAAGTCACATTGAGGAAATCAGAGAAGAACCTAGAGCAAAACCTAGAGTTGAAGCAAGAACTGAGACAGTGACACCTAAAAGAAATCTAGTAAGAAATCATCTTGTTGAGAAGATTATTGGGAGCATAGAAAAAGGAGTTTTGACACGGAATAAGGTACAAGAAGAACTATGTTTAATTTATCAAATTGAACCTAAATCTACTGATGAAGCTTGTAAAGATGAATATTGGATTAAAGCAATGAAGGAAGAACTAGATCAAATTGAAAAGAACAAGACTTGGGAGTTGGTCCCTAGACCTAAAGATAAGAATGTTATTGGAACTAAATGGGTATTTAGAAATAAGATGAATGAACAAGGAGAAGTGGTAAGAAAAAAAGAAAGATTGGTATGTAAAGGATACTCACAGCAAGAAAGAATTGACTATGAAGAAAATTTTGCACCTATTGCAAGAATTGAAGTAGTGAGAATATTTTTGGCTTATGCAGCTTATAAGAAATTCAAAGTATATCAAATGGATGTGAAGTCAACATTTTTGAATGGAGAATTAGAAGAAGTCTACATTGAGCAGCCTGAAGGTTTTCCCTTAACTCATGATGGAGACATCATATGTAAACTAAACAAAGCTTTATATGGACTTAAACAAGCACCTAGAACTTGGTATGCAAGACTAGATAAGTATTTGATAAAATTGGGATTTGCTAAAGGCACAACAGATAGTAATTTGTGTATGAAAGAAATTGAGAATGGTTTGTTGGTTGTGGTTATTTTTGTTGATGATATTATCTTTGGAGGAGAATATGAAGCCAATGATAAATTTGTAGATGAAATGAAGACTGAATTTGAAATGAGCATGATTGGTGAGATGAAATATTTTTTAGGAATGTAGATAACATAGAATAGTGATGGTATTTTCTTATGTCAATCAAAGTATCTAAATGATTTATTGAAGAGATTTGGAATGGAAAATTGTAAGCCGGTTGGCACACCTATGGTAACTGGACACACGTTATCTAGCACAGATGAAACTCTTGCAGATGAACAAAAGAAGTACATATCTATGATTGGAGGAATGCAATATTTAACTCATACAAGACCAAACATATCACATGCGGTTGGAATTATTGCAATATTTCAAGCTGATCCTAAAGAGTCACATTATGTAGTAGTAAAAAGAATACTGAGGTACTTGAAAGGCACAATTGAATATGGATTATGGTATGAAAAATTTGATGATTTTACCGTATGTGCATATACAGCTGCAAATTGGGGAAGCAGTGTTGATTAAAAAAAGAGTACAAGTGGTGGAGCATTTTTTATTGGAGGAAGATTGGTTTCTTGGCTAAGAAAGAAATAGAATTGTATTTCATAGAGCATAGCAAAAGAAAAATATGTAGTGGCAGCAAATAATTGTAACCAAATAATATGGATGAAACAAATGTTGAAGGATATTGGAATAAAATTTGATGAGCCTATTGTTATACACTGTGATAACACAAGTATAGTAAGTATGTCTAAGAATCTTGTACTACTAATGCAGGAGCATCTTGGGCGTAAGAGCAATCTTGCATCACCCAAAAATATTTCTATTTTTGCATTCAATAAGGGTTGTCTTGTGCAGAGTTGTTATTTATGGAAACTTGCTATTTTTAGTAAGTTGGGCTTACAATCTCGGAATGTCTGATTTTACATATGGAGGTTCATCGTAGTCATATCAGCCTGCCAACAAAGTTTCATGGCTAGATCAGGTGTAGTTTTGAAGATATTGAAGATTTTCGGTATTGGCAGCAGGGTACAGAAACTTCGAACTCAGTTTTGAAGGCTTTAGAGGCCCCGGATGAGGTTGAAAATTTGGGGGACAAGCGCTTTGCGCCAGTCAAGCCTGTAGAGCGCTTCGTGGCATTTCCAAAATGGGGTTATAATAGCCAATCGGGTCAACGGGCAATGACTTATGGTCTTCGGAAGTTGGGTCACCTGAAATGGCGAAAAAATAATTTTTCTTCAAAATTTTTGTTTGGGTTTCAAAACTCATTTTGAGCTGACTTTGATGTAATAAATTGTAAAATAAAATAATTCTAAGTTTGGTCGGCCCTAAGGGCTAAATTTCTAGAACCTTCTCAGGTGGTGGAAATTGCCTATATAAAAAAGGCCCGTAGTGTTGTCTAGGGCAGTTCTGGATAGTAGATCTGGGTATTGATTCGAGGCTTTGTCCTACAGAATATTGTAAGGGAATGCCCATGTGGCTTTGCATATTGTAATTCTGAAAGTTTGTAATTCCACATTTGTGGAGATAATAAGAAGCCAATTTTCTGTTCTTGCATATTATTGTTGTTGTTTCTCTATTTATGTTATGTGTTTGTGGTATTAAGGGGAGCACCCTTCATCAACTACATTCTATGACAATGCATATAGAAATAAAGTATCATGTAGTGAGAGAGAAAGTTGCAGAGAAAGAAGTAAGACTTGAGTATATAATTACAAAATAGAAGATTGTAGATATATTTACAAAGCCCTTACCTAAAGATACATTTGAGTATTTGAGAGGTATGCTTAGGGTTATGCTCGAGCCTACTTTTGAGAAGTGATGCAGTTGTTGCATTAGTCCAATGGTATATGAGCTCTATCTTTTTCTGGACTGGACATCAATACTTCCTCTATGGGGGAGTATGTGTGTTTTTTAGCTGAGTCATGAAGGACTCTAGTGAATGTATTTTCTGAAAAGTGTCTTTTGACATTGAGGATTGACATATTGATGTTAAATATTATCATTGATGCCAATGGGAAGAAGGATACATGAAAAAAATAAAAATAATAAGGAGAAGGATACAAACATTTGTTGGAGGAGATGAAGCAATATAAAATTAAAAACCTAAAAGAATATGATAGTGAGAAAATGAAGCAAGATTTGATTGATGAAGAGGATCTGAAAATATTTCAGAACAGTAGCGTCACAATTTGGTATTCATGGAACTTGGATGTTTTTTCATCTATGTTTCCATCAATGCCAATGGGGGAGATTGTTAGGAATGAATGCTAAATATATCCTATGGGGGAGTATTCCAAGCCATTATGTAGCAGTTGTATGTTGCATTCATGACTGTGGTTGTCATTGATGTCAACACAGTGATCTAATGAAAATTAGCAGAGGAGTAGATAGTGTTTGAATTAGTGCACATGGAGTATTGCAGATCAAGCTATGCGGAGTTGAGGACTTAATCTATATTGTGTCTTGAGAGTGTGGTCAAGAGTGCATATGGAAATTCTATTGTTCATGATAGTTATGTGTAATTTGTGGAAGCAATATTCAGGCAGTGTTCCTGAGAAGCAGCTTGTAGAAACTGGATGAAATCTCCTAATTGGGATAGAATCTAGGCATGCAATGTTGTACAATTGATGAAGACATTATGATAGTGATGTGGAGTTGACAACAAGGTCGGAGGTCACACGAGTGAAGAATTATTTTGTTTGGAAGCCAACAGTTTTTATGTAATTGTGAAATATTGTGTAACGTGTGGAATTTTATATTTTGTAATTGGTTAAGCCTTGTTGGCTAGCTCATTTGTAAGTATTTGAGTGTGGTATAAAGGAAGTATTGTTTTCCTTATTGTAAAGAGAGATGATATAGAAGTGAATTGTAGAATTGAGCAATATGTGTTGTAAGAGGATATGCAAAGTATAGAGATATGGTACTGAGATATGATGAAGCAGTTGGTATGGTTTGGCATAGACAAAGGTGCAAAGATAAGTTTCTAAGATCAGTAATCATTTGGTATTATTCTATTGAGTAATACATAGATCAGTTGGACAGTGTGTTCAGTGATTTTTCCCTTCAACCTGTTTGGATAGTGGGTCCTTCTGTCTTCCATGACTTCTAACAGGGTTAGAATATTTTAACAAGGATTCAAAGTCTCCTAATAGGAACTCATATGTACTTAATGTATTTCATAAGGTTCTTAACAGATTCCATCCTCTCACAAGGAATTTTCATATTGGTACATCTTTTGTGGGCATCATTCCCATCAAGGTTTACTCTCTGATCAAGAGGTTCGCTAGTCAACATATCTTGTGTTATTGTGTTGCTGTGTATGTTCATCTTTATATGGTTGTTGTTTACATTGATTACATGGTTGAAATATATTAATAAAGATAATAATTGCATTTATCTGATAACTGATTCACCCCCCCTCTCAGTTATCTTGTTGGACTTTACTTTCTAATAGTCTCCAATATGAAATCCAAACTCATCTTTAACTCTAATCAATATGAACACTAAAATATCAAATTCACTCATAACAAAAGATATCTAGTTGTACTCAGAATCATGAAAAACACTAGTTGTGAGCACAATGATAAGTAAATATGTAATCACTAGCTTTGCAACCTCAGAAACATCAAATACCAGTCATACCAAAATAAATACTCATCCATTGTTCATAGGAACATTATGACACCAACATTGATCAAATCAATCATTCCTCATTCAAACTGTCATGCCAACCTCTATGAACCTCTGTAGAACATCTAAAAACACCTCTAAATAGTACCTCATGATCACAACTCAAGATCTTCAAAATAGCACCCGGTCAAAAAAAATCCTCAATACTGAATGCACTAAACACACTGTCTAAAAAAAAAAATAGTATGTTGACATTAATGAATAAACATTATGTTAGTACACCCAAATCCAAAACTTTGACAATCTCAAAAATCTTCCAACAATCTCTCCCTTTGGTATTGATGGAAAAATGTGAACTAAAAAACTAATCAATGCACAAAGACATCAATATATCCACCTGATCACTCTGAATATCTAGCTTCAAACTTCTTCAAAACTCTCAACACAAGATGATTTTTCTCTATTTTTCACACAACTTCTCCCCCTTTGGCATCAATGGAAAAGGACCAAAGATATAAAAAATACCAAATCAAAAAATATCCATAAGACAGCTCCCCCTAAGGAGTAGTCCCCAAATCTCATCAATCTAGAAAATAGTGTTCTAATAGATTCTCTAGACTGATGTTATCCTTAGCATCATTAGCTCTGATTCGAAGGTGCTATCACCCCAAGATTTTCCATGAGATACTCAAAAGCATCCTTCGGTAAAGGCTTAGTAAAGATATCTACAATATGATCCTTAGAAGACAAAAATTCTAGCTTTACTTCTTTTACATTAACTTTATCTCTCAAGACATGATACTTAATAGAAATATGCTTTGTCTTTGAATGCAAAACAATATTCTTTGAGATATTTATAGCACTAGAGTTATCACAGTGAATAAAAATAAGTTCATCAATGTTTATCCTTATGTCCTTCAGTATTTTCTTCATCCAAATAGCTTGACTACATTTAATTGCAGTAGAAACATACTCAACTTCAGCAGTAGATTGAGAAATACAATTTTGCTTCTTACTAGTCTAAGAAACTAGTTTCTTACCCAAAAAGATTGCACCTCCACTAGTATTTTTTTCTATCATCCATATTACCTGCCCAATCAGCATCTGTGTATGCACATAGAGTAAGGTCATCATATTTTTCATACCATAATCCATATTCAACTATACCCTCCAAGTATCTAAAAATTCTTTTTATAGCAACCATATGAGATTTCTTCAGTTTAGCTTGAAATCTTGCAAAAATTCTAATAGTATTTAATATGTCTGGTCTAGAGTGAGTTAATTATTGTAGTACACCAATCATACATCTATACAATGTTTGATTAAAATGAGGGGAATTATCATCCTTATTCAGCTTGCAAATAGTAACCATAGGGGTTCCTACCAATTTTGAATCTTCCATACCAAATTTCTTTAGTAGTTCTCTGACATACTTAGACTAGGTAATAAAAATTTCTTTATCTAGTTGTGTGATTTTTAATCTAAGAAATAATTTTATTTCACCTATCATAGACATATCAAGTTCTTTTTGTATTTCATCAACAAAACCTCTACTCAACTCATCATTTCCACCAAATATGATATCGTCAACAAATACTTCAGCAATCAAGACATTATCATCAATTATTTTGAAATATAAGTCATTATGTACAGTTCCTTTATTGAAACCAATCTTGACAAATACATGTCCAGTCTAGCATACCAGACTCTATGAGCTTTCTTTAATCCATACAAGGCTTTCTATAATTTACAAACAATGTCTCCTTCTTCGGTTAGAGTAAAATCATCAGGGTGCTAAATATAAACATCTTCCTCTAGTTCATCATTTAAGAATGCAGAATTAACATCCATTTGATAGACCTTAAATTTTCTATAAGTTTCATATGCAAGAAGTAGTCTAATAGCTTCAAGTCTAGCTACAAGATAAAAAGTATCAGTAAAATCAATACCTTCTATTTGTGGATATCCTTTGCATACCATTATTTTTTTTCTCTAAACCACTTTACCATCTTCATTCATCTTGTTTCTTAATACCCATTTAGTACTGATCACGTTTTTGTCAATAGGTCTGGGAACAAGAATCCAAGTATTGTTCTTTTCAATCTAATCAAGTTCCCCTTTCATTGCTTTCATCCAACTCTCATCAATACATGCTTCTTTAACATCTTTAGGCTCAAATTCAAATAGAAAACATATTTAATCTCTAGCAATTATTCCTCTAGCCTGGACACCTCTATTATTATCACCAATAATGACATCTTTAGAATTATTAATCCTTACAGACCTTGGAGATTTTATTGTAGGTTGTGTAGCATACCCTTCGGTGTTAATATCCACTTCATTTAATTTTGGTTCTTTCTGCTCTTCCAGTCCATCCTAATTCTGGTTATGCACTTCCACAATCTCATTGTCTTCTTCAGTCATGGAATACATGTAAGTTCTTTATGATATCTTCTCATTCTCATCAACTCTAAAATTTTCACTTCCAACAATATTATTTATTCTATAGTTATAACATTTATATGCCTTTCTCTTTTTAGAATACCCATGAAATATTCTTTCATCACTTCTGGGATCAAACTTTCCAAAATCTTCATCTTTCTTAATATAGCATTTACTTCTAAAAATTCTAGAATATTTCACTGTAGGAATATGACCGTACCAAAGTTAGTAAGGAGTCTTACTAGTTCCTTTCTTAATTTGTACTCAGTTCAGAGTATATACTACAGTGCACACTGCTTCTCTCCACTAGATCTATGGAACTTTTCCTTCAATCATTATAGTCCTGGTCATGTCTAGAATAGTCATGTTTCACTCAACAACACCATTTTGTTGTGGGGCTCGCGGAGTAGAAGTATGTCTTTTATCTCATGTTCTTCACCAAGTGTATACAACTTATTAGATGCAAATTCTCCACCTGGGTTTGATCTCAGGCACTTTAATCTTCTAATGTATTTCGTCTCCACTAGTATCATGAATATCTAAAATTTTAGAGAAGCTTCTGATTTCTCCTTCAAAAATGTAACCCACATCATCCTTAAATAGTCATCAACAAATAGCATAAAGTATCTATCACAAAAATAACTTCTTGTCATAGTAGGACCACATTGATCTATATGCATAAATCCAACAATCCATTTGAAGAATATGTCTTATTCTTGAAAGTAGATCTAGTCATCTTTCCCAATTGAAATTCTTTGCACATATTGTTGGGCTTTATCAGTTTAGGTAAATCTCTCACAACATGAGTAGTGCTAATTTTCACCATATTATTAAAGTTCACATGACAAAGTCTTCTATATCATAGCCAACTATCATCAATCTTAGCAATAAAACACTTATTCTCAATAGTTCTTAAATGAAATAGATTACCAAAAGTATGTGCACCTAATGCAATAATATTTCATATTCTTCCAATGATCTTGTAGATTTCATCCATAAATTCCAATTTGTAACCTTTATCCAATAGTTGTCTAATGCTCAACAAGTTATGACTTAGACATTCAACATACAAGACATCAACAGAATTGTTGTTACCATCAAGAGTAATAGATTATTTTCCTTTAATCAAACAAGGAGGATTGTTATCAAATGTAACAACACCTCCATCATAGTCTTCAAGTTTCACAAAATTATCTTTATCACTAGTCATATGATGTGAGAGTCCACTATCAATGACCCATTCATCTTTTTTAACAACTCATGAAACCAATATTTTTTCTTCATTAGGATTATCTTCTTTAATAACAATAAACAAAATTTCTTCCTCACTAGCAACAGATTCATCAACAAACATGTCTTCCTCGGCAACATAAAAACTTTTATGACCCTTAGAATGATATTTATTAGATTTTTCTCTAGCATCCTTGTAATTTTTATTTGGATATCTATATGAAATATGACTA
Organism: Chamaecyparis obtusa; assembly: GCA_027943335.1. NCBI lineage: Eukaryota > Viridiplantae > Streptophyta > Pinopsida > Cupressales > Cupressaceae > Chamaecyparis > Chamaecyparis obtusa. The sequence continues at coordinate 2,165,895 of BSBK01004733.1, forward strand.
ATATTATTACAATTAAAACATTTCAAAGGTAATCTTCTGTCACACCCCACCTAGGAATCCTTGGAAACAAGGATCAAACAAGCATAATTTTTTTTTTTTTTGGATAGACTAATAACATTACAACAATAAAACCAACTACAATAATAAGCATTAAGTAATATAAGAAATGCAAGAAACATGACACAACTATAATCTACATATGCAAGCAGAAGTTTTACAACACTGCCAAGGATTTCCAAACACACTACTAAGGTTCATGGGATGGTTACACACGTCAACTAGTTCGTTATTGTTTAAGTGATTAACATAGAAGAGATTATCTAGTTACTATGATATACATTTCCATAATGATGTTCTTTTTAAGCCCAAGGGACAATTTAATCATACAAGTTCATTTATCGATTATTCATGTAGATAAACATAAATACACATTAATTACTATTAGGATGATCGAAAGATTGATCTATTTTGAATTTGGGAAGGTGTGTTCCTAAAAAAAGGTATCTAAAAAGTTAACTTATATCTTCTGGCCAAGGGCGTAAGTGCCCACTCTTTGATAAATGATAAAATCATTTACTTTATCATATGATAAAAGCTTTTACCAGAAATGATGAAACTCTAAAAGGCATATGATGAAGTTCCTAAATCATACAAAGAAATATTTTGTCGTATGATAAAATATCAGTTTGTACGATAGAATACTCTATCGTACGATAATCTTATTGACTTTCTTAAAAGAAAAAGCTAGGAAAAGAAGAAGTAAGAATAAACCCCACCACATGGAGTACCATAAATGGACACATCAAGGAGGTAAGCACTCGATTACACCCGAAACATAATCACAAGATTATACTGATATTCATTTTAGAGCACCAATTGAAGTGTTCCTATGATAACCTTAACTATGCAAAAATATCAAGAGAGGAGCTATAACAAGCATGTTTAGTACCAACACTGAAACATGAAAACTACTACTAAGCATCTCATTGTTACTTATATTTACATTTTTTTCATACTAAGGATCCATTATACAACATTAAATTGCATAGGACATGAGTCCTTAATAACATACATGAGAATGACATAATATGAACCAAATACAATAAGATATGAGTAAGGAGGAGAGGAAAAAGGATGAAGCCCGATGTTGAAGTTGAAGTCTCTACTAACGAAGAACTCTGGTCTCCAATGGTGATTGACCATGCCACCTGACCGTGTGGAACCCTTAGGCCCACCCCACCGTGCTAGAAAATGAACACATGACTGAAACACAACAACAATGAAACACTAGGGAGTAGGCTTACACACACACTAGACATAGGGAATTCACTTCAGCACATGAATAAGAAAGATCCATTATCTACTCTTTACAAGTTTTAAGGCATAAGGATAACATAAACCACTTTCACAATACACAATTTAAATTCTAAAATTACTAACTTATACGAGGAGTAATTTAATAATCACTTACAAATACATCATTTCAAAATGGATGATATTAACTCAGTATGAAAGTTCAAAAGCCATAACAATAACAAATGCAAAATTATACTAACACAAACAAAACACTTGAGGCAAGCATATTACATAACACACACTCAATTGGACACAACGTCAAGGACACGGATCTCAAGATGATCTGATAATTAAATATTGGATATAAACATCCCTACATATTTCATGACATACCTATTATCCAAAAATTGAGCAAAGAGCTCCAAAACACAAAAATATTAATTTCTGTCAAAATTTAATGAGGGCTCTAAAATCAGCATTTTAACTTGAAAGACCACTTTTAGGCCAAAATATAAAAATATTTGGAATGTTCTATGACCATTTCAATTTGTTTTTCTTATTCTTTGTAGCAAAGATGACCTATATCAAAATCTAGTTCATGCCCAATATGATGAATGACATGTTCTAGATAGCATGCAAAACGGTGAGATGAATAGAAAGTCCAAAAATCAAATTTAGATTTAGGCTATAAAATTAAAACCCATTAGTCTAAATCTACCCAACAACACACTTTTCAAATAAAATTACAATTCTGGATTCACAATGAAGTTCTGTTATCCACACAAAGTATCACATTTGCATTTTTATCACTATTCACATACAATATTCAAATGACCATAACTATATGAGAATGAACTCAAATTGAGTCAAGTAAGAAATTCTATTATATAATTCTATCATCTCACAAAATAATATAAAATCAAAACACCCAAATTCTACTTTTTACATTTTTTCTATTTTACAAGCAAAACCATAAACTCTCATAAACTCCATTAAAATAGTTTCAATTTTCAACTTTCAAAAATCAAAATTCTTAATATACCCTTTGGTTCTAAAAGTGCCCAACACCCCTCTTTTAACATAAAATTCACATTTTCACTATTTCTAAAAATTTGGGCAGGATAACACTACCTAAGGCACATTTTTTATATTTTTTTACAAAACAAATGATACAATGTATGAAATCAAAAGATGTAATAATATGAAACATTCTAAATCTTATTGCTAAACAAACAAAACTGATTTGGATTGAAAAGATTGAGTATATAGAGAGAAATCAATAAAACTCTACCTCAACTTGAGCAAAACTTTGAAATTGAATAACTCTTCACATAGTCAATCATGGCTTTAATTTTTTGGACAACAAGAAGAATTTGAAGAGGCTAATCCATTGAGCTCCTACCCACAAAATCTTTCCAATAGATTTCTCTCAACAAAAAAAATCAAATTTCTTCATGTAGAAGGGTTTGAGAGTTTAGAAAAAACTATTTTTTTCAAGAATAACCAAAAACTCTCATTTTCTTTCTTTCTTTCTTTTAAAAAAAATACTTTCACTTCACTTTTTGAAATATTTAAAATAACTAATATTTAAAATACATTCTTTATTCTTAAATACTTAATTTATCATGATAATGCAATACCTATCAAAATAAGCACATATATGTCATATTCATCTTTTTAAAATATCAATTAATCTATTACAAATATTTAATAAATTTTTACACTATAAAACTTAATATAACACTAAATCATAGATTTAATAAATATTTATTTCGTTATAATCTTCAATGATTCCCAAGTGCCCCAAATATTATTTAATTATTATTTCATCATCAAAAGTCATAATAATTTATTTACACTCATTTAATCAAATTTAACTATTAAATAAAATTATTAATCTAACAAAACTCATAATTTGCAATAAAACTTCTACAAAATGCATCTAAACACAAAGACACTTATCACAGGGTATCCACATAGGGTTAGGGTTATTGGCTTTTACCATATATTAGTAGCCAAATATAATAAGATTATTTCAAAGACAAATCATGTTCAATTTAACACAACGAGGATAGGCTTAAGGAAGTTGGTCAATGTGTCATCTCCGAATAACCACCATTGGGGAAATAGACACACTCAAATCTTGTAGCTTAGGTGGAATGTGTCTGGAACCTATTCAAGTTAGCACATAGAGTATATAGCCGAAGCACATAAACATAGATAGTCATAGTGAAGGATAACGAGACACCATGTAGATCTCAAAAGCAAGTGACTATGGCTTTGTCTCACTTCGTACCAACACCAATTGAAAAAATGGATAGGAAGATGCGGTACATCATACAATATTGCATTAATTTAAAACATTTAAATAAATTATTTCTACCAATATGAGCATATGTCCATTTAAATCTTCTTAAAATTCACATTGGCATATAAAACTCAATGTCTAAGAATTAATGACAATCATCCTAACCTACTAATCCAATGTTTTTGAATGCAAACAACTAATATATTTAATCAATAAAGCATTATCATGAATATACTATTCTAAAAGATAAGTAACAACATGATACAACATCATAGTATTTCAATTATTGCAACATGTTATTTGTTAGATGAAATAGTATTTAACATCAAGTATACTCACCTCATTGTACTTACAATCCAAAGTTTGAGGCTCTATTACCTCCTTGCAATGATAGAGTTGGAGAGGCACTACATCTTCCATCATACTTACCCAATCCCTTAGGTAGTCTTCTTGCAATCATGGCTTAAATTTCATCAATCTTCCTTTCTTCTTCAATGATTTCTTCCCAATCCTTAGCATAACCTTTGAATTTAATCTTTGAAGAAACTTTTCCCTGGTCATACTTGGTCACACTTTCTTTGTATGCAGTCTCAACCTTCGAAAGTTCCTTACTAAGTGTAGTCATCTCATAGGCACAAAGTATTTCTACTAAACATTCTCTTGAAATAGGTCTTATAGTTCTCAATTCTTCAATAGTAGAAACTTTCTCACTATAAAATGTAGGCAAAGATCTCATAATCTTGTCAACAACTTCATTGTTTGTCAAGGTACCACGAGCACATCTTATTTTAGAGACCAGATCATTTACTCTCTGCAAATAAACTGAGGTAGTTTCTCCTTCACTCATCTTCATATCTTCATATCTTTCTTTTAGTCCCTACAACTTAGCTTGCTTAACATAAGTATCACCTTCATAAATAGTTTCTAATTTTTTCCATACCTCATGTGCATTCCTCAATCCATAAAAGTGTGAATATCTTGAATCAAATAAGGAACTAATCAAAGCTTCCCTTGCTAACATGTTCTCCTTAATTTTTTTTATTTTCATTTGTAGTAGCATTTGTTAAGTCATTCAGAATAGTATAAGGCTTCTCGGTGATCTGCGAGTATTCATCTCCTATTCCCAACACATTAGATAGGTAGTCATTTATTCCTTCCAAATCAGGTAGTTTCTTCCATCAGACTTTGGACTCTTTTCTCATACTTTACATGAAGGATCTCCTTCTAGCAGTCTAGCTTCTTTAAAGGGACTTATCTCTGATACCAATTGTTAGGCCCAAAAGGAGGCAAGCAAAAATGAGAGGAGGGGGGTGAATCAGTGTGTACCTAATTAATTTAACTCCACTTTAGACACTTAGATCTGAAAGATAAATAGTAATGGAAGATCCATAACATATAACATAAAAAACCAAGATTTGTTTTCGAGGAAACCTAGTTAAGGGAAAACCTTGGTGGGTGTCAAACCTACTAGATGAATGTAATATGTTAGAATTACTTCCTGGTTAAGAGAAAAATAGAGAACAAAGGATGCACTTGCAACCACAGGATTACAACCCAATCTACAGACTCATTTCCTAGATCTCACTACTCACAATACAAACTCAGATTTGGCCCCCAGTCGGGTTCACCGATCTATCTTTAATACAACAGGGTGGATATTTAGTCTATTACAACTAAACTAACAATAGAATATCCTATGCCAAAATAGATCCAATGAAGTATACACTCTACCTTAAGTGAAAAACACACATATACATACTCCTCTCTCTCGCATACATTCTCTCAATTACAAAATGCTCTTTCATATATCGATTACAAAGAATAATCCTCCACTAGGTCATCTAAGACATTTTACAATAAAAGATATAAATAATATGCTTAATCACCAATACAACCCAAATCAATGTAGATAAGACTTAGATATGAACCAAATATTCAACCTTGAACACGCTACAACATTGTCGATGTAGCACCAAAAATTGCAACACGTTACTACATCAAGTCAGCTAGTTACCAAATGAAGAAACACCAACACGCTACCAACATTGAAAATTTAATCACCTCAATCAATCTGGGCCAACAACATGATCATCACATGATCCAAGAAAACCAATAAGAAACATGAATACAATCCAGAACCTTTGCATCATCTCCAATATGAAATCCAAACTCATCTTTAACTATGATCAATAGGAACACTAAAATACCAAATTCAGTCATAACAAAAGATAGCTTTTTGTACTCTGAATCATGAACAATACCAGCTATGAACACAATGATAATGAAACATGTAATCACCAGCTTCACAACCTCTAAAACATAAAATCCTTTTCATATCGAACCAAATACTCATCCACTATTCATAGGAACACTATGACACCAATATTCAGCAACTCAATCATTCCTCATTCAAATTGTCATACCAACCTCTTGGAACCTCTATAGATCATCTATAGACACCTATGAATAATAACTCACAATCGTAACTCAATATCTTCAACATAGCACCTAATCAACTAAAATCCTTCATATCAAATGCACTGAACACACTGTCTAAAATAGAAACTAGTACGTTGACATCAATGGAAAAACATTAGTATCATCACATCCAAATCCAAAACTCTGACATTCTCAACAATCTTCAAAGAGTTATATAGCTTTCATAGTGTCATAATCAGTGTATCTCAAACACTTTGATCATATATTACATTGATTAGGTTGATCTCATATTTTAGTTTTGGTATTCAGTGTTATCACATTTTTAGTTTAATGATTCAATACAGGTATCAATCACAGTATAAGTATCAATTGTAGTTTAAATTTGTGAAATTATCAATACTTCTCATAAGTTGAGAATGTAGAATTGAAATGGTTAATAGAAAGATATTTTTATCTTGACTATGGAAAAAAGGTTAATGTGCTAGGTAGGCCTTTTGGTTGGCCCCCTGGCAATGTTTGGTTTATTAGTGTTCTTTGATATAAATGTGGTAATGTGTTTAACAACATCACTTTACATCTTTGAAAGTGGTAATTAAGTAAGAAATTAATAGCATCATACAATGTGTCATTCTTATCAGTGTGTAATACTATCACACTAAGTTTGAAGTTTTGTATTGGCATTTTTACGATGTAATTTGGGTTCATTATGGAAACCTTAGCTCTTTTGAGCTAGGGCACTACCCATTAAGGGCACAACATTGTTTCAGTTCTATGAGAATGGTTTTTGAAATCTTGATGTGGAGGCTAGGGTTTTTGAGTAGTTGAAGGAAATGGTGAACTTTGAGAAGTTTTCATAACCATATTTGTCAGGTGAATTTATTTTACTTATTCTCTTAAGTATTTTTATGTTTATCCCTTTTTATGTTATCTCATGTCATTTGTATGTCATGTCATGTACTTCAATAGAGTACATGTTGTATCTCAAAGAAGATGTTTCATTGGCTGAGTATGATAAGTATTTTCTGATTCAAAGATATTTTAGTATAACATTTATTTTTGATACACTTCATATGAACATGGTGTTAGGAATAACAATCCACAATACAACTGAGAGGGGGGTGAGTCAGTTGTATGGAAGATTATTAAACTTTAAACTTTAAGTAGTAGCAATATCAGATCCAATGAACACAATGAATGCCAACACAATAATACAATATTTTGGTCTCGGGGAAACCCTGTTAAAGGTAAAAACCCCGGTGGGAATTAGTACTCACAAATGATGTATTGAGAGTATAGTATCCTTGTTAGAATATTTAGCCTTGTTAGGAGCTTATTGAAATATTACAGTACATAGTCCTTGTTAGAGGATAGACCCTATTAGGAGTCAAGAAGAAAGGGAGGGCTCACTGCCCAAAGAAAGTTAAATCCACCTTCAGAACTCATTGTTCGCAACACAAGTGTATATGAAGAAATACACAATTTTTTTGAACTGTTCGACAGCAACTATCTTTGCTTGATCAGTTCCAATGAATTCCACCAATAAACCTTTTCTCCACATATAATAGACATAAGCTCATAGCATTCACAACCTCTTTATATCACCTTTTTCCCATCCATGTCTTTTCCAAAGAAAATACATTTCATTTATACCTTATTACAATTCTCATGATTAGGTCGGCCCATAAGCCTTTCCTAATTACAAATTATTACATAAACCCTTGCTAAGATACACACGGTATCTAAAACAAGTATACAATGATTCCATTACAATAATTAAGGACTGGCGTCCTTAATTTACATTTGCAAAATAAAATGCACGCTACATCTCCTAAGTCGGTTTCCAAATAGGTTTTCTCCAAAACACATGCCACAGATGATGTCACCAAGCATTCCATACCTTGCACTGACCAATGAACATCCTTCAATACCCTATCTATTGTCTCTCAAGCTCACATACCTTGAATCCATATCATCTGGAAGATATACCAGAAACACAGAGACTAACTCTGTCATTTCTCACTGTCACAATCCAGTGACCAGTCTTCACCAAAACATCTATAACTAATCCAATATGAAACATTACATGATGTGCTCTTGGATATAAGATCACAACACTTTCATGAAATCTCATCTATCTTCGCAACATCTAAAACATCCGTATAGTGTCCGTACACTATGATAACCAGCCTATTTTCCTCATAGAAACATATGTTGACATCAATGACAAAACATAGATGACAACAGTATGAGTGCCCATTCAATAATGTAGTGATTAAACATATTAAATGTCTCAATCACCTTCCCATTCATTAGCAATAGCCAACACATGGAAATCGGTTAAAGACATATAGTTTATTTTAACAGAGATTAAAAAGGAAGTCATATAAGTAATGATCAACATAATCATAGATTTATAACATATAAAGTTTTAAAATAGTTGTTTTAAAATTTTTAAATAAGGACATGTAATTTGTTGGTGGAAACACAAAGGAATGACATGGTACATGAAGATATCAGTTAAGAGAATCTGGTTGAATTTAGTTTGTTATCAATTTTTGAGAATTAGTTCTTCAATATTGCTTATATATTAAATAGAGGTAGATTGTCTTGAATATGCAGACATCGAGGATATATTGAGCTTTGATTGATCATATTTGAATTATTGTGCACAATCAGTTTATCATAAATCCATGATTGGTATAGGGTCTATGATTGTATGTTATGATTTTTTATATAAAAATACATGTATTGTATTTAATGATGTATAGGATAGAGTTATTGGGTCTACATGACAATCAAATTTTTTGATCTTTGTATGTAAGAAAGTTGAAAATTTTGTATAGCTAGTGAGGCATAAAAGACTATCAATTAGATAGCATTTGTCAATGAGATAGTTGTATAGCCAATGAGGTAGTGTAAAAGATATTTTAGATTAAGCTAGTGATCAGGCATTTTGAGTTTTTTTTTACCCGAAGGGTTTTCCACTCAAGACATATGTTGTATTATTCTCCCATGTGTTTATCTTATCTCTTTTCATAGTTTCATTTTTCTCATTTGAATTGTTTTATATATCTAACTTTAAAAATTGATATATTATTTTTCATATCATTGATTCACCCCCCTTCTCAATGATACTAGTACTCCAACAATTGGTATCAAAGGCATACCCTTCCTTTAGGGTTTTCTTGGTTAGGGAGTACTCAATGGATTGTTAAGAAGGTTTTTGGGGGTTTAGAGCACCATTATTTGATGGGTTTGGTTATGCTTTTTGGAAATATAGGATGAGACGTCACTTAAAGTCTCTAGGATATGATGTTTGGGAAACCACTCAAACTACTTATACCAAAACAACACCTACATCCCCTGCTGATGAGAAAATGGAAAATGAGCATGATGCAAAAGAATCAAATGCTATTCGTTGTGGTTTGTCAAATGATATTTTGGTCAGAGTCATGGATTGTGAAACTACATTTAGTATTCAGGAAAAGTTGTCCAATATTTATGAGGGAGATAAAATGGCCAAAGAGGGAAAGCTACAAGCTTATAGATCTAGATTTGAAAGCCTCAAAATGAATAAGAAAGAGAAGATAACTGATTTTTTTTTTCATGTTTCTGATGTGGTCAATTATATACTATGATTAGGAGAAACTCTAGAAGAAACCACATTTGTAAAAAAGGTGTTGAGGTCACTCACATCTAAATATGATTCCAAGATATCTACAGTGGAGGAACAAGATGTAAACAAGGTAACTCTTGATAATTTACATGGTATTTTTACTGCATATAAAATGAGAATTACTTCCGATCAACCTAGTAAAGAATTAGCATTTAAATGTACAAAATTAGAAACTAATTCTAATTCTAATCAAGATGATAATTATGAATCAATTTTTGTCAATAAAATTAGGAGAGGCTCAGACACATATAAAGGAAAATTACCACTTAAGTGTGTTTCTTGTGGTGGAATAGGCCACAATGTTGCACAATATCCAAATAAAGAGGATGGTAGTGATGAAGAAGACAATAAGTCTTTTAAGAAAAAGAAACAACAAAACTTTAAGAAGAAGAATAACTTTAAAAGAAATAAAGATTTCTTTGTAGATATAATAGATAGTCGTTCACATGAACAAGAGGACGGTAATGAAGTTAGTTGTTTGAACTATGTGGGATAGAGGACCTAGAATATAGGTAGCCTCATAATTTCAAAAGATGCTAAAAAGTTGTCATGACGACATTTACAACTTTGTGCAAATGTTGCATGCAACTCGACCACGTAAGATTCCCTCCATTCTAGGAGTGGAAAGGTAATGCCATGCCCTATTATGATGGAAGAAGTATCTTTAGATACTAAATGGCTCATTTATTGAGGTAAGATTTATTGAAGGAAAGTTTGTCAATAGAAGAGAAGCTCTACAATTCTGGTTTTGTGAGACTTACCGAGCTTTGTGTGGAAAAATGTGCTTTAATGGATTAGATGATGTGAAGTAACTTTTGATTTGTGTTAGTAGGATAGTTATAAGACTTTTCTCTTCTTTGTGTAGGTAGTTTATAGTTAGTCTAGTGCCTTCAATAAATTGTTTAGTGTTTAGGAAGTCTCCTAGTCCAATCAGACCTGTTTGTGTTTTTATGGCTCCCCCATGAAATCTAACCATGGGAACTTCCTAAAGTTGGATGAATGCTTTAGGGGAGCCAATGTATAGTAGGAATCTAGAGGTAGGAGTCTACAAGAGTTGAGCTACTAATTTTAATGTCATGCCCTAGGCGAGCTTAGTGTGCCCAGTTAGAGGTGTGACAATGAAGGAATTCAAGATTGCATGCAGGGGAAGGAAGTACAGTATGGAACAATCATAGTTCCAGGAGGTATATGACATATAATTGATCTAGTGGAGAGATTTGATGTTGTTTAATCCATCTGATTGAGTTTCAAGAAAGAGAACAAAGAGATCCTATAAATTAGCCCTATTAGCCCTATTATCCCTACTTTGTAGGAAACCTATGTACGAAGGCCCTAGAGTCCTAAATCCTCCTGAATCTTTCATAATTCCCAAAAGGGTATTCGAATGTGGAATTTTTTTTGTAAGTCCTTTGAGAAGATTTGTCAAGAAATGGTGAAAGGACCCTGTCAAGGGCTACAAGGAAACTAGGCCTAATTAGGCCTCCATAATGGTAGTTCTTGGACCCGGTTGGAAAGAGCTTGGAGATCCATCAAAATAGATTCAAATGGAAAGATATTGAATTTTTTCAAGGTATTTTGTACCCTTGTAATCACTTTGATAGTTTGTGTGAGAATGACACTTGGAGTCTTCTAAGTGTAGGAAAGCATTGAAACACAACCTTAAGGTGAATGTCCTTCAAGGCTAAGCACAAGGAGTTTAACTCTTAGAGTAAGAGTTTGGTAATGTTTTAGGTTGGTCACTGAAGACTATTAAGATCCTAGAGGAGAGTAGGATCCTTGGAAGAAGATAAGAAAGGTCTTCATACCACTTGTGTGAGCACACCAAGAAGCACATACACCATATTGGTATCAGAGATTGTTTTGATCAGGCTTGTGGTTAATGTTGCAACCTGCTGAATTAGTTGGAGAGAATGCATTGTTTGAGTTAGTGGAAGATAATACAATGGTGACTAATGTTGAGTTAGAAAAGAAGGTGGAAGACCAAGAAGAAAAGAATAGAATACTCTGGGATAGATTGGCTCAATTAGAGCTAAAGGTGGATGAAGTAGATGTAAAGGCTCAAGAAGCTAATGATAAGATAGATGGAAAACAAAAGGAGATCCTTTTGGAGGATGAGGTCCCTGAACCAGACACAATACTAGCTAAAGAACCATTCTTAAAGGCATTGAAAGCCTTGAGTGGAAAAGCATTAGAAGGCATTCCTATCTTCAATGGGAAGATGGATCTAGAGATAGTCCTAGATTGGATAGAAGGACTAAAGAACCACTTTGAGTGTGATGGAATCATAGAGGCTCAAAAGGTTAAAGTAGCCAAGGGTAGATTAAGAGGTCTTGCACTCACTTGGTGGAAGTTTCTACAAGATGAGAGGGAGAAAGAAGGTAAGAATCGAATTTATACATGGAAGGCAATGGTAGCCAAAATCAGAGATGCACATGTGCCAAAGGATTATGAAATCCAACTCCATAAGAAGAGGCAAAGTCTTAGGCAAAAATACTTGGATGTGAACCCATATATTGAGGAGTTCCAAAAGCTTTGCATGAGATCTCAAGTTGTGGAGGATGAGAAAGTAAAGGTGGTAAGATACCTCAATGGGCTCAAGTGGAACATCTAAGATTGGATGAGTCTTATGACTCATGACACCATTCAAAAATGTCACCAGCTTGCTGTCAAGGTAGAGGAGAAGTTAAGAAATAAGAAAGACTCTAGTACCTCAAGAGGCAGAGGTAGAGGAAGAGATAGTAGAGGGAAAAGAAGTGGATATGGTGGAAGGAGTTCAGAGTCAAGGACTCAAGGAGAAGTCAAATTTACTGAACAACAAGAGGGAAGCTCTAGTAGGGGTAGTAGAGGAAGGAGCTCTAATTTTAGAGGGAGAAGTGGTGGACAAGGAAGAGGCAATTATTTTTCCAACATGAAGTGTTACCATTGTAACCAAATGGGACACCCTGCCTATAGGTGTCTAGAGAAGGGCAGTACTTCTAAGGAGGTGACAAGAGAATTAATTTTGTTCAAGAAGAGACAAATGTAGGAGTCAAACCCCCTGAGGTACCACTAACATTAGAGGAAGGTGAGAACCTCATGATGAGGAGAACATTGATCAAAGAGTCAGTTAAAGAGGTGCCAAGCCAGAGGAGGTCCCTCTTTAGAATAAAATGTAAGATGATGGGAAAGGTGTGTAGAGTCATCATTGACTTAGGGTCTACTGACAACATTATGTCAGAGGAAGCAGTTAGCAAGTTAAAAATAACAAGGATACCCCACACTAGTCCTTACAAGGTCACATGGCTGAATAAAGGACAACATGTCTTAGTTAATGAGCAGGCTTGGGTTGAGTTCTCAGTTGGGAGGTATAAGGACAAGGTACTATGTGATGTGTTACCTATGGATGCATGTCACTTTCTCCTAGGTAGACCATGGAAATTTGACCGCCAAGTGATGCATGATGGAGTGAAGAACTCATATACTTTCAAGAAGGATAATGTGACATTTAAAATCCAGTCACTATTAGAGGATACAGAGATGAATAAAAAAGGTCCTAATGTAATCATGGTTGGTGAGAAATAGTTTTTAGAAGCCTTGGAAGAAGGAGACAGATTTGGCTTTGCACTGGTGTTAAGGCCAAGAGAGGTAAGTGATGACAAGGCAGTCGAGAAGCCAGAGCTACCTAAGGAGATAAAAAGTATATTGCAAACTTATGAAGGCATTGTAAGTGATGGAAAACCATTAGAATTACCCCCTAAAAGAGCTATAAGTCATAGGATATACTTCATACCAAGAGCTACCCTTCCCAATAAGGCAGCCTATAAGATGACCCCTCAAAAAAATGAGGAAATGGCTAGACAAATCCAAGAGCTTCTAAGTCAAGGTATTATAAGAAAGAGCATCGGCCCATGTGTTGTACCCACTATCCTAGCACCTAAAAAAGGAGGAACTTGGATGATTTGTATTGATTCAAGGGCCATAAATAGGATAACCATTAGGTATAGGTTCCCTATCCCTAGGATTGAAGACCTAATGGATTGTCTAGGAGAGGCCAAGTACTTTACCAAGATAGACTTAAAGAGTGGTTATCACCAAATTAGGATACATAAGGGAGATGAGTGGAAAAAAGACTTCAAAACCAATCAAAGGTTTTTATGAATGGCTTGTCATGCCATTTGGAATGTCTAATGCCCCCTCCACATTCATGAGTGACACAGGGGCAGGGTAATACAAGCATAATCAAGCAGAATTGAGTCCACTTGAACCAACAACAAGCCCTTTCTCAGAGTTACACAATGGAAGAAATATAATATTACATGAAAGAAATGAAATCACAATGGATATGAGACAATCAACTAGCAGAAACAATAGAGAATTATATTATTTCTTTCAACATGCCCAACTGTGAGGCCTTCTTGGTTTCAACCTTATACAATGAGAATTATGAAATCACAATCACATCTTGCATCCTATCTTTGTCTCCAATGATATATCTTGATATCATGATTATCTCTTGATGCCCTACTACAACAATCTAGACTCCTTATATAGCCAGCTAAGCCACAGGTCGGCCAGGCAAGCATTTAATTACAATGTAGGTCCAGTTTCAAGATTTAAACCAAAACTAATGCTAGAATGAATATAAATTGATGTGCCTTTGGATTTAGGTCCTTAAATGACCCAATAAAATTAATTTAAGGGAGAAAGGTCCCATTTGATCACATAGAACATCGCAAGAAGAAACACCACATGTTTCACCCAAAAACTGGCAGAAAATAGGTCCTGGGTAAAAATGGGCATAACTTTTTACTCATAATGAATTAGGGCTTGCACTCTTGGTAAATAATATTAATTCAAGTCCTCTTAAATTCATTAAGAGAGAAAATTCTGATTCCTTATGGATCAAGATTGCCAACATGAACAATCAGCACCAAAACTACAGGAAAATGTAGTTCCGATGGCAAGGAAAACAACTGTAACTTTGAAACAATCCATCCAAACTTTATGTGCTCATAGGAGAAGGTTCCAAAATAGGTCCTCAGCATAATTTAAGCTTCAAAAACCATGAAACAAAAAAAATACAACATTTTTAAAGAAAACAACAGCAAATAGGTACAGAAATCAGGAAATGTTTTTGGTTGATGCAAGATTGCTCCAAGACCAAAGATGCTCTTGCATCAGACACCTGGGGTAAATAAAGAACTGATGTCCACATCAGGAACTACTCATATTCTAACCTGAATCATAAAGATCCAACTTAGCTTGTGTAATCCATGAACTATCTTCAACTGGCTTGTCTGTCCACTGAACAAGATATTCTATGTAGTCTTTTCCTCTTGTACTCTTGCCAACTCTTTTATTCAAGATCTTGTTAATGCTATCTTTGTTGTTCTTAGGATAATATGGATCATCTTCTATCTCATAATTTGATTCAAAGTACTCAAATATATCAGCAATATTGAATATAGGTGATAAATCGATGTCCTCTGGTAATTCTACTTCATAAGCATTTCCACTGTCAAACTTCTTCAGAATCTTACAAGGTCCAAAGTTCTCCATTTTCAGCTTGTTGTGGGTACCAACCGGAAATCTATTCTTTTTCAAATGAATCATAACCTCATCTCCAACTTTAAAATATTTATGTCTCCTTCTCTTGTCTACTCTCTGTTTGTATTTCAGATTACTGTCCTCCAAATTCCTTTTAACTTCATCATGTAAAGTTCTCATGTATTCTACAAAAAGATCAGCTTCAACACTTCTTCTTATCTCAGTGGGTAAATCTCTCAGCTCTATGGTTCCTTTAGGATTAAATCCAGTAACAATATCAAATGGTGTCCTCTTAGTACTTCTATTCATAGAATTATTATATGAAAACTCTGCTTGTGCCAAAACTAAATCCCAATTAACAGGTTTATCTCCAACTAAACATCTCAACAAGTTTCCCAAACTTCTGTTCACAACTTCGGTCTATCCATCTGTCTGAGGGTGAAATGTAGAGCTAAACTTCAAATCAGTATTCATCTTTTTCCAAAGTGTTCTCCAAAAATAACTAGTAAACTTAGTATCTTTGTCTGAAATAATAGATTTAGGCAAACCATGCAATCTTACCAATTCCTTGAAGAATAATTTAGCTACATGCAATGCATCAGATGTCTTCTTACAAGGTATGAAATGAGCCATCTTTGAAAATCTGTCAACCACTACCAAAATAGAATCATTACCTGTCTGAGTTCTAGGGAATCCAAGAACAAAGTCCATACTCACATCTTCCCAAGGTCTATTAGGTATAGGAAAAGGTGTATACAATCCCAAATTTTGACTAGCTCCTTTTGTTGTTTGGAAAATTCTGCAACCTCTAACCATTCTCTGTACATCTCTATAAATATGTGGCCAAAAGTATCTTTCTGAAATCAAATTCACAGTCTTATTAATCCCAAAATGTCCAACAAGTCCACCACTATGTTTCTCTTTATTATGTTTTCTCTCATAGACCCTCTAGGTATGCACAACTGAATTCTTTTAAACAACATGTCTTCTTGAATGAAATAATCAGTCCACTTATCACTCACTATGTGTTCCTTACAAGATTTCCAAGGTTCTGCAAAATCAATGTCAGTCTCATACAAACACTTCAAATCATCAAAACCAAGTACCTCAACTCTCATCTTTGTCAGAAAACTTCTTCTTCGGCTCAAGGCATCAGCAACCTTATTTGACTATCCACTCTTATGCTTCAATGAAAAATAAATATTATGTTCTTTCATCTCTCTTGTAAATGTTTTATCATCAAACAAGCATACTCTGGTTGTAGTACAGTGACCTTCATCAAACTTCTCTACCAAAGGCAATAACACTTGTTTCTTTTCATCCATCTAAATAGTATATTGATTCAATCTACCATCATGCAAAGCTTTCCTATCATGCTACCAAGGTCTACCCAAAAGAATATGACAACAATCCATAGGCATAATATCACACAAGACTTCATCATGATAATTCCCAATTTTGAATTTAACAAGGCATTGTTCACTTACAAGTAGTTTATGCTCCTTCTCGATCCAAGCAATATGGTAAGGCTTCGAATGTTTCAATCTCTGCAACTGCAATTTTTTAACCAGCTCTTCGAATGCCAAATTATTAGAACTTCCACTATCAATGATTACCTTGCAATATTTATCAACGATCTTACATCTGGTTCTGAAAAAACTTTTCCTCAAAACAAGTTCTTCATTAGCTTCTTCATTCCACAATATCCTTCTTAACATCAAGTTCTCACCATGTTCAGGTTCATTAGACATTTCCTCAACTCCTTCACAAGAAAAATTATTTCTGCCATTACTTCCAGTCTTATTTCTAGAGTTAGTACATTCAAAAGATCTATGTACTTCTTCACCACATTTGTAACAAGTACCTCTAAACCAAGATTTATCTTCTCTTTTCTCATTATTTTTATTCCTAGAGTAACCAGTATAGCTAACTCTAGAGTAATTACCTCTTTTACCAGCAGGGTCATCTTCCCATCCTTTATCTTCTACTGAATTTTCAGATCTGCTACTTTCTCCATAAGATCCACCTCTACTTCTTTGAAATCTGCACCTCTTCCTCTTTGTCTTTGTTCATGTCTCTATGTCAATCTCTCTTCATCCTTCAAATAAAATTGGTATGCTTCCTCCACACTATCAATCTTCACATAGCTGATCTCATCTTGAATAGATGTCCTTAGGCCATTCAAATATCTAGCCACCTTCTCAACTTCATCATCCACATGTCCAGATCTGATATCCAATTTGTAAAATTCCTCAGTATATTCTTTCACACTCATGTCCTTTTGTCTCAGATTTTGCATTTTTCTCATCAGACTAACTTGGTAGTCAGCTAGAAGAAACTTCTTCTTCATCTTTCCAAGCATCTTCATCCATGTCTTGATCTTTTCTTTTACTCTCTTCTGTCTCTCAGTTTGCAAATGATCCCACCAAAGAGATGCATGACCTTTCAACTTTGTGACTGCTATCTTGACCTTCTTATTATCAGGAGTACCTTAATACTCAAAATATTTATCCATCTTAGAGATCCAATCCAAAAGTGTATCAATCTCAAGTCTTCCATCATAGCAAGCTACTTCAACTGCAGGTCTGGAGTTAGCCTTAGACAAAACTCTCAAAAGTCTTTCCTCATCTTGTTCAAATTTAGGTTCAAGATTAGGTATTGCTTCTTCTTCTTCTTCAATAACATCTTCAATATGTGTGCCTCTTCTCTGGGCTGTCTCTACAGCTTCAAGGCTAGTTGCAATCTGCCTCAACATATCCATGATATCATTATCATTTCCTCTACCACGAACCATCTTGACAATTAGGTTCCAGCAAGATCATAACCTTCTACAAGTTATAAGTCAGATCTCAGATCCACCACCCTACAACCAATCCAATAAGGTTCTCCATGATCCAATCCACAAGAAAGAACTCACTTTGATACCACTTGACGTAGGGGTAGGGTAATACAAGCAGAATCAATCAGAATTGAGTCCACTTGAACCAACAACAAGACCTTGCTCAGAGTTACACAATGGAAGAAATATAATATTACATGAAAGCAATTAAATCAAAATGGATATGATAAAATCAACTGGCAGCAACAATAGAGAATTATATTATTTCTTTCAACATGCCCGACTGTGAGGCCTTTCGGGTTTGAACCTTATACAATGAGAATTATGAAATCATAATCACAACTTGCATCCTATCTTTGTATCCAATGATATATCTTGATAATCATTCTTATATCTCACTCATGATTATCTTTTGATTCCCTACTACAACAATCTAGACTCCTTATATAGCTAGCTAAGCCATAGGTCGGCCAGTCAGGCATTTAATTACAATATAGGTCCAGTCTCAAGATTTAAACCAAAACTAATGCTAGAATGAATATAAATTGATGCACCTTTGGATTTAGGTCCTTACATGACCCAAGAAAATTCCTTTAAGGGTGCAAGGTCCCATTTGATCACATGGAACATCGCAAGAAGAAACACCACATGTTTCACCCGAAAACTAGCAGAAAATAGGTCCTAGGGAAACATGGGCATAAATTTTTACTCATAATGAATTAGGGATTGTGCTCTTGGGAAATTATATTAATTTAGGTCCTCTTAAATTAATTAAGAGTGAAAATTCTGATTCCTTATGGATCAAGATCACCAACATGAACAATCAGCACCAAAACTGTAGGAAAATTCGGTTTTGACGGCAAGGAAAATAACTGTAACTTTGAAATAGTCCATCCAAACTTTATGTGCTCATAGGAGAAGGTTACAAAATAGGGCATCAACATAATGTAAGCTTCACACACCATGAAACCAAAAAAATACAATATTTTAAAAGAAAACAACAGCAAACAGGTATAGAAATTAGGAAATGTTTTTGGTTGATGCAAGATTGCTCCAAGACCCAAGATGCTCCTGCATCAATGAGGCTCATGAATGAAGTCCTCAAGGACTACATTGGAAAATTTTTAGTGGTATATCTTGTTGATATACTAATTTATAGCAAGACAAAGGATGATCATATCCAACACCTAGAGATTGTTATCAAGAGGCTGCATGATGAAAGGTTGATGATAAATTTGGAGAAATGTGAATTCATGAGATAGGAATTGGTATACCTTGGGTTTGTACTATCTCATGGAAATCTGAAAATGGACACTAGAAAAGTGGAAGCCATCCTCAATTGGCCCACTCCAAGAACAACAACCGAGGTAAGACGTTTTCATGGCCTTTCTCAATACTATAGAAAGTTTATTAAACAATTCAGTGCTATTTGTGCTCCTATGTTGGACACCATTAAAGGAGGCACGAAGACTAATTTTTTGTGGAATGAACAAGCTAACAATAGTTTTGAGTTGTTGAAGAAAAATATTGCTACTCAACCTATTCTAGTTTTGCCAAGCTTTGAGAAAATCTTCACCATAGAGTGTGATGTAAGAAATGTGGCTATTGGAGCTGTTTTAAGCCAAGAGGGTAGACCAATGGCTTTCCATTTAGAGAAGTTGAGAAAAGATAAGAAGAAGTATTCTTTATATGACCTTAAGATGCATGCTCTAGTTTAGGCCTTAAGGAAATGGAGGCATTACTTGCTTCTAAAGGAGTTCATAGTCTATTCAGACAACCAAGCTCTAAGTTTCTTGAACTCTCAAGAGAAAGTCAGTCATAAGCACATGAAGTGGGTTGAATACTTGCAAGCATACATATTTAACATCAATCATGTAGTACCTCACCCCTAGTCTAATTTTATAAATGTTGTAATTAATCTAGGATGATAGATTATATGTTAGGAATCTGTCGATGCTTATGATTTTACTGACCCCATACTTGCATGTGTATGGTTGATGTGTTTGTTTTATATTTCTGCTTGATGTGCTTGATGTGGTTGAGGGACGAAGTCGTAGTTACTTGCTTGCGAGATCCACATGATCAGCTGATCCCAACCACTGTCTGTTATATTTCTATATATATATGCACATACTTGTATCTTATGCAGGATTGTAGGTACCAGGCATCGACTTCCCTGAATTGTCAGGATGAGCGTGCCCTATCGCTAATCTCAATGGTAAAAGAGGGGAGATAATATTCAGTTCCAAATCCTAACCTAAGCCAATTATTTTCCTAAAGTAGGGGACAAGATTCTGTGTTTCCACCCTTCTAAACTCGTCCAATTGGCAAGAGTTTACACCTAAGTCCTGAGTTTGAATGTGGGTCCTTAGGTCTTTTTGATTCGTTGGTTTATGGCGTTTGATGTGAATTCTATTTTTAGATCATGCTATTTTTAGCTGTGGCATAGTATTTAAATGGTAATTAAATAAATGTATTTATTTAATTTAATTATTATTTATATTATATAGTTGATGCATAAATTAATTAGAAATTAATTTTATGCTAATTTGAGTGTGGTTGAAATATTTAATTAATGTGAATTAATTAAATATCCTCACTTTTGAAATATTTAATCATGAAATTAATCTTTGTTTAATTAAAATATATGTATTAAATTAAAGGTTATTTTGGCATGTGTTATTTATGTTAACTAAATGTTTTAATTATTATTTAATTGAATGCATTATGTTGCACATTCATAATTGCATGAAATTGAATTAGTAATTCAAGTTGAAGTTTGGTTATGTGTTTTCAACTCAAGTCAAAGAGGAAAGGGGACTCTAGTTCAACTGAGACTGAACTGTGAACTAAAGTTCATCTTCATGCAAAGCCCTTTTGATGTTGAGTTTATATTTTTGCATGTGAAAGGAAGTTTCTTTAAATATTAGGGGTTTTGGCCTTTATTTGGGTACACAGGTTTTGGAGGAGGAATTTTGGGAGATAGATTTGTGACAGATTTGGGAGAGATTTTCAAAAAGCTTGGATTTTGTGTTCTTCATTCTGGTCATCATCAAATCTGTTTATTTCTGTTTTGAGGTAGTTTTTGTATTGTTATGGCTATTCCTTTTTAGATCTCTGTAGAAAAGAAAGGTGTGTCTTCATTGTGCCTGTTGGATCTGAATGCATGAAAAGTTTCATATGTTATTGCAATGTGATTTAATTAGTTTTGCCAATCTATTTTGCAATTTGTTGGTTCTGAGGAATCTGTAAAAGAGGATTAGAAAACCCAATTCAATTAAGGTTTTGGTCATTGTTGAATATTAATGGAGTTAATATTGATGTTAAGGAGACTTTGTAAAATGTGGAATATTTATATATATATATTCATTTATACCCTGGTTGTTTGTGAAATTAAAATCATATTATAAGTTGATTTAATATTGATTTTGGTTTTTGAAATTTAAAAAAAAAATAATTGAAAAGTTTATTTTTGAAAGTATTTTTAAGCAAATGTGAAAAGTTTATTTTATTAAATGTTATGTTTTGGGCTTTTTAAAAAAACCCACTGCGATTGGCAGGCCCTGGCAGACTGCCATGCGCAGTACCCTAGTACTGACGCATGATAGTCCCTGAGGGGGCTGCCATGGGACAGTACCAGAGGTACTGTCGCCGGCCTTAGGATAGTGTGGCAGGGGTGTGGGGACCCGCGGGTACCCCCCCTCCCCTCAACTTTTGATATAAGTTTAAAATCTTTGCTTTATTAAAATGTTAATAATATAATTTCGGTTATCATTTGTAATGTTTAATTTAATTTTGATAAATGTTTTTTTTTTAAAATAGTTTTGTTTAATATTTTTTTAAATTAAATTCATTTAGTTTATTTATTTTAGTAATTCGTATAATTAAAATTTATTTTATTATTTAAAATTAATTCTTTTATAAATTAGTTTAGCCTTATTTCTAAGTTGATTCTTTTGTATTGTTGAATAATTATTGTGAGACGAATAATTATAGACCTAGGTTCATACTTCAATTATTTTGTAATTGGTTTGTAAAACTATTGTCTCAATTTGATTATGAACTTTTATTTGATAAATTTGATATCAGTTGATTTATTTACTAGATGAATTTGAAAGCTAGAATAAATTTCATATTGTTTTTAATTAATTGTATCTGACTAAACTATATATATCCTAGTGTTTGTTAGTGATACAATCTTTGGCATACATGTTTTATATGAAGACTTTTGATGCCCTTGGTCAATTTGACTTGTATTGATTTTTAAGGGGTTGTAGTTATCTTTTTGCCTTGATGTTTTCCATGCATGCGTAGTTAGTTTGCATGAGTTGTTCTAACCCTAGGTGGGTTTGATCCTAGTGGTTTATGGTCTTGCGTGTTGAATCTAGTTGTAGAGATTCAAGAGTTGTGTTAACTCCGTGATCATATTGTTCATGTGAAACCCTAGAGTAGGTCATCTGCGTGTATGTCAGGAAGTGGCTTGTGAATTGGTGTCGGAGCCCGGAAGTGGCTACCAGGAGATCCCATTACAAGTGGTTTAATAAGTGGAAATTAATAAACATTGGAAATCTAAAATGAACCTAATAAGATATTTGTGCCTCGCCCATGCCTAAGTTCCCAATCAAGATTGTCTAGGATGGGAGTTGAGATGATGCTTGCCGCCTTTATGGACTAGAGATGGCATAGGTAGTACCTTGTCTACACGAAAGGTTACTATAACCACATAGAGTCACTAAGGCGTCGGGGTCTGAAGGGACTACCGGGATAACCTTAGAGTTGACTTATGTGATGACACTTCTTGTATGCATCTTAGGTTTCCTACGTATTTTTGTTTGCCTCTGGTAGAGTATGTTTATGCCTTGTAATTTTTAGTATCTTTTGAGTTAGAAGCTTTCAGGACCTCTTCCTTGGTTGTTGTCATTTGCTATCCGGGTGGGTTCTGATGTTATCTCCTCAGTACGGTGGGAGTGGACCATTTAGGTTCATGAGGTCGAGTGGTAGTGATTCTTTTACCATTTGAGATTCGGACGTTCGTGCACCAAGGCTGGATGATCCATGTGGTAGTTGTTCTTTCTTGTTCTTCCTTATTCTTGTGATCTTGTATCATTGTTTCAGATATTCAGAGTTATCATGTTGTTTTTCTTTTTAGTTATTGTATTCACATACCCTGTGACATGTGCAGTGGATGCAAATTATTATGGTCACCTTATGGTACCAATTGTATTTATGTAATCAAGCATATGATGTTGTATTTATCTTTCAGATGTATTCTTGAAATTCATAATTATATATTTATCTTATCTAAATTAATTAATTAACTTTTTTGTGATCTACATCAAGGAACCCTTCAGAGTTGTAACCTTTGTTAGTTGTTTATTGCTATGCTTTGCTTTTGCATTGTAAAACTTTGGTGTTATTGATTGGTAACTTTTTAAAAAATTATTCTGTAAACTTAGTCGCATGTTTAGGTTAAGTTCTCTTGGGTTCCCTGGTGGGGCATTACAAATCACAAGAAGGGATTACTAAACAAGATGGAAGATGCCTTGAGTAGAAGAGCTCTCACTATCTAGGAGATACAATTGAAGAGCATGGGAATAGATCAATTCAAAGATCTATATGCTAATGATGAAGACTTTGCAGACATTTACAAGGTATGTGTTGAACATAAGAATCACTTTTATAGTAAATATGTTGAATACACTTTGCAAAGTAACCTCTTATTTAAGGGAAGTCAACTATGTGTTCCTAGAGGGTTTATAAGGGAGAATTTGATTCAGGAAAAGCACAATGGTGCATTGAGTGGTCACTTTGGGATCATTAAGACACAAGAAATTGTTCAAAGGTTCTACTTTTGGCCTAGAATGAACATTGATGTTACGAAGTATGTTGAGAGTTGTGTTGGGTATCCTAAAATTTTTTGAGGTTTGATGTCCAATTCCTGGTTTAAGTCTCCATGCGAGTGTTTTTCCTGGACTAGGGTTTGTAAATTGTCGTGAAAATGGTCTTGACATGTTCAAAAAAACCCTTACCCTAGGTCTTGTCTTCCAAAATGTTTCCAATTCATTTCCAAGCTTCATGTGGCCTTCTTGTTTCTTTTTCTTGGTTACCTTTTAATCACTTAAGTCACTATTTGTGCACATGCTTATTTGCCCCTAGTGTTCACTGAATCGGGAAGTGTATTATCAAAGGTCAAAACAATCTGGCGATTCAGCGAATGAGTCATGTTCATGTTCACTACTAATGTCAGTCACTAGTTCTCTAGATCCTCCAGCAGTTATCTCAAATATCCAGCGAATTGGCGAATGCATTAAAGCCAAGCTTTTTAACCCTTTGTTCGCTAAGTCTCCAAGTGTTTCGGCAGTTTCATGTTCCTTTCCGAGAACTAGCGAATGGCGGTTATCTCTAGTTCTCGCAATATTTGGCGGTCTTTTGAAACAATCTGGCGATTCAGCGAATGCTCTGTGTTCGCTTGTTCTCAGAATCTGGCGGTCAAGGGTCGTTTCAACTAGAGAATTAGCGAATACCGTGGATTGCTTTCAAGATCAACGGCCCTGTTTTAATCTCAAAATATCTGTGGGTCCTGCATATTTGATCTGGCGAATAAGCAAATCAATGGATGATAAGTTTTAAGGTCTCAGTTGCTTATTCTCGAAATGAAATTTTCAATGATATCAAGGATTCAGAGAACTAGCGAATGCTCTTTGTTCGCTGATTCTCAGAATTAAATGGTTAAGGGTTTTGATATTCAGAGAACTAGCGATAGCCATCGATTGATGAAGATCAACGGTCAATCTAGAATCCTGGTATAAAGTGATGGTTAAGGAAAGATTCAGCGAATTAGAGATTAAAGGAGTTCGCCAGTTCTCCAGATAGTCAAGCGGTTAAGTATATCTTTAAGCGAATGCGCGAACCCTTTGTTCACTAGATCTCCAAGAAAATTGACCATCAGTCATAACATTAAGAGAATGGGAGGTGGCTTTGTTTGCTGGTTCGCCAAATGGTAATTGCAGGTTAACTGTGTAAGTGGGAGCCCTTTGTTCGCTGATTCGCGAAATGCATGGATGGTTAAGGATAGGATTTCGAGAACCCGCGAAGCTAATAGTCGCTAGTTCTCCAGATTTGAACCAGGGTCAAACAAGGATTAAGAGAACTAGCGAAGCCAATGGTCGCCAGTTCTCCGGTTGATAGCTAGAATTAGCATTCTATTCAGCGATTAAGAGAAGCCATTAGTCGCTGGTTCGCTAAATGGGCTCAGATGGAAAAGGTCATAAAGGGAAAAGAAAAAGGACCGTTGCCACATAGATAACGTACTTTGTCGATATGGACATAAAACCAATAAGCCATCAAATCAGCTTCAAGAAGAAAGATTGCATGACGCAAACAGTTTTCAATTACAGAATCATGATCATTCCCTCTTCACCTTGTTTTCAAGAAGTTTAATCTATCTGTCAACATCCGGACATGGCGAGCTCAAAATTTGAAATCTGAGGGTACATGAAATTGAATATGGGATCCATTAAGGAGATTTGCATTAACTCTGGTGGTTGCACACCTTGGATTCATATCGATAAATAAGTTTAAGCTCATTGTTTATTTGTTCAAGTTTCAGTTGTTAAGAGTTTCTGTCTGTCCAGAGCATTTTCGAGCATAAAGCATTTGAGATACAGAGAATTCAAGGTGTTTCTGTAGCAAGGATGAGTCAACCTGAGAAGAGTGCAGCGTCTTCCAGTAGTGAGGCCAAGTCCAAAACTGGTGAGGACAAGAATAAGCCTAATTTTTCAGATGAATTCCTGAAACTCTTGCCGGGCTCCAGTCAGAACAAGAGGGCTGCTGATGATGTGTTTGAAGATCTTTTGGAATGGTGTAGAGACCCAATCACTCCGGAATTCACAGGTTACACCATTTTCAACTTCTTTTACAGCAATAGAAATAAGCATGTTCCTGTCTGTAATGGTTGGGTGTTAGGATTAGGAAAAATGGTTGTCCCTGACGTTTTCCTAGATATTGATCTAATTGTTGCCCTAGCCAGAAGATATGACCCTATTTCAAGGACAATTAGAAAAGAAGACCAATCACCTTTAGTTACTCTTGATAGGGGATCTTTTATGAAAGCTTTTGGTCTATACACGTCCTTTTCCACGGAGATTGATTTGAACAAAGAAAAGGCAAGATACAGAAGCAATGTAGGGTCAGTAAAAGACCAGTTAGTTAAGCATATGCCAAAATAGGACAAATACATAGCCCCCCTCCCTGCTAACATGAATTCCCCATACCAGTTCAAATCCCTCCATCATTATATGAGATATACTTGCTATGCATTGTGTAGAGTTTTGGGAATGGATGGGAATGCAGAATTTTTACCAGCTGACTTGTTGATGATCATCCTGGATATTCAAAATCCCTTGGTAAACACTGAATATGATTACATTCAGTATGTTATTGATAGGATGCATCAAGGGCTGATGTCTGTAAAAGAAAGTAAAAGTCCTATTGAGTTCATGCATTATTCTCTATTAATGCATTTGATTCTATTTTTCAACATCAACAGTTTTGATGCAAACATGTTAAAACCAAGGTTCACTTTCAAGGATCAGCACAACCCAGTGCAGTTGTGGGTGAGGATATGGAATTCTACCTCTAATGAAGTAGATTTTTGTGTTTTTCAGAATTTCATTGTTTATCCAATTATCAGGATGCTAGGCATAAATGTCACCAGGCTATCTCCTAGAGTCCTCAGGCTTTTAAGACCACTGCAGTATGTGGATAAGTGGGATGGAAATCATAATTGGGGTGATTTCTACTTAGGAGATAATTCCACAATTATCAGAGTTTATGGTTGTCCCCAACCCCCACATTTATTACCAAAGTATGTGCCTCCGAGATTGGCTTGTTTGGAATTTGTTTGGCAACTAATGTGTACAGATAAAGAGCTTCTGGCCCCTCACAAAAAGGGTACATTCACACCCAGGCAGTTCAGGGTAGGTGACTTCCTGATAGGAAAGAGGGCTTTTCCTCAAATCAGTGCATGGTTACAACAATTCAAAATGGTTACTGGTGCTTGTAGGCACATAGATCCTGAGGACTTCATCAAGATTGCCAGGATGACTTACATCCCAAACATTGGTGTGATCAAGGAGCATGAAGGTTTGGATGAAGAAGATGTGATTAGAAACATCTTAGATGAAGATGAGGTTAAGAGGAGATGGTACAGATTCTTTGATTTAGTAGATTTGTCCAACCAGTTGAAAGCATCTCAGATTCCTTTTGAGGGTTTTTTCCCTGATCTTCCTTATTTGAAGAGGATTGATGGGATGATTGAAAAGTATGATACCTTGGCAAATCAATTGGAAGGTTTGATTGATCAGAATGAGCCAGAGAAGAAGAAAAAGAAAGATTATTCATCTTCTGATGAGGAAGAATTCACTGATGAGTCACAAGAAGAAGATAGTCCTCCACAGGTTGAGAGACCACCAGTTGTTGATCTTACTCAAGATCAACCAGAAATAAGGGATATCTCAGAGCCACCATTGAAGAGACAGAGGCTTGAGGAAGGTGAACCTTCAAGGCATGTGAGACAAAGAAGGGAAATTGACAGAGCATCTGCTCTTATACCAGGTGATAGGCCATATCATCATCAATTGAGGAAAGCAATAAGAGCAGGCAAGAAGATAGCTGTTGAGCAAGAAGGCAGAGAAGAGTCCTTATGGTTAGAGAAGGATATCAGAGAGGTTTATCAAGAGGAATTCTTGAGTGATGATCAGTTCATCAAGACTGATGAGTTTAAGAATTTTCTCATTTGGAACAAGCAGCAAGAAGTAAAGAAAGCTCTGCCTGAAGGTATGGAGCCAAGTGAAGAAACTCTGAGAGCTCTTGCTCCATATGATCCTAGCCTTGATCCTATAACAGTGGACGAAGCTAGAGATTTGGTTAAATCAGCTGGAATGTTGTTAACCC
This sequence comes from Chamaecyparis obtusa, assembly GCA_027943335.1. Taxonomy (NCBI): domain Eukaryota; kingdom Viridiplantae; phylum Streptophyta; class Pinopsida; order Cupressales; family Cupressaceae; genus Chamaecyparis; species Chamaecyparis obtusa. The sequence continues at coordinate 2,193,933 of BSBK01004733.1, forward strand.
CAGGATGGGATCTGACTTCTGCATTCCTCATTGATCAATTGAGAAAGCAACCAGAGGGTAGCTTATCATATGAAGTTCACATTGGTGACATGATAAGAGGAAGTGGCTATGACCCTAAGTCCCAAGCTGTTGCAATGTGGTCCATGGCTCCCAAAACTCAAAAGCCATCTCTATTGAGTATAGAGGATAAGATGGAGGGGAATAAGATTATATGGACTGTACAAAATACAATAGACCTTGAAGTCTCCAAGGCAGTAACTCATTGGGCTAATCTGAATGAAGCCAAGACAGCTCAGCTGTCAGAAAGATATGCCAAATTGTTTGAGAGTTCAAGCATGGTAGCCAAGGATAGAGATTTGAAAATGATGAAGATCAAACAGTTGGAAGATGAGCTGGTAGAAATAAAGGTCAAACTTGAGGAAGCCTCAAAAATAATTCCTCCTCCTCCTTTGCAAGTTGAGGTACCTGTTCAGATAAACTTGGAAGCACCTGAGGGACCTGTTGAAGACTTGGAAAAGGTGAAACTGGATGCATCCCTGGACACTATAGCCAAAATAGTGCAGTACAGGTAGGACAAAATAAAGGACAGGATGGATGCAGTTCATAAATCAGTCAGCCTATTACATCAGACCAATCAAAAGGTGAATGACTATTTAGCCACCTTGGAGCCACTATATAGCATTTGGTCTGGGAGGAATTTATTGTTTGATAAGCTTGACAGTTTACAAGAACACAGGCCTGATATCCCAAAAGTAGTAACTGATGTATTTGAAAGGATTGGCCTAATAACTGCAGCGTCAAAGTTTTTCAAAGGAAAGTCAAACCAAATAAAGGCTAAGTTAGCCATGTTTGATAAAGATTACAGCAAGTATTTGCCCCCGGTATATGATGACAATGGAAATGTGGTTAAGCTGGAAGATTGGAAGTTGTCAATGGGTCAGTTGGTCATCAATCAAGATGCCTTCCTAAAAGATAATAAGGCTTTGGACGTGGAAGGAACTAACAATATAATTGATAGTTTATTCAAAGTTGAAAGTGACTGTATCAAGTTTATATCAGAAGTTAAAAATGTGACTGATTCTACATGGGAACGGCAAGTCAACTTGTTACAGGAGCTGCAGAGTTACGACTAGCCATCTGATGATGATGTGGCAGCTTGGGAAAAACTAATCACAAAGAAGAAGAAGAAACCCGTTATCCAGCTGACAGAGGAGGAAGAAGAATAGATCGCACTTGGCACCTGATCTAGAATTTGAGGGAGAGCATGTTCAAACAGAGAATGATGTAAATTAGCTTGTAATGGCGGTCATCATTCATATGACAAACTTGGTAACTGCTCTGAAAATATCTACAAACAAAGGTGCCAGCTGCGGAAGTTGTTCAGAATTAAAAATACGCCTTGCTGTCTTTATTAATATCTTTCTATTTGTATTTTCTTTTGTTTTCTAGCGCAATTTTCTATCAGCCATCCAAAGCTTGTTGCATCCTTTCGAGGATTCCAGGATGGTTGATTAGTATAAATAGTCAGTTCCTATTGATGATCGGGGTTGGAAAATATTTTGTAAAGGAGAGGTCTGAAATATAGAACCTGATTTTCTGTGAAATCAAGGAAGATTGTACGAATGCATTTTATCAATTAATACAAATACACTGGAGTTCTGTTACTATCATTTGATTGTCTTTACATGTGGAGTGTTTTAGTTTCTTTATGCATTTAAATTGTAAGACAGTTTAAATACATCTTTCACAAGGTGAATGTAGGGGTTGAGCTTAAGTATCTTTCAAGGAAAGAGTAAAATCTTAGGGGAGGTCTCTGGGAATTGAATATCTATATGTGGATTTGATGACAGGTGTAGGAATGGAAACAATGATATGTTAGGCATGTTATTTGAGTTTCATTGTATTCGCTTTAATAGATATATGTGTAGGTAGAGTTTGACTCTGATGCCCAGCAGATAAGGGACTGGTTTTAGATCCACTTACATTGGTTTACCATCCAATAAATAATTGATTGAAATTTTACTTTATATGCATAATTTCCAGACTTGAGTCATATTATGACAAGTTCATAAATATGTATTTCAGTGCTTTGAAGAAGCAATAAACGAGGTTAACCCTTCCCTGAGTTTAACTCTAAAAGGAAGAAGGATGAATATCCTTAAGCCATTGTATCGTGTTGCTGTGTTTATAGTCTATATCATGATGTTGTGTATTAGGATGATTTGGGTTATACTCAGAGTTTTAGCAACTTATTGAGTTGGATTTTGAAGACAGTAACAAAGTAGTGAAGGAGCAAGTTCTCAATTCAGAGCTCATCTGAACGTTGAATTGACAGAGGTACACCCGCCTGAGTATATATTACTCAAAGTGAAGAAGGTTTTAACCTTAATACCTTAGTAGTTTGTAACTTGCTAGGTTACAGCCATTGGGATTATTTGAGTAATTGATTAATCTGCAGGTTCAAACACTAACAAGTTGTATTGTGTGTCAAAAGGCCAAAGGAACTTCTTCAAATGTTGGTCTATATCAACCACTACCTATCCCCACTAGACCATGGGAATGCTTGAGCATGAACTTTGTAGTTGGGTTACCCAAGACAAGACAAGGAATGGATAGTGTCTATGTAATTATGGACATATTTAGTAAGATGGCTCATTTTGTGCCATGCAAGACAACCAATGATGCCAGCTAAACAACTTCTCTATTCTTCAAAGAGATAGTTAGGATACATGGGTTACCTTTGAGCATAGTGTCAGACATAGACACCAAGTTTATGAGTCACTTTTGGAAGACTCTTTGGCAAAGATTAGGCACCAATTTTTCCTTTGGATCTGCATACCATCCTTAGACAGATGGTCAAACTAAGGTGGTAAATAGGAGCCTTGGAAATCTTTTAAGATGCTTGACCAAAGAATATGGTCAATAATGGGATCAATTGATTAGACAGGCTGAGTATGCATACAATGACATTGTGAACAGGTCCACAAGTAAGAGTCCCTTTGAAATTGTGTATGGCCTACATCCTAGAGGAATCTATGAACTAAGAGACTTAAAGGAAGGAGTTAAGGGAAATGGATATGCTAAAGATTTTTCTTATGCAATGCAAGAGATTCATGATATAGTCAGGAAAACATTGGTCGATAACACTATGAAACACAAGACTAAGGTTGATGAGGGTAGAAGGGAAATCCAATTCAATATTGGAGATTTAGTAATGGTGCATCTAAACAAATCCAGACTATAGAAGGGAGTCCCTCACAAATTGCAAATGAGAAGAATTGGCCATTGTCCTATCTTAGCAAAGTATGGAGCTAATGCTTATAAGGTGGAGCTACCGAAGGATAGTGGACTGTCCCCTATTTTTAATGTTGCAGACCTGGTTCTTTACAAAGTACCCACACCTAATCTTGATCAAAGTCTAATTGAAGTCATTCAAGATGTGGATGAACTCAAATTACCTTCTACATCAGTCAACAAGGCTGACAACATACTATATTCAAGAGTTTACAAGAAGACTAGAACCAAGGAGTACAAGGAACATTTAGTCAAATGGAAAGGGAAAAAAAATGTAGATGTAGCATGGATCAAAGAATCAGAGTTCAAAAAGTTTGGCATTGACCTCAACTTACTCAATCAAAGGGTGGATTGAAAGCTTTCACTTGGGGAGGATGGTGTAGGAGCACCTAGGCTAGCCTCCTAGTTCTACGTTATTTTGGCTTGTATCTAACCTTTGCCAAGTCAGAGAGTGTTTTTTTTGGACCTTAGAAGGTCTTGCAAGTGTTTGGATAGGTGGATTGATAACTAGTATCTAATCCAACCTAGTTTTGTTAGCTAGATTTTAATGCTTAGTTTAATGTTTATTTTGGCTTGATTAGGGAAATGGGCTTAATTGTTTCCTAAGTCTTGGCATAGTTGTAAGATTCCTTTTTAGGCATAAATGAATTTATTTCTTTGAACTAAGTGGGATAGAGGACCTAAAATATAGGTAGCCTCATAATTTCAAAAGATGCTAAAAAGTTGTCATGACAACATTTGCAACTTTGTGCAAATGTTGCATGGAACTCGACCACATGGGATTCCCTCCATTCTAGGAGTGGAAAGTTAATTCTAGGACCTATTATGATGGAATAAGTATCTTTAGATACTAAATGGCTCATTTCTTGAGGTAAGATTTATTGTAAGCAAGTTTGTCAATAGAAGAGAAGCTCTGCAATTCTAGTTTTGTGAGACTTACCGAGCTTTGTGTGGAATAGTGTGCTTTAATGGATTAGATGTTGTAAATTAACTTTGGATTTGTGTTGGTAGGATAGTTATAAGACTTTTCTCTTCTTTGTGAAGGTAGTTTAGAGTTAGTCTAGTGCCTTCAATAAATTGTTTAGTGTTTAGGAAGTCTCCTGGTCCAGTCTAGACCTGTTTGTGTTTTTATGGCTCCCCCATGAAATCTAACCACAGGAACTTCCTAAAGTTGGATGAATGCTTTAGGGGAGCCAATTTATAGTAGGAATCTAGAGGTAGGAGTCTAGGAGAGTTGAGCTACTAATTTTAATGTCATGCCCTAGGTGAGCTTAGTGTGCCCGGTTAGAGGTGTGATAGTGAATGAATTCAAGATTGCATGTAGGGGAAGGAAGTATAGTATAGAAAAATCATAGTTCTAGGAGGTATATGACCTCTACTTGATATACTAGAGAGAGTGGATGCTGGTCAATCCATCTTATTGAGTTTCAAGCAAGAGAACAAAGAGATCCTAGAAATTAGCCCTATTATCCCTACTTTGTAGGAAACCTATGTACGGAGGCCCTAGAGTCCTAAATGCTCCTGAATCTTTCATAATTTCCAAAAGGGTATTTGAATGTGGAATTTTTTTTGTAAGTCCTTTGAGAAGATTTTTCAAGAAATGGTGAAAGGACCCTGTCAAGGGATACAAGGAAACTAGGCCTAATTAGGCCTCTATAAGGCTAGTTCTTGGACCTAATTGGAAAGAGCTTGGAGATCCATCAAAATGGATTGAAATGGAAATATATTTAATGTTTTCAAGGTATTTGGTACCCCTACAATCACTTTGATAGTTTGTGTGAGAATGGCACTTGGAGTCTTCTAAGTGTAGGAAAGCATTGAAACAAAACCTTAAGGTGAATGTCCTTCAAGGCTAAGCACAAGGAGTTTAACTCTTAGAGTAAGAGTTTGGTAAGGTTTTAGGTTGGTCACCTAAGACAATTAAGATCCTAGAGGAGAGTAGGATCCTTGGAAGAAGACAAGAAAGGTCTTCATACCAATTGTGTGAGCACACCAAGAAGCACATACACCACAAGGAATAATAACTAAAAGTGAAAATGAAATCTACATGATTAGAAAAATATGAGAATGTTCTGAAAAGATAATTAGTATTGATTAGGAAGGTCAATTAATTGATGCAAAAAGGGAGATTACAAAATTGAAAAAGAAAATTGATAGATTGGAAATCAATTTGGTAGTGTCAAAATACTACAAATGACTTAGATAGTTGTTGTGGTTCCACAACACACACCCCATTTTGGCCACTTGGCCTAATGGGGACCCCCTTTTTTTAGGGTTCTTTTTTTGTTGTCTTTAGGGTTTCAGCTTGTTTTCCTTGTGCAATTAGTTTAGATAGTTATAATTTTCTTCATGCTTTCAATAAGACATTACTGACAACTATTTTTGCATGCAGAAGTTTGGTGCCCACCTTTTGAGGCTTATGGAGTAGTGAGGAAAGCTGATATCCATGGGAGTACTAATATTTTTGGAAATCCAAGGAGTGACATAGAATTTTTAAAGAGGTCACTCAAACATTCTTCCAAAATGCCGAGTCTTCAATTTTGACAAAGTTTAAATAATTTGAATACTTAGCCATTTTTTAGTGCTGAAGGTCTGAAAGTTTAGAGGTTTGGAAGTTCAAAGGTTCGGAGGTTTGGAAGTTCAGAAGTTCAGAGGTTCAGAAGTTCAAAATTTTATAAGTTTGGAAGTTTAGAGGTCTGAAAGTTCAGAGGTTCGAAAGACCGAAAGGTCGAAATTCCTAGACAACATTTTTTGGACAGCCAATTTTTGCATGGAGGAAAAAAACTTTTTTGACAGTTAGAAAATTTTGTGTTCCTATTTTTTCAGCCTTCCTAAAATTTTGGCCTTTCAGCCTTCCTATTTTTTTGGCCACCAAAAAGTCCGAAAGTCTAAAAGTTGGAGGAGAGTTTTTTTCAGGCTTCCTATTTTTTTGAGCTTCCTAAAATTTTGGCCTTTCGGCCTTCCTATTTTTTCGTCCTCCAAAAAGTCTGAAAGTCTGAAAGTTGGAGGAGAGTTTTTTTTGGGCTTCCTATTTTTTTGAGCTTCCTTTTTTTTTGGGCTTCCTAAAATTTTGGCCTTTTGGCCTTCCTATTTTTTCGGCCTTCGAAAAGTCCAAAAGCTCAAAAGTTGGAGGAGAAGCAGTTTTCCACACAACATTTTTTGAAGACCTTGATTTTCGGCATTTCGGCCATATGATATTTTTGGCCTCTGAAAGTCTGAAATTTGGAAAAAGAAGACTTGACACTTAGTCATTTTTGAAGCTTGGCTTTTTCAGACCAACTGTCGGGATTTGGGTGTTTTTTGGCATGTTCGACATTCAACTCCAGTTATCTCAGACTTGATTTTTCAGTCAAATGGACCTATTTTATGGATTGTTTATGCATGATTTTGGGGTCTCTTTCAGTTGGATCCACGTGGAGGAGCTATAGCCAAAGATTAAGGGCAAGATCACGAGTTCTATCAAGAGCATGCATGAGTTCCACCTTCATTTTAAGATGATTTATGCATGATTTGTTCTAGATTTTGTAATGCACAAAGGTTGATTCCATGCTAGGGTAGCTTAACTTGTTCTTAGAAGTAGTTTCCTTTATGTAATCTATAGTTTAGATTTGTTTCCAAGTTTTAGATGTAGCCGAAACCCTAGCTGTGAAAATAAGAGCACAGCTCTATAAATTGTAATAACACAATGTAATGAAGGGTCGATTTGATCATTAATATAACATATAAAGTTGGTGCTTCATTCATGGTGTGATTTATCTTCTATCTATGCAAAATTTATGAATGTGTGAATTGCTCATTCTTTATTTCAAAGAGCCAATTGGTTGTTTAATGATTTTAAGTCTGTGATCTATTAGTTCGGTGTTTGCTGGTATTGCATTGCTGTGTTGTGATGAATTTATGAGGAGATTATTCTTTGGTGCTTGAAGATTAACTTGTCTCACGTGTGTGCACATCTGGGGTGGCTTCATGATCCAATGAGTTTTGGCTTATCATATGTTTGCATTTGTTCAATTTCACTGATGATTGCATCCATTTAGCTGAGGATTGTCACATGATCTAATCTCTATTTTGTGGGTTTCTTCATCTTCTTGGTTATTTAATTTACATGGTGGTGTGATGCTAGCATATGTCCATTAGGTTTCTTTTTAGTAATTTCATTCAAAATCTCTTGTTACCTTACATTTTCTAACCCTCCTTGCAAGTTATTTTCAGTAGATCAATTAAATTTGCATTGCTTTTATTCCTAAATCTGAAAATCATATAAAAAAAGAGAGATATTTTGGTTTCCTAAAGTTTGTTTTACAGTTTCCCTTCAGAGAAGAACCAACAAAGGCTTCCTTGTTAACAGAGTCATATTTGTCTTCTATTGAGCTATCGAATCGGTTGAGACCCAGCCAGAAGGAACCTTGAGATTGATTCCATCAATCTTCCAAGAGGGGAATTTGCTCACGTAAATTCCTAGCCATTGTCATCGTGTAAAAATGACGCTCAACAATAGCACAAACTCATATATTTTCACTAGAATAGAGGAAGCTATAAGAGAACAAGTTAACTTAAGGTAGAGAATTACAAATAAATGTACAAAGCATGATAAGGATATTTCTAGGCTAATAGAAAAACTAGCCAAGTATACTGACAAATCCATTTTTCCTAAGAAACATACATGGAACATGAGAAATCATCTAATGTTGGATAGTTCATATCAAAAGGTGCATCTATATTATTCAAGTCAAAAACTCAAATGGTCTACTATTATATAATGCAAGTATACTTCACTCAAAGGATCTAAATTTTTCATCCTTTGAGTTCAACAATAAGAAGTTTATTGGAAGGATATTTTTTAATAAAGAAAGATTGTGATTTATGATTATAATTTTTATTTTTTGCATCAAATTTTTGATTAATAACATTCTGATATTAATTTGTAAAGTCTTATATATCAATGAGTTTTATCAGTATGTTATAATCAATGAATTATGTGAAGCAACACTACTTAAGTATATCATATCAAATCACTATTCTTGTCTATTTGGATTAATTTTCTTCTTGGGAGTAGACTAATTGTTATTATTTGTGTTAATCAAGAATTTTAATCATATTTTTCAATCTTTATGTGAGGGGGATCTCTCTATGTTTTGCCTTTGTAGTTCAATCAATAATATTTTTGGTCATTGAGTCTTCTTCATTCAAAATTAGATATCAGTTTGCATTAGTTTTATGGTTTATTTATGGATTACATTAGGTATTCTTATGATGCTCCTTCATATTAAATACTTTTTTTTATGCAATTATATGATTATGCTCTTCTGAGACAATATTTTCTTGATTGGATCAGTATCAATATAGATAGAAGATTTATAAGAGTTTTCAAAAATATCAGAAGATATTCATTTGGCATAGGTATTTAGCAAGGCTTCATTATATTTAGTTATTGATATGTACATATTCATTCTTTTGTTGTTAGCCTTTGGATATTTATACTGTAGTTGAATATGTATCAAGTTAACCGGATTTCATTTTGATACTTGGATTAGTGTGGGCTACTCCATTCTTGTTTTTAGTTTTCATTTCATGATCCATTTAGAGGAATCATGAAATATTTTTTTTCTATGTGTGGTTCAATATTCATAGTTATATCAGAATTATTGTATCTCGATTCTAATATTTATCATTGATCTTATAGCTTTCACCTCTTGATTATTTTTTGGTGGGCTACTAATATGTTTGGATCTACATGTCAGAATAGTGTTTCAACTCTCCCATCATTTAACTGGCTTGTGCTCAGGTATAATGGTTCAATGTTATTACTTTTGTATATTTTTTTCATTTATTTAGTTGAATATATCTTCTTCTTTTGTCCTTGTTTCAAATGGGGGGAGAGTTAGTGTATTTGTCAACCAAGGACAAAGGGGGAGTTTTTTTATCTCACCTCTTTGTTTTGTCCTTGTTTCCAAATGCACTAAGTTAGCAGTGTGATCATTTTTTATTATGATTAATTTGACATCATCATGTTTAGTATTGCATCTTCATGATCAGTTTATACAGTATTGGTGACATTGGCATCATTATCAGGTTATATTGTTTTCTTAGTGTCATAATTAGTGTATCTCAGATAGTTTGATCATATATTGCATTGATTAGGTTGATCTTATATTTCATTTATGATATTCAGTGTTATCAAATTTTTAGTTTTATGATTCAGTACAAGTATCAAACATAATATAAGTATCAATTTTAGTTTAAATGTGTGACATTATCAGTACTTCACATAAGTTGAGAATGTGGAGTTCAAATGGTTAATAGAATGAAGGTTTTATCTTGAGTATGGAAAAGAGGTTAATGTGCTAAGTAGGCCTTTTGGTCGACCCCCTAGCGACATTTGGTTTAGTAGTATTCTTTGATAAAAATATAGTAATGTGTTTAACCACATCACTTTGCATCATAGAAAGTGGTCATTAAGTAAGAAATTAATAACATCATAAAATGTTCCATTCTTATCGACATGTAATACTATTACACAAAGTTTGAAGTTTTGTATCGTTATTTTTACAATGTAATTTGGGTTGATTATGGAAACCCTAGCTCTTTTGAGCTAGGGCACCACCCATGAAGGGCATGGAATTGCTTCAATTCTATGAGGAAGGTTGCCGAAAAGTTGATGTGGGGGTAGGGGTTTCTGAGTTGTTGAAGGAAATGATGAACTTTGAGAAGTTTTCATAACTAAATTTTTCATGTGAATTTGTTTTATTTATGCTCTTAATTAGTTTTATATTTATCTCTTGTTTATGTTATCTATTTTCATTTGTATGTCATGCCATGTACATCTTAGTATGTTTCATGCTTCATTCATGTGTTTGTCTTTATGGTTTTGTATGTCAATCTTTGTAATACAAAGGTACTTCTATGTCAAGTATGAGTTTTGTTCAAAAACATGTCAAATGTCATTCATTTTCTTATTAACTTATTGTTGATTTTTTTTTAATACTACATGTGTTTATTTTTTAGCTTATTCATTATAAACCCTTATCGGGTTTATCTCAATTTAACACATGTATTAAGATAAATGTTATTGTATATCTATTGTATCATTGTAAATTTTAGTTATTATGTATGTAAGTTCTCAATATTTGTTTCTTAATTCATTCGACATGCAGTATTTGTTAATGATATGCCAACATTCATAGGTTACCATTCGAAGTACATTTAGTGTATTTGGTGCTTGGTCTTTAAACCCTAGTCAAGGGTTTGGTACTTTGGTTCATATTCTTGGAGTTACATATAGCCATGCCATTATGTGTATGTTACCATTATCTTGTTCCATAGTCTATTTGTATTGTCTTGATACAGTTTATCTTGGTTGTGTCTATGGTAAGGTTTCAAGAATGATGCCTTTATAAGGAAAGAGTACATGTTGTATCTTAATGAAGATATTTCATTAACTGAGTATGATAACTATTTTCTTATCCAAAGACATTTTAGTATAACAATTATTTTTGATACTCTTCATATGAACATGGACATCGGTTAAAGACATATAGTTTATTTTTAAAAAAATTAAAAGGGAAGTTATAGAATTAATGATCAGCAAAATCATAGATTTATCACATATAAAGTTTAAAATAGTTGTGATAGAGATATTTAAATGAGGACATGTAATTTGTTGATTGAAACAAAAAGGAATGACATGATACATGAGGATATCAGCTAAGATAATCATTTTGAATTTAGTTTGTTATTGAATAGGATAAAATAGTGTTCACCCTAATATGTAATGGGGGAAATACAAGATCTAATTCTAAATCCAACTTCCCAAAGGGGAGATCCAAATTGATCAACCCAAAAGGCTAATGCACAATTGAATCAATCTATGGAAAATATGAAAGAGGAAGAAAACCTTATATTTCCCTATAAAGGAGTTGTGCTTGAAATGTGAAATAATTAAAATACAAGTACTAACCTCAAATTAGGGAAAATCTGGAAAATGCCAATTTCTAATGTCTATGTGTACTTTCAAGCAATTCTGCAACTTGTTTCAGACTGGAAATGCTGAGACAAAGAAAACCCAAAAATCTTTTATCTTTCTGACAATAGGTAGTCTTTGACCGTCATAAAAGGTCAAAGGCTACATTCTTTATTTGAAGGTCGATTCTAACTTTGTTCATAGATCCCAAAAGTTTTCCAAAAGGGTATCCAAATCTACTCTCAAATCCAAAATTCTGCACTTGTACTTGCAAGAAAAATGGTTTTGTTGTTTGTTTGGGGGGTTTGCCTTGGTCAAACCCCAGTTTGGAATTAACCTTAATATTGAAATTGAAATGGAGAATGCTAGCAAGTAGTAGAAGTAGATCTAACAATGAAGTTATGACATTCACTAGATATGCAATTGTATTTGAAATCTAATCAAGTATGTTAATATGAAAGCTTGGACATAACATTAACAAATGTAAATCTAAACCTCCATGTTTGTATGCTTGGAATCCACCTTGAGGGAAGAATGAATGGATCTTGAAGGAAGATCACACCACCATGATGGCTAGATCTAGGGTTTGAATGATGAATCTTGCATGCTTGAACCAAATCCCTTCAAAGGCTTGAATGCTTGAATCCTTCATCTTCAATGGAGAACTTGAATGGAGAAGAGGATGATTGATTGAATGCTTGAATGGAAGATTTCTTGAATGAATGCTTGCTCTTTCTTGAGAGAGAACTTGATGGCTTGAGAATATCTCCTTGAGAGCTCCTTGATCATGAAATTGCTTGGTGAATAATAGATGTGAAAATGAGAGAGGAAGGCCTCCTTTTATAGTGAACTAAGGCAAAATCTTGTAGAGGGGCCACCTTGGAGAATTAAATCCCATTTAGGTCCTAACCTTTAGAAAATATACCTAGATTAAATGAAATTTAAGGATTTACCATTTTGAAACCTGAAATGGCTGACTTGGAGGTGGGAAAACAAATATCCCTGAAACCCTACACCCAAAAATCAAGGAAATTTTAAAGCTGGATAGGGGGTCAAGGATGAGCTCAAATCTGACTAGGTCAGGGTCGAGGTCAATCCTGACCAGGTTAGGGTCAAGGTCAACTTTGACCCCATAAGTTTAACTTTGACCTTGTGGTCAAAAACCTTAGGATCCTGACCCAGAATGCTAGGAAATGCATAAATGAAGTGGAATCAAGTGGAGAGAGAAGAAAAATGGGAAGGATAAAGCCAGACTCGAGCAAAGACCTAATTAAGGCACTTGACATGACCCTAGACCACTCACTTGGAGGGCTAAATGCTCTTAACATGGAAGTGCTTCCATTTTAAGATGATACATTAAGCCCCCACTTTAGCAAGAGTATGGACTCGATGCAAACTCTTGGTAAAGGAGAAGAAAGAGAAGATCCAAGTGGATTCAAAATAAATAAAATAACACTTAGTTAAGGACACAAGCCCCCAGACTAAGGATTCTAACTCAACATACATGCATGAGGGTGTCAAAAGAACAAGGGTTAGTACTAAACAGCCCAAATCAATTAGCATAAGAAACCTTGCTAAGAAATATTTCTCGTACTAATATCATATTTGGAAAGCTATCATAAAAGCATAAATGATTACATAACAAAGACAAGAGCAACACTATAAATAACATAGCTTCATGATCTTGTCCTACTAGCATGAAAGCAGAAAAGAGAGAAAGGGAAAAGAGTGATTACCTCGCCTAGTAAGATGCCCACCTTACCATGAATCACTATGGAGGGAGAGCCCAACAAGTTCACCCATAAACTATGCTTGCAATTGTAATGTGTCTTCTAACGGCTTCTAGAATAACTATAGATCCACCTTCTTGTATTACTATGAATATGAAAATGCATGTCTCCTCAGAATTTAGCAACTTATGTGCGTTACCTTCAGAAGATTTAGCATATAAATACATGTCCCTTCAGGATTTAGAAAATTATGTGTGTTACCTTCCAAGATTTAGCATATTTGAAATTGGAAATGCATGTCCCTTTAGGATTTAGCAACTTATGTGCGTTACCTTCCAAGATTTATCATATGAAAAAGTTTTGAAAAATGCATGTCTCCTCAGGATTTGGCAACTTATGTGGGTTACCTTCCAAGATTTAGCATGTAAAAATTAAAAACTATAGTACAAGGGAGACCCTATATATGCCCCCCTCCTTAATATGGAAGAAACATACTATTTTGACATGTTAAGGAAAGAACAAGGATAAATCCTTCTTCAACATCAAGAAAATATCCACAAACAACACCCAGTCCAAGCCAAGAAGGTCACAGCTCCTATGAGGCCATGGAAGGGATGAATGCAAAGAGATATCATGCAAGAAGTGAAAAAAGTAACCCTTATGAGGGATAGCACACTATTTAGTTTCCAAGGTGAGAGATATATCAACCATGGAAACCCAATGTCAAACAGTGAAAGAGGTTGTTATCAAGGACATAGATCCTCAGTGCAAACCAAAATTTTCATATATGATTGGATATCACATAATAGATAGATGATTCTTAACCAAGGAAAGAGGTGAATCCCAGAAAGATAGAAAAGAAGGAAATGGCATCCTTGCCCCCCAAGTGTAGGAACAAAGATGGAAGAGGATACCTACTTCACAATGCAAGGAGATATTCTATTTACAACAATGTACACCATATATTTAGTGAGGGATATTGACCCCTACATCCAAAAGTATAGATAATCATGAAAAGGATATGTCACTCATGGAAAAAGGATCCTCAAAGAAAGAGATCTTATCAACAAGACCCCTAGAAAATAGGAGTGCTTTTAGATAAAATATCATCTTTCAAAAGGTGGGAACAAAGATTCAATCATCAAGCCCCTACAAGGAAGAGGAAGAGGAATCTTTGGAATGAAGGAAAACAACTCTAACACCAAAGCAAGGGTAATAGTTTATAAAGAACATAATTTACAACATAGAGAAGAAGTGACAACCTAGGACAACAATTTCTCATATAAGAAGGTTACCCATAGTCAAAACATCTATCAATATGATGAAATAATATTGCAATATAAAAAAATACCACTAAGCTAAGGAAAGTAGTTCCCTAGACAAAGAGAGAGAAGAAAGAACCTTTCCCCCAAAGGATGAAAGGCAAGGGATACCTTTGAAAAACACATGTCCTAGAAAAGATATCTTGAATAATAGAAGAGAGCGATAGATGAAAAACTATCATAATAAAAACCATCGAGATAAATGAAAGAATAACCAATTAAGCTCAAAGAAGGATCATAATGGATTCTAGAAGACAGGAAGAAATATACTTCTTGCCCCCTAGTCTAGAGGAGAAAAGATCTATGTTATATCAGGGTGAGGGGTAAAATTATTAGTAAATTTCAAAGGAGAAGTTTCTTTTCTCTTATCTTTATGGATCAGATAATATGGAGAAGGTACTTTGAAGAATATTTTCACATCTACATCATGAACCATAGTTTGAACCTCAACATAAGTGTGGGAAGAACTAGGAATAGAAGATGGAGAATTAGGAATCGAATTATTAGGAATTGGATTAGGAAAGATACAATTAGGATTAGGAAGTTTAGGAATATTAGGAAAAGTGTAGGAAGTGATATGAATGGAAGACACAACTGAAGGAACACTTGGAACCACAGTTGGAAAAGGATTTGAATAGATATAAGTAATACTATGGTAAGATGGTTGTGAGGTGGGATCGTGATTTCCCATAAGATCACCACTAAGAGGAAGAGCATTAAGGGAATTCATATCTTTCTCTGCTAATGCCTCATCACTAGAAAGAATCCCAAATGGAGGTAAAGCATATATAATGTCATCTTCTTTCACATAAGGGAAGTGTGTTTTAGAGAATATGTCATCCTTTTGTATCAAAAATTCTTCGCAAGGAGGGGATAAATCAATGTATTTATCCAAGGGTTCATCCCAAAAACTATAATTATCCACAATGGCTTCATGATGAAGAGAGTAATAAACATCCAAATCCAAAGGTTCATCCCAAATAGGAGGAAGAGAGTAATCAATATCCAAATTCAAAGGTTCATCCTAAATAGGAGGATTATCCACAATTATTTCATGAGGAAGAGAGTAATCAACATCCAAATCCAAAGGTTCATCCCAAATAGGAGGAAGAGAGTAATCAATATCCAAATTCAAAGGTTAATCCCAAATAGGAGGATTATCCACAATGGTTTCATGAGGAAGAGAGTAATCAACATCCAAATCCAAAGGTTCATCCCAAATAGGAGGATTATCCATAATGGTTTCATGAGGAAGAGAGTAATCAACATCCAAATCCAAAGGCTCATCCCAAATAGGAGGATTATCATCCCTATGAATAAAGCACATTGTAGGATCATCAAAAATCACTAAAGCTTTATCCCTAAAGGGGAAAGAAGGTAAATTATACTCTAAAGTAGGCTCATAGAAAAGACATATATTAGGAGAAGAATTAACATCAATCACTAACTCGTCTTCGTAAAGGTCAATTGAAGAGGTTGTGGAGGAGGGTAAAATAGGAATATGATCAATGTAGATCTCATTCAAACAATTTTCATCCTCACTTCCATGTAGCTCATTAAGGGATCTATCCTCTTGAACAACAAAAGCCTCATCAAAGTACTCAAAACAAGAATCATACATGTTGAATACTAAAAGTAGCAAAATGTAAATGTTTTTGTATTTTAAAAGAAATTTTGCAAATTTTTTTTTTGTATTTTTCAAATCTAATTACCATGCTAGATTTAACACAAAGGGAAAATCTAACATCAACAAGATAATATAAAAGGAAATCTAACACCACAAAATACAATAGGACATCTAATTCCACAAAAGAAAGGAGGGTAAGTATGTCAGGTTCACCAAAATGAATAGGATAAAATAGTGTTCACCCTAATATGTAATGGGGGAAATACAAGATCTAATTCTAAATCCAAATTCCCAGAGGAGAGATCCAAATTGATCAACCCAAAAGGTTAATGCACAATTGAATCAATGTATGAAAAATATGAAAGAGGAAGAAAACCTTATATTTCCCTATAAAGGAGTTGTGCTTGAAATCTAAAATAATTAAAACACAATCACTAACCTCAAATTAGGGAAAATCTAGAAAATGCCAATTTCTAATGTTTATGTGTACTTTCAGGCAGTTCTGCAACCTGTTTCGGACTGGAAATGCCGAGATGAAGAAAACCAAAAAATCTTTTTTCTTTCTGATGGAAGGTAGTCTTTGACCCTCATAAAAGGTCAAAGGCTACATTCTTTATTTGAAGGTCAATTCTAACTTTGTTCACAGATCCTAGAAGTTCACTGAAAAGGGTATACAAATCTACTCTCAGATCTGAAATTCCGCACCTGTACCTACAAGAAAAATGGTTTTGTTGTTTGTTTGGGGGGTTTGCCTTGGTCAAACCTTGGTTTAGAATCAACCTTGATATTGAAATTGAAATGGAGAATGCTAGCAAGTAGTAGAAGTAGATCTAACAATGAAGCTATGACATTCACTAGATATGCAATTATATTTGAAATGTAATCAAGTATGTTAATATGAAAACTTGGACATAACATTAACAAATGTAAATATAAACCTCCATGTTTGTATGCTTGGAATGCACCTTGAGGGAAGAATGAATGGATCTTGAAGATGAATTGAAGGATCTTGAAGGAAGATCACACCACCATGATGGCTAGATCTAGGGTTTGAATGATGAATCTTGCATGCTTGAACCAAATCCCTTCAAAGGCTTGAATGCTTGAATCCTTCATCTTCAATGGAGAACTTGAATGGAGAAGAGGATGATTACTTGAATGCTTGAATGGAAGATTTCTTGAATGAATGCTTGCTCTTTCTTGAGAGAGAACTTGATGGCTTGAGAATATCTCCTTGAGAGCTCGTTGATCATGAAATTGCTTGGTGAATAATGGATGTGAAAATGAGAGAGGAAGGCCTCCTTTTATAGTGAACTAGGGCACAATCTTGTAGAGGGGCCACCTTGGAGAATTAAATCCCATTTAGGTCCTAACCTTTAGAAAATATACCTAGATTAAATGAAATTTAAGGATTTACCATTTTGAAACCTGAAATGGCCGACTTGGAGGTGGGAAAACAAATATCCTTGAAACCCGACACCCAAAAATCAAGGAAATTTGAAATCTGGACAGGGGGTCAAGGATGATCTCAAAGCTAACCAAGTTAGGGTCAAGGTTGATTTGACTAGGTCAGGGTTGAGGTCGACTTTGACCCCATAAGGTTGACTTTGACCTTGTGGTCAAAAACCTCAGGATCCTGACCCAGAATGCTAGGAAATGCAGAGATGAAGTGGAATCAGGTGGAGGATAAAGCTAGATTTGAGCAAAGACTTGATCAAGGCACTTGACATGACCCCAAACCACTCACTCAGAGGGTTAAACACTCTTAACATGGAAGTGCTTCCATTTTAAGATGATACAATTATCGGTTTTTTAAATGAGTTCATCAATGTTGATAATATATTGAATAGAGGCAAATTGTCTTGAATATGTAGATAGTGTTGGAAAGTGATGTTTTGGAGCACTAGGGATTACTTAAGGGTTTTCATTTATGGAAAAAATTATGATAGAGTGATCGCATGTAGATATTTTTAGTACTGGAGTCATAGTCTTGAAAATTACTAAGTACACAATCAGGATAACAATATACTGTGTTAAAGTTTTGGTTAGCGATGATAATGTATGATGTATTATGGCTTGCAAAGTTAGTAGAAGGAATTTTTGGATGTGTGGGACCTTTAGTGAAGGCCACATGTTTTTTTTTTATCAGAGCAGTGAGATAAAATGTTGTGAAGGTATGCAAAGATAGAAAATCAGTGTAATAGGGCATATGAGTAGTCGCAAAGATTAAGGCAAGGTTAGCTGATATGGAATTGTGCTAAGTCACATAAATGTTGTATATTGCTGACACTTTGGTAATATATGATCATTGACTCTATGTTGATTATTTACATAAGTATTTATTATATTTTGTGAAGTATTTTGAGAGTCGACTGGATGGAAGATTTTGTATAAGTATAGAGTACTTTATGAAAGTGATATGTATGTTTTATGATGAAGATGTGATGATGTGAATCTAAGAGCAGAGAGAAGATGTGAGATCAGTATCTGACAGAGCTATAACTAGAACTATCTAAGAAAAGCAACTTCTTGTATTGTTCATTTTTGGAGAACTCTTTGAAATAGTATTTTGATTGTAAGAGTTGTATGCTCACCACCTTTAACCAGATGTTTGTATCCCCTAACAGGGTTATGTATTCCTCTAACAAGGAAATGTACTATATAATAATCAGCTCCTAACAAGGCCAGATCTCCTAATAGGGATATAATATTTTAGTGTATAGTTGTGGGTACCATCCCCACCAGGGTTTTCCCTTGGCCAGGGTTTCATCGAGAAAAAATCACAGTGTCATGATTTATGTGTTGTGCTTTTATGTTATTTTCATTTCAACATTGTTATGGTTTATTTTCAATTGGGTGAAGTTTAAATTAAATTGCAGTAATACTAATTAACCCCCCCTCTCAATATTACCTAATCCTAACAATTGGTATCAAAGCTATTGGCCCTTGGAGAGGAAGCCTAACAGCTTAAGGGAGATCACAATGGATTAAGAAAGTTTTCAAGAGAACTTTGAAGAAGCACTTGATGACCTAGACAAAGAGAAGGATGAGAATGGCGTATTGAAATTCAAATTGAGAAGAGCACAAGGTTTCATCAGGAAACTAAAGGAACAACTTGAAACTTCAAGAAGTTAGAAAGAAGACCTTATGGATAAGATCAAAGAAGATTTAGACAATGATACATCAGATCAAGTAAAGAAGTTGGAGCAGGATAAAGAGAAAATCAATCTTTTGATGATTAAAGAAGTTCAACATGAAAAGGATGCAAGAAACAAAGTTGAAGAATCACTAAAAGAAGTAAATGAGAAAATAGGACAAATGAAGGCTAAACTTGACCATTACAAGGATAAATGCCAGGAATTGGAGAAGTACAAATAGATCATTAAAGGAGAACTCACTCAAGCCAAATTACACATTGAGAAGTTACACATGAGTAGTGATAAAATTGATGAACAAAGAGAGAGATGAAAACCTAAAGGAGATATGACTCAAGTTGGATTCAATGAAGCAAAATGTTTTAAGACTAATGAAGAAGCAAATGAAGTGAAGATTGAAGAAATACCTACTCATGAAGAACCAAAAGAATAGACCAGAGCTTTCAGAGGTAGATGCTTTGGATGCAACAAAGTTGGACACATGAAAAGAGATTGCAGAGGTAAAGGACCTTTCAAACCCTTTTCTAGTTATTTCTATAATTGTTATGATTATGGACACAAGAAGGAAGAATGTAGAAAACTAGATCAGTCTAGGTATAAACAAGATTATGTCAGAGAAGAGTCAGTAGCCAAGATCACATGCCTAAAATGTAATAACTTTGAGCATACTGCAAGATATTGTAAGGTACAAGTAAATTAGGATAGAAGGAGACCTCCTACATGTTACAAATGCAACAACCTTGGACACATAGAAAATTTTTGTAGATACAATGGAGAGGATAACAGAAGAGGACCAAGAGAACCAAGAGGACCACCTCTTGTGGTTATAAAGAAGAATGTTGGTGACAGTGGTAAAAGTATTAATGAGTATATGAATGAGTTTGAGAATCATTTCAAGAAATCAGAAAGAAAGAGGATGACAAGTTATAGAAGGTGAAAGATTTCAATAAGTCATTGGTTCAGGGAGAGATAGTAGATGATACTATGTCTTCGCATGATGAGTTTTTTGAGACATCGACCTAGAAGGCCGCATGGCCTTAGGAGGAGCATTGGATGTAGATAACAAAATATATCCAGCCCCTGATTATGTGGAATAAGCTCATACAAGATTAAGTATAGTAT
Organism: Chamaecyparis obtusa; assembly: GCA_027943335.1. Taxonomy (NCBI): domain Eukaryota; kingdom Viridiplantae; phylum Streptophyta; class Pinopsida; order Cupressales; family Cupressaceae; genus Chamaecyparis; species Chamaecyparis obtusa. Next base: position 2,214,143 of record BSBK01004733.1, read on the forward strand.
GTATAGATACTATAGAGTGTGTGGTTAAGAGCACAACACTTGAAGATTCATTTTCTATGTTCGTGAGTTTTGTGTTGACTGGACAACATATGAATTTGAGCTACATGTGATTAATGCACTTACTCAACTTGTGAAGGATAAAAGAGATGGAAGCATATCATTTCTCTACCATTTGATAATCAATGACTAAGTGGAGCAAAGTTGTGAAACATTTCAATCATCTAGCAGACATATTGTGTGATTGTGTGAAGTAAAGTTCTAGATTTAGCATTTTGAAGGTATTTAGACTTTATATTCTCTGAGAAGTTATGGATGCACCAGTAATCTTTGATGTTGTGGATAGACCTAGGTATAAGTTTAAGAAACACTCATTCAAGTCTTGTGAGGATGATCCAAAAGGAGCATTTTCACAAACCCCTATTAGCATGTTGCACGTAGAGGAAATTAGGGCATATATACACTACAAGTATGAAATCATAGGAGATGTAAACATCTATATTGAATTGGATGCAATGATAGAAGTAGATGGATCAATGGTAGAAGATTTAAAGAACCTAGATGATCACTCTATCATCAAGCTAACTCTACTAGAAAAATTCACTGAAACTGAATGGTTTAAGATAATCCTTAGTAGAATCCATGATCAGTTTATATGATTGGAGAAAAACTAGTAAAAATATGTGCACACATGATTCATGAAATAACTAGATTAGATAATGATGGAGCCCTCCTAGTAGCAGAGAAGAATATAAGAAAATGGGTGGAAACCCTAACACATTCAAAATGGGATAAGAGAGCTATGATAGTTAATGACATCTTTCAGAAAGATGTGAGGCTAGTGAAAATGATATTAGGCTACAAATTGTTCTATAGCAATAGACCTAACTCAATATCAGTTGGAGTCATTATGATGGCTTATAGAATGGTTAAGGAGAATAATAAATACAATCTATGAGAAGTTCTTTCACAAAAAATTCAAGAAAATGTAAATGTTATAAAGAAAGACATGTCTAAGGCATTTAGGTTTGGATCATTGTTGGTTCACATGTACATCCATATTATTCACAAATTTCTTGGCATACAACCTAGAGCGTGGAAGGATAATGTACCTACTAGAATTTAGATCTCTGAGAGCTACCGAAGACATCATAAGAATTGGGTAGATGGAGAACTATTTTCTATGACTAAGATTCTACAAAGGTAGTTGAAGGAAATGTATAGGATACCTAAAGATCTAGTTGAAAAGTACAAGGACAATATTTGTTTCATGGTTGAAACTGATTGTGTATGTTTTGAGAAAGTGGAACCTAGGAAGAAATGGTGTTACCCTATGGGGTGTGAAGTTAGTTATGAGATTTTAACCATGCAAGTAGAACATGTATTGGTAGCAAAAATAGACCCTACTAAAGAAAGATGGGGAACATATAGGGAGAAGTCTAAAAAATTCAGTGAAGAACAGGAAAAATTGACAAGGAAAATAAAAATTAGTAAAATACTTGAGGATATCACTGTGAAGGTAGGAATCACTAGGGGGTAGCTAAAGAACATAAGGACTAAGATGACTGAAGAATCTTCTAGCATGGCTATTGATGCACCTACTCCCTCTAAAACTAAGAAGACAGTTAATCCTACACCAGATATAATTGACTTATCTTCTACACATGAGAAGACTGCAGAAGAAATTTTACTTGTGAACATTCCTAGGAGATCTACAAGATCTACCAAGCAAAGAAGCCCTAAGAAACAAGAGGTAGAAGTGGAAATGAAGAAGAAAGAATAAACCATGGTAGAGAATGTGGAAGAAGTAGAGGTACAAAAGAAGCCACAAACTTTGTGGAAGCCAAACCTTCAGATGTTGTAGAAAAGAGTGATGAAAGATGGAAATCTGAAAAACAATAAATAGGTATTATGAAAGATATGATTATGAGAATCAATCAATCAAATACTATAATTGAGTAATTATTGGATTTTAAGAAAAATATGTTAGAGATAGAAGGGAGCATCCCTAAGGAACTATATAGCAAGGTAGATATTAGCAAACAATTGGCTCAGTTTGAAGATGAAAACATTAGGAACAAAGATATTAAGGACATGTTACATGTTGTCTCAATACAAGAAAGGGAGAGGATAATAAAAGAATTGAAACCCTTGTTGAGGACCAAGGATAGATTGGTGAAAATCATGGAAAGGAAATATGATGAAGTAATAGAAGACACTCAAAAGGAATTGGATCAAATCCTAATGAGTGATATGCCTAAGAAGACTTCACCTCCCAAGGTCACCAAGCCTACACCTTTGAGATTGGGAGAAAGTTCTGAGATAATAGAAGTAAGTTAACAAGAAAGCGAGGCTAGCATGCAACCAAACTTCTTTGTCTCTAGTGTGGCTATGACCCTTAACACTTTTCATGATGTAAATAATCCATTTCTAGACAACTTAGATAGTGCGATGACAACTGAAGAAGAAGGGAAGATAGAGGAAGAGAAAATAGAGGATAAAGAGGAAGATAAGACATAGGAGAAGGAAACATAAAAAGAAGAAAGGAAGGTAGAAGAGACTAGAGTAGAGGAAGTAGTTGAGGTTAGAATGGAGAAAAAGAAAGAATCTAACACCTCCTCTACTCTATTGTTGGAAAGTATGGCCAAACCAGTGAGCGCAGATGTAGAGAACATGGATGAGGATGAGCTCATGAGGATATCTTTCATGGCTTTTGCTAAGGCTAAGGAAAGTTCAATGCAAAAAGGAGATAAAAGAGTAAAGTTAATAACTAGGGTAGTAGAGAAAATAAAAAAATTAATCCTAAGCCTATTTCTTTTCAAGGTAAGGATGAGGCAGAGAACCTAGGCATGGCATTAGACAACTTTGATAGTCACTTTGAGTCACTGCTGAAGACTACAAAAGATAAGGCAAAGAAGAGATTTTTGGAGAAGAATTTGAAAGAATTTTGTTAGTCCATCTCATGGGACTTGGAAATTCTTAAGGAAACTACACTTAAGGCTAAGAGTTGTGTAGCACAAGGTAGAAAAATATACAGTCACTGCATAAACCCTTGTAGACATGTGAAGAACATTGAAGACATTATAGCCAAAGATAGGGCTACACTTGACAACTTGATGGACAATTGTTAAACATCCTCACAAAATATGGTAGAAATGGATAAGAAAAAATCCAAGATCTTGGATAAAATAAGTGTTCTGAATGTGGAGAAAGGGAGAGTGGTAGACAGATTTGGTTTTTTGAAGAGTTTAATAATAGGTATCAAAACATTGCATCAGGAATATACCCTGATACCAATTGTTGGAAATATAGTTAATGGCTCAAATTAACTATTACACAAGCATTAATTTTCTATGCCAAACTATGTAAGTAATGAATACCAAGTGATAGAGATATCAACAATGCCGAGTACAGTGAATGCTGAGTACTAGGGACATCAATTGCCAAGTTAGCCAGAACTGACATTTGAGTTTGTTATGGCATAGTGATCGAGGTAAAATATTTTGGCTGACATTCATGTTTTGTATTTTGTTTTTTGAGTAGATTACAAAGGTAATTACGCTCCTACTTTATAATCATTGATCCCAATGCAACACTTAGAGCCAATTAGAATTAGTAAAGCTTAAGCAGCAAAAAGAGTAAATCTTGATCATAGATCTTGAATCTTGAAGAAGTTTAGTTGTTTATATAAGTGAAGATCTAAACCCTAAAATGTGTAAGAGTGTGTGTGGTAGAATGAAAAGGGAATGAAGGAATGAGAAGAGAGCACATTCAGATCAGTGAAGCATTTAGATAGAGTTCAGTGATCGAGTTAAGCAGTGAAGGACAAAACATAGATAAACTTGATCAATGAGATCAAAACAATATTGTAAGGAGAAGATCTATAATTAGCATACAATGAAAACCAAAGGATCATGTACTGAGACATTCTAACAAGTGTATTAGTGTAAATCTCTTAACCGAGTGGTTTTAACAAACCTTTTGTAATCTCTTAACCAAGTGCTTACTTTGTTGTAAGTTCTAAATCCTTTTGCAAGGTAGACTGTATAAACCTTTTAGCTCTTAACAGTGCAGACCCCTCAAAGGGTAGATCATATTTTGATCAAATTTGTAGGCCTAACATGAAAACTTTATACTGTAGTAGTGAAGATTTGTGGGTGTCATCCCCACCCTAGTTTTACCTTTCAAGGGTTTTTGGGTAACCAAAATTACTGTGTTATGAGTACTTTTTTGAATGATGCTTAGTATATTAGTTACTTTGTTTTTTTTATTGAAGTTTTGTTGATGCTATGAAAATTTTTTATGCAATGTTAAATGGATTAGTACATGATATCTGATTCACCTCCCTCTCAGTATCACATTTCCCAACTATATTTCCAACAATTGGTATCGGGGTATATTCCCTTGTTGTGTATATAGTTAATATAATTTAGAACAATAGAGAGGGGGGGTGAATCAGTTGTTCTCAAGTCTAGATGTATAAATAAACTTTCAAAACTCTTCAACAACTTAGATCTAACAACCAATAGCTACTCGGTCATTACTGAATGCATAACAGAAACATATAATAGTGCAATCCACTATCCAATAGTATTTAACTTGCAAAACACAAAAATGTTCAAACCAAAACATTCACACAAGCATTAACACTAGGATTTATAGTGGAAACCCAATTTGGGAAAAACCACTTTGTAACATGTTACTGATATTTTCACTCTTCTGAACTGAGCTCTATGAAAAGCCAACCTTGTCAAAGGTTTACAAACACACTGTCAAGTGTGACCCGGTTAAAGGATTTCAACCACCCTATTAGGAGTGCACCTTGTTAAAGGACTTACATACATTCCATTAGAATGCAACCTTGTTCAAAGGATTTATACAAATGACTATTAGGTCAACCTTGATTAAAGGATTTCAAATGGATACAATGGTTAGAAAGTAACAGTAGGGTTTGATCTAAAAATATACAACTCACTTTGTAATAATACATCCAATTCCGTACACATATGCTTGCTTAATAACTGTGATCCATTTCCATCTCCATCATTGATCTTCTCAGAAAACCCTTTAAGCAATCACAACTCCTTCTCCTTCAGCCTTTTCTTCTTATACAGTCAATAAAAACAACTCCAGCACCCCCTCTACTATTCAACCTCATACTTAGGTTTCCTTAATACCTCTTCTCTTAGGTCGATCCAACTTTTGCCACTTAATCTCCTCCGTAGATCTTAGGGTTAGGTCAAATTCATCGAATCCTTCCAACTTTATGTTCTTCATTCATCCTTCTAGAAATATCTCAAATCTCTTTATGAAATTACAATAAAATGGTTTATAGTGCATTAAATGCTTCCATTAAATCAATAAATAAAGTCAAAATGATTTACATAATCCAAGAATTCAACTATGTTAGCTAGGAATCTGAATTCTTCCTCAAATCTAAATTAATAATGCTCGGTCAATACTGTATTCAACTCCTCAGTCTTCACTGGGTAGCCCGATCGCCATTGAAATTGTTTCCTTGGCTAATACTATCTTCCTTGGCAATACACTAATGTTTGGTCAAAACTAAATTTACTTGGCATATACTGGCTCGGTCGACACTAACATCACTCGGCTTAAACTAGATTTCTTCACTTTTGCTCAGTTAAGCCTACTTGTTTAGTCTTACTTCTTACTTTGATAAGAAATACATTATCTTATCATTGTGCCACATAATCAAGTACCCATTGAAATATCAAGATAACTCAACCTTTCCTTAGGTGCTATTGTTACCAACCTCTGCCCTAATCCTTCTCAACAATCAAATAGATATAGTAATTTTTTACATAGCAATAGTCTTACCAGTTAAGGTTTGACATCAATGACAATACAATACTTGCTTCAATTGTAGTTTCCAACAATCTCCCTCTTTGGCATTGATGGCAATGCCATATGCATAACACATGAATCACCAACCAATCCAAAACTTGTTTGTCCATCATAAATATTTATAATATCCTTAGCTTCATTCTAATTCAGAATCTCTTAGCCTTGCTTACATCACCATCCACACAGTAACTTCCACTTGATCTCTTCTTTGTTCCTTTCCTTGAAATCTCTCCCTCTTACTTGATCTTCCATGAAATCTCACCATGTGTTTTCATCTTATTCATCTCCCTCTTTGACAATAATACCAAAGTAACAACTAAAACATACATCCTTCAAATGTAGATGCTATCTTGTCAGTTTAGTAGCAATATTTCTCCCTCTATCATCTTTGCTTATGATTGATTATTAGCTTTGTTGTACTTTTCATAACTCTAGGCTGCTCCTAAAGTGTGACCTTTCTCTACATCAATTTGTCAGATACTCTTTGCAGTACATTTGATGCAGTGCTCCTAGCTTGAATAAGCAGTAGAACCCCTAATTGTCCTCTCAGATATTCATGAGCTTCTTTAGGTAAGGCTTTAGTGAATATGTTTGCTAGTTGTTCCTTTGTATTCACATATTCCATCTTGACCTCTTTATATTGTACCAATTCCATCAAGTAATGATACTTGATGCCTACGTGTTTGGTCTTTCTGTGCATTACCGGGTTCTTAGATATGTTGATAGAACTTGTGTTGTCACAATAGATGAAAATTGGTTTAGTGATCTCTTCTTTCATGCCTACCAAAAATTTCTTTATCCATACCAAGTTTGAACAATTCATTGCTGCAACAACATACTCGGCTTCAGCTATAGATTGGGAAATGCAATTTTGTTTCTTGATTGTCTAGGAGACTAATCTCTATCCAAGAAAGAAAGCTCCACCACTAGTGCTCTTTCTATCATCCACATTTTCTGCCCAATCTGCATTAGTATAGACTCTTAGTTCAAATATTTCATGCTTCTTATAGTACAATCCATAATGTGCAGTCCCTTTCAAATATCTCATTATCCTTTTCACAACCATCATGTGAGTTTCCTTAGGATTGGTAGAGAATATTGCCACAATCCCAACTACTAGAGCAATACCTAGTCTACTGTGAACAACATACTATAGTTTCCAATCATGGATCTATACAAAGTCTGGTTTACTTCAGCAACATCATCATTTTTAGACAATTTTGTCTGGTATCCATAGGAGTACTTACTGGCCTTGAATCCTCCATACCAAAGGTTTTTAGTATCTCATGTACATATTTAGACTGGGTAATGAAAATACCTTTCTCCATCTGATATACTTGTAAACCAACAAATAATTTTATCTCCCCAAACATACTCATTTCAAATTTAGTTTGCATTTCATTTGAAAATTTCTTACACAGGGCATCTTGTCCACCAAATATAATACCATCTACAAAAATCTTAGTAAACAAGATTCCTTTACCTTCTTCATCTTTCATGTACAGATTGTTGGTGTCATTTGTCCTTGAGAATCCAATGCATATTAGGTAATTATGCAGCCTCTCATACCATGCTCTGGGGGCTTGCTTTAGTCCATACAGTGCCTTGTTCAATTTGCAAACCATGTGTCTCTTGTTTGGTTCAACAAATCCTTCAGGTTGTTCAATGTACCCTTCTTCTTATAATATACCATTTAAAAATGTAGACTTGACATCCATTTGGTATACCTTGAAATATTTGTAGGCAGCATATGCAAGTAAAGTTCTCACTCCTTACAATCTTGCTACAGGGGAAAATGTCTCTCCATAGTCTATTCCTTCTTGTGCGTAGCCTTTTCATACTAGCCTTGCCTTGTTCCTTGTGATTTGTCCATGCTCATTCATCTTTTTTCTGAATACCCATTTTGTTCTAATGACATTTTTGTTTTCTGGTCTCAGCACCAGAGTCCAGGTATCATTCTTCTCTATTTGGTCTATCTCCTCATTCATGGCTTTGATCTAGTCTTCATTTTCTAATGCCTCCCTTGTTGTCTTAGGCTCAAATTCACACAGTAAACATGTAGGGTCCTTTAGCTTGCTTCTAGTCAGAACTCTAGTTTCTTTGTCTCCAATGATTTGTTCAAGCTTGTGATGTCTCCTTACATATTGTGCCAAAATAGGTTATGCTCTCTTTTCTTCTTGCTCTTCAAGTTCACCAACAAGATTGTTAGATTCAGCTTCTGAATGCTCGGTAACCTCTTCCTGATACTCGACAGCATCCTCCTATCACTCGACATGTTCTTCTTGTCACTCGACATTGTTTCCCTGATGCTCGACATTGTTTACCTAAGCATCAGGTGCAAGTTTGTCACTTACCTCTCCTTCTTCTATATATACAAAAGATCTATAATCTTATGATTCTCTCTTTCTTTCCTATTCATTTTTCTTTGTATATTCATCAACCTTGACATTTACACTTTCCACAATTTTTTTAGTGTTAGAGTTCAAACACTTGTAAGATTTACTCTTTGTGGAATAACCTAGGAATACGCCTTCATCACTTTTAGCATCAAAATTTCCATTCCTATTGTCTTTTAGTATATAGCATTTTCTCCCAAAAATTATAAAGTATTTTACATTAGGTGCATACCCATGCCATAACTCATAAGGTGTAATATTTGTACCTTTTTTGATCTGTACTTGATTTAGGGTATAAATAGCTGTACTTATAACTTCTCCCTAGTACTTTTGTGCAACATTCTTCTAGATGATTAGTGTTCTTGCACAATCCATGATAGATTTGTTCCTTCTCTCTGCTATACCATTCTGTGGAGGTGTTCTAGGTGCAGACATCTGTCTCTTGATTCCTCTATCATTACAGAACAGATTGAACTCATTTGATATAAATTCTCCACCTCAGTCAGATCTCAAGCACTTTAGGTTCCTACCTATCTCCTTTTCAACCTTAGCCAAATACCACTTAAAAAACTAAAAAGCATCATATTTTTCTTTTAAAAACATTACAGTCATCATTTTGGTGTAATCATCAACAAAAAGAATAAAATATCTAGCACCACAATAGCTTTGTACACCCATAGGTCCATAAAGGTTAGTATGAATGAAATCTAAATCATTTTCAAAAGTAAAAGTCTTTCTCTTGAAACTAGACTTTGTCATCTTACCCAACTGACATTGTTTGCACATTACATTATCAGGTTTCTTCAATCTTGGTAGTCCTCTCACTTTCTTCTTTTTACTAATTTCTACTAGATTATCAAAGTTAACATGACATAGACACTTATGCCATAACCATATATCATCAAGTTGTGAAATCATACATGTCTCTTAGATAGGTCTAGATAGAACAAATTACCTCTTGCATGTTCTTCACTTCCAATCAGTTCACCAGTGGCATCAAATATTTTAGCCTTCCTATGATGGAATTCCACTTGGTAGCCAATGCTATTAGGCTGAGAAACACTTAGCAGATTATAGTTAAGACCTTCAAACCAATAAGAATTTTAAAAAGTGATCTTACCAGTCAGCTTAATCAATCCTTTACCCTTAACAAGACATGGTGCATCATTACCAAATTTAACACTTCTACCTTTGTAATGATCTAGGGTATCAAACTTACTTTTATTACCAGTCATGTGGTGTGAGAAACCACTATCAATAATCCACTTATCATTTTTGTTCACATAGGATATAAGTGCAGTTTTATTATCCTCATCAGACTCATCTTTCATAGCAACATAGACTACTTCAATTTCAAAATCATCACTATCAGTGTTAGTTTCTTCTTCAGCAATATAGCAGGATTTCTTACCTTTATCTTTGTAGTCCTTGTTCCTTCAATAACCTCTATCTTCTCTTTTGTCTTTGTGCTTGCTATCTCTTTCCTCATCCTTTTCATCACTATCAGGGCATCTTGTAGCTATATGACCAAATTTATTACATGTGAAACATATGATAGGGAGTTTACCTTTATACTTTCCTTTTCCCCTTTTTAATCTTCTAGCCATAAGAGCTTAAAGATCCTCTAGTTCTTCATCAGAAGTGTCACTTTCACTTTCACTCTCACTGATGCATCTTTCCTTTTCTTTCTTAGACTTGCTTAAAACTAATTGTGACTTGAATGCAGATTCAACATTAGCAACAGTGAAGTTATCAAAATTAGAAAGCTCAAAAGCAGTAAGCTTAACAACAAGACTTTCCAAAGTAAGAACATTGCCAAGGTTACATCTAGATTCTTGAATTGCTGAAATTTTGATGGCATAGATAGGACACAAAGTTATTAGTACTTTTCTAATAATAGTCTCATCATCAATAGTTCCATTAGCTCCTCTAATATCATTTACAACTTCTTTTATCCTACCACAATATTGTGCAATATTCTCACCTTCTTGCATTTTCATTTCATCAAATTTACCTCTCACACTTTTAGCTTTTGCCCTTAGTACATTTATGTCACCACCATAGATGTTTGCAAGAGTGTCCCACATTTGCTTTGCATTTGTGTAGTCTTTGATGTCTTCATATTCAGGATAGCTTAAGGTAGATGCAATCTCCAACATTGCTTGATTGTGCTCTTGTTTAGCTCTCATCTCCTCGGTAGTTAGAGGTGCAGAGGGTGTAACATAGTCATGCTCAATATAATACATTTCTGAGTCACCAATACTAGCTAGATACAGTTTCATCAGACTCTACAATGCAGGGAAGTTCTCCTTATCTAGCTTTGATACCTCCTTCTTATACATCCCGATCATTTACTTCAAGTACCTTTAAAAAATTTCTTTGTAAGCACCAATAGCTCTGATACCAATTGTTAATATGATTTAGAACAATAGAGAAGGGGGGGTGAATCAGTTGTTCTTAGGTCCAGATTTTAAATAAAATTTCAAAACTCTTCAACTACTCAGATCTTACAACCAACAACTACTTGGTCACTACTGAATGCATAACAGAAACATATAACAATGCAGTCCACTATCCAATAGTATTTAACTTGCAAAACATAGAAATTTTCAAACCAAAACATTCACACAAGCATTAACACCAGGATTTATAGTGGAAACCCAATTTGGGAAAAACCACTTTGTAACATGTAACTGATATTTTCACTCTTCTGAAGTGAGCTTTGTGAAAAGCCAACCCTGTCAAAGGTTTACAAACACACTGTCAAGTGTGACCCGATTAAAGGATTTCAACCACCCTGTTAGGAGTGTGCCTTGTTAAAGGATTTACATACATTCTATTAGAATGCAACCTTGTTAAAAGGATTTATACAAATGACTTTTAGGTCAACCTTCATTAAAGGATTTCAAATTGATATAATGGTTAGAAAGTAACATCAAAGTTTGATCTGAAAAACATACAATTCACTTTGCAAATAACAGATCCAATTCCATACACATATGTTGGCTTACTGACTATGATCCATTTCCATCTCTATCACTGATCTGCTTGGAAAACCCTTCAAGAAATCACAACTTCTCCTTCATCCTCTTATTCTTATACAGTCAATAACAAAAACTCCAACATCCCCTCTACTATTCAACCTCATACTTAGGTTTCCTTAATACCTCTTCTCTTAGGTCGATCCAAATTTTGCTGCTTAATTTCCTCTATAGATCTTAGGCTTAGGTTAGATTCATCGAATCCTTCCAACTTTGTGGTCTTCATTCATCCTTCTAGAAATATCTCAAATCTCTTTATGGAATTACAATAAAATGGTTTATAGTGCATTAAATGCTTCCATACAATCAATAAATAAAGTCAACATGATTTACATAATCCAAGAATTCAACTATGTCAGCTAGGAATCTGAATTCTTCCTCAAATGTAAATTACTGATGCTCGATCAATACTGTGGTCAATTCCTTGGTCTTCATTGGGTAGCCTGGTCAACACTAAAATTGTTTCCTTGGCTAATACTGTCTTCCTTGGCAATAAAATGATGTTTGGTCAACACTAAATTTACTCGGCATATACTAGCTCGATCAACACTAACATCACTCAGCTTAAACTAGATTTCTTCACTTTTTCTCGGTTAAGCCTACTTGTTTAGTCTTACTTCTTACTTAGATAAGAAATACATTATCTTATCATTGTGCCACATAATCAAGTACCCATTTAAATATCAAGATAACTCAACCTTTCCTCAGGTGCTATTGTTACCAACCTCTGCCCTAATCCTTCTCAACAATCAAATAGATATAGTACTTTCTTACATAGAAACAGTCTTACCAGTTAAGGTTTGACATCAATGAAAATACAATACTTGCTTCAATTGCAATTTCCAATAGATGGATAGTTGTGAAACATCCTCACAAATTGTGGTAGAAATGGATAAACAAACATCCAAGCTCTTGGATAAAATAAGTGTTCTGAATGCATAGAAAGGGAGAGTGGTAGACAGATTTGGTTTGCTGAAGAGTTTAATAACTCCTAAGGTATCTATGCTTGAAATTCATCTCTCAGAGATGGAGAAGATAGAAGGATCAATGTCTATACCCATAGAGCCAAAGGCAGTAGAAAAAACATCCTATGCATTGAATGGACTAATTGATTTCAGTGAACTCTTGATTAATTCATGGGTAGAGGAAGTGAAGACCTTGGAAGACTCTTTCCAAGATATTCTAAATCTGGTAACAAGCACTAAGTCTTTTTGTGCTTAGAAGTTTTGTAAATCTTTCAACCACCTTTCCCATTGATGTCAAAGAGAGAGGAAGAGAAGAGAAAAATAAAGAGAGGAGAATAGAAGAGAAACAGAGAAGAGAAGAAGAGAAGAAAAAATAAGAAGAAGAAAAAGAAATAAAAAAAAGAAAAGAGAAAACAAAAGAAAATAGGAGTTTATGTATATAGTACAAGGAAGTTAGTGCTTAGACACTTAGTCATTTTTTGCTAAGTGTTTCCATCAATGCCTAAGCGAGAGATTATTGGCAAGTGATGTTTTGGAGCACTAGGGATCACTTAAGGGTTGTCATTTATGGCAACACTTATGCTGGAGTGATCACATGCAAAGAGTTTTGGTACTAGAGTCACAGTCATGAAAATGACTAAGTAAAGAATCAAGATAACAGTATACTGTGTTACATTTTTGGTTAGCGATGATAATGTATGATGTATTATAGCTTGCAAAGTTAGTAGAAGGCATTTTAGGATGTGTGAGACCTTCAGTTAAGGTCACATGTGTTTTGGTGATCAGAGTAGTGAGATACAATGTTGCAAAGGTATGTGAAGACAAAAAATTAGTGTAACAGGGCATATGAGCAGTCACGAGGATTAAGGCAAGGTTACTGTTGTCACTAAGGATTGCACTTGATTTGCTAAGTGTTGAACCCAGCAATCCTGTGAAACATGAGACTATTCTCAGATTGTGGGTAACCTATTTGAGAATAGACCTCTGGATTAAGGGCTGGCTTCCCTTTGAATCACCTGAAACTTATCTAAACTTTGAAGGAAAAGGAAGAGGAAGTGCATGAATTTAAACAACTACAATTGAACTGAAACAAAGGTGATCCACTGATTTTTTTTTGAAAGAAGACCCACAACTGAAATGAATTTACTCTAACAAAAAAACAAACTTGACTCACAACATAATTCCTCTTCTTTAAACTCTTAATGAAAACCAGGTACTTTGAAATACAGAAAAGGGAGAAAACTCCACAAATCTGATATCCTCAATCACACACAAGTTATACTATTGAATCAAAATGAATTCTTGAGAACTGACTTGAATCAACATACAGATTAAGGACACAAAGACATCACAGTAATCCTGCATATGATTCAAAAGGCAAACCAGGAAATATAGGGGAACAAGAAGAATGAATTTTATTGCTGAAAAGAAACTAAGTACAATTATGTCTCTTAGAGCTACAACACTCATGTCAGAGAGAAAGGAATGAAGAGCTAACCTCAATCACCGAAAGCTAGAGGTATATAACAAAAACCTAGGAATCTACATTCAAATTCCTCTACCTCCTAAGAATAGAAAAAGATCAATAATGGACCCATGAGGCTGCATCATAATTCGAATGCCAGATTCCTAGGTTTTTAGGGGGCGAGGAAAGTGGAAACCTAAAAATAGAAGGTCAAAAGAGACCACTCTATCCACTAAGTCATGCATCATAATAAGATTCTAACAATGGCTTATAAAATGCCATCTGTCAGAATTTACAATAACATATGCAATGACTATTACATTTAAAGTATTTACCCCTACTAAGACACAAAATGGATTGAACTATAGTTTTAAATGATCTCAACCCAAAAAATGGGGAGATGCATTTAAAAAACAATTACATTTCCAAAAGAATCCACCTATGCCTAAGACAAAACATGGATTTAGGATATATTTTAAATACTCTCAACCCAAAAATGGGGAGAATACCCAAAATATTTACATTTAAAACAAAATCCACTAATTAAAAAGGGCACCTAGCATCAAAAAATAAAACAATTAATAGCCTCAACCCAAAAAATGGGGAGAAAAAATATTAATTGGTCATTGGAATGAAAACCCCTCTGCCGCTGGCATTGTGGACTTTCCCTTTTGGCACTTGGCATAATTCCATCTTCACTGGCAGTCGACGGAACTCTAGACTAGAACTCGAATGGAAACATCTATCTTTTCTCCTCACGGCATCATCATGGAAGTAGGCATTCAATTTAATTCCATTCTCTTAATTTTGTTTCATGTTGATTATGCATTTGATTTAGAACACTAGCATTTATAGTATAGATTTACTATTGCAAACATTTCCTCTTCAGCTAGGGCACAATACTGGCATTATTTGTTTGAATTTATTTATTCATTTGTAATGTATCTCGGCTCCTATGGGCTTTGAGGGCATGTACAAATGATGGAAAACTACTCTATATTTGATTTCTTAGATAATGGCATCTCTGTATTTTTTCATAGCAGTGGATTTGATGGTTGAAGGCCACGCCCCTTAAAATAGAGGGCAAAATTTACATTTCTCTATTTTTCTATGTGACCCATGAATTGCTTTGGCTTGCTATGGGTTCCTCACACCAAATGAGGGCATGGTGTATCATTGTATTTCATTTTTATCTCTGTATTCGAGGGCACACCTGAAGGGTGTTTGCTTTTGCTTCATTATTATGTTGTGTATTGACAAGTCTGTGAGTGAATGCATTACATTTGATCTTCCTTTTGTATTTTTCTATTTGATGCTCTTGTGTCAACTGCTACTACTAGCATTGTGTAGAATGCACGTTGTACATGCCTTTTGTTGTTATTTTCTTTTTCTTCATCTGTGATCCATTGTTGATGCCAGTCCACTGGTATTTCTATTTGAAGAGGCATGAATTGCACAAAATTCCTTTGCTCATTTTGGTGCCTGGCAAACCTAACTCTTATTACATACATGCATCTCTGCTTCTGCATCTATGATCTCATATGTTGAGACTTGCCAGTCCACTGTGCCATGCTATGCTGGTGTGACCATATAGTTTTGGACCCTCATGATGTCTTATATTTTCCACTCAGTGGTTCTTTACATCATCAATTGATATATAATGAAACTCACTATTGCTTTCGAGTTGAGTTTCGAGAGCATGCTAGCAGATTATTCTACATTTGTTCTTTGATGACATACTTGTTTTCTATTTCTTTGCATCCTTGGGCACATAATGTTCATATTTGGCACTATGTTGGTTTGTTTCCATTCTACAACCCATGCAGTGGCTGTCTTCCCCATGTTAGTGTATATTTTTAAGCTCGATGCCTTATCAATGCCTTGGTATCATTGTTTACTTCATAGATGCGGATGCTCGAGCACTTGGTCCTTAAAAAGAAATATAGATAGACTCAGAAAATTTGTGTCCACTATCATGTTCACCTATTTGCCAACTGCACGGCATCACTGCTAGATGCTTTAATGTCCATTGTTTGTATTGTGATGTATGCTGCCACAGATATTATGGATTTGTTGGGTCTCTCTATATTTGGCCTTGAATCTGATCACTGGTGTATCTCAAGGATGGGACCTGCATGTCTTGATCTTGGCATGGTTACTGTGATTTAATTTTTGCTTGTCATTGTTGTCTCCAGCATGTGGTCTACTGGCAAAATTCCTTTCTATTTTCTCTAGAATTCATGCTACTGATTGGTGCCATGAACTAACTGATGTTCACCTGATCACCGATATACTGGGCTCAAGATCTAGTTAAGCAGCACTATTTTTCTCTTATTTGTTGCCAATATTTGATTTATCATGTCATGCTACATCACACATATTTTGATATGTCCATGCCATAATAGCCATGTATTGAATGCGTCCTTGGGGCATCTTATGTTTGTTGCTTCTTTTCTTTGGCATGTAGAATTGCACTCTTATTTCTCTATTTTGACAATGATTCTTTTTTCTTAATGAGATCTATTGATATTCCTGGGAGATGACATGCTCATACTTGTACCGTATGTTATAATTCCCTCTAACATATTCACTCTACCATTTGCATCTCGTGACTTTCCTCTATTTCCATGATTTTGCTTTCATGATCTTCATTGATGCTGCATCATCTGGATGTTCCTCTTTTGTACTGTGGGTGTTCTTGGCCCTTGATGCGATCATTGATAGAAAACTTGAGGTTTTTCTATCATGATCCGCATTAAGGGCCCAGGTCATTCATAGGATTTGTTGTTGGATCAGCTTCCCCTGTATCTACACATGAAACAAACATGTTAGTGAAAACATGGTGCCTCTTTTTTTAAATCTCTTTGGAGCCCCATGCACATGCCCTGAGCATAGCCTTTGTCAGGAGGTGCATGGCTGAGTGTACATATGCATTTTGTAAATATTGTGATACCAGCCATTGCATAGATCCATTGGATCTAACCCATATCCCTTCTTCTCTTCTTGTAGGTTCTGGATCTCAGGAGCTCTCTGGACAGGACCAGATCCGGACACCAATACCAAGCAATGTCTGGTACCCTAGTATTTAATCATTTTCTTTATGTATATGTATACTCATTCATTCAATTCTAGTAATGGCTATGATCATGGCCTATGTGAGCTCAGATAGATGCTTTTCCTTTCAGTTCTTTCTCTTTTGTATAGTATACATATCACTAATACATGCATGTGTAGCTTTAGATGTAGTTCATTTCCTTTTACTTTCATGTACTCTTCAAAATGAAATGAACACAAACTTAAAGAAGATCACCTAATAACACAAACTAGGGTACTGTAGCATAATCTAGTAATTAGGTCTCCAATCTAAGGATGAGTAAAAATATGATAACATTCTAGCGACCTCTTTAGAGTGCTTTCCTGCTAAGCATCCTAACCAGCTACCTTAAAGATCCATTGGGCATAGATTCCTATAAGCCTCAAACTAAACTTAGTTCCTTTAGACAACCAATCCTTCTTGCTAACAAAAATTGCTAACTGCTAGAGATAGCCTCTCTGGCTTATTACTACTCACACCAAACTGAAAACCAAACTGAAAGCAATTGAAAACTGAAAACAAACTTGTGCCA
Organism: Chamaecyparis obtusa; assembly: GCA_027943335.1. Lineage (NCBI taxonomy): Eukaryota > Viridiplantae > Streptophyta > Pinopsida > Cupressales > Cupressaceae > Chamaecyparis > Chamaecyparis obtusa. Next base: position 2,231,501 of record BSBK01004733.1, read on the forward strand.
GGAACTTAGGGAACATAGAAAACTAGAAACTCCTAACTTACTAGTGTATAGGGGGTAGAGAAGACCTCAGAAATAAGCCTTGAGGTGGATCCCATTCACTAGAATGGGAAGCTCCTCTCCATCCATACTATCCAGCTAAAAAGCATTATGGGCTTTGCATCTAATCACCATGAAAGGCCCACTCCATATGGAATCAAATTTAGTATGCCTCCCTGGTTTGTATTTTGCTTCATCCCACTTGAGGACCAGGTCCCCTTCCTTGAAAACTTTAGGTGTAGCTTTCTTATCAAAGATTTTATTCATCTGAGAATGATGAGCTTTCAGGTTTTCCAGTGCTAGTTTTCTTATTTCTTCGAGCTCTAATAGTTTAGCAAGCCTGACTTGCATAGCATCTTCTTCCATAAGATCAACCTCCTTGATTAAACTCAAAGTAGGCAACTCAGTAGACAAAGGAATCCTAGCTTCTTTTCCATATACAAGCGTATAGGGAAAGTTACCTATAGACCTCTTGGGTGTTATTCTATCTGCCCATAGGGCCAACTTCAACTTGTTGTGCCAATCCCTCTAGTTTCCTTCTATAGTCCTTTTAATGATTCTCAGCAGGTTCTTGTTTGTTGAATCTGCCTGACCATTACCCTGAGGGTAATAGTTAGAAGAGGTACTCAGGAAGATATTATGCTTGAGTGCCCATTCTGAGATTTTGGTTCCCAGGAATGTCATAGAATTGTCTGAAATGATAGAATCTGGAGTACCAAATCTAGACACAATGTCTTGGTAGAAGTTTAGGATAGAGGTCTCATTTGCTTCCTTTAGTGCTACAGCCTCTGTCCACTTGGAAAAATAGTCTGTAGTAGTGAGTATCCACTTGTGTCTAGCACTGGATGGAGGGCTGATAGGTCCAATAAAATCCAATCCCCATTTTGAGAAAGGTTGCTCTACCTTGATGGGATGAAGAGGGAGGGCTGCTAATTTTTGTTTTCCAGAAAACAAAGCACAGTTCTTGCATTTCCTTACCCAATAAAATGCATCTTTGTATAGGCTAGGCCAATAGTACCCAACTCTCATCACTTTTAGAGTAGTGGTTCTGGCTGCAAAGTGTCCTCCAGAATCTCCATCATGAAATTCTTCCAGTATTTTGTCTACTTGTCTAGTTTCAACACATCTTAACAAGACACCACTATGATCTCTTCTATACAAAACATCATCAATAATGATAAATGGAATAGCTTGGAGTCTAAAGTACCTTCTTTTACTCCTTTCAAGGCCTTGAGGGCACTGACCAGTTGAGAGATAATGTCTCATCTTTGTTTTCCTGCTTATGCTCTACTTTACATTCTGGTTCATCAAAACAACTTCCTCCTTTTGCTGGTTTGGGTCTACTATTCCTTCATTGAGCTTCTCCCATAGCCCCTTTCCTCTAATCAGCTTGGTCACTTTAATCTGAATGTCATACTCCATGACTTTGGTGACCCAACCAGCCCTCTTATGACTTGGGTCCTTATTCAGTAGGAAATCTTTTATGCAAGGGTGAGAAACCATCAGGTGCACTGTGTTATTGGATAACAAGTGCCTAAAATTTTTCAAACTCCTCACAATTTCTAGGACATGTTTTTCTATAAGAGTGTAATTAAGTTCCTAGCCATCCAGACCTTGGCTATAGAAAGCTACTGGTTGTTCTTGTTTCTTAGCATTTTGTTGAACTAACATGGTAGAGACACTATCAGTGTCTCCAAAAGCATATAGGATAAAATATTTAGAAAAGTCAGGGTTTACCAAAGTAGGAGTAGAGGCAATTGCTTCCTTGACTTCTTCAAAACACCTTTTTCCTTCATTTTTCCAATGAAAGGTTGAGTTCTTCTTCAACATCTAGGTCACAGGCTTTAGTAGTGCTACAACATTTGGAATGAACCTTCTTAAGAAGTTGATTCTTCCAAGGAAACTCTGCAGTCCCTTCTTGTGAGCCAGTAGGGGTAGTGCCATGATGGCCTTTATCCTTTCAAGATCAATGGGTGTCCCTTGCTTAGAAACAATGTGCCCTAGTAACCTGCCTTCATGGACAACAAAAATGCATTTCTTAGGATTCAATGAAACTCCAAATTCTCTGCACCTTTCAAAGATCTGTCTTAGATGAACCAGGTGATCATTAGTGTCTTTTGAAAAGATATTTATCCAAATAAACTAGAACAAACTTGTTCATTAAACCAGAAAATGCCATCTCCATGGCTTTCTGAAATGTAGTACCAGCATTAGATAGCCCAAAAGGCATCTTCCCGTATGCCATGGTGCCCCATTTGGTGGTGAATGTTGTTTTATATTGATCTTCCTCTTTAACCAGGACCTGGTTATAACTAGAAAAGCCATCTAACAAAGAAAATTTGTCAAACCCTAAGACATACTATGAAATCTGTTCCATGGAGAGCAATGGGTGATGATATTTGAGTGAGGCTCTGTTAAGGTCTCTGAAATCCACACATAATCAAATTTCACCATTCTTCTTCCTAATTGGTACTAGATTGGAGACCCAAGAGGTGTGTTTAATGGGAAAAATAATATTGGCCTCAATCATTTTTCTCAACTCTGTTTTCATCAAGACTTCTAACTTAGGATTGATGGGTCTCTGCTTCTGTCTCACTAGTTTGGCATGGGATTCTAGCTCAATGGTGTGCTAGGCTAATTGGGGATCAAATCCTTTTAGGTCATATTATTCCCATGCAAAAATATCACTAAACTCTTGACATAATGAGACAAAGGCTTTCTTTTCTGGCTAAGTGCATACCTTTCCTAACTTGAGGGATTTGTCTTTGAGAATCTCCATAGACTGGTAGTGTTCTTCTTTGATTGTCATACTGACTTTGTCTCCTCTAAGCTGATCATTAGAGTTGAATATGGACTCAAGTGTGACCAATCCCTTGGGAAACTTATTACTTTTCAACTATAGCATCTAGTCATTATACTCGTGAGCATGTTTGTTCTGGTTAACTTTAGAAAACTTGGGTTCTTCTATCAAAAAGTTAAAAATCTACTCATCATTTTCAAAGACTTGCTAGCTCACTTGATTGTCTAGTATAGATGGCCTTACTAGAACCTTTACATGCTGCAAGTCAGGACTTGTGATTTCTTTTGGGATATCATATTCTACTCCCATGGCAGCCAGCTTGTCTGCCTATTTGTTTTGATTTCTTGGGACAACAACTAGATTAAAAGCACAAACATCTTCTATTAGGTCCCAAACCCTGTGCTTATACATCTTAAGTGTATCATTCCTTGTGAGATTAGTGCCATGAATTTGATTGACCACTAACTCACTATCACCTATATATTTTAGGTGTTTGATTCCTCTTTGTCTAGCCCATTCTAAACCATGAATCAAAGCCTCATACTTTGTTGTGTTGTTAGTACAATTGAAAGAAAAATGAACTATATAGTAATACCTTTTCCCTTCTAGATAAATTAGGATAGCTCCTCCTCTCGAAACAACTTTTCTCCTAACACCATAAAAAAAAACTACCACAAATCATCACTCTGATCTCCAGAATGCTTATCTTCCTTCTTCATCAAATTTGGAATCACAACACCTTCTTCATGAATGATATACATTCCAATACCGGAAATCTCCATGTTTCTAAAAGGTTTATCCTCATCCAAATCTCTTTCATCCCATTCATCTATGACAATATCAAGAATCTTTCCAATAGCGGTTCCAGGCTCAGAATCACTTGGGTCTTGTTCATGAAACATCAAATTGGCATTTATAGGGCTTGGGGTATAAGGTTTAGCATGGATTTTTGCAAAAGCCTTAGACTTGATTCTAACTCTAGTCCCGTATCTGGTTCTAAAGTATAGATGAGACCAATCAGCTGAGAGATATCCCCCCAACCTAGTAGTGAACTCTCTGCTTAAACAAATAGCAAAATGAGGAGGTAGATCTATAACATAGACATCCTTGGGAATGGAGAAATTGTGACATTCATGTAGAGTGAGGCTCAAGTCCTTTATGACTCCCAAGGTACTAACTAATGACCCATCCAACTAAACAATAGGCCTATCTATTGGCTCATAAGACAATCCTAGTAGATCTGCTAACTATTTAGAAATCACAAAACTACTTGCTCCTGAGTCTATCATACAATTATGAACCAAGAAGTCTCCAACAATAAGAGTTACATAGAAAGGAGGAGGTTTAACCCATGGGGCAATAATGGGCTACAAGCTGGTTTCTTCAGTTTGGTACTCCTTTTGAGGTGCTTCAGCCACTATGACTCTGGGCTACTGTGAAACACCTTCTTGGTTTGATGAAATCTTAGCCAACTCACTAAGTATTAGCTCCTTTTGTACAGGGATCATCAGGGTGTCCATTAAAGGCACATTGATAGAGGTCTTCTTCATCTGCTCCACAATATTAAAAGATCCTAGATTTACTTTAGACTATCCTTTTGGTGCAGCAATCTCTATTTGTGTAGACACCAATTGTGTAGCTGCCTTGACTAGTTCCTTAGCCTCTTTCGACTAGTTTAGGACTAGAGCTTGAACTTCTTTAGGTTGTGGATTCACAATAGGAGCTTTCTAACTGGTAGAGGCCACTTGTTCAACTTCCAAAGCCTTCTTCTTAGACCTTGTGTTGGCTACAACTGGGATATAGTTTGGGTTATCATTTGGTGAAAAATTCACCCGACAAAAATCTTCTTTCTGAAAATTCACCAGTGCCACCTCAGGTTTCTGCAACTCATTTGGGGTAACAACTGGACCTTGCTGAATTTATGGCTCTTGAACCATCTCTTGCGGCATCATCACATTGCTTTGCACCATGAGGGCCTAAGCATAGCCATTAGGACACATCCCTTGGATGTGTTGCTGATTGCATGGGTAGCCCCATTGGTATTCTTGTGGAAAATTATTCTAAGCTATAGGAACCAACTCTCTAGAAGCACTAGGAGTGTTAGGATTATAAGGCTAGCTAGATTTTTGGCTATAATTTCTTGCTTGGCCTTGCTGGCCTTGTTGGTATTGGAGCCTATTCTACTGGTAATGATTTTGATAGGGCTGTTGATAAGGCTATTGATAGGGTTGTTGGTAAGGCTAGGATTGTTGCTTCTTTAGACTGACCAACTCATTAGTAACAGTTTGAAAGGCTTTTTTGATCTCATTCAGCTCCTGGGATTGATTTACAATTGAGCTAGCAACTTGTTGAGGAGGAGATGGGAGAGGTGGAATAGATGCCAAGGCTGGAATTACTTCAGGGATAGGGTGAATCTCGGGGAAAATAGGCATTGGATGCCTTGGGGCTATTTTTCCTACTTGGATTAGGCTATTTTCAGCTCTTATGGCCAGATCATATGCTATTGGTAAATTAGTCCCTCCCATGGATTGGATCATAACAGAGATATCACTATTAGGGGCTCTTAGATAGTATAGAAAAGCATGTTGTCTTGAAGGTCTAACTATGGTTGGTATTCTATTCCATGTCCTCTAAAATCTGAAGTTGAAATCCATCATGTATTCTTGGGGTGACTTTTTAATAGTAGTCAAATGCTCAACCAATGAGAGATGATCTGATTTATCCTCAAATTGATTGGTCAAGGCTTGACCCAACCCATCCCAATCAGCTATAGAACCAATTGCTAAGCCTCTAAATCATTGCAATGCTTTGCCTTTGAGGGAAGTTGCCAACAACCTCACAGCCACATTATCCTGAGTTATATTATGAAGGGCACAAAGGGATGCTACATCTCTTATATGATCAATAGTTGAGGTCTGATCCTCTCCTGTAAAAATAGGCAAACTTTTAAGGGTTGATATAGGTATGTCATTATGTTGCTGCAAATTCAAGGGGCTTCCTTGATTAAAGGCCATAAAAGGATGTTTTCTGGCCATTGGAGGATTAAGGGGAGCTTGAATTGCTAGTGCTACTTGCACTAGTTGAGTTTGGGAAGTGGTTGCAGGAATGTGAGTAGGATTAGGAGTAGAACTAAGACTAGGATTTGCAAATTTTGAGGCAATATTTTGGGCTGCTTTAGACCTCTTTTTGATAGATGGAAGCTCCACATACACAAAAGGATTCTTACTCTACCTGGTTGGGATCCCACTCATAAGCTTATATACTGATCTTCATAAAACACCATTAGAGTCACTAGGTATGATTTCAAAACACTATCACTGCTCATACCACACAATAACTTGCGTAAATATTTCTAGAAATATGACTCACTGAGTCTTGAATGTCCCATCAGGCATGCCAAAAACTATTGTCACTAAGGATTGCACCCAATTTGCTAAGTGTTGAACCTAGCAATCCTGTGAAACATGGGACTATTATCAAGTTGTGGGTAACCTATTCAAGAATAGACCTTCAGATTAAGGGTCGGCTTCCCTTTGAATCAACTAAAACTTATCTAAACTTTGAAGGAAAAGGGAGAGGAAGTGCATGAATTTAAACAACTGCAACTGAACTGAAACAAAGGTGATCCACTAATTTTTTTTTGAAAGAAGACCCACAACTGAAATGAATTTACTCTAATAGAAAAACAAACTTGACAAACAACTTGATTCCTCTTTTCTAAACTCTTAATGAAAACCAAGTACTTTGAAATACAGAAAAGGGAGAAAACTCCACAAATCTGATATCCTTAATCATACACAAGTTACACTATTGAATCAAAATGAATTCCTAAGAACTGACTTGAATCAACATACAGATTAAGGACACAAAGACATCATAGTAATCCTGCATATGATTCAAAAGGAAAACTCAGAAATATAGGGGAACAAGAATGATCAATTTTATTGTTGAAAAGAAACTAAGTACAATTGTGTCTCTTAGAGCTACAACACTCAAGTCAAAGAGAAAGGAATGAAGAGCTAACCTCAATCACCAAAAGCCAGAGGTATATAACAAAAACCTAGGAATCTACATTCAAATTCTACTACCTCCTAAGAATAGAAAAAGATCAATAATGGACCAATAAGGCTGCATCATAATTTGAATGCTAGATTCCTGGGTTTTTAGGGGGCGAGGAAAGTGGGGACCTAAAAATAGAAGGTCAAAAGAGACCACTCTATCCACTAAGTCATGCATCATAATAAGATTCTGACAATGGCTTATAAAACACCATCTGTCAGAATTTACAATAACATATGCAATGACTATTACATTTAAAGTATTTACCCCTACTAAGACACAAAATGGATTGAACTATAGTTTTAAATGATCTCAACCCAAAAAATGGGGAGACGCATTTTAAAAATAATTACATTTCCAAAAGAATCCACCTATGCCTAAAACAAAACATGGATTTAGGATATATTTTAAATACTCTCAACCCAAAAATGGGGAGAATACCCAAAATATTTACATTTAAAACAAAATCCACTAATTAAAAAGGGCACCTAGCATCAAAAAATAAAACAATTAATAGCCTCAGCCCAAAAAATGGGGAGAAAAAATATTAATTGGTCATTGGAATAAAAACCCCTCTACTACTGGCATTGTGGACTTTCCCTTTTGGCACTTGGCATAATTCCATCTTCACTGGCAATCAACTGAACTCTGGACTGGAACTCGGATGGAAACATCTATCTTTTCTCCTCACGACATCATCATAGAAGTAGGCATTCAATTTTATTCGGTTCTCTTCATTTTGTTTCATGTTGATTGTGCATTTGATTTAGAACACTAGCATTTATAGTATAGATTTACTATTGCAAACATTTCCTCTTCAGCTAGGGCACGATACTGGCATTATTTGTTTGAATTTCTCTATACATTTGTAATGTATCTTGGCTCCTATGGGCTTCGAGGGCATGTACAAATGATGGAAAACTACTCTGTATTTGATTTCTTAGATTAGGGCATCTCTGTATTTTTGCATAGCAGTGGATTTGATGGTTGAAGGCCGTGCCCCTTGAAATCTAGGAAAAAATGTACATTTCTCCATTTTACGGTGTGACCCATGAATTGCTTTGGCTTATGGGTTCCTCAAACCAAATGCGGGCATGGTGTATCATTGTATTTCATTGTTATCTCTATATCTGAGGGAACACCTAAAGGGTGTTTGCTTTTGCTTCATCATTATGTTGTGTATTGACAAGTCTATGAGTGAATGCCTTACATTTGATCTTCCTTTTGTATTTTTATTTTTGATGCTCTCGTGTCAACTACTACTATTGGCATTGTGTAGAAAGCATGTTGTACATGCCTTTTGTTGTTATTTTCTTTTTCTTCATCTATGATCCATTGTTGATGCAAGTCCACTGGTATTTCTATTGAAGAGGCCCGAATTGCACAGAATGCCTTTGCTCATTTTGGTGCTTGGCAAACCTAACTCTTATTACATACGTGCATCTCTACTGCTGCATCTATGATCTCATATGTTGAGACTTGCTTGTCCACTATGCCATGTTATGCTGGTGTGACCATATAGTTTTGGACCCTCATGATGTCTTATATTTCCTGCTCGATGGTTCTTTACATCATTAGTTGATATATAATGAAACTCATTGTTGCTTCCGAGTTGAGTTTAGAGAGCATGCTAGAAAATTATCCTACATTTTTTCTTTGACGACATACTTGTTTGCTATTTCTTTGCATCCTTGGGTACATAATGTTCATATTTGGCACTGTGTTGGTTTGTTTCCATGCTACAACCCGTGCAGTGGTTATCTTCCCCATGTTAGTGTATATTTTTAAGCTCGATGCCTTATCAATGCCTTGGTATCATTGTTTACTTCATAGATGTGGATGCTCGAGCACTTGGTCCTTAAAAAGAAATACACATAGACTCAAAAAATTTGTGTCCACTATCATGTTCACCTATTTGCCAATTGCACGACATCACTGTTGGATGCTTTACTGTCCATTGTTTGTATTGTGATGTATGCTGCCACAGATATTATGGATTTGTTGGGTCTCTCTATATTTGGCCTTGAATCTAATCACTAGTGTATCTCGAGGATGGGGCCCACATGTCTTGATCTTGGCATGGTTACTATGATCAGATTTTTGCTTGTTGTTGTTGTCTCCAGCATGTGGTCTACTGGCACACTTCCTTGCTATTTTCTCTGGTATTCATGATATTGATTGATGCCATAAACTAACTGATGTTCACCTGATCACCGATATACTAGGCCTGAGATCTGGTTATGCAACACTATTTTTCTCTTATTTGGTGCCAATATTTGATTTATCATGTCATGCTACATCACACATATTTTGATATGTCCATGCCATAATAGCCATGTATTGAATGCATCCCTGGGGCATATTATGTTTGCTGCTTCTTTTCTTTGGCATGTAGAATTGTACTCTTATTTCTCTATTTTGACAATGATTCTTTTTGCTTAATGAGATCTATTGATATTCCTGGGAGATGACATGCTATTTTTTCAGGGATTAGTCTTAACGAGTTTCCACTTATTCTTGATTTTTCATCTAAATTGATTGTGATAGCACTTGATTTTGTCTTGGCATACTGTCGTGTAGAGATGTTGTTAGAAATTTGTCTGAGTAGGCTATCAAGTTGTTGTAATTATGGAAACATATAATCATTGTGATGATCGCACTATAGTAGCAAGTAATTTTGGAAGAGCACAAGTAAAAATTGTCTAAGTACAAGAGTATTTTCCATTCTAATCAGAGATAGTTTTGGTTAGCAATGTCCATAGAAGTAGGTTCAGTGCATGCGCACTTGAACATGGATAATTCTATGTATATTAAAGACACATGTGAAAGTGCAAGTTTGTATGGCATGTACGAAAAGTGTAACACCCCGCCAAGGAACCCAAAGGAACTAACCTAGAACATGATACTAAGTTTGGTGAATAATTTATTTTTCTAAAGTTTACATGTAAGATAAACATTCTCATGGAAGCATTTACCATTAACTCACATAACACACATCATAAACATAGGTTACAAATCCAGTGGGTCCCATGACACAGTATTACTTTCTAACATAACTCATTTAATAACATAACAAAAGATTCCATAAATTAAATTACAACAATAACATTATAATGATTGCATCCCATGAATATCCATGAATCCTAATAAACATACATCCACTACACATGTCGCAAGGTATGCAGTAATCTCTCTAACATCTAAACTATAATATCCAGATTCGGTATCACATGCGATACTCTAATTAAAGATTTACAATAAAGAATACATATATAAAGAACATCAATGATGAAGTAACATAAGGAATCCAACTACAAAGACACCATCAAGCACTGGTACCAGGACATCGAATCTCAGATGGTAAAGAATCACTACCACCCGTCTGTGTAGAACCACAAAGGTCTATCCCACCATGCTGAGGAGATAACATCAAACACCACTCGGATAATCAAGCCAAATCAAGATACACTACTAGGCAAAGGAGTCCTGAATGCTTTCTAACTCAAGGTAAACATAATAAAGTAATAGGTAAGACTCACTAAATCTAGAGGCATCTGACACACATAGAATAACTAGACTATGCATAGGTAGGTGTCATCATGTACGTCTAACCCTTGAGTCTCATCCTTGTAATCACTCTAGATACCGGCACTCAAGTGACCATACATGGATCAATGACTTCTTATACAAATGAAGCCATTAACTATGCTAAACACACCTCTCAAGGTGGCCAACATCATCTCCATTCCCATCTTAGTCTATACTAGCACTCAAGCATGGGCGAGGAACTTATCTTATTAGGTTCATTTATTTCCCCTTAATTTATTAAGTTATCACTTGATTATAGATACTTGCAATAAGTGATCCTGGTAGCCACTTGTGGGCCCCGATGCTTATTGTAAGCCACCTCCTAACACATATCTAGGTAAACTACCCTAGGCTCATAGATCTCCCCTAGATCAAATCACAGATAAAACAGATAGTCACACATCTAGAATCATCACAGAAACTAGGATTGACTATATAAACATAATCACTGAATCACATAATACAACAAGAGCCTATAAGGTCAACCAGAATATAAACAATACACACTCATGCCAAACATAAGAAAAAGCATGAACAAGAAGATAATTCCCAAGCCTTTGTCTCTCCTAGGTCACCTAGTCCCCATAAAACTAATAAACTCAACATCTAGGAAAGATAAAACTTTATTGTAGAAAATAGCCAATTTCAGTATAAATGATGCATATACCAATATCTGATAACCTATACATTCATTACTAAGCAAAAAACTCAGTTCAATCATCTAATTGCAAACACATCAGTGACAAAATTAAACATTATATATACCATTCCTAGGCATGATGACATGATAATCTCGTAATCATTCCAGTAAATAAAACCTAATCAAATTGCCAACTAGATTTAATTATACTTTAATAAGAATTCACTAAACAATACTAGTAATAAATAGAATCCATTTACCCAATTATTAATGCTTAATAATAAATATATAAAAAAAAAATAACATGACTAGGAAATTTGGATTCTAATAACAAAATTTATTAAAACTAATTAATAAAAGTATATTAACAAAGCTTTAATAAATTAATATTTTTAGATACTAAACAAATTAACTAATTTAACTATTAATCAATTCCCATTAAATAACATAAACACCAAATTAATTATACATAAAACAAATTTTATATTAAATAAATTTAATATAAACAATTTTTTAATAAAAACAATTTTTAATAAACAAAAATGAAAAAAAAGTTATTGGGTGGGGCGGGTCCCATGCACCCCTCACCCTATGTGGACCCTTCCTCTACGTAGGTAGGAGTACTATACTCACTGACTCGACAGTGCAGTACTACCGTAGGCAGTACACACTGCCCTACGTGGGTAGTGTAGGGGGTAGGGGGGTGTGGTGGCCCCCGCCCCACCCCCCCCCCCCCCCCCCCCACATGCATAATTTAAAAAAAAAATTAAATTCTAACAAACACATCCATTCCAAATGCATTTTTTTTAATATATATATTTTTTTAAACGTTTTTCTATAACATTTTTTTAAAAAGCACTACTAATCTTTTATATTCTTGTGCAAATTTCAAAAATAACAAAAGAGAGTACCTTTTTAAATGCATCATATTTTTTTTAAAGGCTTTGTTTTCGAAAATGAAAATAACAGGCCTGGTAATTTTTTACCAAAATTAGAAATTGTTTCTTTCACACACATAGGAAAATTTTGTCTTTTTCTTATTTGTTTTTTGTCCTACCAATGTTTGGTTTGCAAACACATTCAAATAAACTAATATATTTTTTAATAGAAAGCATATGATTTTTACTGTGTGTTTTTTTTTAATTTTTGACTGTCGTTTTTCATAGAGTAAAATTTTTACCTAGAATGGAAAATTTTGATTCAAATTGAGTTTCTATCCACAACCCATTTAATTAATTTATTCAAACTATAGTACTAACTGTATAGAGATTAATTTTTTCATTTTCTAAGAGTTCTAGGATGAATTTTTAATCCAAAATCAGACAGCATAACCCTACTATGCCAAGTTTGCATAAAAATATAAAATAGCAATCCTATGAGCTTTCTAAACCTCAACTTGAAAGCATATACAGAAGACAGATCTATATTTACAAACTAAAACAAACATAGAAAAATTGCAGAAAGAACTACTGATGAATTGACAAGAAAACTCCACAAATCCCTACCTCAATTCCAATGCTAAATACTGAATAAGAAGGCCTTTAGAATGCTGAAACCCTCAAATTTGACAACAGAAAAGCTCCACCTGTAAATCTGAATCACAGTGCATACAATCCCAAATCCAAGTGCAAGCAACCTTCACCCAAAATTCAAGCACACACACCAAAAGCTCAAGAACACAAAGAAAGCACAAAAACTCCAAAAGCTCTCTCCAAAAATGCTCCAACAACTTGATTCAATCAAAATGAATGCTAATTCCCCCTATTAGGGATTCAACTCCACTAATCATGCAAAACCCTAGATGACTCACCTAGAACTCCTAATCAAACTCTCCCACTTTTGTTGAGAGAAAATACTAATTAATAATTAAAAATAAATATAATTTTGCACAACTCTCTCCTAAAGACAAGTTGTCACTTTTTCCAAACAAATCACTTTTATACTCAATAAAGCACATGTTAATAATAAAATCTATTATTAAATAATTTAATATTCCTAACATCAATAAATCATGCAATTTAATAATTTAACATCTAATGAACAATACTAAATTATATTTTCACATAATTAATTAATTAAAACCAAATATCCTAATATTTGATTTTTTTATTAATTAATAATGATACAATAACATAGGAAATTAACTTAATATTATTTTCCAATATAATATTAAATTCCATAACAATAGAAAATAATAGAAAATCATATAATCAATCAGCAATAAATCAATATCATAAAATAAACAAACTCAGAGAAGAGATCCACGAACTTTGTCACCTGACAAATTTGGGTAGGGTAGTCAATAGATACTTATCCAACAATTAGGATAAATAGGCTTAGGATTGGGTTTTGGGTCCATCTGTTACCTCCCCTCTTTACCATTGAGATGTGTATTTATGGGCATGCTCACTCCTGCCAATTCAAGGAGGATGATGCCCTGTACCTGCAAATCTGTCATCACAAACCAAAGTATGTACATACAATATATATCAAACAATGATAAGGTACAGTCGGTCGTGTGGATCTCGACAAAGCAAGTAACTACGCCTCCCCCCTCTACCATACAAACACATAAAATTGACACATACATATGAACACCATACACATGCTAGTATGGGGTAAGTACATCATAATCCAACTGAAACATGAGCATTGCATCATAACAACATTAACATCTAAATATGAGATCATATGACATCATAACATAATCATAATTCAGATCATCAACAATCATGAAAATAATAAGATCTGCACACAAACAATGTGGCCTAAAAGAGTATGGCACTGAAAAAGTGAAAGCAAACTATGGAGGTACTACATCCTCCCCCCCTAGGATTAGGCTTACTCCGGGAAGCCTAGAACAAGTAGGGACATGAATCCCATAAATCTAACTGCACTGAAAAGAAACTAAACCAAATATCACTGAGAAGGTCCCATTGGACCCTTTCTTGCCTTAGGGTTCGAACACTGAGGATCATTCCCAATTGCAAAGGCCCTATTAGACCTACCTGCATCTCCAACTGTAGGCTCAGATGTTGTCGGCCTTTGTCCCACAAATTGAGGAAAATCATATGACTTATGAGCTTGTTGGCCACAAGTGAAGCAATCCCCCTTGAACACTCTCCTCATTGCAGGAACACTAGATTGCTGGAAGCTACCTCTGTTGGCACTCTACTGAGTACTCTGAGTAGGCTGACCAAAAGAATGATCCTTACTCTGCTGACCACTATGAAAGTTCTTGGTCTGAGAACCACTACTTTGAGTAGAAGGAAGTGGAAGTGACTTAACCTGCTACTGGTTCTGGTTACCTCTGTAGAAGTTCGAAGACTTCTTGAAGTTCCCATTACCCTAAGACTAGTTCCCTCTAAAACCTAATCCTGAAGGTCCACCTACTGAAGTATCTGAATGTTGATCATGTCCCGAGACTATATTAGCCTCCTTAAGTGTAGCCTTAACAACCACTTCCCTAAGGGTCTTAGGTTCAAAGAGTAAAACCTCTCCAATAATACGTGCATTCAACCCCCTGACAAAATGTTGTACCAGTAAGGCTGTATCATGACCAAATCCAGCATATTGCTTGAGCTTAAAGAATTTGCACTCATATTCACTCACTGACATAGTCAGTTGTTTCAAATTATGAAACTCATCGGCCCTCTGTTTCCTCCACTGATTAGATAAGAATCATTCTCAGAAATGTTCCAAGAATAATTCCCATGTAACTGTGTCCATCTGAAGACCCAGCTGCTCTTCCTCAATTTTCCACCATACAGCTGCAAAATCTATGAGTTGTGTCACAGCATATCTAGCTCTAGTGTTGTTGCTAAATGGGTGCATGGTGAAACTTCATTCCAAGGCTATCAACCATGTCTCAGCCTCAAGACCTGTACCCTTCCCATCAAAGGGAATAGGCTATCCCCTCATAAGATCCTGCATATGGTTTGCTGCTACCACTGAAGGATCCACAGTGAATTTCCTCTTTGGAGGACTCCTAGATCTTTCCCTTTCTCCCTCTCCTTCATTCCTCTAGGAATGATGTGAACCATCCCAATCTGCTCTATCCTAATCAGGACCAAGACGAGAAAGGATTTCTCGCAAGAGCTATCTCATATCAGGATCATCTTGATGATCCTCTCTCTGCTCACCCCTAGACTACTGGTGATGACTCTCTTGACTGACACTTATGGAGGGGCTAGGTTTCCTTCCCCTACCATGTTCACCAGACCTACCTCTACCTAGGCCTCTCACTGCTCTAGTCACAAGCATGATTCCTGCAACATAAAGAAACTAGAAAAATCTCACCACATAGATCAAAACATAAACCAAGACAAAATGATCACAAAGCAATAGTCTAAAATAGAAATGTTATATGTCTAAGTTTGTTTTCAAGTTTAATCTACACACATAAAACATAATGAGTGTACATACCCAAAGTTCCCAGTGTAGAAACTTTTCTCTGATACCAAATGTAACACCCCACCAGGGAACCCAAAAGAAACTAACCTAGAACATGATACTAAGTTTGGTGAATAATATTTTTTCTAAAGTTTACATATAAGATAAACATTCCCATGGAAGCATTTACCATTAACTCACATAACACACATCGTAAACATAGGTTACAAATCCAGTGGGTCCCATGAGGTAGTATTACTTTCTAACATAACTCATTTAATAACATAACAAAAGATTCCATAAATTAAATTACAACAATAACATCATAATGATTACATCCCACGAATATCCATGAATCCTAATAAACATACATCCACTACACATGTCGCAGGGTATGCAGTAATCTCTCTAACATCTAAACTACAATATCTAGATTAGGTATCACATGCGATACTCTAATACAAGATTTACAATAAAGAATACATATATAAAGAACATCAATGATGAAGTAACATAAGGAATCCAACTTCAAAGACACCATCAAGCACTAGTACCAGGACGTCGAATCTCAAATGGTAAAGAATCACTACCACCCGTCTGTGTAGAACCACAAATGTCTACCCCACCGTGTTGAGGAGATAACATCGGACCCCACTCGGATAATCAAGCCAAATTAAGATACACTACTAGGCAAAGGAGTCCTGAATGCTTTCTAACTCAAGGTAAACATAATAAAGTAGTAGGTAAGACTCACTAAATCTAGAGGCATCCGACACACGTAGAATAACTAGACTATGCATAGGTAGGTGTCATCATGTACGTCTAACCCTTGAGTCTCATCTTGGTAATCACTCTGGATCCCAGTACTCAAGTGACCATACATGAATCAATGACTTCTCATAGAAAAGAAGCCATTAACTATGCTAAACACACCTCTCAAGGTGGCCAACATCATCTCCATTCCCATCTTAGTCTGTACTAGCACTCAAGCATGGGCGAGGAACTTATCTTATTAGGTTCATTTATTTCCCCTTAATTTATTAAGTTATCACCTGATTATAGATACTTACAATAAGTGATCCTAGTAGCCACTTGTGGGTCCTGACACTTATTGCAAGCCACCTCCTAACACATATCTAGGTAAACTACCCTAGGCTCATAGATCTCCCCTAGATCAAATCATAGATAAAACAAATAGTCACACATCCATAATCATCACAAAAACTAGGATTGACTATTTAAACATAATCACTGAATCACATAATACAACAAGAGCCTATAAGGTCAACCAGAATATAAACAATACACACTCATGCCAAACATAAGAAAAAGCATGAACGAGAAGATAATTCCCAAGCCTTTGTCTCTCCTAGGTCACCTAGTCCCCATAAAACTAATAAACTCAACATCTAGGAAATATAAAACTTTATTGTAGAAAATAGCCAATTTCAGTATAAATGACGCATATACCAATATCCGATAACCTATACATTCATTACTAAGCAAAAAACTTAGTTCAATCATCTAATTGCAAACACATCAGTGACAAAATTAAACATTATATATACCATTCCTAGGCATGATGACATGATAATCTCGTAATCATTCCAGTAAATAAAACCTAATCAAATTGCCAACTGGATTTAATTATACTTTAATAAAAATTCACTAAACAATACTAGTAATAAATAGAATCCATTTTCCCAATTATTAATGCTTAATAATAAATATAAATTAAAAAAAATATTACTAGGAAATTTGGATTCTAATAACAAAATTTATTAAAACTAATTAATAAAAGTTTATTAACAAAGCTTTAATAAATTAATATTTTTAGATACTAAACAAATTAACTAATTTATCTATTAATCAATTCCCATTAAATAACATAAACGGCAAATTAATTATACATAAAACAAATTTTATATTAAATAAATTTAATATAAATTTTTTTTTAATAAAAACAATTTTTAATAAACAAAAATAAAAAAAGGTTATTGGGTGGGGCGGGTCCCACGCGCCCCTCACTCTATGCAGACCCTTCCTCTACGTAGGCAGGAGTACTGCCTGTGCAGTACTCACTGCCTCGGCAGTGCAGTACTATCGTAGGTAGTACACACTACCCTACATGGGTAGTGTAGGGGGTAGGGGGGTGTGGTGGCCCCTGCCCCCCCCCCCCCCCCCCCACCAACATACATATAAAAAAAAATTAAATTAAATTCTAACAAATACATCCATTCCCAATGCATTTTTTTTAATATATATATTTTTCAAAACGTTTTTCTATAACATTTTTTTTAAAAGCACTACTAATCTTTTATATTCTTGTGCAGATTTTGAAAATAACAAAAGAGAGTACCTTTTTGAATGAATCATTTTTTTTTAAAGGCTCTATTTCTAAAAATGGAAATAACAGGCCTAGTAATTTTTTTACTAAAATTGGAAACTTGTTTCTTTCACACACAGGAAAATTTTGTCTTTTTCTTATTTGTTTTTTTTTCCCTACCAATGTTTGGTTTGCAAACACATTCAAATAAACTAATATATTTTTTAATAGAAAGCATATGATTTTTACTGTTTAGTTTTTTTTATTTTTGACTGTCATTTTTCAGAGAGAGTAAAATTTTTACCCAGAATGGCAAATTTTCATTCAAATTGAGTTTCTATCCACAACCCATTTAATTAATTTATTCAAACTATAGTACTAACTGTATAGAGATTGATTTTTTCATTTTCTAAGAGTTCTAAGATGAATTTTTAATCCAAAATTAGACAACATAACCCTACTATGCCAAGTTTGCATAAAAATATAAAATAGCAATCCTATGAGCTTTCTAAACCCCAACTTGAAAGCATATACAGAAGATAGATCTATATCTACAAACTGAAACAAACATAGAAAAATTGCGAAAAGAACTACTGATGATTTCACAAGAAAACTCCACAAATCCCTACCTCAATTCCAATGCTAAATACTGAATAAGAAGGCCTGTAGAGTGTTGAAACGCTCAGATCTGACAACAAAAAAGCTCCACTTGCAGATCTGAATCACAATGCATACAATCCCAAATCCAAGTGCAAGCAACCTTCACCCAGAATTCAAACACACACACCAAAAGATCAAGAACACAAAGAAAGCACAAAAACTCCAAAAGCTCTCTCCAAAAATGCTCCAACAACTTGATTCAATCAAAATGAATGCTAATTCCCCCTATTAGGGATTCAACTCCACTAATCATGCAAAACCCTAGATGACTCACCAAGAACTCCTAATCAAACTCTCCCACTTTTGTTGAGAGAAAATACTAATTAATAATTAAAAATAAATATAATTTTGCACAACTCTCTCCTAAAGACAAGTTGTCACTTTTTCCAAACAAATCACTTTTATACTCAATAAAGCACATGTTAATAATAAAATCTATTATTAAATAATTCAATATTCCTAACATCAATAAATCATGCAATTTAATAATTTAACATATAATGAACAATACTAAATTATATTTTCACATAATTAATTAATTAAAACCAAATATCCTAATATTTGATTTTTTTATTAATTAATAATGATACAATAACATAGGAAATAAACTTAATATTATTTTCCAATATAATATTAAATTCTATAACAATAGAAAATAATAGAAAATCATATAATCAATCAACAATAAATCAAGATCATAAAAAAAACATACAAACTTAGAGAAGGGATCCATGAACTTTGTCACCTGACAAATTCGAGTAGGGTAGTCAATAGATACTTATCCAACAATTAAGATAAATACGATTAGGATTTGGTTTTAGGTCCATCTATTACCTCCCCTCTTTACCATTGAGATATGTATTTATGGGTACGCTCACTCCTGCCAATTCAGGGAAGACGATGCCCTGTACCTGCAAACCTGTCATCACAAACCAAAGCATGTACATATAATATATATCAAATAATTATAAGGTATAGTTGGTCATGTGGATCTTGACAAAGCAAGTAACTATGCCTCTACCATCTACCATATAGACACATAAAACAAACACATACATATGAACACCATACACATTCTAGTATGGGGTAAGTACATCATAATCCAACTGAAACATAAGCATCACATAATAATAACATTAACATCAAAATATGAGATCATATGACATCATAACATAATCATAATTCAGATCATCAATAATCACTAAAATAATAAGATCTGCACACAAACAATGTGGCCTAAAAGAGTATGGCACTGAAAAACTAAAAGCAAAGTATGGAGGTACTATAGAAATAGATATTGTAGAATAACAGAGAAAGAAGACAGAACAAGAATGATATTTAAGGGATTATTTTGTTTATCAAAATAATGAATTAACCATATAAGGGATAACATCCTAGATGTTAACCCTTAGGAAGCATGAATTAGTTTTTGTATTTCGGAAAGAGTTTATGCTTAGTAAAGCTGACTGTAAGTTATTATTCTTAATAACTTGTATATATGTAAGAAGCATGTAATGCGAAGTAATAGAGATGTAATAAGATATTGTAATACTATGATGTGAAGTTGTATATGTTAGGAATAAGGTGTCTCAACCTTGGATAATTCATAATTCTTATTATTTGTTTTGTAAATGTATTTTTTGCAAATAATGAAATTAAGTGTGAGTGTACATGCCTAGTGGGCATGTTGATATGCCACTCCACTTGATGTGTTAGCATCTTGTGCGTAAGGAGATCATGACTGAAATGGTCATGACAGATTCCTATGACGCATAAGAACTATTTAAGGAATGTGCTATGACAGGTGTAAGAGCATCTTATGACTTGGGCCTATTTGGGCACCCAAGAAGAAGTGGTTGGTGTGTGTAAGAGAATATGCCAAAAATAGGTTGGTATGATAGATTCTCTTACACTTCTCTTGTGACAATTATTTTTGGTGGATTCTATGACAAGCTATCATAGTCTATTCTAGGGATGGATGACTATTCTTGGGATTGCATGTAACAACTATGTACATGTGGCTTTGTGCATGGGTCTTGGTGGTTGGACGCCAAACTCCTTTTATGGGTATTTTTTGGGTCTTGAGGAGTCTATATATATGATGCTGCTTCTATGGGAGAGACATAAGTTTGATAGGTGTATTGTTGTGTTGCTAGACTAGTCTCTCATCTCCTGAAAGAACTTGCATTGCAAGTGTGTTGTAGTCTTTTTGTTGAAGATAATACATTGTGCAGGTTTTGGAGGGGTGGTGTTATTTTACTGAAAGGTTTTTCCCCACCGGCATATCTTTGTGTTTATGTGTTTCAATCTTCTATATCTATTTTCTATATGTATGGTATATGCTGCAATATTATTTGTTAAGTAGCTTAATGAATCTGAAATTGTAAGGATTTAAAAAGAATTTGCACAATACTTTCCTTTAGAGATTAGTGTAGGAAGCTATTTTCGCACCTGAGTTTCCTTACAAGTGGTATTAGAGCCTGATCAACTTTTGATCCTAGTTGTTGGGTAGGGTTTTCTGAGCTAATCTCAAGTTGAGTGGGAGTTTTTGTGCAGAGCATTCTAAATCTTATTTGCAGATTGAGATGGCGAGTTCCTCATACAGTAGAATGGAGGTGGAGAAATTTAATGGCACTAATTTCGAGTTGTGGAAACTCAAGATGGAAGACATGCTTGAAGACCGTGATCTATGGGAGGCTAGATCACTTGATGTGAAACCTACAATGATATCTCAAGCAGATTGAGAGATCAAGGATCAGAAGGCTAAGGGTCTCATCAGACTCTATCTGTGTGTGTGAAAATTATACCTGATCTGTAGACACAACACTCAGTAAAACATTAGAGGTTAGCTATAATCAAAATCGTGCAAAATTGAAAGCTATCTAACCAAGTGATTTACTGCCTTCTAATAGGTGCGAGATTAATGTTCTCAGACTGTAATCAAGATCAGTGACCTAGACGACACCTAAATGAAGGATTTGAATGCAAAAGATGGATATGAAATTGAATGCAATTAATCTATATTTTTGATATTTTCTATGCAATAATAATTGTAAAAACTGATATGAAATCTATGCTAAATGAAATTGATATGCTATGAATGCTATTGAAAATTGATATGCTATGAATCTAACAATGATATGTAATATGAATGCAAAAATAAGATTGATCTCACAAAGATGTCGATTCGCAAGAGCTTTGATTCTTCAATTCCAATTCTCCAGCATGATTGTGCAAAATATGAGATGATTTGTGAAGAGCTAAGCCTTAATTTATAGAAATCCAGGGCTTTGGAGGTGCATGGGAAAAAGCCATAAATCACTCAAATAACTCAACTTGATTTTTGAGTTATTTTTAAATAAAAGATAATTAACTCACAAAAACATGCAAAAGCTAAGTTTTAACTCAAAATAGAGTTTAGCTTTAATTGATAATTGATAGTTGTCTGCTTTTATGATTGTGCATGTTTTATTTATGAATTAATTTAATAATAAAGTGATTTATTTCTAACTTAATTGATTTTAAAAATAAAACAATTGATTTATGGGTTAATCAATTATTTAATCAAACTTTTATTAAAAACTATATTATTAAATAATGACAACTTGCTTTAATTTATTAAATAAGAATTTAATCAATTATTCATATGATATTAGATTTATTGTCAAAATTAAATAATACAATTAATAATAGATATAATTAAATTTAATTACACAATTAAGTGACAAATATTAAATCTAATTAATTAAATATGAAAATATTCAATTAATCAAACTTTAGGATAAATGTGATTTATTGCCAAATAATTATAAAATTTAAGATAATTAAGATAATTAGGAATATTACTAGGAATATTCCCCGATGCAAAATTTAAGATAATCAATTAGATTTGATGATGTTTAGATGTTCCTTAGATTAGGACTTTGATGTCGATTTCATATGATTTAATGATATAAGAGGTTAATGAACTTATAGCCCATTTTTAGGGTATTACATTTTGCCCCTCTTTGAATTACTGTGCGAGGCGCAGTGGTTCAAAGATAGTTTGTGTTTGATAAAGATATGAAACTGATGTTTGAAATTAATAATTGATATGAGACAGAAGCTGATTGATATTGAATTGATATGGAGATAATAGGTCCTAAATGACCAAAGATAATGTTCACTGTAGAAGCAAATGAACCTATGATTGCGAAAAAGTGTCAAAATGCCTGATTCTAAACCTTAGGATTGATAAGAAGTGAGTGACCCGTTCTAGACTCGATTGTATTAGCAGAACTAGCAGGTATCACATCCGAATCCTTCAGTTGCCGAAGAACCAAGGAAAGAACACTATGATCCGATGGTTGCAAAAACTAATACAATTTACAAGATTGAGAGAATACCAGATTGATATGGATCGATGAATCTGATATGCCCCAAGTGATGATAGATTTGCCCCGAGTGATGAGGACTTTTGATGAATCAGCGACTAGACGTGATTGTTTGTCTTGATCAGTGATGAAAGATATGATTTCCATAAAGATATGATTTCAAATTTGATTACAGACTTTGAATGATATGCAATACCATGCCCCCTTCGGGATTAAAATTAAAATCTGACAAGAAAAGTCAACGTTGAGAGTTCAGAAGCATGTTAATTGATTTGAGAAGTGGTTAAAACACGTCCGAGAATGCATTCTGCATCGTTTGGAGGTCCAAAAAGACCAATTTTGACTAGGTTTGACCATGAGTTGACCATGGTTGACCAAGTTGAAATTTTGATAGTTTGATGTTAGATAATCAGGTAAGTTGAATACTAGATTTCTGTGATGATCAAAGGTCGAATATGCAAGCAGTTAATAATATGAATGATCTCAGATTTTGATTTTGATCCCGAAAAAGGATTCTACTTGCTGCTTCGTTGGAGGAACCTTCGTGTGAGATTCAGCTCTTGTTAGATTTGAAGAATTGATATGAAGAATTGTTTAAGCTTTGAAGTTCGTTTAGTCATTGTGAGATCTTGCAAACATGCAAAATGCAAAGAGACATGCAAAATAAAATGCAACCTAAGACCTAGGACCTAGTCACTGATCATATGTCAATTTGTTATCATCATTGAACTTTTAGGTAACCGGATAAATCAATACAATGCCCACTAGCCATGAAACCATAGACATATGAATATCGATTTGTATGCGCAAGAATCAATACAACACCCACTGGTCAACAACCATGGATATATGAATATTGATTTTGTTTTCGAAATGTTGGATTAGATATAAGCACCAAGGCACAAGCGCCAGGATGACCTGAATATCATGTCCATTTTGATATAGCAATTTGTACAAGCATCAAAACATAAACGTTGTGATGACCTGAGTACGCCTTGCATTACAAACACATCAAACAGTAAAGAGATCATTCTAAATGCAATGTGAATTACCCGTAGTGACCCTTTATCATTCACATCCTTAGGCAAGATTGCGTTCCACAGTAGGAGAAAGAACTTACTCAAAAAGATAATAGTTAGATCAAACTTCCTTGAATTGTCTGGGTATCAATGGCTGAGGTATGCATGGCCATCCAATTCGAGATAGAGGCTCTTATAGTCGGACACCATTTCAATCCAGAAGTTCCAAAGATGTTAGATTTTCACATACAAGCAAAAGACAAAGAAAAGATTATGCCCCCAGTCATCACTCTCTAAATCCTATAAAGGACATCATCGAAGAGCTCGAAGGGACACAATATGCAAAAATCTCAATGCGAATCAGTAAGCCTACAAGGAGATAAAAGCATGAAAAGCACAAATTGTTTTCAATTGAGTTTTGATGTTTGATTGTTGTAGATGCAAAATCCTTTCTGGAGACGAGACTGACTGACTGACTCAACAGGAAGCTTCAAAGGACTCTGACTGGATAGGAAATGTCTAAGATACATGGGAGACCATAGGATATGACATTGATTGCCCCCAAATTTGAACATTGATAGGATACAGATGTTTGAGCTGATTGGTGTACAGACTGACTTATTGAAACCAGGATATGCAGAAATAAACCGGGAGATATGTACAAACTAAAGCAAGACTGAAAGCTGGGAAAGACCAAGATTGTGCTGATAGATGGAGCATTTTGGAACAAGTGGCACCTGTTTGCCAAGTTTTCACCATCTTGGTAGAGATTCTATTTTTGCTACCAAGGCGCCTGTTTCCAGGTTTTCACCAAGGCACTTTTTCTTTCTTTTTTCATTTTTTTATATTTTTCATTTTTTCAATTTTTTTGTACTTTTCATTTTTTCAATTTTTTTGTACTTTTGATATTTTTTGATTTTTTTTGTGAATCATCAAGGCACCTATTGCTAGGTTTTCACCAAGATGTTCATTTTTTCAGGACTTTTTCTGATTTTTTAAAGATTTTTTTTTCAAGATATTTACCAAGCACTGAATGCCTTAGGCGTAGAATTTCTTCAGATGAAGAACGTTGATTGGTTCTCGGAGCTGTTCTCCTTCAGTCATTGAGAGTTGATAGGCACCAGAGCCAAAAGTAGCAGTGATAACAAAGGGACCCAACCAATTAGGTTCGAACTTCCCCTTGCGTTCTCGATGTGATTGATTTTTAGGATTTTCTCTCAACACTAGATCGCCAACCTGAAATTCTCTATGTCTGACTTTCTTGTTGTAGCCTCTAGAAATTCTTTTCTGATACACTCTTAGATGATCATACGCTGCTTGCCTGCGTTCATCTAGTAATTCAATTTTTTGTAACCTAGACACTCTGTAGTCTTCATCAGTGACAAGTCCATGCATTTTGATTCTGAGTGATGGGATTTCAACCTCAATAGACAGTACCGCTTCAGACCCATAAACTAAAGTGAAAGGTGTAGCCCCTGTAGGCGTTCTGATACTAGTTCTATATGCCCAGAGAGTTGGATTGATCATCAGATGCCAGTCTCTTCCTATTTTATTCACTGTTCTGTGCAAGATCTTCAGGAGATTTTTGTTTGAAGCCTCAGCTTGTCCGTTCCCTTGAGGATAGTAGATAGATGACCAATGTTGAGTAATTTTGAACTTGGCACATAAGTCATCTAGGTCCTTGTTTTTGAATTGTCCCCCGTTATCTGTGATTATAGAGTGAGGGATCCCATATCTGCAAATGATGTAGTTCAGGATGAACATAGAGATCTGTTTCCCCGTTGCTTGTGTTAGAGGAACTGCTTCTACCCATTTTGTAAAATAATCTGTAGCTGTGATTATATGGGTATGTCCATTAGAAGAGTGCAGATAGATAGCACCTATGAGATCAAATGCCCATTGTTGAAAAGGCCATTGTGTAGTAAAGGGAATCAGATCTCTCCCTGGAGCATGAATCAAGTTGCCATGTACTTGACACTGTTGATAGTTTTTAGCAAATTTAATAGCCTCTTTTTCCATTTTAGGCCAATAGTACCCAGCCCTAATAAGTTTTCAAGCTAACGTTAAACCGTTCGAATGTGACCCACATATACCCTCATGGACTTCCTCTAATGCACGTTGAGACTCTTCTCATTCTAAACATCTAAGCAGTGTACCATCTAAACCTCATTTATACAGATCATTACCAATGATGACATATCAGGATGTGGATTGGATAAGGTTTCATTTCTCAAAACGGTTAAAGGACTCAGGGATGATTTGGTCGTGGAGATAGGAGAATAGATTTTTGTAGCGAGATGAGTCATAACCTACAAAAGTGCAGATCATGCGGGTTTCAGGGGAGTCATATGCAGGATAGGATAGGGCTTCCACCAGGAACTCATAGCATAGTTCATGTTCAGGCTGCTGTAAAAGAGTAGATAATGTCACCATTGCATCAGCAGCCTTATTCTCCATTTTGGGTATTTGCTCAAATGTGATAGAGATGAAGTATTTCTTTAAATCATCTACCATTCTCTTGTAAGGAATGAGCTTTTCATCTTTGGTTTGGTATACATCATTGACTTGGTGGATAATCAGTTGTGAGTCCCCATGGATGTGCATCTCTGTAACTCTCCACTGTATTGCCATTTTCATACCATTGAGAAGTGCCTCATATTCAGCAATATTGTTTGTGCAAGGAAACTTTAATCTGAATGCTTTGGGTATCGAGTATCCTTGAGGAGTGATGAACAATATGCCTGCTCCAGATCCATTCTATGTGTAGGAGCCATCAAAGAATAATCGCCATGCTCTAGAAGAGAGGTGCATGATAGAAGAATCGGGAAATTCCATTTGCCTGGGTGTATCATCAAACAGTGGTGCTTCAGCTAATTGATCAGCAATGACCTGTCCTTTGATAACTTTTCTTTCAACATATGCAATGTCAAATTCACTCAAGAGCATGACCCATTTAGCTAGTCTACCTATGAGGGCAGCCTTGCTTAGGAGATATTTCAATGGATCAATTTTAGCTACCAAATGAGTGGTATGAGCTAACATGTAGTGTCTCAATTTCTGTGATGCAAAGATCACAGTGAGACATGCCTTCTCTATCATTGAGTAGTTCTTCTCATAGGCCACTAAAGTTCGGCTGATATAGTAGATGGCTCTTTCTTTCTCGTTCTCATCATGCTGTGCTAGCAATGCCCCCAGTGATGTATCTATTGCGGAGACATATAATATTAATGGCTTCCCATGAATAGGAGGCATCAATATAGGTGGATTTGATAGATACTTCTTGATATGTTTAAAGTTGTTCTAACATTCTTCATTCCATGCAAAGGTCACACCTTTATGTAATGTTTTTGTAAAAGGCTGTGAGATGTCCACTAGCTGTGATATGAATCTTCTGATAGATTGAACTCTACCTTGCAACGTCCTCATTTGATTGATATTTGTGGGAGGTTGCATCTCTATTATAGCCTTGACCTTAGCTGGATCAACTTCAATGCCTTTCTTGGAGATGATGTATCCTAGGAGCTTTCCAGAAGTGACTCCAAAAGCACACTTTTTAGGATTTAGTCGAAGACTAAATTTTTCCATTCTGTCAAGGATCATGCTCAAGTTTGTTAGATGTTCAGTTCTAATCATGGATTTTGCCAAGGTATCATCTACGTAATCCTCCATTGTTCTATGCATCATATCATGAAAAATAGATGTCATTGCTCTTTGATATGTAGCTCCAGCATTTTTGAGTCTGAATGGCATAACATTCCAATAGAAAGTTCCCCACGCACATGTGAAAGCTATTTTCTCTTGATCTTCTAGAGTAATTTTGATTTGGTTGTACCCAGAAAAGCCATCCATTAAGGAATACATTTCATAGCCCGCAGTCATGTCCACCATCATATCAATGTTAGGCAGTGGAAAATCATCCTTAGGGCATGCTCTGTTCACATCCCTAAAGTCCGTGCACACTCTGATGGAACCATCTGGTTTGGAAATAGGTACAATGTTGGAAATCCACTCAGCATAGTCTATGACACAGATGAATCCAGCTTTTAGGAGTTTTTCTAGTTCTGCTTTGACTAAGAGTGCAACATGAGGATGCATCTTTCTCAATTTTTGTTTGATTAGTTTTACTCTGGGAGCAATGGATAGATGGTGCATAATGAGATTGGGATCCAATCCTGGCATATCTGAATATTTCCATGCAAAGTTGATCTTTTTCTCTGATAAGAAGGTAGTGAAGTTCTATTTCTCTTCGTCTGATAAAGATTGTGCTACATGTACCAGTTGTGGTTCCTCTGTTGTACCCAAATTGATGGATTGAGTTGGCTCAATTAGAACTGGAGATCTATCCTATAAATGACTTGGAAGGACATCAAATATCTCATCCTTAGGCACCTCAGAGAGGTTTTCACCTTCAAATACGTCTTTTCTTTTTACTTTTGTCGGTTCTGAGACTGCCACAAAGTGGTTTTCACCCTCAGAACTCTTTTTCTTTTTCTTTTTACTCTTGTTTTTCTGACTAAGATATTTGATGTCCAACTCGGTCATGCTGACACTTGGTTCATTGATGGAAGTACTCATAGGCTCAACTGCATTGAGGTAGCAGGAAAGGGCATAGTCATTTGGGAAGGTATACATACCATGGTTTGGGTTTGTGGAAGTTTGGTCGATAAGATCAGGGCGTTGGATAGTCAAAGTGGGAAAGGCTTGGGATATGGTGTTCACGAATGTGGATATGTCATCATCGGTCCTAACCCGATGCTCAAGTTCAAAGGTGATATTACAGCTCAAAATGTTCAATTTGTGAATAGGCTCAATGTCATCATGGGAGTCCTCTTCAGCCATAGGTGGATCAGACACGTTAAGTTCATTGTTTCGCTCTAGACTTACGTTAGGTTGAGAGACATATTGGTGAATAACATCAATAGATTTCTCTATTATAAGCTCATCTTCTTCTGGAATGGCACCCCATTCATAATCATTTGACTCATCTTCTGATTCAGAATCTCTAGGAAATCTTAGAAAATGTGTGAAATCAGGATGAATACCCCAAGAAGGATTACCCTCAGTCTCTGACTTGAATTCATATTCATGGGAATCAGTGTTAGAATAACTACCCCTTGCTTCTTGATCAGTTTGATTGCCTTCGAGATTGGCTGGTTCTTGTGGTGCAACCATCTCTTGCGCTACAGTAGGTTCTTGTGTTTCTACTACATTAATTCTTCTGATAGGATCATCTGTATCATCAAGAAGATCTTTGATCTCTTTAGGCAATTTTTCATAGGGGATAAGTTCAGAGCTATCTGAATCATCATCAGAGGGTTCTATATCTTCTTTCTTAAGAAGGGGTTCTTCGGGTGCAATTTGTTCTATGACATGAGAACAACCACCTTTGAGATGATAGGGTTTCTTCTTAAACTCTATGCCACCAGTATCTTTTTTGGCTCGACCAATATGTGAAATGGGGGTCACAAGACCCTTTCCCCTAATTCCTAGAGGTCCTTGACCGGAATATCCCATCTTGGCTATTAATTTGTTTCCTGGACCATATGAACTAGTAGGGATTGTAGGTGCTATAGATTCACTAGGTTGAACAATTTTAGATTCAGAATCCTCTTTATATAGCCATGCCAGGACAGCTTCATCCTCTTCAAATTCTTGTTTGGATACTTGCTCCACCACAAAATGTCTTTTGTATGCTTCCATAGGTTCCTTAGGTGCTGATTTAGATTGCTTCAAGGATTGTCCATACGACTTAGGTGAGATTGGGAGAGATGTCAGAGACAAGACTGGCTCTATAGTGTATTCTCCCATCCCATTTTCTTTGATATTGATATCTTTAGCAATGTCATCCATATTAGATGTGGAAGCGACATTTTGTTGCTTGATGAAAGATTCTCTGTTGTTGGGAACAAGCTTATCAGCACTTTCCTTCAATGTATTGCAAGTTGTATTCAGATCTGCTAGGATAGTAACTTCCACTCCTTCATAGGGAAATTTCAAGCATTGATGATACGTAGAAGGAATGGCTTGCATTTCATGGATCCAGGGTCTCCCTAGAAGGATATTATAAGCCAATGGTAGATCGAGCACCTAACATGTGGTATCTTTGATGATCGGACCCACTCGGATGGGTAAGACAATGGTGCCCTTAGAAGATCTTTCCTATTCATCATAGGCCTTTATAGTGATCTTCTTTCGAGGATCAATAGCCACCTCTGAGAATCCCAACTGTGTGATTAAGTTGTAAGAACAAATGTTGAGGCCTGCACCCCCATCTATCAACACACGTTTGACGCGATGGTTCTGGATCAAGACTTCTATGTGTAAGGGCTGATTGTGTGGGTGACTCAAAGAGTTGTCATCTTCCTCTGAAAAGGAGATATATTGTGGAGACGTTAGATGACCAACCATAGTCTGGAACCTGTCTAGATCTAGATCATCAGGAACATTAGAGCCGAGCAAAGCTTTGTCTAGGATATCTCTGTGAGCTGGAGATATTCGAAGTAACTCAAGCATGGACATTTTGGCATTGGTGTGCTGGAGTTGTTGGATGATGCTGTAAGATGTAGGTCTGGTATCCTTTGGATTGGAAGATTTCGAGGCAACCTTCTATTTAGAAGCAGATGTGAGATTGAAAGGTATCTTAGGGACATTAGATGAACTTGGTGTTTGTCCTTTCAGATGAGTCTGAGCTTGTGATCTGGTAACTGCATTAGCTGAGGAATGATTTCTATCTCTTCGTACAATTGTGATGACATTGCAGCTTTCAGAGAGACATGGTTCAACCATATTGATGATAGCATCATTTTCAGGGTAGGCATAGTTGACTTTTGCCCCCATGTTAGGCTGGGAAGTGGAAACTCCTTTGCCATGTTGTGGAAACGGTTCTATAAAT
This sequence comes from Chamaecyparis obtusa, assembly GCA_027943335.1. Lineage (NCBI taxonomy): Eukaryota > Viridiplantae > Streptophyta > Pinopsida > Cupressales > Cupressaceae > Chamaecyparis > Chamaecyparis obtusa. The sequence continues at coordinate 2,262,286 of BSBK01004733.1, forward strand.
GCTGTGTGATCATTATTGCTGGTAGGATTATTGATCATGATATCCCATTGATCTATCAAGTCTTGAATGGTATGCCTCAAGTGAAAGCATCCATTAGTTTTGTGACCTTTAGTCCGATGGAAAGCACAGAATTCATTATCTTTCCACCAATATGGTTTTGGATCCGGATCAGGTTTTCAGATTGGTGGTAAAGAGATTATGTTATCAGCTATCAGGGTCCTCAGAGTAGATTCCAAAGATTCTCCCAGGGGAGTAAACTTTCATTTATTATCCCATCGTTTGAATGACTTCTTTGGAGATGGTTCAGCAGATTTTTGCTCTAAAGATTCAATGGCTTTGGTGGCAAGGGTGAGATTGTAGGCTGGTGCCTTTGATGGGGTGTGGATAGTGTCAACAACACCGTCAGAGACAATACCTTTGTTTCTATTCCAGCTCTTGTTTTTATCTTTTGAGCTAGATCCAGATTCAGACTTGTCCTTTTGAAGTGTGATTTCTCCTATCTTGACAAGTACTTTCTCAATCTTGATTGCATTATCCACCATTTTATCAAAAGATACATGATCTTGCATTTGTAATGGATAGTTGAGCTCTGGAACAAGGTTATTGATAAAGATTTCAAGTTTCTCCATTTCGGGAATTGGTCTAGCATATAGAGAAAACTTCTTTCGCCACCTCTTGAGGAAAGTTAGGAATGATTCCCTTGGATATTGCTTAAGGTTACAGATATCGATCATGGTAATCGGATGTTGAATATTGTAGGAATATTGTTGATAAAACAATTTAATCAATTCCTCAAAAGTTTTGATCGTAGAAGGTAATCTTGAAAACCACTGAATGGATGCTCCTCCCAAGGATCTAGGAAAAAGACGCATTAGATAAGTCGGTTCATGCATGAATTCCATGGATTGCGTACAGAACTCTCTGACATGATCTTGAGGATCAGAGTGTCCATCATATTTGTCATACTTTGGTATCTCCACTCTTTTTGGGAATGGTGGCATATACAAGTTTTTGTCGAACGGGAAAGGACATAGGGCCTCCATGGAGAACTCCTTGGGTTCCTTCTCCTTCTTAAGATTGTTAAATTCAACTTGTATAGCGTGCATCTATTTTGTCATAGCTATGAGTGGAGTTTCTTCCTCATGTTTGATTATATCATCAACGTTAATGTTGGGAGGAAGCTTAGCCCCTTCCTGGGCTAATTGTAAAAAGTATGCCTCTCTATCCACTTTCAAGAAATGGCTCATCATTCTCTTGAATTCATCGTCATTCCGACATCGATGGATTTCAGAGGGGGTAGGTTCTTGGTCAGCATTATGTTGAAAATGGTGTCCCTGGGATCCTCCTCCTAAAGAATCATGGTTTGTCCCTGCTTGAGACATGGTAGGAGTCTTTGGGCTCCCTGGAACAGATTGAGGAGGAGTTTGCTGATTACCTCTGTGAGTTGATAAAGGAGGTATGTAACCAATTTTCAATCAAAAGTTACCGAGACCGTTGTCTTCGTAGATACCTGACTTGATGAGTTGTTCCAGAGTTGGACCCAGGGTATTGGTCAAAAGTAAGTTCTGAGACGTTTCTTCTGATTTCTTGTGTGAAGAAGCTCTGGTCTCCACCATTAACTTTGAATGAAACAAAAAAAAAGGATGAAGACAACTGAAGAACAATTTGATTCAAAAAAATTGGATGACGCAACCTTGTCAAGATTATGATAGTTTTGAAGATCTAATGAGATGTGGGTGAAGGAAACTGTGCCCTGGATGTATGGGATAGATTGCCCAAAAGATAGCGGACATGAGTTCTCAACACTTAGTCTATTTTTGAAGATTGATTGAAGATTGATAGTTATGACAAGGTTTTGACACGAGATAAAAAGGACTCAAATTGATCAAATAGAAGACTAGATCAGATTCAAAAGATCAAACTCAGAAAATGGTAGAATGCTCAATAGCTACTACTCTATTCCTGACACAATGATATTTTTGACAGATTCTGGAACTAGGCTGAAAACATTGGATATCTTGCAATTTGACAATTTTTGACAACTTTCTCAAATTTTTCCAAACGACACTCTGCAGACTCGTACGACAGTGGGTAGTCTATGAAATGATAGTTGCTAAACTCGTACGACAGTTGGGTAGTACTGAAACGACACTTGACAAAACTCATACGACTTTTTGACTTCCTGAAATGACTTTTGACTCCAGAAAGATTTTACGTCAATTTTTGCGACCTGCCCTATATTATATGCGGGGCCGCTCAATTAGTTGTGGGGGGCATGTTACGTATAGAATTTGGACAGCCCACCTGGGCCTCCCTCCCAATCGCTTTACCGATATAGAGATAGGGCACCCACCCTACACTATTGCTTCCCAACAACTACTCAGTGAATCTGGACCAGTGCATTCCATCCGATCATTAGTGCCGTCCAACCAATAATCTAAAAGGGGGCCTCGCCGATTGAATAATGAAGGTGGGCCCCCTTTTAGATTATTGGTTGGTAGGACAGGAGGGATATAGCTTTCCAACGAATATAGCGGCAGTTAGTCAACTTCAAAACTACCCCCCTTTCTTAGTTGTATATGAACCGTGAAGAATAACCAACAGCGCCCGCCTTACGGTGCCCTACTATTATAAAGGGGGGTCTCTAGTTGCCTTTTTGAATTATAGAAAAAAGGGCTTCCCCTCTCACGAATAGTAATCTACCTCTGCATGCCCCGTAGGGCCAGCAAATAGAATAACCCTCCCGCAATATAAGCCGGAGCCTGCCTAGTCATTGTGGCCCTGACCTGACAAACTTTGTTTCCAGTAGGTCAGGCCGCGGCCCCTACGGCGCCCTATATTATAAAGGGCATCCGTTCCCAAGTGGTGGGAACTTCAAGTTTATGCAAAATTTAAGGTCTTCAGTTTTGGATTGTTTGCAAATTGTATTGTCCAGATTTTGAAGGTTATACCAGATTTGATCATTTTTAATAGCCAAGTAGATAAATAAGCACGCAGAACAGAAAGCAAGTGATTCCAAGAACGTCTAAAAACAATGAACAAGGGAAAAAGCAATCTTGCGCATGAACAATCAAGTGACCAAATTGTGCTAATCCCTGAGAGTACTAATTGTGTATGTTCTGAAAAGTTTTGCAATAACACACATATACCTGAGAATGAAAAATTGGCCTCTCTAGGGTTTTTAGTAATGGTTTGACTCTACAACTTTTATGATTCAAAGGGGTGAACTCCAATCCCGGCGCACCAGGGTTTTGACACAGTCCGAGAACTTAATCTTCAAGAGCTGCTAGGGAGATCTGACAACCCAACAATGAACCATACCCGTGGAGATTTCTTCCACAAGGACATTTATATAGCGGCTGTCACTACCATGGCGAAAATGGCTATTACCGCTTGAGGTTCCATCAACGCAGTTTGCCCTATGAAGGGATTGTCTGCTATGGTTAACCCTCTCTAAAGGTGACTCACAGATTTATACCACAAGGGGACTTGGCTCCAGATTCAAGGTTTTGACACCTCTTCACTTTTAACCCAAACAAAGCAAGCAGATTAATCCGACACGCTAAGACAAAGTTTTGTTCCACCAAGGTTTGTGATATCAACTCCATGTGATCTATCAACCTCTCCAGGGAGAGAATGTATCAATCAATAAGAGAAGACACACTAACCAATTTTGATTCACCAAAGCTCGTGATATCAACCCTACGTGATCTATCAACCTCTTCAGAGAGAGAATGTGTCGATCAATAAGAGAAGATGCACTAAACAAGTTGAATGTGAAACGCACTAAGTATCCTCCCTACCTACAAGGATTCTATCGTCAAGAAGGATTTCGCTAGGAATCCAATCTCTCAAGAATCACGAATAGTGTTCATAGGGCCTAATTACTATGTGAGCACAGATATATTCCCGAAAGTAAATCTACCAAAAGTACCCAAAAAGTAGAAAGAGGAACACTTAACGCTTAAAGCGAATATGAGATGAGTCCACAAGGTGGAACACTTAACACCTCACACAAGCTGAAAATGAGTCCCCAACTTAGAAAATAAGTGAGTTCCTAAAAGCACAAAAGGGTTGCCAAGTGGAACACTTAACGCTTCTGTCCTGTTGACCCCTCCCCTTTATGGCGCTGAGATTGCAACCATGGGGCGAAAATGAGGGGCCGGCAGATTAGCGAGTCCAATAACCCAAGATAGCAATCAAGATCAATCACAAGTATTCTAAGACTACTTAATGAATCCTTAAGAGTTCACAACCTTGTATCAATTATGCAAGTGTGTAGAAATAGATCAAAAGCATGAAAAGATGCACACAAGCTTGACACATAAGAGATTTATTTTAAGTCCCAAATCAAAATATTATTAGATGAAGGAGACTACTTGGGATCCTCACAACGTGCTTAGTAGATTTTACTTGATTTTTAGCAATTTTTGTTGAGCTTTTCCATGCAAGCAAGTGACGAACTCTCCAACAAGCAAACAAGCAAACAAGATATGCAAAATATATTCAACTTATGAAAACCATAGGGTTAGCTCTAAAAATAAATTATTATCAGTAATAATAACTAGCAATTAACCCAAATGACAACTCATATCATTCATTGGACCATGTAAAAAAATAAGTGCATACCCATCACAAAATTTTATTTTTTTTGCTGCATTTGACCTAGTCAACAAGATCTAATTTTTTTTTATATGATTTTGGCCACAAAAATAGAAATTCAGAATAAAGACCCCTACTAAAAAACAAAGAGCTTTCCAAAAATGCAAAAAATTTAGAAAAATCTCTTCATTTGTGCCCTAGAGACCCATTTTATCAAAACAGACCAGATTTTGTAAATTGACTATTTGAGCTATGATATCATGTCAAAATTTAAAACACAAAGAATGGACCCCCTGTAAAATTTAAAGAGCTTTCCAAAAATATAAAAATTTCTGAAAAATATGCTGATTTTCGTCAGATATTAATTTTTTCCAGAATTTGAAGAAAAAATTATTAAATATTCAAAAAATCTCATAAAATTCTAAATTTTTTACTGTAGCTTCTCTGATATGTCACCAACCTACAAAAAAAAGTTCAGACCAAAAATCTAAGCCGTTTGGGAGATAAAATTAAATCTTTAAAACTTTGGGGTTTTAGCTCTTCAAAAAAAATCAAGACCAGCATGCAAAGGTGGGTTGCCCCACGATGGGCGCCAGAAATGTGTGTGTGAAAATTATACCTGATCTATAGACACAACACTCAGTAAAACATTAGAGGTTAGCTATAATCAAAATCGTGCAAAATTGAAAGCTATCTAACCAAGCGATTTACTGCCTTCTAATAGGTGCGAGATTAATGTTCTCAGATTGTAATCGAGATCAGTGACCTAGACGACACCTAAATGAAAGATTTGAATGCAAAATATGGATATGAAATTGAATGCAATTAATCTATATTTTTGATATTTTCTATGCAATAATAATTGTAAAAACTGATATGAAATCTATGCTAAATGAAATTGATATGCTATGAATGCTATTGAAAATTGATATGCTATGAATCTAACAATGATATGTAATATGAATGCAAAAATAAGATTGATCTCACAAAGATGTCGATTCGCAAGAGCTTTGATTCTTCAATTCCAATTCGCCAGCGTGATTGTGCAAAATATGAGATGATTTGTGAAGAGCTAAAGCTTTAATTTATAGAAATTCAGGGCTTTGGAGGTGCATGGGAAAAAGCCATAAATCACTCAAATAACTCAACTTGATTTTTGAGTTATTTTTAAATAAAAGATAATTAACTCACAAAAACATGCAAAAGCTAAGTTTTAACTCAAAATAGAGTTTAGCTTTAATTGATAATTGATAGTTGTTTGCTTTTATGATTGTGCATGTTTTATTTATGAATTAATTTAATAATAAAGTGATTTATTTCCAACTTAACTGCTTTTAAAAATAAAACAATTGATTTATGGGTTAATCAATTATTTAATCAAACTTTTATTAAAAACTATATTATTAAATAATGACAACTTGCTTTAATTAATTAAATAAGAATTTAATCAATTATTCATATGATATTAGATTTATTGTCAAAATTAAATAATACAATTAATAATAGATATAATTAAATTTAATTACACAATTAAGTGGCAAATATTAAATCTAATTAATTAAATATGAAAATATTCAATTAATCAAACTTTAGGATAAATGTGATTTATTGCCAAATAATTATAAAATTTAAGATAATTAAGATAATTAGGAATATTACTAGGAATATTCCCCGATGCAAAATTTAAGATAATCAATTAGATTTGATGATGTTTAGATGTGCCTTAGATTAGGACTTTGATGTCGATTTCATATGATTTGATGATATAGGAGGTTAATGAACTTATAGCCCATTTTTAGGGTATTACACTATCTAGCAGATGTCATTCTTCTGAATGTTCTTGATGAGACTACTGCAAATTCTTTGTGGTAACAACTTGGGTCTGTGTATTAGGCCAAATCTTTGGTGAATAAATTGTTCCTGAGAAAGAAGTTGTATTCTTTAAGAATGGAGGAAGGTGGATTGGTAACTAATCATCTCAACGCATTTAATTTATTGATTGCACAGTTGGCATCATCCGGTGCCAAGATCAAGGAGGAGGATTGTTGTATGGCCTTGCTTTGTTCCTTACTAGATTCTTGGGACCATCTTGTGATGGCTCTTAGAAGTACTATAGTCACATTCCGTATGGATGATGTGGTGTCTTCACTACTATCTAAGGAGATGCAAAGAAAGACTTCGAATTCATCTAAGGAAGCCCTTGCTATTCGTGGGAGATCCAATGACAGAGGAAAGCAGAATGACAACAAGTCAAAGAAGGGTAGATCCAAATCTCATGGGAGTTCTAAGACTCCTAGAAATTCCAAGGTGAAATGTTGGAACTATGATAAAACTAGGCACTTCTAGAGGGACTGCAAAGAACTAAAGAAGAAGAAGAAAGGCTCAGATTCAGCTTCTGAAAAATCTCAAGAAGATGGAGATGCTTTTATTGCGGCTTTGGAAGCCCATGCATCTGATGATGTGTGGTTGGTAGACTTGGGTGCTTCTTTTCACATGACCTCTCATCGAAATTGGTTCTCAAAATATGAAGAGTTCGATGGTGGAAAGGTGTACTTGGGTGATGATTCTCACCTAAAGATAGTTTGACACGGAAGGGTCACTACCAGATTTCTTGATGGATGAGTAAAGGGAATCAATGAAGTTATGCACATTTTGGGTTTGGCATGAAACCTATTATCTGTAAGTATGCTGAATAATGTAGGTGTGCAAGTTGTCTTTTTGAAAGATGGATGCAAGATGATGAGAGGTTCTATGGTGCTCGCTAGAGGTACTAGGAGAGGTACTTTGTTTCAGCTTGAAGCATGCATTGCTCAATGCAATAGTTCTTTTGTTTCAATGAAGAGAGTGGCTATCACTTCATCCCCACCATCTGAACAAGCAATAAAGAAGACTGTGGCAATGGGTTCCGATGGTAGTGTAGTAAGTGTACCTAAGGGTGCAAACACTTTGGAAGGAAAGCTTCCTACAGAAAAGACGATGTTGTGGCATATGAGATTTGGCCACATTGGTGAGAAGGGTCTTAGGACCCTGAAAAATAAAAACCTCATTGAGGGGTTAAATGATTGCAATCTTGAGTTTGACTTCTACAAACACTGTGTCTATGGTAAACAAAATCATGTTCAGTTTTACTCTAGTTCTCACAAATCTTCTAATGTTTTGGATCTTATTCATTCTGATGTATTTGGTCCTGTAAAAGTTCCTTCAATCTCCAAGTCTCTATTTTTTGTATCTTTCATAGATGATTATATTAGAAGGACATGGATTTATTTCCTTAGAATTAAGACACAAGTCTTTAGTCTGTTCAATGAATTTAAAGCCCTTGTAGAGAATCAGACTAGTAAGAAGATTAAGTGTGTGAGAACTAACAATGGTGGTGATTTGTTCTTAGCAGAGTTTGAATAGTTCTGTAAAGAACAAGGTATCGAGAGGCATAAGAAAACTCCTTATACCCTACAACAAAATGGAGTAGTAGAGAGAATGAACAGGACATTGATGGAGAAGGTTAGGAGTATGCTTAGTGGAGCTAGTTTACAACAAAGGTTTTGGGCTGAAGCTGTGGCCACTACTTGCTATCTAGTTAACAGATCTCCTACATCAGCTCTTGTTGGTAAGACACCCATGGAGGTGTGGTCTAGTAAGAAGCCTTCAATTAGACATCTTCATGTTTTTGGTTGTGAAGCTTATGCACATGTTCCAAAGGAGAAAAGATCTAAGTTGGAAAAAAAAGCTGTCAAATGTATTTTCATAAGATATAGTGTTGGTGTGAAAGGATACAAGCTTTGGGATCCTATGGCTAGTAAGGTGTTGTATAGTAGAAATGTTATTTTTAGAGAGCTAACATCTTCTCCTATTGTGCTACAACCAGATGAAAAAGAAAGGAAAAAAATGTTGTTCAGTTTCCTCCTACCCCTAAGAAGACTAAATAGAGGGACCATGTTGAGTCTAATGATGAGGAGAGCTCAAGCAACTCTAATAGTTCAGAAGAAGAGGAAGAACAACCTCAACCTCAGCCATTGAGGAGATCCATGAGAGAAAGAAAGCAACCAGAAAGGTTTGGTTATTCTATGTTAGATTTCAGTTGTGCCTTTGCTTTGATTACTAACACTGATGAGCCTAGATCTATGAAAGAGGCTTTGGGCATGGAAGATGCAGGTTCCTGGATTGAGGCTATGGATGATGAGATGACTTCATTGGAGAAAAAAAAAAATTGGGACCTTGTACCTTTTCCTAAAGGGAGAAAATCTATTGGTTGTAAATGGGTGTCCAAGAAGAAATTTTGTGCAGATGGCAGTGTTGAAAGGTACAAAGCTATATTGGTTGCAAAGGGGTATTCACAAGTAGAGAGAATAGATTATGGTGAAATATTCTCTCCTGTTGAAAAGTTGGCATCCATTAGATTTATGTTATCTCTTGTTGCATCATATGATTTAGAGATAGAACAGATGGATGTGAAGACAACGTTCCTTCATGGTGATTTGGAGGAAGAGATTTATATGTCACAGACTGAGCACTACATTGTTAAAGGTAAAGAATCCTTAGTTTGCAAATTAAAGAAATCTCTATATGGTTTGAAGCAATCTCCTAGGATGTGGTACCTTAAGTTTGATGCCTTTGTGTTGTCAATTGGATTTGTTAGATTGAAATCAGATCATTATGTTTATTTCAGAGTTGAAAATGATCGCCTTCTTATTGTTGCATTATATGTTGATGATATGTTGCTGTTTGGGAAGGATAAGGGTATGATTTTTGATTTTAAATATCAGTTGACAACACAGTTTGAGATGAAAGATCTTAGGGTAGAAAGGTACATCTTGGGTATGGAAATCAGTAGAGACAGGCCTGACAAAAAACTTTGGTTGAGTCAGAGTAAGTATGTGAAGTCTATGTTGGACAGGTTCAGCATGGTAGATTGTAGACCGCTATGTGTTCCTATTTCTCTAGGAACAAATTTATCTGTAGATGATTGTCCAAAATCTCCTAGTGAGGTGGAGGACATGAGTAGAGTACCTTATGCTAGTGCAATTGGAAGTCTTATGTATGCTATGATATGTACTAGACCAGACATTGCCCAAGTAGTGCGAGTCCTGAGTCAGTTTATGGCTAACCTTGGATGGGTACATTGGGATGCAGTTGAGTGAGTATTCAGATATTTGAGGGGTACGTCAGATTACTCCATATGTTATCATGGTAACTCTTCTATATCTCCACATTCAATTTGTATTCATGGGTTTGTGGATTCAGATTGGGCAGGTGATATTGACAGCAGGAGATCCACCAGTGCTTATGTGTTCACTATGTTTGGTGGTGCCATCAGTTGGATGAGTAAGAGACAACCTGTGGTTGCTTTGTCCACTATAGAAGCTGAGTACATGGATGCTACTCATGCTTGTAAGGAAGCCATTTGGCTTAGGAGATTTTTTTTTGATGTTGGTGTTGATGTAGAACAAATTACTATTTGGTGTGATAGTTAGAGCGCTATTTGCCTTGTGAAGAATCCAACTTTCCATGCCAGAACAAAGTACATTGATGTGTAGTTTCACTTTGTGAGAGATATGGTGGAAGATGGAAAGGTAAATTTGGAGAAGGTAGATACTGTGAAGAATTTTGTAGATGCATTAACGAAACCAGTGGTCACTGAGAAGTTTAGATGGTGTTTGGAGTCTATGGGCCTTTTGGCCTATAGCGGTTAAGTTCCTGTTATGTTCCTGTTGCTCTTACAAGGAGTTCGACAAGTGGGAGAATGTTACGAATAAGGTGTCTCAACCTTGGATAATTCCTAATTCTTATTATTTGTTTTGTAAATGTATTTTTTGCAAATAATGAAATTAAGTGTGAGTGTACATGCCTAGTTGGCATGTTGATGTGTCGACATCTTGTGCGTAAGGGGATCATGACTGAAATGGTCATGATGGATTCCTATGATGTGTAAGAACTATTTAAGGAATGTGCTATGATAGGTGTAAGAGCATCTTATGACTTGGGCCTCTTTGGGTGCCCAAGAAGAAGTGGTTGGTGTGTATAAGAGAATATGCCAAAAATAGGTTGGTATGATAGATTCTCTTACACTTCTCTTGTGACCGTTATTTTTGGTGGATTCTATGATAAGTTGTCATAGTCTATTCTAGGGATGGACACCTATTCTTGGGATTGCATGTAACAGCTATGTACATGTGGCTTTGTGCATGGGTCTTGATGGTTGGATGCAAAACTCCTTTTATGGGTATTTTTTGGGTCCTGAGGAGTGTATATATATGATGCTGCTTCTATGGGAGAGACATAAGTTTGATAGGTGTACTGTTGTGTTGCTAGACTAGTCTCTCATCTCCTGAAAGAACTTCCATTGCAAGTGTGTTGTAGTCTTTGTGTTGAAGATAATACATTGTGCAAGTTTTGGAGGGGTGGGGTTGTTTTACTAAAAGGTTTTTCCCCACCGGCATATCTTTGTGTTTATGTGTTTCAATCTTCTATATCTATTTTCTATATGTATGGTATATGCTGCAATATTATTTGTTAAGTAGCTTAACAAATCTAAAATTGTAAGGATTTAAAAAGAATTTGCACAATACTTTCCTTTAGAGATTAGTGTAGGAAGCTATTTTCGCACCTAAGTTTCCTTACAGTATATTGCAAAATAAAAGCAAGAAGACTCTGTATATGAATCAAAGAGCCTAGAAAGCTAAATCAGAATAGGAAAGCTATTCAGCAATAGTGAAAGGTTATACACTTTACCTTTGTATTCAAATATCATTGTATTTTACATGTTTGGGCAGTGAGCTCATCTTGTAAACACCCTATTTTGTAATACCAACTCCTAGTAGGGTTGAGGCTTCTAACAAGGCATATAGTCCTTTAATCAGGACAAAGACACTATATGCATGTAATTGACTACTGACATGGTCAACATCCTTAATCAGATAATTTTGATTAGTGGATCAGTTGTGGGTATCATCTCCATTGAGGTTTTCCCTTTGCCAGGGTTTCCTCAAGAAAAAAACATGGTGTTATGATTTTATTTTCTTTCTATGCTTGTTATTTAGTTTACTTTATTTTACAAGATTCAAGTTAATTTGTTATATCCAGAATTGGGCAAAAGTAAAAGTTTGTAGAATACTGATTCACCCCCCCCTCTCAGTATTCCATATTTCTAACAATTGGTATCAGAGCTTAGTTACTCAAAACAAAGTTATTCAGAGAAATTCTAATAGGTTGAGTAAGATCTCTATGGATATGGATCAATTACAGAAGAATCTTGAAGAATCTCTTAAATAGATTGATATTCTTACTGAAGAAAGAGATACTTTGAAAGGGAAATATGATGATGCAAAGCGTTTCATTGAGAAACTAAAAGAAAAAGTGGAAGAACTAAAATCAAAGAAAGAACCTACAATTCAAATCGAAGATTGCGATGAAATTTCAAATTTGAAGAAAGAAACTGAGATCCTTAAACATGAGTTGAAGATTGTAGAGCTGAAGTTAAGTTTGAAAGATGGAAATAGCAAGAATGAATCAAATTTGAAATCTGAAAATGAAGATCTGAAGTCTAAACTTTGTAAAGTGACATCTGAACTTGAGAAAACCAAATTACAGTATGCTGAAATTGAGAAGTACAATACAATTGTGAAAGGTGAATTGACTCAGTCTAAACAACATCTTGAAAAACTGTATTCCACCAGTGAGAAGATTGATGAACAAATGTCTTAGCAAAAGCCATACTATGATACAACTAGTCTTGGATTTAATTCATGTAAGATAAGTGAAGAATGCAAGGAACCAAATCTGAAACCCTCTAAGAACAAAGATGAAAAGAAATCTGATGAAGCTAACAAATCTAAAGACATACCCAATCCACCTAAAGAAGATAAACCACCTAAAGATATGTGAAGAGAATCCAAAGGTAGATGTTTTTCATGTAATACTTTTGGACATATGAAGAAAGATTGCACAGGTAAGAATTTCAAACCTCTCCATGGTTATTATTATAATTGTCATGGTTTTGGATATAGAGCTATTGATTGTAAGAAACCTAGATCTAATGATAACAATAGTAGTACTAGAATGTTTAGAGATACTAACCATGTGGATAAGAGACCTACTGAAGATATGAACAAGAGAAATGGAGTTTTTTGTTATTGATGCAACAAGATTGGAAACATTTCCTGAAATTGCAGCTCACAAATAAGTCAGACAGGACCAAGATATGGAAAGAATGGAGTAGTTTGTCACATATGCAACAAATTTTGTCACACAGCAAGATTTTGCAGAATGAACAACATAAGAAACCATAATCGTAGAAGTTATACAAGGAGAAATGAGAACACAAACAACAGTAAAAAAGGATGTTGTAGTAACTCAGAAGAAATTAAATTTGTTAAAGCTATAGATCAAGCAAGCACACTCAGTACACAAGGTAATCAGATAGTCGAAGTATCTGATAGTAAGTGTGAATCTTTTCCTAACCCATCTCAAAGCACTTGAAGTAATTAATTCATGAAGAATGTATTAGAGTAGAAGATTAAAATAGTGTAAAAGTTAGAGTAGATTGAATTAAGCCTTGCAAAGTTAATATGAGGTAGTATATGATGTAATGATGTTATGGTTAAGAGCACATGTGGTAATATGAATGTATGTGAGTACAAGAAAAGAATGAAGTTTTGCAGGTAACCAGGAACAACTTTTTGGAAAGAAGCGACAAAGGAATTGAATGCGATGTTAGAATCTTGAAAGATTGAAAGGATAAATGCATATGATTGGTATTATTTGATCATTCAAATGACTACAAGCGATAAGAAGAGAAATACAATGGAGATTAAGAGCAGTTTGCAAGATTTGGAGAAGGATTTCATGCCAGATCTATGCAAATCCCTAAATCACATATTTGAGGTATTTTTCTAAGTAAATCTATCAAAGAAGTTAAGTTTTGCAAGACTCATGGATGCATTACTTGTTCACCATATAAAAGATTCAGTTAGACCTAGAGTTAAAAGGGAACCAGTAGAACCATTGGAAGAAGACCCTAGTCTTGCGCTGTCATCCGTTCCAAATGGAGTTCTGCATTTAAAAGATGTGAAAAGCTATTTGAAATGCAAGTTTGAGACCTGAAATGATAGAAACCTAATCATGAAATATGAAAAGATATACAATCAGGACATTTGATTCAAAGTAGAGTTTAAACATTTGAAAGATAATGAGGTTGTCAAGTATCCACTTCATTACAAATTTTGGGATGATGAATGCACTAAGATCATTTTGAGAAGAATTCATAATGGAAAATTTTGGTTAGATGATAGAGTGATAGATATCACTACAGATCTAATTCATGAGGTAATAGGTTTATCAAAATCTAGAGTTATTCCTTTTAATGAGAAGAATGTAAATAAAATTGTGTTGGACAACACTAAGTCATCTTACAATGGTAGAGGAATTGTAATTAGCAAGATCATACATGGTGATGTTAGATATGTAAGCAAGATTTTAACATCTAAGTTTTGTGCAAATTCTAGGGAAGATGATATGGTAGCTGGTATGGTACATGCAACTTATTTGATGTGTGTTGAAAAAGTTCAAGTTGATATGTGTGAAATTATAAGAATTCAGTTGTTTGAGAACCTTGAGAAGATTAAGAAAACTAAGAACTCATAGTTTAGATTCTCATCTCTGACCACATATATGTTTTTTCATTTGTTGAGAAGATTTCCATATACTATTGGAGAAGATTGGAATGATAACACAAATACAATGGATAGAATCAATAAGGTGTACTTAAGACACCCTGTAGACAAAGTAAATGAGAGTGCAACCTTGGTAATCAAGACTTTTCAAAACCAAATGAGAAAAAAGATCAAGAATTCCACCAGTTATTGTAGAAAAATATAGAATTGATGATCTACAATTGATTTAGAACCTGATTGAAGAAACTATGATTTAAGATCACTAACCAGATTGATTAGATATGTAATATGATTAAATTAGTATTATTTTGTCATTGATGTCAACTAGTTTGACAACACTTATCTTGTAAGTTACTATACCAATACATCTATAGTGAAGGAGTGAAAAAGATGAAAAACATAAATATCTACATGAGGAAGATGGATATGACAGATGAGGATAAGGAATACATTGAGTAAATTGTTGATGAGTCTATGACTTCATGTTATTGACTTGATTATGTTTCATTCATCTATGATGAGGAAAAGAGTTGAAAGACACAAAGAAGTGTTGTTGGTTGATGAAGCATTTCAGTATACACCAACGGATTGTAGTGTATACCGAGCTTGTGTTCACCGACACATTTCTTTGTTCACCGAGAAGAACATAATGAACTAAATGTTTAGTTTAGCCAATAAGATTGATGAGCTGGCAAGTGTATGAATTTGAGGTAACAGATAAAGTTTGTTACACAGATCGACGACTAACAAAATTTAGGAAAGATCTAAAAGATGTGAATCAAATGTCTGATTGACACAAGTGTCGAGGTATGTTTAAGAGGCAAAATCAATGAATATGATTAAGCGGAAAAATTTGATGGAGTAGAAGAAAATAGTTTACATGTCTATATAAGAGACTGAAGATGTCACATTGAGTGTGATGCCAAAAGACAAGGAAACTACAAAATCATTGCATGAACAAGGTTTCATGCATTTTGATCATATTGGTTAAGAAGAACCCTACTGTAGAGCATTACCAAGTGACAAACAGTGATTACCAATAGACAATAAGTTGATATATTGTTGAATCAAAAATGTTACATTGATCAGAAAGATTTGTATGAGCTAAACATTGATCTTTAATTTGTAATTGAAGTTGTATTAAGTCAGATCACCTATTGTTACATATTTAACCATTGTACATAGTCAAATCTCTTAATCGAGTGGACTAAGAAAGTCTTATTATGCATCATTCATAGAATGAACATTGTTATCCTATCAACCCTAGAGTGACTACTGGCTGGATGATAACGGTTGGTCTTAAATCCTCTAACAAGGTCACACCTAACAGTGTGTTTGTAACCTTTAACAGGGTTGGGTCTTCACTGACCTCACTTCAGAAGAGTGAATATTTTAGGTTGCCAGTCCTAGGTGGTTTTTCCCTTCATAGGGTTTCCACGTTAAATCTCTTATGTTATGTGTTGATAGTGATATTTGTTTTGATGTCATATTTACATATTGCATATTTGATTTGATCGGTAACTGCTATAAGTTTTAGACTGGTAATCAGTAAATGCACAGATAGTAAAATTATTTTAAGTTACCGAGAAATAAAAATTGAAGTTTTTTTTTTTGGATTATACATTTTGTATTGAGATAGTGATTAACTAATTCACCCCCATCTCAGTTATTCTAACAATTGGTATCAAAGCTTTGGTTGCTTTGAATAGAGTTTTAAGGACTTTAGTAAAAAGATCTCAAAATGAATAAGAGGGAAGTGCCAAAGCTAAACAAAGATAATTTCACAGTCTGGCAGAGCCGGATGAAGTTGCACATATCTACAATTGGGAATGCAACACTAGAATTCATGGAGAATGGCTATATAGAACTGATACCAAGTCCCTTGACACTTGATTAACTAAAAGACAAACATGAACACAATGTTACTATGATGAAACTTGTTGCTACCTGCACCGATGTTGAATTTGAAGATATCAAAAGTTGCACTACTGCAAAAGACATGTGGGATAAACTTTATCAAGTTTACAGTAGAGATGTGCATGTTAAAAGAGCCAGAGCAGAGAGCCTAAGGCATAGATTCAATGATATGAAGATGAAAGGAGAGAATATTGTGCGATACACAAATAGACTGAAAGAGGTAGTACATGCTATTAGAGCATCTGATGGAGTCATTAGTGAAGAAACAATTGTAAGAAAAGTACTCAGAACCTTATTGCTAGTTTACCCAATCAAAATATCGGCTATTCATGAGAAAAGGTCTGCATCTACTAATGTACTTACACTTGACAATCTGATTGGTAAACTTACAGCCTTTGAGTTAAATAATTTTGATAACAGTGTTGTACTGTTTGTGGAATCATCTTTCATGTCTTCTCTGAAGATTAGTAAGTCTAGCAGGAATAATAAAAATGATAGTGATAGTAATACCGATGATGAGCTTGATGAACTTGAATCTCTTATGGCCAGAAGATTACCCAAAGGTAAAGGAATATATAGAGGTAAGCTACCTTTGGCACACTTTAATTGTAAAGAGGTTGGTCACATTGCTGCTAGATGTCCACATAAGAAAGATGATGATAGAACCAAAGACCGATCCGAAGGAAGCTATGGGAGAAGATTCAATAGAGGCTACCGACACAATAAAGCTAACCAAGATAGCAATGACAAAGGGAAAAAGGTATGTTTCATAGCTAAAGATAATGAATCTGAATCTGATTCTGATGATGATGTAGAAGTTGTATTTGTTGCTATGAAAGATGACTCGGAGGAAGAAGAAGAAAATCATGAAGAAACAACACTGATCTCTAAAGTTAACAAAAATAATACATGGATCATAGACAGTGGTTGTACACATCACATGATTGGTGATGAAGAGAAGTTTGATGTACTTGAAGAGTACAATGGAGGTTTAGTTAAGATGGGTAATGACACACCCTATATGGTAAGAGGTAAAGGAACATGAATGATAAATGATATGATAAAATTTGATAATGCTTATTGGGTAGATGAATTGAACTATAACTTGTTAAGTGTGGCACAACTAAATAATTCAGGTCACCGAGTTTCTTTTGAGACCAAGAAAGTGAAAATCTTTGATGATGGAGGAACACTAGTTAGAACTAGAGAACAATCAAGAGGTAATCTATTTTATCTTGATACTGATGAGTCTTCTTTCTTGATGATGAAAAATGAATATGCTTGGTTGTGGCATAAAAGTTTATGCCATGTGAACTTTGATGACATGATTAAGATCAGTAAAAGGAAAAGACTTAGAGGGCTACCTAACTTGTCAAAATTGGATCATGTTATGTGTCATGAATGCTAGAAAGGTAAGATGACTAAATATAGTTTCAAAAGTAAGGATTATTCAACAAAGAAGATACTTGAGTTGGTTAATACTGACCTATGTGATCCTATGAGAACTCAGAGTTATTATGGTGATAAATAATTTATTCTTTTTGTTGATGACTACACTAGATTGATGACTATTATGTTCTTAAAAGAAAAATTTGAAGCATTTAAGATGTTTAAGTGGTATAAAGCTAAGGTAGAAAAAGAGACTGGTAAGGAATTGAAATGCCTAAGATCTAATAGAGGAGGTGAATTTATCTCTGATGAATTTACTAATTTCTATAATGAGGATGGTATTAAAAAACAAGTATCTGCACTGAGGACACCTCAGCAAAATGGCATTGCTAAAAGAAGGAATAGGTCAATATTTGACTATGCTAGGACATTGATGCTACAAAGAAATGTTGTTCAGACATACTGGAGGGAAGCTATTAGTACAATAGTTTATGTGCTTAACCAAGTTCAACTAAAGAAGGACACCAACAAGACACCCTATGAGTTGTGGTTTGGACACAAACCTACTGTAAGTTATTTTAGAATTTTTGGAAGCAAATGTTTTATTCTAAAAGATGAGAGAAATGGAAAATTTGACTCAAAAGGAGATGAAGGGATGTTTCTAGGATATTCCAGTAAAAGAAAAGCATATAATTGTCTGAATAAAACTACTAATAAAATGATTGAAAGCACTAACGTCCATGTTGATGAGTTTGATGAAAAGAACATAGAGGAAAGTATAAAGGAGCCGGAAGACTATGGTAGATTCACTTACACTGAACAACTACATTATTTACCAAAGTCGCAGTCTGTGGTAACCGGTCAGTAGGAAAACAATACCGAACAACAGGAAAGAGAAATTGACAAGCAGGATGGCCATACCGAACAAGCAAATGAACCTGAACAGGATGAATAGAAAAGGAGAGATAGGATACTAGCAAGTTTTGTCAAAAGACACCATCCTGAATCACAAATCATTGGAGACAAGCAAGCTAGCATGCAAACAAGGAGCAAAGCAAGACAAGGTACATGTCAATTTTGTGATTATGAACCGAAAAATGTAAAAGTTGCATTAGAGAATGATGAATGGGTTAATGCAATGAAGGAAGAAATAGAAAAAATAGAAAAGAAAAAAACTTGGACCTTAGTACCATGACCTAAAGATAAGAATTTTATCGGTACTAAGTGGATATTCAGGAACAAGCAGAATGAGAATGGAGAAGTGACAAGAAATAAAGCTAGACTGGTATGCAAAGGATATGCACAGGAGGAAGGCATAGACTATGGTGAAACCTTTGCACCTATTGCTAGATTGGAAGGAGTCAGAATGCTACTTGCATATGCTGCACATAAGAGATTCAAGGTATATCAAATGGATGTCAAGTCAACATTTTTGAATGGAATACTTGAAGAAGAAGTCTACATAGAACAACCTGAAGGGTTTGTTGATTCAGAAAAGAAAGATATGGTATGTAGACTACATAAAGCTTTATATGGTTTAAAGAAAGCACCAAAAGCCTGGTATGAGAGGTTGCATACTTATTTGTTAAGTATAGGATTTGTAAGAAAAAGTGAGAACAACAATCTGTATATGAAAGGAGATACTAATGATACAATTCTTATTGCTGAGATTTTTGTGGATGATATCATATTTGGAGGTCAAGATCAAATATGTAAAGCCTTTGATGATGATATGAGGAATGAATTTGATATGTCTATGTTTGGAGAGATTAAGTTCTTTCTTGGACTACAAGTGATTCAACAGAGTGATGGGATATTCATGACACCGTCTAAATACATAAAAGAAGTATTGAAAACATTTGGCATGGAAGATGCTAAATCTGTGGGAACACCGATGGCTACTGGATGTAAATTGACTAAGGAAGATGAAACTAAAAAATTAAACCAGAAACTATATTGATCAATGATTGGTAAGCTAATGTATGTAGTTCACAGTAGACCAGACATAGCACATGCTATGGGAATAGTTGCTAGATTTTCTGCTAATCCTAGAGAATCACACATGATTGCTACTAAAAGAATCTTAAGATACCTGAAGAAAACATAAGAGTATGGATTATGGTATCCTAAGGAAGGAAATTTTGAGCTCAGAGTCTATACCGATGCTAATTAGGCTGAAAATGTGGATGACATAAAAAGTACCACCGAAGGAGCATTCTTCTTTGGTGAAAGACTTGTTACCTAGATAGGTAAGAAGCAGGCTTGCATTTCTCAGTCTACAACCAAAGTAGAGTATGTTGTTGTTGCCAAAAATTGTTCAAAAATTGCATATATTAAACAAGTTTTGGAAGGTATGAATGAGATAATCACTAAGCCGGTGATTATATACCGTGATAACACTAGTGCAATAAACATTTCAAAGAATCTAGTGATGGACTCTAAAACAAAGCATATATCAATTAAGTATCACTATTGAGAGAACAAGTATAGGAGAAGCAAGTTAAGCTAGATTTTGTTACATCAAAAGAACAACTTGTAGATATATTTATGAAAGCTCTACCGAAGGACACATTTGAGTATTTGAGGACTAGACTTGGGGTCTATCCCATGTCTACTCATCACTAAGGTGATTCAAATGTTGCATCAACCTAATCTTATCAAAAGATCATTCATGTTGATGCAGGATAGTTCACACTTTGGATCATGTCTAAAGCTGTGAAAGGTATTGGAATAGATTGGCATATTAGTATACAGAGATACAGAGTATGCACCGGACAACATAGAGTTACTTGGCTACTAAAGAGCTATTTTTTATTTTTTTTATTTTTTTTTGCATTGTTGTCAAAGGGAGAGATAATCTGAATATGCACTGATGAGAATTATCTGAGGGAGAGAAATGAAGATCAGTTACTGAGAATAGAAGAAGGAATCTAAGAGCTGAAAAGATCATATTTGCAGATTGACAAAGCTATATTTTGTAATGTTGTTGAGTAACATAGTGATTAAACATATTAAGCTAGGGAGAGCTTGTACAACATTTGTTCATAGAGTTTTAGAATACATGTTTGGTATGTGTATGGTATATTTCATATTTCTTGAGTTGCCTTCAATGCCAAAGAGAGAGATTGATGAACTACAACTGATTTAGAACCGGATTGAAGAAACTATGATTTAAGATCACTGAGTAGATTGATTAGATATGTAATATGATTAAATTATTATTATGTTGTCATTGATGTCAACTAGTTTGATAGTACTTAGCTTGTAAGTTACTATACTGATAAATCTATAGTGAAGGAGTGAAAGAGATGAAGAACATAAATATCTACATGAGGAAGATGGATATGACAGATGAGGATAAGGAATACATTGAGTAAATTGTTGATGAGTCTATGACTTCATGTTATTGACTTGATTATGTTTCATTCATCTATGATGAGGAAAAGAGCTGAAAGACACAAAGCAGTGTTGTCAGTTGATGAAGCATTTCAGTATACACCGACGGAGTGTAGTGTATACCGAGCATAGTGTTAACTAAGCTTGTGTTCACCGACGCATTTCTTTGTTAACTGAGAAGAACATAATGAACTAAATGTTTAGTTTTTCCGGTAAGATTGATGAGTTGGCAAGTGTATGAATTCAAGGTAACAAATAAAGTTTGTTACACAGATCGACGACTGACAAAATTTAGGAAAGATCTAAAGGATACGAATCAAACGTGTTATTGACACAAGTGCTGAGGTATGTTTAAGAGGCAAAATCAATGAATATGATTAAGTGGAAAAATTTGATGGAGCAAAAGAAAATAGTTTACATGTCTATATAAGAGACTGAAGATGTCACATTGAGTGTGATATCGGAAGAGAAGGAAACTGCAGAATCATCGCATGAATAAGTTTTCATGCATTCTAATCATACTAGTTAAGAAGAACCCTACTATAGAGCATTATCAAGTGACAAAGAGTGATTACCGATGTATAGTAAGTTTATATATTGTTGAATCAGAAATGTTACATTGATCAAAAAGATTTGTATGAGCTAAACATTGATTTGTAATTTGCAATTGAAGTTGTATTAAGTCAGATCACCTACTATTACATATTTGACCATTGTACATAGTCAAATCTCTTAACTGAGTAAAATAAGAAAGTCTTATTATGCATCATTCATAGAATGAGCATTGTTATCCTTGTTAGGCCATCTTTCTGTCAGTGAAAAATCCTATGAAAATGGCCTCCTCCCTACTAATGTTTCATGGTTTGTGTCTTGCCCTGTGTGCTTCATGTTGTCACCAATCTCTAGCCCAAAGCACACGTGTTGAATCGCCAAACCCAGAAAGATATCCAGATTCTAAGGCTTGCTGGAAATATTTTCAAAATTTGCCACAGTGTTGAAAATCCATAGTATTTTTTAAAATCTATGATGTTTTCGACCTATGTGTTGTTTTCAACCCTGCGCTTCCTAATTTTGTGTGCTTATCCTTTGGCATCAAAAACTCTGTGTGTTTTTAGTCATTCTCTATGTCGAATACTTTGTGTGTTTTTGACCTTGGTCCTAACTGTGCAGGTGCGATGGATGGTGGGGCCTAGTCCTTGCAGAAGTTCTTATCGCTCATTCTCCAGATCTCCTGGTGGTTACATCTCTTATTCGGTGACCTGGCAAGTGGTCTATTTCTCTTTGGTCACACAATCTCTTATTTTTGGTGGTTAGGTTCCTAACCTTCAGCGAATCGGCGACTGTTATTAACATAATCTCTAAATGTTTGGCAGGGCAGTTAGTGGCTAGCATCTCACGACTTGGTGAATGGTTTGTCAAGTGGTCGCTGAATGCTCGGCAGTTAGTTGGTGCGCCTGGTATTTCAAAGTAGAGTAACAATGCAGATGAGATCTATGGTTGCCGCATGATCATGAGGAATATTCCTCCCCTTTGCAATCATGCAACCACCGTCCGATCTTCCCAAAGGTAAGGATTTTCTCAGTGGTGGGTCGTGTGTCTAGTGACTCGGTAGTCGCAACGTATGGTGTGATGACATGTGGCATCGGGTGGGCCAAAGTGGGGTCTGAGGTTTGGTGGAATGGATAAAAATCTGGCGGTGCCGACAAAGTTCAATCTGTTCACACGTTCGCATAATAAAAAGGTGATGCCCTAGTTCATTTGGCAATTCAGAAAACAATGGTCACATGGTCGCTAAGCTTTTTTAGGGATGGTGGAATGCATTTCACAAACTAGTAAAATTCCTTTGGTCACCAGTTCACCAGATATGTGGGGCCGGTGTTTTCAATAACCTGGTAGTGATGTGGAGGCTTGTCGCATGTTCGCATATCTCAATTTTTGGCTATGCAATCATGCGACCACTATTTGGTATTGCAGTTGCGGAGTTGTGTGGATCCATGGTGCCATGCTGTTGACATGCCCATTTTTCATTTGTCGAGAATTTATGAGGTGGCAGAAGATTTTTCAAAGGGGTTTGTGACCGTTGACCGTGGCTAGGAAACCGTGGTCACATGATCGCAAAGGTTAGTTTGGTGCCTTGCGATCATGGGACCAAGCATAATTTGAAACCCAGATTCCTGTGGAGGTGAAGTTGGTGATCGTGCGATTGCTTGACTAGGGGAAAATAGTTGAGGAGCATAAAGCCCGTGAATTGCATGGTAGCCATTGCAGTTTGAATTTGAATTTTCTGAGGGTTTCCAGTGATAGAAAGGACTGAATTTCAATGCAGAGGTTATTGGAACTAGTAAGAAGTAATTTTTTTGCCATTGCAGTGTGGTCCAAGGTATGATGATCATTTGTAGGGATCTGTATCATGTAAGGAATGATTACAATCTTGGCTCGAGAAGTGTTTGCAGGTGGTTGATTAGACTGGTTTTATGGCAATCTCCTAGTCTTATGGCCTGATCTTAATGTCAGTCTAAGATCTTTTCTCTTTGGGTTGCCTAACTTTCATGCCCCTGCAATAATTTTTTTACCATTTCCAATCGGTTTAACTATTGTAACCTATGCCTTAGTTGTCCATATCTTTTTACAACCTGTTATGGGTTCCCAAGGCAGCTGATGGTATAAAGAGTCAAAATTTTAACTGTGTAAGGGTTCTAAATTTTGGTCAGTTCCAGTGGTGGTATCAGCATTAGGGAAAAACCTCATGTATTTTTTGCACATTGTCCATGGTGTTTTCTAAGTCAACTTGTAATGCAGGGATTTGAATCCACATACTTAATATAGTTTTTCATTCTTGGATCTCTCCTTTAGTTGCTCTTAATGAATTCTAAGTTTTCTGGCTCACTGCATTAGGTTGCTTATGTATATGTTTCATCTCTCAGCCTTGGTTTAGAATCAGGTTAAAAGTCTCTTAGTGAAGCATAGGTTCATTTGGTCCAATCAGTAAGGATACTTGTAAGTAGTGTAAGAGATGTTTAACTGTGTTTATGGCTTGGATTCTCAGATGAATCTAGTAGTTGTCCTTGTGTTTTAGGTTCACTTTAGGTGTGATGCCCAATGGATAAGGTACTGATCTTAAGTTAGTATCCCTATGCTGATGCAAAGTGTTGCATGGTTGACTGCATCCTACAAGAAACCCAATTATATTTAATATTTCCAATCCTGCAATCCCTCATAGTTTTGAGGTCACAAGACCATTTTACCCTGCATAGTAGAGTTGATTCAAAGAATACCTGGTTAGTATTTAGTAATCCTTTGCTATGATCTACTTTATGAATCTAGAAGTATAAGGTGTGTAGTGAGTGGAGTTTTGTCTAGATTAGGTGCACCCGCCTTAGTTTTGCAGAGCCAAAAGTAGAAGAGGGCATTTTAAGTCCCTACAATTGGTCCAGTTACCCTAAGACCTCATAGCATTTTGGAGTTAACCATTCCTAAAATCCATCTGAGGGTATATTGGTAGCCATTTGTGCATAAGAGTTTTCAGACACCAACAAGATGGTGACTCCACTGGGGAGAAACAAAAAATCTTGTTAAGGAAATCATAATCTCTGGTGGCCATTGGAAAGAGTCAAATAGACAAAATTAGCATTTGCAAAATTTTCTCACCTAGTTGTGAGTGGCGGCTCTGATTTGTCTCTGTTTGATCAGTGTTCCTTCTGATAAAGAGTGATTTACTGGAGTTTTGTGTTGGTTGGGAGAAACTCTACATTGCAAAATCTAATGGATTTCCATGGTGAGTTCAAAATCTGCCCTGCCTTCCAGTCAACAAAGTTTTCTACTGCAAAACTTCTAGGTATTTATGATTATAATGATTCCCTATCAAGTATTTAGTGCAAGTATAAAGGGAAGACTGAGATAAGATGAGTGGCTCTCATCTTGCATTAAATGAAATGAATAATCAAGGGAAAAGTCAGTCTAGGCGGTTGGGTTTCCTCAGGTTGGATAGGCCTTTGGACTATGTTCTTCCAGGGTCCCCTCACTCTTTTCCTAGTGAGCTTTTGGGTTTGATTCCTGCCTTTGATTGTAAATTTGATTCAGTAGTCAGACATGTCCTAACATTCTATAGATTTATTATAGAATGTCATATTTTAGATGAGGATGTTAGCATGATGTTTTTTGGGAGATCCCTGATGGGAGTTGCATCTAATTGGTATCTAAATCTTCCCCCAAGATGCATTTCTTCTTTGACTAAGTTTAAGTGGTTGTTTTTAGAGGATTTTGCTGATAATGATGAATGGAAAAGGTTGCAAAGAGACCATCAGCAAAAGGAGAATGAGTGTTATATTCCAGAGCAATCCATCTCTAGTGCTGAGGGTACTTCTTCTGATGAATCTTTGTCAAAGGAGTATTCAGATTGTGGCAGTGAGCAGGAATCAAGGTCAAGGTGTGCATGATCCTCCATTTATTTAGAAATGTCTGAATATGATTTTAATGGGTATTCAGGTGAGGATGATGAAGGCAATGATGCTGATGTGTCCTCATGTGAATCAGATGGGGCATGGGAGGAAGAGAGTAATAGTGGAAGTGAACACTCCTTCAGTGAGGAGTATGAAGACAAGGAAGTGGTGTTTGAATGTGATATCAGTGAGTCTTCATATGGTTCTGATTTTGCTTCATGTGCTGTGATTCTCCATGAGGTTGAGATGGGTACTGATTTTAAAGTGTTTTTTAATGCTTTATATGATGAAGAATTTGATTATCAGCCCATTTTCTGTCATGATGTTCAGCATGGTGCATTGCATGGAGTTATCAATCCTCTATTTGAAGAACATGTGGAGGTCCCAGATTTAGTTAAATCAGGATGCCCATTTTCCATCTGTGGGTATAAAGCTGACTTTTCATTTGAGGTCCAGCTGGTTACACCTGTGGAAATACAAAGAAAGGGTCTAGATGAGGCCTTTTAGTAGGTAGAGTATGAGTTCTTTATGTTTCCAATTTGTGGTATACATGAGTTAGTGGAGAAGAATAGGCTCTTATCTGATGGTGCTGTTCATGGGTATACTGATTTGTTTCTTCAAAGTGAGCAAGATGGAGAGAGTGCCAAAAAATTTTACATGCACTGTGAAGAAAGCTACTTTTTTCTTCCTGATATGCTGGTTGAACATGTTGACAAGCCTATGGAGACAAATGAAAAAAAATATCTGGTGTGCCTCATGAAGGAAGAAATGATAATCAGATTTTTGACAGAGGCAAGAATTAACTCATGTTTGTTGCTGCAGGTTTTTGTAAAAAATGTACACTCTGTAAATATCTCTCCCTGTCCTATTGTGTGCTTTTCCTTCCTATTCCCTATGTTTTTTGAGTTCTCTATTTTTGTCCAGTGGTTAGTCTGCTCTCCCAATGATTCTGAATTCTTGCCATGCCTGTAAGAGACATGCATCCCCAACTAGAGCCACTGTTAGGCCATTTTTCTGTTAGAGAAAAATCCTATGAAAATGGCCTCCTCCGTGCTAATGTTTCATGGTTTGTGTCTTGCCCTATGTGCTTCATGTTGTCACCAAGCTCTAGCCCAAAGCACATGTGCTGAATCGCCAAACCCAGAAAGATATCCAGATTCTAAGGCCTGCTGGAAATATTTTCAAAATTTGCCACAGTGTTGAAAACCCACAGTATTTTTTAAAATCCATGATGTTTTTGACCTGTGTGTTATTTTAAACCTTGTGCTTCCTGCTTTTGTGTGCTTATCCTTCGGCATTGAAAAATCTGTGTGTTTTCGGTCATTCTTCGTGTCGAATACTTTGTGTGTTTTTCACCTTGGTGCTAACTACATAGGTGCGATGGATGGTTGGGCCCAGTCCTTGCAGGGTTTCTTGTCGCTCATTCTCCAGATCTCCTGGCGGTTACATCTCTTATTCGGTGACCTAGCAGGAAGTCTATTTCTCTTTGGTCGTGCAATCTCTTATTTCTGGCGGTTAGGTGCCTAACCTTTAGCAACTCGGTGACTGTTATTCATGTAATCTTTGAATGTTTGGCAGTTAGTGGCTAGCATCTCATGACTTGGTGAATGGTTTGTCACATGGTCATTGAATGCTCAGCAGTTAGTTGGTGGGCCTGATATTTCAAAGTAGAGTAACAATGCAGATGAGATCTATGGTTGCCGCATGATCGTGAGGAATATTCCTCCCCTTTGCGATCATGCGACCACCATTCGATCTTCCCAAAGGTAAGGCTTTTCTCAGCGGTGGGTCCTGTGTCTGGTGACTCAGTAGTCACAACGTATGGTGTGATGACATGTGGCATTGGGTGGGCCCAAGTGGGGTCTGAGGTTTGGCAGAATGGATAAAAATCTGGCGGTGCCGACAAAGTTCAATGTGTTCGCACGTTCATGCAATAAATAGGTGATGCCCTAGTTCATTTGGTGATTCGGTGAATAATGGTCACATGGTTGCTAAGATTTTTTGGTGATGGTGGAATGCATTTCATGAACTAGAAAAAGTCCTTCGATCGCCAGTTCACCAGATATGTGGGGCCGGTGTTTTCGGTAACATGGTAGTGACATGGAGGCTTGTCGCATGTTTGCATATCTTAGTTTTTGGCTATGCGATCATGCGACCACTATTTGGTATCGCGGTTGCAGAGTTGTGTGGATCCATGGTGCTATGCTATTGACATGCCCATTTTTCATTTGCCAAGAATTTATGAGGTGGCCGAAGATTTTTCAAAGGGGTTTGTGACTGTTGACTGTGGCTAGGAAACCGTGGTCACATGATCGCAAAGGTTAGTTTGGTGCCTTGCGATCATGGGACCAAGCATAATTTGAAACCTAGATTCCTATGGTGGTGAAGTTGGTGACCATGTGATTGCATGACTAGGGGAAAATAGTTGAGGAGCATAAAGCCCGTGAATTGCATGGTAGCTGTTGCAGTTTGAATTTGAATTTTTTGAGGGTTTCCAACGATAGAAATGACTGAATTTCAATGTAGAGGTGATTGGAACTTGTAAGAAGTAATTTGTTTGCCATTGCAGTGTGGTCTAGGGTATGATGATCATTTGCAAAGATCTGTACCATGTAAGGAATGATTACAATCTTGGTTCGAGTAGTGTTTGCAGGTGGTTGATTAGACTGGTTTTATGGCAATCTCCTAGTCTTATGGCCTGATCTTAATGTCGGTCTGAGATCTTTTCTCTTTAGGTTGCCTAACTTTCATGCCCCTGTAATAAATTTTTGACCATTTCCAATCAGTTTAACTATTGTAACCTATGCCTTAGTTGTCCATAGCTTGTTGCAACCTGTTATGGGTTCCCAAGGCAGCTGATGGTATAAAGAGTCAAAATTTTGATTGTGTAAGGGTTCTGAATTTTGGTCAGTTCTAGTGGTGGTATCAGCATTAGGGAAAAACCTCATGTATTTTTTGCACATTGTCTATGGATTTTTCTAAGTCAACTTGTAATGCAGTGATTTGAATCCACATACTTAATATAGTTTTTCATTCTTAGATCTCTCCTTTAGTTACTCTTAATGAATTTTGAGTTTTCTGGCTCACTGCATTAGGTTGCTTATGTATATGTTTCATCTCTCATCCTTGGTTTAGAATCAGGTTAAAAGTCTCTGAGTGAAGCATAAGTTCATTTGGTCCAATCAGTAAGGATACTTGTAAGTAGTGTAAGAGATGTTTAATTGTGTTTATGGCTTGGATTCTCGGATGAGTCTAGTAGTTGTCCTTGTGTTTTAGGTTCACTTCAGGTGTGATGCCCAATGGATAAGGCACTGATCTTAAGTTAGTATCCCTATGCTAATGCAAAGTGTTGCGTGATTGACTGCATCCTACAAGAAACCCAATTATATTTAATATTTCCAATCCTACAATCCCTCATAGTTTTGAGGTCACAAGACCATTTTACCCTGCATAGTAGAGTTGATTCAAAGAATACCTAGTTAGTATTTAGTAATCCTTTGCTATGATCTGCTTTATGAATCCAGAAGTATAAGGTGTGTAGTGAGTGGAGTTTTGTCTGGATTAGGTGCACCCGCCTTGGTTTTGCAGAGCCAAAAGCAGAAGAGGGAATTTTAAGTCCCTACAGTTGGTCCAGTTACCCTAAGACCTCATAGCATTTTGGAGTTAACCATTCCTAAAATCCATCTGAGGGTATATTGGCAACAATTTGTGCATAAGAGTTTTTGGACACCAACAATCCTGTCAACCCCAGAGTGACTTATGGTTGGACGATAATAGTTGGTCTTAAATCCTCTAACAAGGTCACACCTAACAATGTGTTTGTAACCTTTAACAGGGTTAGGTCTTCACCGACCTCACTTTAGAAGAGTGAATATTTTGGGTTGCCGGTCCCAGGTGGTTTTTCCCTTCATAGGGTTTCCACGTTAAATATCTTGTGTTATGTGTTGATTGTGATGTTTGTTTTGATGTCATATTTACATATTGCATATTTGATTTGATTTGTAATTGCTATAACTTTTAGACTGGTAATCAGTAAATGCACAGATAGTAAAAGTATTTTAAGTTATCGAGTAGCATAAATTGAAGTATTTGTTTTTTGGATTATACATTTTATATTGGGACAATGATTAACTAATTCACCCCCCTCTCATTTATTCTAACAAAATGAGATATGTTTTATGGTTGACATTGATTTCAATTTTGTTGAAGTAGTTGAACCTAGAGTGGAATTTATAGATCCACTTGGATATGAAGTTTCTGAAGCTGAAATTGAAGAGTATATAATTAGATTACTTAAGTGTAAGTTGCATGCAAATATTTCTAGATTTGGAACATATGAGGAGAACTTTAACTCCGTAAAGTCTTTGCAGGTAGAGAAATTAGCTAAAAAGAGAGTTAACAACACAATAAAGAAAATTCTAAAAGATACAGGCATGACAGAACATGAGTTTACAGTTGCAAAGCAAACAACAATAGAAATTAGAGACATAGGACATACAGAAGTTCTATTTGTTCCACCCCTAACATCAGTTATAACTCACACTGAAGAAATTTGAGATTTGGAAGAAGAAATTGAAGTTGTGGAAGTGTAGGAAGTGAGGAAATCCACTAGATCCTCCACCACTCCACTAGCTTGATGAACTACAACTGATTGAGAACATGATTGAAGAACTACAAGTGATCAGAGATCATGGAACAATAAAATATTATGTGAGATAATTGAATTAGTTTTTATGTTGTCATTGCTGTCAACTAGTTTCGACAATACTTATCATGGTAGTTGCAAATATCTAAACATCTGTAAAGGAGGAGAAAAGATGAAGAACCAAGATATCTACATTGAGGAAGATGGATATGACAAATGAGGATAAGGAATACTCTTGGTAACCTATTGATGATTCTATGACTTCATATTGTTGACTTTATTATGTTGCATTAATCTGTTACCAAGTTGGAAGTAAATTGTTACAAAGCAGTGTGGTTGGTTAATGAAGCATTCTAGTATACACCAAGTCAGTATAGTGTATACCGAGTGACAGTATCAATCGAGCTTGTATTCACTGACGCATTTCTTTTTTAACCGAGTATGGACAAAAGAACTAAATGATTAGTTTAGCCAACAAAATTGATGAGCTAGAAAGTACTTTGTAATCAAAGTGAAAAGATAAAGTTTTTTGTAAGATCTACAGCTAACAAAATTTGGAGAAGATCTAAAGGATAATTGAAACATGTTATTGACACATCAGCCAAGGAAGGTTTAAGTGGAAAAATCAACGAAGGAGATTAAGCAGAAAAATCCAATGGATAAGAAGAAAATGGTTTACTTGTCTATTTAAGAGACTAGGGTTTCACAGTGAAATGAATCCTAGAGGAAGGAAATTGTAGAGATATCACGTAAAAATTGCTTCATGCTTGCCTAATCAAATTGGTTGAAGAAGAACCGAACTACAGAGTTAATCGAGTGTCAAAGATTTTTTACTGAGGGATAGTAAGTTATTGAATGTTGTTGAACTAAATAAAAAATATTGATCAGAGGATTTGTATGGACTTAAGATAGATCTGATAATCTACAAATCAAGTTGTATTATATTCAGATCACCTGCTGTTACAGTTTAACCATTATAAATAGATAAAATCTCTTAACTAGGTAGACTTGAAAGTCTTGTAATGTCATTCATAGAATGTACATTTGTTATCCTATCAACCCCATAGTGAATGTTGGTTGGATGATAATTGTTAGTGTTAAATCCTCTAACAAGGTCACACCTTACAGTGTGTTTTGTAACCTTTAACAGAGTTGGCTCTTCGCCGAGCTCACTTTAGAAGAGTGAAAATATTTTGGGTTATTGGTCCCAGATGGTTTTCCCTTTGCAAGGTTTCCACATTAAATCTCTTGTGTTATGTGTTTTTGTTGTGATTGTTTGGATATCATACTTTACATATTGCATGTTAGATTTGGTTGGTAATCACTATGAGCAATTAAATGGTAATCGGTAAAGTCACAGACAGATTAGTATTATTGTTTACCGAGCTACAAAATTAGCTAAATTTGTTTTGGAATTTTACATTTTGTATTTGGGACTGTGGATAACTGATTCACCTCCTCTCAGTTATTCTAACAATTGGTATCAGAGTGTATTGGTTGCTTGGAATAGATTTTTAAGGACTTCAGCATAAAGATCACAAAATGTATAAGAGGGAAGTGCCAAAGCTGAATAAGGATAACTTTACAATATGGAAAAGCTGAATGAAATTGCATATATCTAGAATTGGGAATTTTGTCCTCAC
Source organism: Chamaecyparis obtusa (assembly GCA_027943335.1). NCBI lineage: Eukaryota > Viridiplantae > Streptophyta > Pinopsida > Cupressales > Cupressaceae > Chamaecyparis > Chamaecyparis obtusa. The sequence goes on from BSBK01004733.1 coordinate 2,293,985, forward strand.
TTTATTGGAGAATGGCTACTTAGCACCGCCGATAGGACCTTTGACTCGTGACCAATTAAGAGATAGACATGAGCACAATGTTAGCATGATGGAGATTGCTGCTACTCTTACAGATGTCAAGGATTGTGCTACCTCAAAGGACATGTGGGATAAACTTACTCTAGCTTACAGTGGTGATGTAAATGTCAGAAGAGCTAGAGCTGAAAGTTTAAGAGGAAGATTCGATGATATGAAAATGAAAGAAGGAGAGAATATAGTATAGTACACAAACTGAATAAAAGAGGTAGTCAACGCTATTAGAGGATCCGATGGAGTTATTGAAGAAAATACAGTGGTAAGAAAAATCTTGAGAACTTTATTCCCTATTTATGTTATCTGAATTTTTGCAATACATGAAATGAGGTCTGGACCCAGCAGTACTCTCACTCTTGACAATCTGATCGATAAGCTAACAACCTTTGAACTAGACAATTTTGATAATAGTGTTGTACCATCTGTTGAATCTACTTTCATGACTTCTCTGAAGATTGGTAAGTCTAGTAGTAGAAGTATTAATGATGATAATGACAGTAAATCTCATGATGAGCTTGATGAGCTTGAAGCTCTTATGGCTAGGAGATTACCCAAAGGTAAAGGTAGATATAGAGGAAAATTACCTTTAGCATATTTTAACTAAAAAGAAGTTGGTCATATTGCTATTAGATGTCCAAAAAGGAAAGAAGATGATAGAAACAAGGATCGATCTAGTGAAGGAAGCTATGGGAGAAGAGGCAACAGAAGTTACCAACATTAAAACAGAGATAACTAAGAATACAATGATAAAGGAAAAAAGGTGTGCTACATTGCTGAAGAAAATGATAGTGATTTTGATACAAATGATGATGTAGAAGTGTTTTTTGTTGCAATGAAGGATGATTATGAGGAAGAAAAAATGTATGTAGAGAAAACTCTTATTCCTAAGGTTAATAAAAATGATACATGGATCATTAATAGTGGTTGTACCCATCACATGACTGGTGATGAAGAAAAATTTGATCATCTTGAGCAATATAATGGAGGATCTATAAAAATGGGTAATGATACACCTTGTATGGTTAGAGAAAAAGGAACTTTAATGATAAATGATAAAATCAAATGTGATAATGCCTATTGGGTAGAAGGACTAAATTATAATCTGCTAAGTGTGGCACAACTTAACAACTCAGGTCACCGAGTAGCTTTTGAGAGAAAAATGGTAAAGATATTTGATGATGGAGGAAAACTTGTTGGAACAGGAGCACAAATGAAAGGTAACTTGTTTTATCTTGATAATGATAAGTCTTCTCATTTAATGATGAAAGATGAGGATACATGGCTATGGCATAAAAGGTTATGCCATGTAAACTTTGACAACATGATCAAGATCAGTAGAAAGAAAAAGGTGAGAGGTCTACCTAGCCTAGCAAAGTCAGATCATGTAATGTGTCATCAATGTCAGAAAGGTAAGATGACAAAATCTAGTTTTAAAAGAAAAGATTATTCAACAAAGAGAATTTTGGAGCTAGTTCACACCGACCTATGTGGTCCCATGAGAACACAAAGCTATTATGGAGATAGATATTTTATCTGTTTGTTGATGATTATACTAGATTGATGACTGTGATGTTCTTAAAAGAAAAATTAGAAGCATTTAAGATGTTTAAGTGGTATAAAGAAAAATTAGAGAAAGAAACTGGTAAGGAACTAAAATGCTTAAAATCTGACAAAGGTGGTGAATTTATTTCTGATGAATTTACTAACTATTGTAATGAGCATGATATTAAAAGATAGGTTTCTACATTGAGGACACCTCAACAAAATGGGATTGATGAAAGAAGGAATAGATCAATTGTAGATTGTGCAAGGACAGGCATGATAGAAAAGAATGTGGCTCAAACATACTAGAGAGAAGCAGTTAGCATAGCTGTCTATGTCCTAAACCAAGTACAATTGAAGAAGGACACAAACAAAACACCCTACGAGTTGTGGTTTGGTCACAAACCCACTGTAAGTTATTTCAGAATATTTGGTAGAAAATGTTTTATTCTAAAATATGAAAGAAATGGAAATTTTGACTCTAAAGGTGATGAAGGGATATTTCTTGGATATTCCACTAAAAGAAAAGCATATACGTGTCTAAATAAAGTTACTAATAAAATGATTGAAAATACTAATGTCAGGGTTGATGAGTTTGACACTAAGAAAAATGAAGAAATTACTAGAGAACCAGAAGACTATGGTAGATTCACTTACATTGAATATCCAAAGCACCTACCAAAGCCATAGATTGTGGCAACTGAGCATCAAGAAAACAATACCAAGGAACGGGAAAGAGAAATCAACAATCAGCAAGGAACTACTGAGCAAGTGAACGAACCTGCACATGATGAACAAAAAAGAAGAGATCAAGTACTAGCTAGATTTTTCAGAAGACATCATCCCAAGAACCAAATCATTGGTGACAAGCAAGCTGACATGAAAATAAGAAGTAAGTCAAGACAATGTACATGCTTAGTTTATGAATACGAACCAAAAAATGTTAAAGTTGCATTGGATAATGAAGAATGGGTAAATGCAATGAATAAAGAGATAGAATAGATTGAGAAAAATAATACATGGACCTTAGTACCTAGACCTAAAGATAAGAATGTTATCGGTACTAAGTGGATCTTCAAAAACAAGTTGAATGAAAATGGAGAAGTTACTAGGAATAAAGCTAGACTAGTTTGCAAGGGGTATGCATGGGAGGAAGGAATTGATTATGGTGAAACCTTTTCACCTATTGCTAGACTAGAAGGAGTTCAAATGTTACTGGCCTATGCAGCACATAAGAAGTTTAAATTTTATCAAATGGATGTCAAGTCTGGATTTTTGAATGGGATACTAGAAGAAGTCTACATAGAAAAACCGAAAGGGTTTGTTGTTCCAAACAAGAAAGACATGGTATGTAGATTACATAAAGCTTTATATGGTCTAAAGCAAGCACCTAGAGCCTGGTATGAAAGGCTGTATACTTATTTGTTAGTATTGGTTTTAGTAGAACTAGTGAGAACAACAATTTGTATATGAAAGGAGATACTAATGATACTATTCTAATTGCTGAGATATTTATGGATGATATTATTTTTGGAGGACAAGATCATATATGTAAATCATTTGCTGATGAGATGATAAAATAATTTGAAATGTCTATGTTTGGAGAGATTAAGTTCTTTCTAGGCTTGCAGGTTTTTCAGTAGAATGATGGAATATTCATCACACAATCCAAGTACATAAAGGAAATACTGATAACATTTGGCATGGAAGATGCTAAACCAGTTGGAACACCAATGGTAATAGGCTACAAACTGACTAAGGAAGATGAAACTATAGAGGTGAACCAAACACTGTACCGATCAATGATTAGTAAATTATTGTATACAGTACATAGTAGACTAGACATTGCACATGTTGTGGGGATTGTTGCAAGATATTCTGCAAATCCTAGGGAGTCACACATGGTTGGTATAAAAAGAATCTTAAGATACCCAAAAAAAACTGAGGACTATGGATTATGGTATCCTAAGGAAGGTAAGTTTGAACTAAAAGTCTATACCGACACAAATTGGGCTAGAAATATAGATGACAGAAAGAGTACCACTAGAGGAGCATTTTTCTTTGGTGAAAGACTTGTTACTTGGACAAGTAAGAAGCAATCTTGTATTTCTCAATCTACTGCCGAAGCAGAGTATGTTGCTGCTGCTACAAATTGTTCAAATATTACCTACATCAAACAAGTATTGGAAGGTATGAATGAGGTAATCACTGAGCCAGTGATTATATACTGTGATAAAACAAGTGCTATAAATATTTCAAAGAATCCAGTGATGCATTCAAAGACCAAGCACATCTCTATTAAGTATCACTACTTAAGAGAACAAGTATAGGAGAAGAAAGTAAAGCTATAATTTGTTACATCTAAAGAGCAACTTGCAAACATATTTATCAGGCCTCTACCAAAGAAAAATTTTGAATATTTGAGGACTAGACTTGGGGTCTATCCCCTATCTACTGGTCACTAATAATGTGATCTAGAGGTTACATCAGCCTAATCTTATCAGAAGATCATTCATGTTGATGCAGAATAGTTCACACTTTTGATTCTATCTAAGGTTGTGGAAGATTTGAGGAGTCAGAACACATAGATTTGCATATCAGTATACAAAGATACATTTGGAGCATGCAAAGTACATGAACCAAACAACAAAGAGTTACATGGCTAATACAGAGCTATATGTTTATATTTTTCTTTGGCATTGCTATCAAAGGGAGAGATAAACAATATAATAACCAAAGAGATCATTGGAACATCTATCTAAGGGAGAGATAACCTAAAGGAATCTGAGAACTGGAAAGATCATATCTATAGAAGAGAGTTTGCATTTGCAATGCTATCATGTAACGTAGTGATTAAACATATTAAGCTAGGGAGAGCTTATACTGAGCTACAACATTTTCTTATAGAGTTGTAGAATACATGTTTGGTATGTGTATGGTTGATGCAAGGAATGGTTCAAGAGGGGCCAAACAATGGCACACCCTAATGATCCAAGCCTACTCAACACATGCGGAAGAAAACAAACACAACAGTGAGAGAGAGAATGCAAGATCTTTCATATATTATCATCAAATAGAACCATACATGTCAGGTTGTAAGGCCTTCCTGGGTAGGGCTAGATATTACAATGAATTATAGAAGTCCTCAAACATGCGAGGATCTATCAAAATCTCTAATTCTATCTTCTATCCAAAACTCTACCAAAAACTCCTATCCAAAACTGCCATCAATACCCCCCTTAAAACTCTAAACCAACAACTACATTTATACAAGAAGCTACTGAACTGAGTTGGCCTTCAAATCCATAATCAATGGAAGAAATGGTCAGATCTAGGACCACACACTTCCCAATGATGGATTCCAACATTAAATCTATGATCCAATATAAATGCACAAGTCAGCCTCAACAAAGAACAAAACTAAACACGTCAGTTAGCAAGGATAATCGAGTAGCAGACAAGAAATGTCAAGTGCCAATGAAACAACCAACCACACTTAGTAACCAAAGGAAACTGACCAACTACCTACCAACTCAGTCAAAGCAGAAAGTGAGCAACACAGATAAACTCCAAATTGTTTTTGGTGACACAGGATTGCCAAGGACCCGAGATGCTCTTGCATCAAACATCTAGGGTTATTTTGAAATGATTCTTTGAATCATTTGGAAGATCTAGTCCAAGCTGCATCCAACTCAGACTGTTAAATCCAAGAACTATCTTCCATCGGTTTATTCTTCCACTTTACCAGATATCCCATATACTATTTTCCTCTTGTACTTCTGCTAACTCTTTCCTTCAAAATCTATTCAATTTCTTCATTCTACTTCTTAGGATATTTTGTCGGTACTGTCACTTCTTCATTTGGTTCATGATATTCATACAAATCAACAATGTTGAAAATCAGTGATATGTCCATGTCATCAGGTAACTTAATCTCATATGCATTTCCACTATCAAATTTCCTCAAAATCTTGCAAGGTCCAAACTTTTTCATTTTCAGCTTTCCATATGTTCCAATAGGAAACTAGCCTTTCTTCAAATGAACCATCACTTCATCACCAACATCAAAAGTCTTATGTTTCCTTGATCTATCAACTCTGTCTTTGTATTTCTAATTACTATCTTCCAGCTTTATCTTCACATCTTCATGCAATGTCTTCATGTACTCATCAAATTTTACTCCTTCAGCACTTTTCTTATTCTCATCAGCAATGTCTCTCAAATTAGATATACCTCTTAGTTGTGTGCCATCTTTCCAGTACTCCTATTCATTGAATTATTGTATGCAAACTCTACTTGTGCCACTACATAATCCCAATTACTCGGTGTGTCTCCAACTAAATATCTCAAAAGATTTCCAAAACTTTTGTTCACAACTTCAGTCTGTCCATCGGTTTGTGGGTGAAATGTAGAACTATATTTCAACTTAGTGCCAAATTTATTCCAAAGGGTCTTCCAAAAGTATCCAACAAATTTACTATCTTGGTCAGAGATAATACTCCTCGGTAATCCATGCAATCTAACAATTTCCTTAAAGAAAAGATCTTCTACATGTACTGCATCTAATGTCTTTCTACAAGGTATAAAATGTGCCATCTTAGAAAATCTATCCACAACAACAAATATAGAATCATTACCTCTTACTATCTTTGGTAAGCCAAGAACAAAATCCATACTGATGTCAATCCAAGGTTTCTCAAGAACAGAAATCGGTACATACAATCTAGTATTCTGACTCACTCCTTTTGCAACTTGACAAACTCCAAAACTTTTCACAAATTTTTGAACATCTTTATACAATTGTGGCCAATAGTACTTCTCCTTTAGCAAATTCTATGTTTTATCAATACCAAAATATCTAGCCAAACCACTTCTATGCTTCTACTTTATCAAATTAGATCTCATTATTCCTCTCAGTATACACAACTGAATACCTTTAAACAACATACCTTCCTGAATAAAATATTCATCCCATTTAGTATCTTGTTGATCTTGAATAGGTGCTCTACACTTTCTCCATGGCTCAAAAAAATCAGGGTCAGACTCATAAGAATCTCTCATCAAAATTAAAATCAAGAACTTCAATTTTCATCTCAATCATCAAAGATCTTCTTCTACTCAATGCATCAACAACTCAGTTAGTGACTCCACTCTTATGCTTTATCACAAATGTGTAACTCTACAAATACTCAACCCATTTCATATGTCTCTGATTCAACTTATTCTAACTACCCAAATATTGTAAAGCCTTATGATCAGTATACAACACAAATTCACTCAATATCAAATAATGTCTCCATTTCTTTAGTGCTTGAACAATAGCATAGAATTCCTGATCATACATAGAATATTTCCCTCTAACATCATTCAAATTTTCACTAAAGAAAGAAATAGGTTTACCTTCTTGACTCAACACAGCTCCATTTGCACTTCCACTTGCATCACATTCCACTTGAAATACCTTACTGAAATCAGGTAATGCCAAAATAGGTAATTCAACAACCTTTTGCTTCAGAGTCTCAAAACTTTTGTCAGCTCCATGTGTCCACTTGAATTCTCTTTTATCTCCTCTCATAGTCTCAATCATACCATTATGAATTGAACTAAAATTCCTTATGAACTTTCGGTAAAAAATTGCCAAACCATGAAATGATCTTACCTCACTAGCATTCATAGGTGTAGGCCAATTCAAAATAGCTTCAACCTTTTCAAGATCCATCTTCAAACCATCAGCTGAAATAACAAATCCCAAATACACAATCTCTTCTTTCATGAATGAACACTTTTTTAGATTTATCAGTAACTTTTATTCTTTCAATCTTTGAAAAACTTTTCTAACATTCAACAAATGTTCTTCTCTAGTCTTACTGAATATCATAATATCATAAAGATATACAATCACAAACTTACCCAATAATTTCTTCAAAACTTCATTCATCAGCCTCATAAAAGTACTTGGTGCATTAGTTAAACCAAAAGGCATAACCAACCACTCATACAAACCTTCTTTTGTCTTGAAAGAAGTCTTCCATTCATCACCTTCTCTGATTCTGATCTGATGATAACCACTTTTCAAATCAATCTTTGTGAAATACTTTTCTCTGGTCAAACTATCCATTATATCATCCATTCTCGGTATAGGAAACCTATACTTCACTGTTATCTTATTGATTACTCTGGAATCAGTACGCATTCTTCATTCTCCATTCTTCTTTGGTGCCAATACAATAGGTACTACACAAGGACTCAAACTTTCTCTAATCAAACCTTTCTCCAGCAACTCTTGAATCTGTCGGTTCAATTCCTGATTCTTGGTAGGTGTCAACCGATGAGGTGCCTTATTCAGTAAACTAGCTCCAGGGATTAAATCCATACAATGATCAATGGTTCTATTCAATGGAAACCATTAGGTACATTATTAGAAATGATATCACTATAATCGGTGAGTAACTTATCAATCTCCTTAGGGACATTATCCTCTATTTTCTTACTTGGTTTGTTAGGAATCACAGCAAAACATACATCATTCCTCTTCAAAGAGTTAACAAACTTTCTTCCCTCCATCAAACAAACTTTCACAGATGTGCAAAAATTACTAATAGGTTCCTCCATCTTGATAGTTTTAGCACCCTCTTTTAGTACAGTTATCATGATAGACTTGCATTTAGGTTGCATTTTGCACTTATCTTCTTCATTCTAGGTGAAATTAGGGTTAGGATCCCAAGGATTCTCCTTAATTTCCCTCTTCCATGGATCTATTTTCTAGGTAGGACTTATAAATAGGTCCTCCTAGCCTTCATCATTGTCATCATAGGATTTTATGCCTATAACTAGCATTCTATCTCATTCCGGTATCATTTCTAGGTCTTCGAGCATCCCCGGGACCTACTGTCTTGATTCTAGCTAGATCTGGGCCCATAGGGTCAAAGTTGAGGTTGACCCTAACCTAGGTTAGAGTCAAGCTTGACCTTGAATAGGTTAGATTCTAGCTCATCCTTGACCTAGGTCAAAGATGAGGTCACCTTTGACCTCCTCCAAAATCTATGCCCCTTTTTCAGATTTGGTCCCGCGGGCCCCGAAATCAGTGTCGAGCCCTTGATCTGAGTGCGGAAAGGTTTTAATTCAAATTTCATTTAATTTTTTTCCCTCCTTAGTTGGTTATTGTGATTGGACCTTAATTCGAGCTAAAATTTGAATTATGGGTCCTCACATTGCTCTAGGAGCCTCACCTTGAAACCTCTATATAAAGACTCTCATTTGCATTCATTTTCACCAAAAAATTTCATGATCAAGTGCTCTCAAGGAGACAATTTCATGAACAAGAAGATTTCAAGCAAGCAAGGAATGGTGAAGATGCAAGATTGCAAGAGGATGATATAGAAGATCAAGCCATTGTTGACATCAAGCATCTTTGTGAACACATACTTGGAGCAAGAGAGATCCTTTCTTTCTTGATCCACCATTATCAACTTTCAAACATTCAAAGATACAATCATGGGGTAAAAATTACAGATTGTGAGTTTGATAGAAGTACTTTAGCCTTGGGGGCTAGGTATACTTTTCTATCTCATTCAAATCTATGCATTGTTGTTTCATACATATTCATGCTAGGGTTTTGATCTAGAGGATTAGATCTTGGCATTACACTTTCAATACATACACACACACATTCTATTTTAATTAGCTATTCATGGAGGTGGAGATCACCAAAATGGGGGTTTGACTAAGGCAAAATCCTATATAGCCACCCCAAAAACTCTTTTTTTTAGATATCTACAGTTGTTGTTTCAGGAATTAGAGGATAAATCTGAGTACCCTTTTCGCCAAACTTTCGAGATCTACGAACAAAGTCAGAATCAACCTTCAAAATAAAAATGTAGCCTTTGACCTTTTATGAGGGTCAAAGACTACCTACTACCGGAAAGACAAAATTTTTCTGGGTTTTCTCTGTCTCGGCTTCCTGATCCCAGATCTAGTTGTAGAATCTTCTGAAACTCTGCACAAGCTTCAAAAAATAGGTATTTCTAAATCAATTTCATGATGAGGTATGTATCTTGACCTAACTAATTTTCAAGTATTTCTAGATTTACTTATGCTATTTCAATTCAAAACAAAAATAAACAAACATATTACAAATGAATAGTGTTGAATGTTAGGTGTATTGTTAAGGCTCCATTTTTAACCTATTCACCATCAAAGGTAACAATATTTGTTTCTTTCCATCAGCCACAATGGTATACTTATGCAATCTTCCATCATATATAGCATGTCTATCATATTGCCAAGGTCTACCCAACAAAATATGACAAAAATTCATAGGCATGATATCACATAACACCTTATCATAGTACTTTCCAATCTTCAAATTCACATAACATTGTTCACTTACCAGGAGTGTATGCTCATCTTTGATCCACGAAATCTAATAGGGCTTCGGATGTACCAACCTTTCCAACTACAACTTTGTGACCATCTCCTCAGATGCTAGATTCTTCAAGCTACCACTATCAATGATTACCTTCCAAACTTTGTCAAAAACTCTACATCTAGTTTTGAAAAAATGTTTCCTTACCAGATCTTCCTTCCTACTTTCATTCCATAGTGCTCTCCTTACCATCAAGTTATTTTCTTTCTCAGGTTTATTTGGTGACTCTTCTTGCACCAAAGCATTTCTAATGCTACCAGCCTTCTTACTATCATCTGTACATTCAAAAGATCTATGTCATTCTTCTCCATAATTGTAACAAGTTCCTTAGAAACTTCCTCTGCTATAACCACCTCGGTAGTTACTGCCTCTACCTCTAGATGAACTTTCACCTTTCCACTCAGTCTTTCCTTTGTCTAGATTTGTCTTTTCAGGTTCGGATCTACCATTTTCACCATTAGATCTACCTCTTCCTCTAGGGAATCTACCACATCGACCTCTTTGTCTTTTCTCATGTCTCTTGTTCAATTTCTCCTCAGCCTTCAATGCAAATTGATAAGCCTCTTCAATGCTCTCCAACTCGACCAATCTAATTTCCTCTTGGATGGAAACTCTCAAACCATTCAGGTATCCACCAATTCTTTCCACATCATCTTCATCATGTCCAGATCTGATATCTAATCTATAGAATTCCTCAGTATACTCTTTTACCAAGCTATCTTTCTGTCTCAAACTTTGCATTCACCTAACTAGGTTAATCTGATAATCACAAGGTAAGAACTTTCATTTCAATTTATTCACCATTTTATTCCATACCTTGATTTTATCTTTTCCTTTCCTCTTCTGATCCAATTATAGATGTTCCCACCATAAGGATGCATGACTTTTCAACTTTGTGCTTGCAATCTTCACCTTCTTGTCCTCAAGAATGTTTTCATATTCAAAATAATTTTCCATCTCAGTGATCCAGTCCACCAATTCATTAGAATCTAGCTTTCCACCATACTCAGGAGGATTAAAATGTGGTGTAGACTTCAGACTTGTCAAAGCCTTCAAAAATATTTCTTCACCTTGATGCATAATAGGTGCAGGGTCTGCATTCACCTGTTCTTCCTCCACTTCATCATCACTAACATCTTGAAGATGTCTACCTCTTCTCTGGGTTGTATCAATAGCTTCTAACCTAGCATCAATCTACCTTATCATATCTACCAATCCTGGATCTACATCTCACCTCCCATGAACCATCTTGACAACCCTTTGCAATTGTAGGTCAAATTACAATCTGCTACCCCACAACAATCAACTAGGGATTCAAGAGGAACCTACAAACCTAGATCTGCAGACTTAGATCAAGATCTAACCTCACTTTGATACCACCTAATGCAAGGTAGGGGTCAAGAGGGGCCAAACAATGGCACACCCTAATGATCCAAGCCTACTCAACACATGCAGAATCAAACAAACACAACAGTGAGAGAGAGAATGCAAGATCTTTTATATATTATCATCAAATATAACCATACATGCTGGGCTATAAGGCCTTCCCGGTTAGGGCTAGATATTAAAATGAATTACAGAAGTCCTCAAACATGTGAGGATCTATCAAAATCTCTAATTCTATCTTCTATCCAAAACTCTACCAAAAACTCCTATCCAAAACTGCCATCAATACCCCCCCTAAAACTCTAAACCAACAACTACATTTATACAAGAAGCTACCAAACTAAGTTAGCCTTCAGATCCACAACCAATGGAAGAAATGGTCAGATCTAGGACCACATGCTTCCCAATGATGGATTCCAACATTAAATCTGTGATCCAATATAAATGCACAAGTCGGCCTCGATAAAGAACAAAACTAAACCCGTCAGTGAGCAAGGATAACCGAGTAGTAGAGTAGCAATGTCGAGCACCAGTGAAACAACCAACCACCTAGGATAAAACCAACCACACTTGGTAACTAAAGGAAACTGACCAACTCAGTCAAAGTAGAAACTGAGAAACACAGACAAACTCTAAATTGTTTTTGGTGACATAGGATTGCCAAGGACCTGAGATGCTCCTGCATCAATAGTACACTTCATATTGCTTGAGTTACCATCAAAGCCAAAGGGAGAAATTTATGAACTACAACTGATTGAGAACATTATTGAAGAACTACAAGTGATCAGAGATCACCAAGCACTAAAATGTTATGCGAGATAATTGAATCAGTTTTTATGTTGTCATTGATGTCAACTAGTTTTGACAGTACTTATCATGGTAGTTACTGTAATACCCCAAAAATGGGCTATAGGTTCATTAACCTCCTCTATCGACACATCGAATGAAATTGATATAAAAGTCCTAACCTAAGGCACATCTTCACATCAAAATCCTAATTGATTTTATCTTAATTCTGCATCAGGGAATATTTCGTAAATATTCCTAATTTATCTAATTATCTTTAATTAAATATTATTTGGCAATAAATGTTATTATTTATCCTAAAGTTGATTAATTGAATATGATGAATATTTAATTAATTAATTTAAGTCTACCACTTAATTATTTAATTAGATTTAATTGCATTTATTCCTAATTAATATTTTTTTATTTTAACAATAAATCAAAATTCCTACAAACAATCAATTGGATATTTATTTAATTGATTTAAAATCAAAGTTGTCAAATTTAATGATTTAATTGGAATAAAGTTTGATTTAATAATTGATTAACCCATAAATCAATTGTTTTAATTCAAAATCAGTTAAGTGGAAAATAAATCACTTTATTTATTAAATTAATTCATATTAAATCATGCACAATCACAAAAGTAGTCAACTTTAAAACAATTGCTAATTTCAATTTGTAAACTTTCTAAAACTCAACATTTGATGATGAGTTGAAAAAGAGAACTAAAGCTCTATTTTGAGATAAAAACTGCTTTTGCATGGATTTATGAATTAAATATTCTTAATTTCTTGTTAACTCAAAAATCAACTTGAGTTTATCAAGAGTGATTTATGGCTTTTCTCAATGCATCCTCAAGCCCTGGATTTCTATAAAATCAAGGCTCGACTCTTCACAATCAACACTTTGAAATTGCATCCTCACTCTGGCGAATTCGTGACTGAAGAATCAATCTTTTATGAATCAAGGCTATTGTGAGATTTTCATTTATTGTTTTGAGCATTCATAGTTTCATATCATATATTTTTATATGCATTCATAGCATTTGTTATATTAAATCTGCATTCAAACTCAATTTCATACATTATAGCTTAGATTCATATAGTTTCTCATTCTTATTGCATAGAAAATATAAAAATATAGATTAATTTGCATTCATATTTCATTTTTTTCATCATCTTAAATCCTTCATTTAGGTTTTTCATTGTCACTAATCTCGATTTCAATCTAAGAACATCATAATCACCTACTAGAAGGCAGTAAATCGCCTGGTTAGCATAGTTTCAATTACTTGTAGATTTCAATTTTTGCTAACCTCTAATGTTTTACTGAAGTGTTGTGTCTATAGCTAGGTACAAAATTCACACACACATTTATGGCACCCACCATGGTATCAAATTTCTATCATTTTTCTCAAACCCACGACCACAAGGTTAATTTTTGTGAGTTTTGTGATAAATTTCTGGGCTATTTTTTCAAAAATCTGACTGATGTTTTTATTGGTACATACACATATGACATGATATAGATCCAAAATTTATATTTATGGAAATTTATTTGAGTTAGCTTTCATTTTCCATTGGTTTGGACTAATTTTATTTTGATTTGAAAAAGTTATGATCATTTTCATGAAGATTGGTCTGAACCTGATTTTATGAAATCCAATTGATATTTTTATTGGTACATGCACATATGACATGATACAAATCCAAAATTTATATTTATGGAAAATTATTTGAGTTATCTTTCATTTTCCATTAGTTTGGATTAATTTTGTTTTTATTTTCAAAAGTTATGATCATTTTAGTGAAGACTGGTCTGAACCTGATTTTATGAAATCCGACTGATGTTTTTATTGGTACATGCACATATGACATGATACAGATCCAAAATTTATATTTATAGAAAGGTATTTGAGTTAGCTTTCATTTTCCATTAGTTTGGATTAATTTTTTTTTTATTTTCAAAATTTATTATTGATTTAGTACAGACTAGTCAGAATCTAATTTTTTATGACAACAAATTTTTCGATTATCAAATGACATATTATCTTTGACTAACCTAATTTTCTACCACATGGGGTTGACAAGTTGTGTTTCTTTTTTAATGGATTTTTATAACAATGGGTTTCATGTACAAGAATAGGTAAGTTTTTCATAACAGTGGTTTGTAGGTGCAGGTGTAGGTATGTCCTGTGGGTACAAAAGATAGAAGACAAATGCTCAAAAATTGCTAAAACAGGTAAAATCTACTAAGCGTGTTGCAAGGAACTTAGGTATTCTGTTATATCTGATAACACTTCATTTTGGGACATAAAATAAAATCTCTTATGTCAAGCCTGAGTGCCTTTACATCTTTCATAATTCACACTTCAGTTTTGGGCTCTAAAACAAACATAGATTTGCTTTTCGCATATCTATTACACATAGTAATTAGGCCCTATGAACACTATTTGAAAATGATCTTGAGAGAGTGGGCTTCTTTTTCTTGTTCATGCATGCGAAGCTCTTCTTGATGACAGATCCCCTTGTAGGTATGGAGGTTACTGAGATTGTCTTGCATTCTACTAAATTTGAGCATCTTCAACTTTTGATTGATACATTCTCTCTCCAGAGAGGTTGATAGATCATAAGCGGTTGACATCATAGATCTTTGTGAGATAATTTTGGTCTTAGCATGTTAGATTAATCTATCTAATTTTTCTTGGTGAAGTGAAGAGGTTAGGGGATTATGCTCTACTTCCTTTTTGGATAGTACCAGAAACCCAGATTCTTGAATCTGATCTAGTCCCCCTGTGGTATCTTTTATGAGTCACCTTTACTGTAGTGGACATTTCCTTAATTGGGTCAACCACATGGATGAAAACTCAAGTGGTAATAGCCATTTTCACCATGGTAGCAACAACCGCTATATAAATGTCCTTGTGGAGGAAATCTTCACAGGTGTGGTCTCTTATTGGGCTGTCAGATCTCCCTAGAAGCTCTTGATTGATTAAATTCTCAGACTGTGTCAAAACCCCAGTGCACCTGGATTGGATTTCACCCTCTTGAGATCACAAAATTTGTAGAGTTAGACCATTACTACAAACCCTAGTGAGGCCAAATTTTTCATTTTCTAGGAATATGTGCATTATTGAAAAACTTTTTGGAACATACACAAGTAGTATTTTTAGGGATTAGCACAATAAGTCACTATTGCTTGTTCATGCGCAAGGTTTCTTTTTCCCTTGTTCATTGTTTTCAAATGATTGCTTGCTTCTCTTGCTTGTTGTTTTGCGTGCTTGATATCTTCTTGGTTACTTGAAACAAACTGTTACATAGATCTTCAAAATTTGCATAACAATCTAGTACTAAAACATTGAAAAATTGCAAAATCTGAGCAAAAATCCTTTTCTGGAGTGAGAACTGAATATTCTATCAGAGAATAGCTAGCGCTGTGTCTTGAAATCTATGCCTCAAAAATTGTGTCTAAACTATCAAACTGTGTCCTTTTATCACGTGAAATTTCACTTTCTGAGCATTCCTTCACACGAGACAGCACATTATCATGCGCAACCTAGTACTTCCTCACGTGAAACAACATTCTCTTGCGTGAACCTATCCTAAAATTTTCAAAACATAGAGCTTATTACTGCCAATTGGTCAACTTTCCATCAGATCTGATTTTTGTCTAGGGTCAGTATACCTAATTTGAAACTGCATGCCTAGAGTTGAGAAACAAATCATTGTGTCAGAAATAGAGTAGAGCCTATAATGAATCCATTCATTTTCCTAAAGTGGTCTCTTGAGTCTGATTTAGCCTTCTGATTTATCGATTTGAGTCTTTTCATCTTGTGTCAAAACCTTGTCAAAATTATCTTCAACTTCAATCTTTTTACTAAATGACTAAGTGTTGTGAGCTCATGCCTACCATCTATTGGGTGTCTACTCACACTACTGTGGTGTAGTATCCTTCATTTGCATTCGATCTAATTTTTAATCACTTCAATCTTGACAAGGTTGCATCATTTGATCTTCTTGAATCAATTCATTCTTCGATTGTCTTCATCTTATCCTTTTGCTTCACCCAAGGTTAATGGCGGAAACTAGAGCTTCCTCTCACAAGAAATCTAGAGAAGCACTTAACACTATACCTTTGACTACTCAAAAGGGTCCAACTCTTGAACAACTCTACAATTCTGGTCTTTACAAAGATGACGGTCTTGGCAATTTTTGATTGAAAACTGGTTACATACCCCCTCTATCAACTCACGGAAGTAATCAACAAACTCCACCTCAATCTAATCTAGGGAGCCCTAAAACTCCTAACATGTCTCACAGAGGGACACATCATGAGTCCCAAGGACATCAGTCTCAACATGGTATGGATCAAGAACCCACATCTTCTGAAATTTCCCAATATCAAAATGATGATAACTTCAAAAGAATGATGAAACATTTCTTGAAAGAAGATAGAGAAGCATACTTTCTAGAGTTAGCTCATCAAGGAGCTAAACTTCCTCCAAACTTTAATGTGGAAGATATCATTACACATGAGGAAGAAACTCCTATCATGGCTATGATGAAATAGATGCATGCCATGCAAGTCAAACTTAACAAACTTGAAAAAGAAAAGGAACCTAGGGAGTTCTCCATGGAAGCTCTATGCCCTTTTCCATTTGATAAAGACTTTTACATGCCACCATTCCCTAAAAAAGTGGAAATGCCTAAGTATGATAAGTATGATGGAAACTCTGATCCTCAAGATCATGATAGAGGATTCTATACTCAATCCATGGAGTTCATGCATGAACCAACCTACTTAATAAGTCTCTTCCCTCGATCTCTGGGAGGAGTAGCCATTCATTGGTTCTCTAGAATTCCTCCAACTATCAAAACTTTTGAGGAGTTAATCAATCTATTCTATTAACAATACTCCTACAATATTCAACATCTGGTCACCATGATCAACATCTGCAATCTGAAACAATATTCAGGTGAACCATTCCTGACATTTCTCAAGAGATGGAGGAAGAAATTTTCTCTATATGCTAGACCCATTCCAGAAATTGAGAAGGTGGAAATCTTCATCAACAATCTTGTTCCAAAACTCAACTACCACTTGAAAATGCAAAATCATACATCCTTTGATAAGATGGTAGAAAATACAATCAAAATTGAGAAAGTACTTGTGCAAAAAGGAGACATATCACTTCAAAAGGACAAGTATGAATCTAGATCTAGTTCTAAAGACAAGAACAAAAACTAGAATAAGAATAAGATATCATCATAGATGGCATTGTTGATAATATTCATGCCCCATCTAAGGCACCCGCTTTCAATCTCACTATTGGCACCCAAGCCATCAAAGCTACTAAAGCTAAAACATCTGAATCTAACAAAAAGTCATCTGATTATAGACCTTGGGCTATAGATCCTAATTGAAAATTCACTCCTCTTGGAGAGTCCTTGGAATCTACCATGAAAACTCTATTAGCAAACAAAATCATCTACTTGCCTGAGATGAAATTCTTTTCTCCTGAACCTAAACTGAAATGGTTGAGGGAGAATGACTTCTATGAATTCCATCACAATAAGGGTCATAAGACTAATAACTGTATCTACTTGAAGCACATCATACAAGACAAAATTGATAAAGAGATATCATGATTGATAATCATAAGAGCAATAATGATCATACAACATTCACAGAACCCTTTCCTAAACATGATAAAGAAGATTCTTCTTCTCAACCTAATATGGGTGCTAAAGTCAATTATGCCTACTCTGGAAACAATGTTGTTATCAATATGGTTGAACCATGCCTATCTAAGCGTTGCAATGTCATCATAATTGTAAGAAGAGATAGAGATAATCAATCAACAAATACAGTTACTCGATCACAAGCTCAAGAACATCTGCAAGGACAAATACCATATTCATCCAATGTCCCTAAGGTGCCTTTCAATCTTTCATCTTCTTCTAAATAGAAGGCTACATCTAAATCTTCCAATCCTAAAGACACGAGGCCTACTTCATATAGTATTATTCAACAACTCCAGCACAAAAATGCAAAAATCTCCATGTTTGAGTTGCTTCGGATATCTCCAGCTCATAGAGCCATTCTAGACAAAGCTCTACTCAAATCCAATGTTCCTGATAACCTTGATTCAGATAGATTCTAGACTATGGTTGGTCATCTTACATCTCCATAGTACATTTCCTTTTCAAAGGAAGATGATAACTCCTTGAGTCATTTGCATAACCAGCCCTTGCATACTGAAGTCTTGATCCAAAACCGTCATGTCAAATGTGTGTTGATAGATGGGGGCACTGGTCTAAACATTTGTTCTTTTAGCTTGATTACACAATTGGGATTTTTAGAAATGGCCATTGATCCTAGAAAGAAGATAAATATTAAAGCATATGATGAGAAAGAAAGATCTTCAAAAGGAACAATTGTCCTACCTATCAGAGTAGGTCTTGTCATCAGAGATACTATATGTCAAGTTCTTGATTTACCTTTGGCTTACAATATCCTTTTAGGGAGACCCTGGATACATGAAATGAAAGCTATTCCTTCTACATACCATCAATGTTTGAAATTTCTTTATGAAGGAGTAGAGGTGATGATCCCAGCTGATCTATATACAACTTGCAATACATTGAAAGAGAGTGTTGATAAACTTGTTCCTAATAACAGAGAATCTTCCACTAAGCAACTAGAAGTTGCTTCAACATCCAAGATGGAAGACATTTCTAAAGAGGTTAAAATCAAAGAAAATAGTATGAGAGAATATACTATAGAGCTAGTCTTATCTTTGACATCTCTCCCTATCTTGCCTAAGTCCTATGGACAAATTCTGAAATAGTCCAAACTAGAGTCTAAAGAACCTCTTGAGGCATATGAAGGAAATTTTGTTGCAAAATAAGTATCTAAACATGAGTTTGAAGAGGATGAAGTTGTGCTCACATGGCTATACAAAGATGAACCTAAATCTCAAGTTGTTCAAAAATGTGATGCTGAAATATTGAATATCCCTTCTAAGTCATATGGCCCAGGAGAAAAATTGATCACAAAAAGGGGATATAAAGGAATGGGACCTCTAGGACTACAGGGTAAAGGTCTTATGTCACCTCTTGATCATCATGGCTAAGAAAACAAGAATACAACAGATCTAGGATACAAGAAGAAGCCTTTCTATCTTAGCAATAACTCCCCACATGTCTTAGAATAGGTTGAGCCTTCCACAACAAATCAACTAAAGGGAGAAACAACAGAACAATCTGATAGTGATGATTCAGACATCACTAAAGATCTCATTCCCTATGAGCATTTTCCTAAAGAAATAAAAGACCTCCTTGAAGCTAAAGATGATCCAGTAAAAAGAATTAATGTAGTAGAAACACAAGAACCTACTATAGAGCAAGAGATAGTTGCACCACAAGAACCAGCTAATCTCAAAGATAATCAAATAGACAAAGAGGAAGGTGGTAGTTATTCTGAGATAGATTCTCATGAGTATGAATTCAAATCAGAATCTAAGGGTAACCCTTCTTGGGGTATTCATCCTGACTTTACTCATGTTCTTAGATTTCCTAGAGGCATAGATGAAGAATCTAATGACTATGAATGGGGAGCCATTCCAGAAAAAGATGAGCTTATTACAGAAAAACATGTTGATTTTATTCACCAATATGCACCTAAACCCAATGTAAGTCTAGAGAGAAATGATGAACTTATCAATTTTGATCCACCGATGGTTAAAGACTTCCACAATGACATTGAGCCTATTCATGAATTGAATGTCTTAAGTTGTAATATCACCTTTGAACTCAAGCATCGGGTTAGGACCAATGATGATAGATCCATATTCATAAACACTCTTTCCCAATCTTTTACCACTTTGACTATCTAACATCCTAACCTTCTTGACCAAATTTCCACAAATCCAAGCTATGGTATCTATACCTTCCTGAATGACTATGCCCTTGCTCGCTACCTAAATGCAATTGAGCCTATGAGGACTTCCATCAGTGAACTAAGCATTAGCATGATGGAGTCGAACATCAAGTATCTTAATTAGAAAAATAAGAATAAGAATAAAAAGAAAAGGAGTTCTGAGGGTGAAAACTACTTTGTGGCAGTCTTAGAACCTACAAAAGTAAAAATAAAAGATGTATCCAATGGTGAAAACCTCTTTGAGGTGCCTAAGGATGAGATATTGGATGTCCTTCCGATTCATTTACATGACAAATCTCTAGTTCTAATTGAGCCCACTCAATCCATCAACTTGGGAACATGAGAAGAACCACAGCTGATCCATGTAGCACAATCCTTATCAGAAGAAGAAAAGCAAAAATTTACAACATTCTTAACAGAGAAAAAGATCAACTTTGCATGGAAATATTTAGATATGCCAGGATTGGATCCTGATCTTATAATGCACCATTTATCTATAGCTCCAAATGTTAAACCTATTAAGAAAAAATTGAGAAAGATGCATCCACATGTTGCACTCTTAGTAAAATTTGAATTAGAGAAGCTCCTAAAAGCCGGATTTATTCAAGTTATTGATTATGCAAAATGGATCTCTAATATTGTACCTATTTCAAAACCAAACAAATCAATAAGAGTATGCAAATATTTTAGAGATGTAAACAAGGCATGCCCTAAGGATGATTTTCCATTACCTAACATTGATATGATAGTGGACATGACTGTGTGCTTTGAGATGTATTCTTTAATGGATGGTTTTTCTGGATATAATCAAATAAAAATTGCTCCAGAAGATCAAGAGAAAATTGCTTTCACATGTGCATGGGGTACCTTCTATTGGAATGTCATGCCATTTGGGCTTAAGAATGTTGGTGCTACATATCAAAGAGCTATGACATCTATTTTTCATGACATGATGCATTGAACTATGGAGGATTATGTTGATGATACTTTAGCAAAATCTATGACAAGATCCAAAAATCTAAATGACTTGAGCAAGATACTAGAAAGAATGGAAAAATTTAGTCTTGAACTAAATCCAAAGAAGTGTGCTTTTGGTGTCACTTCTTGAAAGTTTTTAGGCTACATAGTTTCAAAGAAAGGAATTGAAGTAGATCCAGCAAAAGTTAAAGCTATCATGGAGATGCAACCTCCCAAGAACATCAGTCAAATGAGAACATTGCAAGGGAGAGTTCAATCTATTAGATGCTTCATATCTCAGCTTGCAGACATATCACAACCTTTTACAAAGACATTACATAAAGGTGTGACCTTTGCATGGAGCGAGGAATGTGAAAAGAATTTTAATCATATCAAGAAATATCTATCAAATCCTCCTATCTTAATGCCTCCCATTCAAGGGAAGCCTTTGATCTTATATGTCTCCACTACAGATACATCACTAGGGGCATTGCTTGCACAGCATGATGAGAACAAGAAGGAAAGAGCTATATACTATATCAGTAGAACATTGGTGGCATATGAAAAGAACTATTCTATGATTGAAAAAGCTTGTCTGGTAGTCATCTTTACATCACAAAAATTGAGACATTATATGTTGGCTCATACCACACATTTAGTAACTAAGATTGATCCACTAAAGTACCTATTAAGCAAAGTTTCCCTCATGGGTAGATTAGTCAAATGGGTCATGCTCTTAAGTGAATTTGACATTGAAAATGTTGAAAGAAAAGCTATTAAAGGCCAAGTTATTGTTGATCAATTAGCAAATGCACCTTTGTTTGATGACACACCAATGCGAATGGAATTTCTAGATTCCTCTATCATGAATCTTTCTTCTAGAGAATGGCAATTGTTCTTTGATGGCTCCTATACATAGAATGGATCTAGAGCAGGTATCTTATTTATCACTCCTCAAGGATACTCCATTCCTAAGGTGTTCAGAATTAAATTTCCTTGTACAAACAATATTGTTGAATATGAAGCCCTTTTGAATGGTATGAAAATAGCAATTGTGTGGAGAGTAACAGAACTACACATTCAGGGAGACTCACAACTTGTAATCCATCAAGTCAATGATGTATACCAAATGAAGGATGAAAAGCTCATTCCATACAAGAGAATGGTAGATGATCTGAAGATATATTTCATATCTATCACATTTGACCAAATACCTACAACAAAGAATAAGGTTGTTGATGCAATGGAAACATTATCTACTTTATTACAGTAGCCTTAACATGAGCTATGCTATGAGTTCCTAGTGGAAACACTATCTTATCCTACATATGACTCCCCTGATACCCAGTAGGCAATCTTATACTTGTTTTGAACTAAATTTCCTTGTACAAACAAGTATCAAAATGCCTACTGGGGCTACACATTTTGCTTTAGTTTATGGATCTGAAGCGATACTGCCTATTGAGGTTGAAATCCCATCACTAAGAATCAGAATGCATGGTCTAGTAACTAATGATGACTACAGAGTGTCTAGGTTGCAAGAACTTGAACTACTAAATGAGCACAGATAAGTAGCATATGATCATCTTAGAGTATATCAGAAGAGAATGTCTAGAGGCTACAACAAGAAAGTCAAACACAAAGAATTTCAGGTTGGCAATCTAGTCTTGAGAGAGAATCCTAAAAATCAATCACATAAAGAGCGCAAGGGGAAGTTTGAACCCAACTGGCTGGGTCCCTTTGTAATCACTGCTACTTTTGGCTCTGGTGCCTATCAACTCTCAACGACTGAAGGAGAACAGCTCCGAGAACTAATCAACATTCTCCATCTAAAGAAATTCTATGCCTAAGGCATTCAGTCTATGGTAAAATGTGCTGAAAAAATTATAAAAATCTGAAAAAGTCCTGAAAAAATGGACATCTTGGTGAAAACCTAGTAATAGGTGCCTTGATGATTCACAAAAAAATAAAAAAATATCAAAAGTACAAAAAAATTGAAAAAATGAAAAAGACAAAAAAAGAAGAAAAAAAAAGTGCCTTGGTGAAAACGTGGAAACAGGTGCCTTGGTAGCAAAAATAGAATCTCTACCAAGATGGTGAAAACCAAACAAATAGGCACCACTTGTTCAAAAATGGTCCATCTATCAGCACAATCTTGGTCTTTCCCAACTTTCAATCTTGCTTTTGTTTGTACATATCTCTTGGTTTGTTCCTGCATTCCTATTTTCAATAAGTCGATTGGTACACCAATTGGCTCATGCATCTGTATCCTATCAATGCCTAACACTTGTGGGAAATCAATGTCATATCCTATGGTCTCCAGTATACCTCAGATGAGTCATGTCTAGTTAGAGTCCTTTGAAGCTTCATCTGAGTTAGTCTGTCTGTCTCCTCTCCAGAAAGGGATTTTGCATCTACAACACAATCAAACATCAACACAAAATGAAAACAATATGTGCTTCATGCTTTTATCTCCTTGTATGCTTACTGATTCACATTGAGATTTTTGCATATTTTGTTCCCATGAGCTCTTTGATGATGTCCTTTATAGGATTTAGAGAGTGATGATTGGGGGCATAATCTTTTCTTTGTTTTCTTCTTGTATGTGAAAATATAACAACTTTAGAAATTCTAGATTGAAATGGTGTCCGTCTGTAAGAGCCTCTATCTTGAATTGGATGGCCATGAGTACCTCGACCATTGATACTCATAAAATTCAAGGAAGTTTGATCTCACTATTGTCTTTTTGAGTGAATTCTTTCTCCTATTGTGAAATGTGATCTTACCTAAGGATGTGAATGATAAAGGGTCACTACAGGTAATTTACACTAGACTTAGAATGATCTCTTGACTACTTGATGTGTTTGTTATGCAAGGCGTATTCTGGTCATCATGACATCTATGTTTTGATGCTTATACAAATTGCTATATCAAAATGGACATGATATTCAGGTCATCTTGGTGTTTATGCCTTGGGTGCTTATATCTACTCTGACATTCTAAAATAAAATCAATATTCATATGTCCATGGTTATCTAACCAATGGGTGTTGTATTGATTCATGCACATACAAATCAATATTCATATGTCTATGGTTTCATAACTAGTGGAAATTGTATTGATTTATCTGGTTACCTAAAAGTTCAATGATGAGAACAAATCAACACATGATTAGTGACTAGGTCCTAGGTCCTAGGTTTGTATTTCATTTTGCACTTTGCATGATCTCACAAATTGCTTGAACACTTAAATGATTCTTCAAAACCAAAAAGGATAAACATGACACCAGGATTGAGCATTGTATGAAGGTTACTCCAATGAAACAACAAGTAGAATCCTTTTTTGGGATCAAAATCAAAATTTGAGATCATTTATATTATTAACTGCTTGCATAATCAACCTTCAATCATCACAGAAATCCAGTATTCAACTTAACTAATTATCCAATATCAAACTATTCAAATTTCAACGTAGTCAAACTTGGTCTCCGAGACCTCTAAATGATGCAGAATGCATTCTCGAATGTGTATAACCAATTCTCAAATCAATTAACATACTTCTAAACCATTTAACACTAACTTTTCTTGTCAGATTTCAATTTTTATCCCGAAGAGGGCATGGTATTACACATCATTCAAAGTCTATAAATCTAATTACGTCAATCAAATCTTTCCTCAATAATCAAGACAACAACCACGTCTAGTTACTGATTCATCAAAAGTCCTCGTCGCTTGGGGAAAATCTTTCATTTCTTGGGGCATATCAGATTCATCAAGATCCATATCAATCTGGTATCCTAAATCTATCTTGTAAACTATATCAGCTTTTCATAACCATCGGTTCATTAGTGTTATTTCCTTGGTTCTTCATAATTGATGGGTTCAGGATGTGATACTAATATGATTCATACAAGGACATTCAGGTCTGGAATCGGTCACTCACTTTTTTGCAATCATAAGGTTCAGAATCAGGCATTTTGGCACTTTTTCCGTAATCACCGGTTCATTGTCGCTATAGTTGACATTATCTTTGGTCAATCAGGACCTAAATCTCAAATATTGAATCTTTAAAAATTTCAATCAATTTTTGTCTTGGAATTGGTTCATCTTTCAAAATAAATCAGTTTCATACATCTTTATCATACACAGACTATCTTTGAACCACTGTGCTTCGCACAGTAATTCAAAGAGGGGCAAAATGTAATACCCCAAAAATGGGCTATAGGTTCATTAACCTCCTATATCGACAAATTGAATGAAATTGATATAAAAGTCCTAACCTAAGGCACATCTTCACATTGAAATCCTCATTGATTTTATCTTAATTCTACATCAGGGAATATTTCCTAAATATTCCTAATTTATCTAATTATCTTTAATTAAATATTATTTGGTGATAAATGTTATTATTTATCCTAAAATTGATTAATTGAATATGATGAATATTTAATTAATTAATTTAATTCTGCTACTTAATTATTTAATTAGATTTAATTGCATTTATTCCTAATTAATATTGTTTTTATTTTAACAATAAATCAAAATTCCTACAAACAATCAATTGGATATTTATTTAATTGATTTAAAATCAAAGTTGTCAAATTTAATGTCCACCCTCTCTTTCCAACCATCTGACATGCCAACTGTTGAGCCAAATCATAATCTCCCACTCTGCATCACCATCATGATTAATGACTTTTCCATCAAATGGGTCATGATAGATAATGGTTCGGCCCTAAATCTTTGTACATTAAAATTTGTTTAGCAGATTGGCCTCATAGAAGTAGACATCTCCCATGAGGTGATCACCATCAAGGCCTATGATAATCTAGAGTGTACCTTTGAAGGTACCATTTTGTTGTTGATCAAAATTGGCCCTATCACACAGGACATAGTATGCCACATTGTTGATCTTGACCTCCCCTACAACATCCTCCTGGGCCGTCCATAGATCCTCTCCATCCAAGTAGTCCCTTCCACCTATCATTAGTGCATCAAATTCCCTTACCAAGGCACTAAGATCACCATCCATGCAAATCCCCAACCTTTTGCATACTGTTATGCGATCGAAGCCCCATTCCCCCACTCCACTCACTATCTCAAAATTGACATTGGCATGTCTGTCACCAGCTCTTCCTGATCCCATTATGATCCAGAAACAATCCTCACCTCCACCCTTTCCTCTATCAAGGTCAACAACAAAGGCTACGAAGAATATAGTCTCACTGATGCTTTTGTAGTAGGGGCTCTTCCCCTAGATCTACACACACAAGGATGACCCTCCCACCAAACCAAGGCTCCTCGGGAGGGTCCTAAAATAAAGACCATGGGAACATCTTATTTTGTTTCCAACGGAATCCTAAATGGTCAGGAGTTGGCCATAGATATCAACCAATGGCTGTATAAAGATCCTCCACCTCTAGATACTAAGGTCCTCGGATACTTTAAAGATAAATACACCATACCACAAAAATGGGAAACTAAACAATGGGATTATCAAGGAGGAGGTCTAGGACCCAACGAGGCTAGAATGAAAGATCCCATGGAGGCCTCTAAAAATCTAGAGACTCAAGGACTCGGCTTTAATCCCCCTCACCTACACGTACGAGGACCCAACGATGTAACTGGGGGCCCAATTCACCCAACGTAACCCTTTTTAGAATCCAAGATGAACTCATGGAAGTCAAAGATGTTTCGAAAGAGGAAGAAAAATGGTCCTATGATGATATCTTTGATGATGAAACCTTCCTAGGCAATTATGTCCTTCAACAACTTGCCATCAACCTCATTGACCTCCCCCTCATTCATCCCGACCTCATAGACTGGGACCAACTAAGTGTAGTACATATCGATGAGTTCCAAAGTGTGGAAGCACTCCTAAGATTCATGGGTGCCATAGATCAACAATCAAAATGGGGGTAGGAATCAACCAAAGTCTATCAGCTCAACCCAAAGGCATACTTTGGGGAAGAGGAAGTCTCTAGCCGCAAAAGTAAAATTAAAAAAGAAAATAAAGAATCCTCATATGAAAACCCCTCTAAGGCACATCCTAATTCAAAAATAGTAAAAATAAAGGGTGTATCTGATAGTGAAAACCTCTTTGAGGTGCTGGAGGATGGAGACTTGCCTCTTCCTCCTATCTAGGATTATCAGTCAGAACAATCATCCATAGTCATTGAATAGACCAAGCCGATCAATCTAGGAATAGAGGAAATCCCTCGGATCACATACATCATAGCAGCTCTAAGAGAGGCAAAATATATGGCCCTGGAAGCCCTTCTTCAAGAATCAATAAGAAATTTTGCATGGTCATATGCCCATATGCCCGGACTTGACCCTAATCTCATTGTTCATCATCTGGTAGTAAATCCTGATGCCAAACTAGTCAAGAAAAAGTTAAGGAGAATGCATCCAAAAGTAGCCTTGCTGGTTAAAGTAGAACTTGAGAAGCTCCTCCAGGCTAAGATCATCAGAGCCATTGATTAGTCAGACTAGATCTCTAACATGGTACCCATTGTAAAACCCTCAGGTGACATTAGAATCTGTACTGACTTTCGAGATCTTAACAAGGCATGTTTGAAAGATGATTTTCCACTACCCAACAAAGACATGATCATAGACCTCACTACTAGACATGAGATGTTTTCACTAATGGATACATTCTTAGGGTATAATCAGATCAAGATCATAGAAGTAGACCAGCATAAAACTACTTTCATCACACCATGGGGTACATTTTGTTATAACATGATGTCGTTTGGGCTCAAGAATGCGGGAGCTACCTATCAAAGAGTGATGACCACAATTTTTCATGACATGATTCATAAGATCCTTGAGGACTATGTAGATGGAATTCTAGCAAAATCTAGAACATGACATGAACACCTTGATGTCCTCGAAGATGTGTTCGATCACCTATACAAGTATGGCTTGAAATTGAATCCAAAGAAATGTGTATTTTGTGTGACATCTGGAAAACTTCTGGGGTTCATTATGTCTAGGCATGGCATAGAGATTGATCCCAAAAAGGTGAAATCCATCATGGAAATGTCTCCTCCCAGCATGCTCAGATAGTTGAGGAGCTTACAAGGAAATTTGCAGTCAATTCGATGATTCCTCTCCAAACTAGCAGATAAGTGTCAGCCATTCATGCATCTTTTACAAAAGGACACCACCTTCAAGTGGAACCCCATTTTTCAATGCAGCTTCGAAAAACTCAAGGAATATCTGGTGAATGCACCTATTCTTGTTCCACCAATGCCAAGAAGGCCCCTCATTTTGTACATATGTGCAACTACTATAGCGCTGGGGGCACTCTTAACATAGCTTGATGATGATGGAATGGAGAAGGCTATTTATTACATTAGTCATACACTAGTTGGCTATGAGCTAAACTATTCTCCAATGGAAAAATCCTTCTTGGTAGTGGTTTTTTCCACTCAAAAACTTCACCACTATATGCTCAATCACACAGTAAAGCTAATCTCCAAGGTTGACCTACTCAAATACCTGCTATCAAAGGCCACACTTACTGGGAGAATGGCAAAATGGGTAATGCTTCTTAGTGAATTCAACATCCAATATGTCGACTGAAAAGCCATCAAGGGACAAGTTATTATTGATCAGATTGTAGAAGCTCCCTTAGTCGACACATACCCTCTCGAAATGGAATTCCCAGACGAGCATCTTTGTATGGTCGAAAAACAACCCCAGTGGAAATTATATTTTGATGGCTCATATACATCACATGGGTCAGGGGCAGGCATACTATTTCTAACCCCTCAAGGAGACTACATCCCAAAATCCTTCAAGCTATCATTTATGTGCACAAACAACATTTCAAAATATGAAGCCCTCATGGTAGGTCTCAAAACTACCATCCACTAGAATATCACAGAACTACAAGTCTTCAGAGATTCCCAATTGATCATCAAGTAGATCCTCGATGAATATCAAATGAAGGATGACAAGCTATTTCCCTACAAAGAGCTTGTAGATAAACTCAAAGAACATTTTGTTAGCATATAGTTCACACAAGTGCCAAGACTTCAGAATAAGGTAGTAGATGCTATGGCCACCATCGGCTCACTATTGGAAATCCCCGTGACACTATGCAATATGAGTTTCTAGTCAAGTAGCTACAGATGCCTGATTATGAGAATGTTGACACTGATATGGTATGTGTCTTGGTTGGTCCCTAGTCCCCATGGTACCATGACATTCACACTTATCTAAAGAATGGTATCATATCTCCTCACCTCACAAACACCCAATGCCAGAACCTTATTCACAGAGCATCCCACTACACTCTTGTGGCCAATAGCCTATATCATCATAGGTATCATAACATCCTCTCCCAATGTTTGGACTCAAATGAGGCCACCGTGGCTTTACAAGAGGTTCACGCTGGTATTTGCAGTGCTCACACAAGTAGTATCATCCTTGCAAAGCAGCTGCTTAGAGTTGGTTATTATTGGCTGACCATGGAGCATGATGCCTGCAAGTTTGTAAAGAAGTGCCTACATTGTCAAAAGCATGCCAATTTGATTCATGCACCAGCATAGGACTTACATCCCATCACACCTCTATGGCCCTTCTCATGTTGGGGTTTTGACCTTATTGGCATGATCCACCCTCATTCTTCTGATGGACACAAGTATATCATCATAGCCACTGAATACTTTACAAAGTGGGTAGAAGCAATTCCGCTCAACTTAACTACTGGTGTCTAGATCTCCAAATTCATCCTCTACCACATCATTTGTCATTTCAACATTCCCTCCATCATCTTCATAGATCATGGCTCTCCCTTTGAGAACCAACATGTTACAGAGCTATGTGACCGATTCCACATCCATCAACACTTTTATAGCCCATATTTCCCAGAAGGGAATAGCCAGGCTGAGGCAACTAACAAAACCATCCTAAAAATCCTACAGAAAGTTGTCAATGATTCTGGTCATGACTAGAATTTGCAAATCAACCCCACCTTTTGGGCCTATCACACCTCATTCCATACTCCCATAGGCACCACCCCATACTCCATGGTTTATGGTGCTGAAGTTGTTCTACCAATCAAGGTCAAAATCCCTTCACTACATGTGTCCATGAAGAACTACATCACAGATGAAGACTATCATGTGGTGCACCTAACATAGCTAGACTCGCTAGATGAAAAGAGGTAATGGGCCTATGATCACCTAATTGTGTACCAAAATCATCTCAAGAGGAGCTTCAATAAAAAGGTACACCCTCGACAGTTCCAAATGGGAGACCTAGTCCTAAAAGAGAACAAGAAAGTACAAGCAAACTATGAAAAGAAAGGAAATTTTGAGCCCACCTAGTTAGGTCCCTACATGGTGACAACTTGCTTCAGTTCTAGAGCTTATCAGTTGTCTACACCTGAAGGGGAGCTTCTTCATGATCCTATTAATATCATACAACTAAAGTGGTTCTATGCTTGAACCATCAAATATGATCTTGAAAAAATCCTAAAAATTATAAAATGTCCTGAAAAATCATCATCCTAGTGAAAACCTGGTAAACAGGCACCTTGATGAATCAAAAAAATCAAAATATGGAAAAAAGTAAAGAGAAAAATACCATCCAATGGTGAAAACTTAGCAATTCAAGTGCCTTGGACAAGCATGTTGGTGAAAACCTGGTAAACAGGTGCCATACATAATGGACCATGTCATTATCTATCAAACTCATGTCCCCTCCATCAAAATCCATTCGCCACTTTTCATTTTGTTTCACCCATCCCTTGTTCCCAAGGTGTTATCCCCATCGCACTAGCACATGAGATTCGCTATCCTACTTCCTGCAATGTTGTACATACTCATTGTATATAGTGTCTCTATCTTATACATATCATTTTGGTCCCTCCTAGCAGTACCCTTTGATTGCAAAGCACATGACCCAAATGATCTCAATATCAACAATGTTCCCTCAGCAAGTGTCCTGCGTCACTGTGATTCTCCAAAAGTTGTTTGTTTGCCCAGCAATATTCCCAATGTAGTCAATACCCATCAACTAGGTCCTTGTAGGATGCATCCTTCCTCCATGTCTAGCCTAATCTCAACATCCATAGTCAGTCGATCTCTTTTGGCAACGGACATATTTTGGTCTTATCGCATTGATTTTAGTTTGCTTGTTTTATCTTTCTAGTTGATTTCATGATCTCAGTTGATTACTCCCGTTAAGGTTTCCATGATCATTTATATCATGGTGTGTTGCGATAGGAGGTGTTATTTTGGGGCATAATATTTTTTGATCTTTTGTTTTCTTCCTGTGAGTCAATCGGGCATGACCCTTGCATGTTTCACTTGTGATCTTTGGGTTACTTTGGTGCACTTGGGAAATGTTGTTTGTTTGTGGGTTCCCTCGCATCATTTCCACCATGTGTCCTTCAGGGTGCATGTGTGATGTTGGGGCAATCCTTGTGTGTTTGTTTCATGTCAGTCCTATGCAATGCTAGTGACACGACCTCACGGTCCTAGTAACTATGGTTCATCCCTTCTATTTCTATATCAAAATAAGTGCTCAAAACTACATGGTGGTGTTCCCTCTAAACATCTGGTGCTCAACCTTCATGAAACATCCTCCACCCTATCTGAACATTCAAACAAAGCTCCCATCATCCCTATCTAGTATCAAAGCATCATCCCAAAAATAGAAAACCTCCTCCAAGAGCTTCTCTCCCACATCTCCCTCATGTTCTTTACTTTTGGATTGTGATTGTGCAAATGTCCCCCCATCCCCCTCCCTCTCTTAGTTAGGGTGCAGTCAGACAATGATATGTTGTGCCATTTCCATACACCTCATCCTTGATCTTCCATCTCCATTCAAATTCTCTCATTTACCTTCCTAACATGCATGCATTCCATTTCCCACCCCTACTCTAGGGTGCCCTATCACATCTCATTCTTAGGTTCATTTTTAATCTTGCATTGTTATGGTGCATTTTAGATTCATTTCCCATCTCATCTTAGGTTCATTTAATTATCTTGCATTGTTAACACATGTTACATATCAATAAACATATGCATTGCACCACAACATACATACATCATATATCAAAATCATTTACATCGCATCCTGCATCCACAAACCGTCAGCACATACATCTCATATAAACATCTCATAAAGCATAGCATATAGAAATCACATCACATCCTACACCATCCATGTCAATGCATCATATGCATCCATACATTCATACATTACACATCATATCCCACCTAGCTCATCATATATATATATATCAAAAATCATCATTGCAAGGAATAAAGTACATGTCCCAACCCAAAAAGCATAAAAGAATAAATTGAATGTCTGAGTCCATGATAATACCAACAATATAGTTATAAATATACAATCAGGACTATGACCTCCATCAATAAATGAATCATACATGTACATAATCAAAATTGCAGCATATCACTGCCTATCTACCTCTCCTGAGGGAGGCTGCATATCAAAATCTCCAACCAAGAGATCTACCTCTAGCGGTACTTGTAGGATGGGTGGCCAGCTCACTGTACCCTATACACATATGCCCTATATATCTGTACTCTAAACCTCTCTAGATATCAAAACAGCCCCTATATCCATGTCCATCCCTACCACTATCTCTGATCCCCCCACCTCCACCATTTGTACTAAGCCACCGGCCGAGTGCTGATGACTCTATGATTGGCCTGACTGATGGCTCCTCTCCCCTGATCTATGGCTACCACTAAACCTTGTCCTCCTACTACCACTTGATCCTGAACCTGTAAGCAGTGGCTGACTAGGATCCCTATAATGTTGTGCTCGCTCAGGTGACATAGTTGCATAGTATAGTCCCTGGTAGAACCCAATCTGCTCCCCTAGTCTCACCAGTTGTCACTGAAGGTGAGATACCTCTCCTGACCACTCATGGGATCCCCGTGTAGTGGTATCCCTATCTCCTAGTAGTCGGTCCCACTCTGACCATAGGCCATCCCTCTCCACCCATAGAACATCTCTCTCTACAATTAGGGCATCTCTCTCCCTCCTCAGCTAATCCCTCTCCTACTTGGTCACCAGTCCCTCCTATATAGACTGCACTAAGTGCGCAATCAATCCATTTCTCTCTATCGCCAGCCCATTCCTCTCGGCTCTTAGTGTATCCTGCTCCACCTAAATGTCTCAGAGCATCTACATAGTGGTATCATGGGTGGCCTATAGTGAGGCTAGGTGTGCTGCTACATTAGCACCCCCACCCCTAGATGATCTAGATCCTATTGCTAGTAGTGGTCCTGCTGGTGGTGGTGGCCCTACTCATGGTGGTGATCCTGGTGGTCATCCCCTTGTAGGTATTTATAGCCCATCCCCTCCCCCACCATCCACATCCATCCCATCTCTATCTCCATCCCTGTCTCCCCCTCTCCCTCCATCTCCTCCTCCTATCCCTCCATCTCCTCTCCCTCTAGCCACCACCCTCCCTCTTAGCCCCCTCCTCCCCTAGCCCCTATACACGGGTGCTGCTCCCTCCCCATCAAGTAATCCTGACCTCCCCATAGCCCTAGGTGGCTGGAACCAGGTGACATATGCTAGTGTCATCCCTAGGTCCACCACCCCTTCAACCCAATCCTAGTGAAATGGTGCCATAGCCTGGTACACTGCCAAAAACCCTCCCCTATCCACTGGTGGACCAAAATCTTCTACCCTCTCTTGAATAACCTGCTGATACCATCTCTCACCATCTAGCACATCCTACTTGAACATGAACTAACAAGATGTCATGTCTGGTCTGTACTACTCTATAATGTAGTCCCATCATCCTGTGAGGTGTGTAGGAATCATAGTGTATGGGAGCTCTCGTCCATCCTCAGCCCATGGCACCTATCCAAGGTATGGATGCCATGTGATCCTATCTCATATCCCATCTAGTGTCTCCTACCAGAAGTCAATATCCCTAGCCTCATGATATGTCACCAACTCTCCCCAGCTATATGCTACAGGCTGATCGACCTACCTATCCACTTGTCCCAGAGGTAGTAGCACTACTATGTGCTCCCAAGCCCACACCTGTAGTAAGGAGGCAAACCCAAAGCTCCTCCCCATCATCCCCACTCCATGATAGAAAATTTGGTGGAGGTTGCAGTACATCTTTGCTAACATCAGTGTACCCCATGCTACTAGTACCCCTACATCATCAATCTGGCAGACCACTGGGATAAGAGCTAGTGTGACACTCTTTCTCCCAATGTCTGAAGAAAGATATCCTAATACTAATCCTAGCACATAATAGTGGACCAATCAATCTGCAAGTGCCACTGCTGCATGTTGTGCTAAGGCCAGTTGCCCACATGCCCAAAGCAGCTACACCCCTGGCCCCAATAGTGGCACCATCACCTAGTTTGGTGTGTATACACCTGCCACCACTGGTCTCCCTCGTACTGGAAACTAGAAGATGCAATACACATCCTCCAAAGTCACCATCATCTCCCCAGTGGGAAAATAAAAATTCCCTATCTCCAAGTGCCAATGCTCACACAGCGTTGTCACTAAGGACATGAATATCCATTTGTGTGGCATCCGAGCTAGATAACCCAAGCCCAATCCATCCACCCGCGCTCAGTCTGTAGCTGTGAACTTCTCACCAATCACCAAGATCATCATGTGCCTCTCTCGACTATTTAGTCAATCCACCGACCACTGCATCCAAGCCAAGTCAGCATGTCAGTTTCTTGCTCTAGCTAAACCTAACTTTCTTGTCCCTGCATTCCCGCAAGAAATTTTTATTTTTTTTTCACATTCCTATAGGTTTTGTTCTCCCCATGTTCCTACAAGGAACTTTGTCCTTGTGTTCCCGCAAGAGACCCCCTTCCCTCATTCCCACCAACCCCCCAAGCAATGTGGGAATGCATTCCCACACTGCTTGCCTTTTCCCCTTCCCTTGTGGGAACGCCATTTTTTCAGCATCCCGCTGCCCAAATCGTGAGAACGCGATCCCGCAAGAAATTTTTGCGAGATCATGGTCCTACCACCCCTCTAGGGATTTTTCACAATCCCACAAAAAACCCCTAGCCCTCCAAATTTTGGCCCCCCATGCATACTTTGCAAGAACACATTCCCACCCAGACAAGAGCATTCTCGCGAACCACGCGCTCTGCGGGAATGCATTTTTCTAACCTTCTACAAGAAAAATATGCATCAAAAATTTGACAAAAGGATGGGTTTTTTTATCCTACCTCTTGGTCTAGTGCCCTGTTCCACTGTACATGTCACACAATGTCCATCTAGTGTGTCAGTTGCCCTCTTTATGCCATCTTGTCCTCGCTTATTAGAGCTCTACAGTCACAATTTCTAGACTCTAGGTGTGCAAATGAATTGATTTTGGCCCCTTCGGCCCTTATAAAGGCCCTCCAAGCCCCTATTTCACTCCTGAATGCCTTGTTTCCTCCCGTTTCTTCCCTTCCTTCCCATTTTTCATTCCTCATGGCCCTTTTCACCTTTCTTTCCCTCATCCATTGACATCTTTATCCTGCAACACCCTTCCTATCTTTCACCCCTTTTTCCTTTCGAGCCACCACCTAGGCCCCTTTTTCTTTCCCCATCATCCTCTCGAGGGGGCATCATCCAGTCACACCCTGACCCATAACTGGGGCAACTCTACTACCTAGTCCATTCTTTGTGTCATCTCTTTATTGTTAAAAACATCTTCGAAGTAGTGTTATTTTAACACTATGTCGAAGAGGGGAAAAATAGAGACACCTAAATTTGATTACATAATTTAGTAATCATATTTAGTCTTCTCCTAGGCATTTTATTAATTAAATATTATTATTTAATTAATTTATGTCATCCCCTAGTTAATGAATTTAATTAATTAACTATAGTCCAATTAATTATCTAAATGACAAACCTATAGTATGATAATTGATTAAATCCCTATTCCTCTATTAATTTAAATGGATACATTTATCTAAATAAATTAATTCATAAATCCCCTTTTCCTCCCACTTGGAATTAAATAAAATATTTAATTCTAAATCCTATTTAATTAGCTAAAAACCCATGCTTAGCTAATCTAACCCTCCACTCATTCTCTCTCCACCCATCACATCCACCTAATCCTCCACTTACCCTCTAATCCAAGCCCAAATCACCTCTTAAGCATGTGCACAATTAAGAAATGCTAATCCAACTCAAAGTCAACCCTCATGACAACACCTCCACATCCTCCAATGAGAAATCATAAAGCCTTTTACACCTCTTACACACTTGTCCCCTCTCACACCTTCCAAAGTTGACACATCCCTCAAGCATTTAACCTCTCTTCTCATCCTCCCTCATTGTGACACTTGTCACAATGTTATGCATTTGAGAAAGCACAATCCATGTGCTCTCCCTTGGATGCATCTCCACCATTGCTCACTCCCCTTTTGCCTCTTAATCTTGACCATCTATTTCACCCATCCTTTTATAAAAGAGAAGCTCTCCTCCTTCATTTTCATCCACCATTGAAGCAAAGTTATTATGCCCATTTCTCCATTGAAGCTTGAGCATAGCATTTGAGCACACATCCAATCTTTGGACAAATCTTCTACATCTTGGAGGTTTGCTTGAAGGTTTTCATTTTCTTTTGAGTATTGTTGCTTTTATTTTGTAGGTCTAATCTTAAGTGTTATCTAGTTTTGTATTGTTGAATGTTTAGCTTGCTCTTCATTCCTTGACACTACATTTTTAGGTATTACAACAGTAAATCGTCTGGTTAGCATAGTTTTAATTACTTGCAGATTTTGGATTTTGCTAACCTCTAATATTTTACTAAAGTGTTGTGTCTACAACTAGGTACAAAATTCACACACACAGTTACAAATATCTAAACATTTGTAAAGGAGGAGAAAAGATGAAGAACTGAGATATCTACATTGAGGAAGATGGATATGATAGATGAGGATAAGAAATACTCTTGGTAACTTATTGATGAGTCTATGACTTCATATTTTTTACTTTATTATGTTGGATTAATCTGTTATGAAGTTGGACGTAAATTGTTACAAAGTAGTGTGGTCAGTTAATGAAGCATTCCAGTATACACCGAGTTAGTGTAGTGTATACCAAGTGATAGTATCAACTGAGCTTGTATTCACCAACGCATTTCTTTGTTAACCGAGTATGGACAAAAGAACTAAATGATTAGTTTAGCTGACAAAATTGATGAGCTGGAAAGTACCTCATAATCAGAGTGAAAAGATAAAGTTTATTGTAAGATCTATGACTAACAAAATTTGGAGAAGATCTAAAGGAAAGAATTGAAATGTGTTACTGACACATCAGCCGAGGAAGGTTTAAGTGGAAAAATCAACGAAGAAGATTAAGCAGCAAAATCTAATGGATGAGAAGAAAATGGTTTACTTGTCTACTTAAGAGACTAGGGTTTCACAATGAAATGAATGTCAGAGGAAAGAAACTGCAGAGATATCACATGAACATTGCTTCATGCTTGCCTGATCAAACTGGTTGAAGAAGAACTGAACTACAGAATTAACCAAGCGTCAGAGAGTTTTTATCAAGGGACAATAAGTTATTGAATGTTGTTAAACTGAATAAGAAATATTTATCAGAGGATTTATATGGACTTAAGATAGATCTAATAATCTAAAAATCAAGTTGTATTGTGTTTAGATCACCTACTGTTATAGTTTAACCATTGTAAATAGATAAAATCTCTTAACCAAGTAGACTTGAAAGTCTTGTAATGCCATTCATAGAATGTACATTTGTTATCTTGTCAACCCCATAGTGAATATTGGTTGGATGATAATTGTTAGTGTTAAATCCTCTAACAAGATCACACCTTACAATGTGTTTTGTAACCTTTAACAAGGTTGGCTCTTCACCAAGCTCACTTCACAAGAGTGAAAATATTTTGGGTTACTGGTCCTAGGTGGTTTTTCCCTTTGTAGGGTTTCCATGTTAAATCTCTTGTGTTATGTGTTTTTGTTGTGATTGTTTGGATATCATACTTTACATATTGCATGTTAGATTTGGTCGGTAATGACTAAGAGAAATTAACTGGTAATCGATAAAGTCACAAATAGATTAGTATTATTATTTACCGAGCTACAAAATTAGCTGAATTTGTTTTGGAATTTTACATTTTATATTTGGGACTATGGATAACTGATTCACCCCCTCTCAGTTATTCTAACACAGCTAAAAGAGTAAAGGAAATGGAAAGCAGGCCAAGAAAGAGACAAAAGACTATATATACCCTAGCACAAAGGAAAGTATCAGAAGTAAAAGATGATGAAGAAGCATGAAGCAGTAGAAAGAAATGGAAGCCTAAGATATAAAAATTGAATGCCTTAATTATCAATGAAGGTGATTTCACTAAAATGAACAAATTTTATGAGTTGTAGAATTTTTTTGAGAAATTGAACTTAGAAAATGCGGTTGTCAGGCACATGATACTAGAAAACAAAAATTTTGATAGCATTCAAGGAAAGATTCCTGATGAAATTTTTTGAGAAGTTAGTAAACAAGAAGAAAAGAGCAGTTGAAGAAGACAAAACTATAAGAGAAAATTATGTGAGGAAGCTATGTGAAATAAAAGATGAAGAGAACTTTAAGGAAATTATGAAAAATATTAACACTCATCTAAGAATGAAAAGAATAAGTATATTAATAATGGGAGGTAATTATGAGGAAATCAACAAAGAAATAGAAGAGACAATTGTAAAGGTTATGACCTTCAGCCCTAGTAAGCACACAAGTGTATCTGATCAAGTATTGGAAGTTGAACATCAGAAAATTCCTTCACCATCACCACCACCATATATTAATATTAAAGATGAAACTATGAATGTAGAAGGAACAAACATTACCTTAGATAGTGAAGAAAACCCATTCAGCAATCTTGAAAACATTGTTGACAATTCGGCTATTGAGCAACAGGACATGATAGTGAATGAGGAAGAAGGAAAGTTAACAAGGAAGGAAGAAGAGGTAGAGATAACACAAGAAGAATCATAGGTTAATGCAAAAGCAATAGAACAGGAAGTCCTACAAGAACAGGCAGTAATCAATCATAATCCCAAGGAAGCAGCAGAGAAACCACAAATTGAATCTATTTTTGCTAGTCTTGGACAAGAAGTTGATGATGATGATCAAATAGAGTTGATCTCATCTTTGAATAAGATTATTGGCAAGAATAAAAAGGTAAAAATCTTAGAAGGATATTTTCTTGAAGTGATAGAGAAATTGCAGAGCATAATAAACAGTCAAATAAATGAGGCAGACCCACAGAGTAAAGCAAAAGAGTTTGTGAAAGCATTTGATACTGAATTCACAAACTTATCTGACATGGCCACAGTTAAAGCACAAGAATTTTATAAAGCTAAGATATTCCAAGATATATTTCAGAATATCAGAAAGGATATAGACAATCTAGATATTTGCATTAAGGATCTAAGAAGGAGTTTAGAAAGAGGAAAAGCTTTGTACATTCAATGTACAAAATCAGAAAATCAAATATCAGAGATATTAGAGAAGATCAAGATGAAAGAGGTAGAGATACAAACAGCAGTAAACCTTTTGTCTAGCCCAAATGTGAAGATCTCAGACATTGAGAAAAACATAAGAAAACTCTATGATGATATAAGAATTTTGAATGATGAAAAGGACAAGAAATTGAGAGATTCGCTCTATTAAGAGAGCATGTATCAATTAAATTGAGTATTATTGAGAATCAATTGGAGGAATGTCTTTCTTCTAAGACATCTTATGGAAAATTTCACTATGCAAACCTTCAGGCATGTGAAATTGCATCTTATGGTATATGTACACTCCTAAGTGTTTCAGATGCTATAAAGAAATCATGGGATAAGGAGTTAGTAAGCATGAAGATAAATTTTGTAGACTCTGTTGCAAGCCTACCAGCTTTGCAATTTTGAGATCCTAAGGTAAACCATCATTTTTGACAAGTTTTTGACACCCTTTTTTTTGTCATTGTTGTCAAAGGGGGAGTAGTAGTAGAGAATTGTAGAGATAGTATAGTATGATGCATACTCCTAGGGGGAGTGTAGATATTCAGAGATATAAGTATGTTGGAGATTTTTTTTT
This sequence comes from Chamaecyparis obtusa, assembly GCA_027943335.1. Taxonomy (NCBI): domain Eukaryota; kingdom Viridiplantae; phylum Streptophyta; class Pinopsida; order Cupressales; family Cupressaceae; genus Chamaecyparis; species Chamaecyparis obtusa. The sequence continues at coordinate 2,334,197 of BSBK01004733.1, forward strand.
ATATGGCCACAATTTTGAAATTTTGTGACTTAGCCAATTTTCTTATATGTTTCCACCAATGACAAAGGGGGAGATTGTTGGCAATTTGGCTGAGTAGGATATCAAGTTTTTGTCATTATGGAAACATATAATCACTGTGATGATCACACTATAGTAGCAAGCAATTTTATAAGAGCGCAAGTAAAAATTGTCTAAGTACAACATTATTTTCTAGTCTAATCAGAGACAATTTTGGTTAGCAATGTCCACAGAAGGAGTTTTAGTGCATGCACACTTGAACATGGATAATTCTATGTATATTAAAGACACATGTGAAAGTGAAAGTTTGTACGACATGTACAGAAAGAGATATTATAGAATAACAAAGACAGAGTTGAAGCCAACCTGAATAGAGCAAGAAGATAGAATAAGGTTGATAGTTAAGGGATTATTTTGTTTATAAAAATAATGACAACCATATAAGGGATGAAATCCTAGATGTTAACTCTTAGGCAACATGAATTAATTTTTGTATTTAGGAAAGATTGTATGCTTAGTAAAGTTGACTGTAAGTTATTATTCTTAATAACTTGTATATATGTAAGAAGCATGTAATACGAAGTAATAGAGATGTAATAAGATATTGTAATATTGTGATGTGAAGTTGTATATTGCAAAAGAAAAGAAAGCAGACTATGTATATGAATTGAAGAGCCTAGAAAGATAAATCAAAATAGGAAAGCTATTCGGAAATAGTGAAAGGTTATACACTTTACCTTTGTATTCAAATATTATTGTATTTTACATGTTTGGGCAGTGAGCTCATCTTGTAAACATCCTATTTTTTAATACCAACTCCTACCAGGGTTGAGGCTTTTAACAAGGCCTAGAGTCCTTTAATTAGGATAGAGACACTATATACATGTAATTGACTCCTGATAGGGTCAACATCATTACCAGATACTTTTGATTAGTGGATCAGTTGTGGGTATCATCCCCACTGGGGTTTTCCCTTGGCCAGGGTTTCCTCAAGATCAATTTATGGTGTTATGAGTTCATTTTCTTTGTTGATATGCTTGTTATTTAGTTTACTTTGTTTTGCAAACTTCAAGTTAATTTGCTATATCCATAATTGGGCAAAAGTAAAAGTTTGTAGAACATTGATTCACCCCCCCCCCCCTCTCAATATTCCCTATTTCTAACATATGCTTGATCAATTTTCATACAACCATCATGATACTTCTTCCCTTATCTCTCTTATTGGAGTTATAGTTTCTTTTCATTTGTTTCTTCCCAAGCGGGGCATGTTTTTTGCAAGCTTTGGTTTCTCTTTTATTTGCAAGCATTCACTATTAGCATAAAATATACTCCATTATGGGGGGATTTATCATATCACTCTTTATCTCATGTGGGGATTATATCTACTATATATTTAAAATATTTAGTCTTTCAAAAGTCATTTTGAGTCACTCATTCATCACTTCTTCCATCACTACTAAATTTTTGTTTTCTTGCTTTCTCTTTTTTGGAAGGGGTTTTTCGCACAAAGTTTATTTCCTTTACTTTTTTGTGACAGATATTTGTTAAATGGTTACCTAGAATATCTTATTATCTAGAATTTATCCTTTCATTTTTCATTCTTTCTTTTTTTACTCCTCCCTAAGTTTAACTTAAGGATAAATGTTGTGTGAACAAGGTATATTACCTAGCTTGTCCGCATGATAGATCCTCATATTCACACATCTTCACAAGTTAAGTTTAATTAGGGGTTTAGGAATATTTATATAATTATAGCTTCCATGCAATTTTATCCTATATTATCATAAGTTGACTCATGCCATAGGATCAAGACTTTTCCCACAGTCTTGTCTAATCATATCTAACAACCTTGTCTATATACGCAAGACCTCATGTACTTTATGTAATGTAGGGGAAGTACTATAATTGATTCATTATTGATCTATGTATATTATTGTATCTATATCAATAAATTTATTATATTTCTCTACTCTCTTATTGAAGGTTATTTTTGGTATTTTAGGTGATCTTAGGGTATTGAATCCCATTATCAACTCCTAAAAAGGAGACAATTCCATGTGAGAATAATATACAAGATAAACATATTTCCCATCATGGTTTATAAAATATTATTTGATTTCACCTTTATCTATTATTATTATTTTCACTTTTATAGTAATAACATACCTCAAACCCCCAAAAAAATCCCTAATTTTGAGAAATAAAGAAGGAATGATGCGTTTTACAAGATCAACAAGAAAAAACTAGAAATAAACTTCCACAAATTAAATGCACACAATAAAAAAATGAATATTATCAAAGAGTTCAATACTATGTAAATGGTATGGTTGCACATATAGGCAAGAAAGGGGATGTAGGTAAGTCAAACACAATGACTAACCATCCTTCTAAAGATGAGACAATTTCATATTGGTTTCTTAGGTTCTCCTAGGCCTTTTAAGAAAGGTTAAATTTGTAAATTTTGTTGGATGTATTTTTAAGTTTCTTTCTTATTGGAGAGTACCCTCTTAGTTCACTTACTCTACAATAAAAAATATTTTGAGCTCACGTGACTTAAATTCTAAAAACACATGAAATAGCACACATCCAAATTCATGGATAACAAATGTCTCTTGCTAATGTGGACCAACCCTATGGTGAGATAATGTAAAAGATTGTAGAAAGAATTAAAATTAATGGAGGTATATTAAAGTGAAGTAGAATTATCAAGTTAGGAAGTAGAAAGAAACTAAAATTTGAATTTGGGTGGTTTGGATGGCAGTGGATCTGATGCTAGTTTTGGGGTTGTTGCAGGCCTTGTTGTCAGCAATGGGTATGTGGTATTATTCCCAATAAAGTATTGTTGGGAGGAGTGGAACCTCAATTCTCAAGGACTATGTTCCCCTTTCCCAAATGATGCATTTGATGAGACAAGTTGTGTTCCTAAAGGATTTTCTTGAGTTCATCTTTAGCTAGGTGGCACCTTAAGATATTCTCACCCCATAACTTCTCTTCTCAATGGGATCTCTTCCTGTTATGACTTTTTTAGACATGTGGGATAAGCTTCCAAGTGGTATGTCTTATTTGGAATTAAACCTAAGAACAAAAGCTATTTCTATCTAGTCCAAAATTGTTTCAACCTAATGGTTTATGAATTTTATTTCTCTATCCTTGATAGTTTAATTCATAAAAGTGTTTCCTTAATGGAGATGTCTCTTGTGGGTATTTTTTTGGGCTCTTGCCCATATACTGAGCTAGTTCTATCTTTAACAAATAAAACATGGAAAAAAGGGCCAAGTTGACATTTCTACTTAGGCTAAGGGATTTCTTTCCTTATCTTTCTCCTATGAGGAGGATTTATGGTTTGTCTTATGTAGAGGTCCTTGACTACTCAACAAGTCAGCTTTATCTTTTAAAAGATGGGATCTTGGTTTTAACTTATCTAATTGTTTTTTCAGTGCAACTCGGATGTGGTTTAAATTGCATGGCCTCTCTATGGAATTATATGGTGGAAAGGTTTTTAAAGGAAAAGTGAGGTCGCTACTTAGAGTGCCTCCATGGTTTCGATCTTAAAGCTTCAAAAATATTCTTTAAAGGGATGGAAAAGTATATGTTTTCAACCTATGGTAAGAATGTGGAGATTTCTAAAGAGCTCATTGCTAATTTTATTGATCTCTATATGGAGAGAAGGAAAATTTTTAGAGACAAGAAATCCTTAGAGGTGGAAGTGCAAAAAAATTCCCAAAAGGAAGGAGGTAAATAGACCAATGAAGAAGGCTAATGTTGATCCTAAAGTCAAATCGTTCAAATCTATCTAGGCATTTTTGGTCAAGGTAATTATGTAATACTTCACCTTAGATGGAAAATGCACTATTTTTTTATCTTTTACTTTACTTTGTTAAACCATTTTAGACATAAGTGGGTTCTATTCCTTATTACGTACAAGCTTCGTTCAAGTTTGGGACTAAAGAACATAGAAAGAATGTGAGGAATCATATTCTTCACGAGGGTTTGATCCTCCTTACCCTTGAGGATGTTAAGGGCCTTCACTTTCCTTCTAATTTCAAGATTTAGAAGGGTGATTCACCTCCTCTAGTTGATGATGAGGAGTTATGCTCTGAAACTAGGGATGACACAAACACTAAGACAAGGGATAAAGAATCTAAGATTGAGAAGTGGATAACTATAGAGAATGGGTCTGAATCCCATTATATGGATGCCTCTTCCCCATTGGATGATAAGAGTAATAGAAAAAAAGGGGGGGGGGGGGAATATACCCACATCAAGGTCTAATAGTTTGGATTCTATGGATTAAGATTCAATGAAAAAAGTATAATTTTTGGGGTGAGGAAGAAAAAAAATCCCAACACTGAGAAACATGATACCACTTGCACATATTTTTGTGATTTTTCTCTTTCCCTCCCTCTCTCCCCAAAACTAGTGAGCACAAAGAAGTTTTTCCTCCTTTTCCAAGGCACGTGTAAAAGAGTTTTCCTTTCTTGAATTTTGGAAAATAATATCAAGATATTTTTCTCAAGGTGGAAAAGTATGACTATTGATTAATTAAAAAATATATATATATTTTTAGAGATAAATCAAATCAATATTAGAATATGATCCATGTGGAGTAACAGTGTCTCTTCCAAATAGAGAAGGTAATTCCAAGTGTTAGTGATTTTTATTACTACCATAAATCCTAAGTTAAATTAGAAAACCTGGACTATGGGATTGAAAGCTTAGACAACATTTCCAATCCAATTCACTGATAGAGGACAAGAAAAAGTAACATCAACAAGCCATAAAGCTTGATTCACTTTGAGCTCCACTAACTCATGAGGGTATTCCTACTTCATAGATATGTATATAAGATAAATATGCTTTGAATAACAAATACATGCTTTTGTAGTGTATAATTCTCAGATCACATACAATGAGATCTTTCATTTCATGATTTCATCACACAATCCCATTATAACTGTGAAATTGTTGAGAATAAAACTTAACCTAATTCTACTCCTAATGAAAAAAATTTAAAATGACTTTAATTTTGATGAGTGGATCCGTCTAGAGTTTGCACAAACAAAGACATATCAAACCAATCCCTTATCCATTTATAGAGTAAAAATAAATAATCACTTTTGACAGTGGCATAAAACATAACTAGTGATCTTCACTCTACTATTTCATTACAATAATGAGATATCATATGAAATATACTCATAACATTCTTATTTACATTGAACTACATTACAAAATTCTCTAACTCTCAAGTGAAAACCATTTCAATCTACTCCTTAAACAAAATTAATCATTTGAAAACTCATAATAGAAAACATGAAATAAAAACCATAAATACCCTTGACATTTCTAATTTCAAATAAGTTTTATACAATTTAAGAGACATTATAGCATATTATACTCCTAAAGCACAAACTAGCTTTCTTTCCATTACAATGAGACTAATTACAACATTCTAAGACTGAAAACTTGAAGAAAACTAGAACCTAATAGCTATATTGTACAATAAATTACAATACTAAGATTGGAAATCATAACACTTAGAAAATAAAATAAGAAAAGAAGATATAAAAAGAGAGGAAAAATTGAAGTTGAACTTCAATCTGATATTTGTCCCTCTTCAAATCTATCCTACACTCCCCATTTACACTTGGAACATTCCTCTTTCAACTCATCCCAAATGTAGTAGATCTTCCCATACCTTGATATGATCCTTTTCCTTCCAAAACTGAAAAAATTATGGTCTTATCCCCTCTTGATCTAAGAACACCTATCCATTCTGTAATTTGCATTTGAACCTAAAAATAGTTTTCTCCCTATGCTTTGTCATAATTTTTTCCACATGTATCTATAATTTCAAAATACTCCCTTTGATATGCCTTTATAGTCTCACTAACATTTTCATTTTTTTTCCAATCTCCTTGCATCCCTATGAAATTCATGCTCTCATAATTCCATGTTGCACTTTATTCTTTTGTAAGAATAATCACACATGATATTTTCCCCTCTCGTGTTACAAATTCTCCACTTGTGTGAAATTGCACTTTAACGTGTTGTGTGAGAACACTTTGACATCTTGGATGAAACACATTATCATCAAAAGTACCCCTCTTAGTGTTAATAATTGTACCCATGTTGGAAAAACAACTTTTTCTATGAAATATCTGACTTTTATTAAAGGATTATTTCATCTAAACCCTTTGCAAATAATAATTTATCATAGAACTTCACATTTTTTCCATGTATTTAAGGTAATGTTAATTATCATATACTCTAGTTCCTCACATTTTACTTTTCTTTATTCGTGTTTAATCTTTTTCTCTTTAGGGAAAAAAATATTTCACTTTGCACCTCTTTGTGAGAATTTCACATTTTCAAATAATACTTTTGTATGCAATACTTTACCCTTTTTGATCTTTGGGTGAAAATATCTAGCTTATAAGTAATAATATTTCACCAACATGTGAGAGAATTACCTCATATTTTACATTCTATGTCACCTTTATTATTTTGTCATTGTCGGTGAAAATTATTCTCTTCACAAAAGTGATGCAGGAGCATCTCGGGTCCTTAGCAATCCTGTGTCACCAAAAACAATTTGGAGTTTGTGTGTTGCTCAATTACTACTTTGACCGAGTTGGTCGATAGTTGGTCAATTTCCTTTGGTTACTGAGTGTGGTCGATTATCTCTTGGGTGGTCGGTTGTTTCACTAGCGCTCAACATTTCTTGTCTACTGCTCAGTTATCCTTGCTCACCGATGGGTTTAGTTTTGCTCTTTGTTGAGGCCGACTTGTGAATTTATATTGGATCATGGATTTAATGTTGGAATCCATCATTGGGAAGTGTGTGGTCATAGATCTAACAATTTCTTCCATTGATTATGGATCTAAAGGCCAACTTAGTTCGGTAGCTTCTTGTATAAATGTAGTTGTTGGTTTAGAGTTTTAGGAGGCAGATTTGAGGAGGTAGTTTTGGATGGCAGTTTTTGGTAGAGTTTTGGATACAAGATAGAAGTAGAGATTTTGATAGATCCTCACATGTTTGAGGACTTTTCTAATTCATTGTAGTATCTTTCCCTAACCTGGAAGGCCTTATAGCCTGGCATGTATCATTCTATGTGATGAAAATATATGAAGGATCTTGCATTCTCTCTCTCACTGTTGTGTTTGTTTGCTTTTGCATGTGTTGAGTAGGCTTGGATCATTAGGGTGTGTTATTTTTTGGACCCTCTTGACTCCTACCTTACATTAGGTGGTATCAGAGTGAGGTTAGATCTTGATCTAGGTCTGCGGATCTAGGTTTGTAGGTTCCTCTTGAAGCCCTAGTTGATTGTTGTGGGGTAGCAGATTGCGATCTGACCTGCAATTGCAGAGGGTTGTCAAGATGGTTCATGGGAGGTGAGATGCAGATCTAGGATTGGCAGATATGCTAAGGTAGATTGCTACTAGGTTAGAAGCTATTGAGATAGCCCAAAGAAGAGGCAAACATCCTGAAGATGTTAGTGATGGTGAAGTGGAGGAAGAACAAGTGAATGCAGAACCTGCACCTGCTATGGATCAAGGTGAAGAAAGATTTTTGAAGGCTTTAACAAGTTTGAAGTATACACCACATTTCAATCCTCCTAAGTATGGTGGAAAGATAGATTTTGATGAATTGGTGGACTGGATCACCGAGATGGAAAAGTATTTTGAATATGAAAACATTCCTAAGGACAAGAAGGTGAAGATTGCAACCACAAAGTTGAAAAGTCATGCATACCTATAGTGGGAACATCTAAAATTGGATCAGAAGAGGAAAGGAAAAGACAAAATCAAGGTATGGAATAAAATGGTGAATAAATTGAAAGGAAAGTTCTTACCTTGTGATTATCAGATTAACCTAGTTCGGTGAATGCAAAGCTTAAGATAGAAAGATAGCTCAGTAAAAGAGTATACTGAGGAATTCTATAGATTAGATATCAAATCTGGACATGATGAAGATGATGTGGAAAGAATTGGTAGATACTTGAATGGTTTGAGAGTTTCCATCCAAGAGGAAATTAGTTTGGTCAAGTTGGAGAGCATTGAAGAGGGTTATCAATTTGCATTGAAGGCCGAGGAGAAATTGAACAAGAGACATGAGCAAAGACAAAGAGGTCAAGATGGTAGATTCCCTAGAGGAAGAGGTAGATCTAATGGTGAAAATGGTAGATTTGAACCTGAAAAGACAAATTTGGACAAAGGCAAGACTGAGTGGAAAGGTGAAAGTTCATCTAGAGGTAGAGGCAGTAACTACTGAGGTGGTTGCAGCAGAGGAAGTTTCCAAGGAAATTGTTACAATTGTGGAGAAGAAGGACGTAGATCTTTTGAATGTACACATGCTAGTAAGAATGTTGGTAGCAATAGAAATGCCTTGGTGCAAGAAGAGTCACCGAATGAACCTGAGAAAGAAAATAACTTGATAGTAAGGAGAGCACTATGGAATGAAAGTGGGAAGGAAGATCTGGTAAGGAAAAGTTTGTTCAAAACCAGATGTAGAGTTTCTCATAAAGTTTGGAAGGTAATCATTGACAATGGTAGCTCAGAGAATCTAGCATCTGAGGAGATGGTCACAAAGTTACAGTTGGAAAGGTTGGTACATCCGAAGCCCTATTAGATTTCATGGATCAAAGATGAGCATACACTCCTGGTAAGTGAACAATGTTATGTGAATTAGAAGATTGGAAAGTACTATGATAAGGTGTTATGTGATATCATGCCTATGGATTGTTGTCATATTTTTTTGGGTAGACCTTGGAAATATGATAAACATGCTATATATGATGGAGGATTGCATAAGTATACCATTGTGGCTGATGGAAAAAAACAAATCTTGTTACCTTTGATGGAAGAGCCTGTTAGTAATGTTTGCACATCTGTGAAAGTTTGTTTGATGGAGGGAAGAAATTTTGTTAACTCTTTGAAGAAGAATGATGTATGTTTTGTTGTGATTCCTAACAAACCAAGTAAGAAAATAGAGGATAATGTCCCTAAGGAGATTGATAGTTACTCACAGAGTACAGTGATATCATTTCTGATAATGTACCTGATGGTTTTCCACTGAAGAGAAGCATTGATCATTGTATGGATTTAATCCCTGGAGCTAGTTTACCGAATAAGGCACCTCATCGGTTGACACCTATCAAGAGTCAAGAATTGAACTGATAGATTCAAGAGTTGCTGGAGAAAGGTTTAATCAGAGAAAGTTTGAGTCCTTGTGTAGTACCTATTGTATTGGCACCAAAGAAGAATGGAGAATGGAGAATGTGTACTGATTCCAGAGCAATCAATAAGATAACAGTGAAGTATAGGTTTCCTATACTGAGAATGTATGATATAATGGATAGTTTGACTAGAGCAAAGTATTTTAGAAAGATTGATTTGAAAAGTGGGTATCATTGTTGGCAAAATAGTCAGTACTCCCCTCAATATTCATGACATGGCTTAACCAACTCCTGTGTCTTCTATAAGTCTAGTGGTTGTATCAAGCATTAACAGGTCAATCTTTTGGTGCAACAACAACCACTACTTGTAACAAGTGGTATTAGAGCTTGGTCATAGGTTTGAATCCCCTCAAGTAATGCTGAGGGGGAGATTGTTGGAAAAATAGTCAGCACTCCCCTCGGGATTCGTGACATGGCTTAACCACCTCTTGTGTCTTCTATAAGTCTAGTGGTTGTATCAGGCATTAACAGGTCGATCTTTTGGTGCAACGGCAACCACTACTTGTAACAATCATCATATCAGAATCAAAAAAAGTGATGAATGGAAGACTACTTTCAAGACAAAAGAAGGTTTGTATGTTTGGTTGGTTATGCCTTTTGGTTTAACTAATGCACCGAGTACTTTTATGAGGCTGATGAATGAAGTTTTGAAGAAATTCTTGGGTAAGTTTGTGATTGTATATCTTGATAATATTTTGATATTCAGTAAGACTAGAGAAGAACATTTGTTGCATGTTAGAAAAGTTTTGTAGAGATTGAAAGAGGAAAAGTTACTAATAAATCTGAAAAAGTGTTCATTCATGAAAGAAGAGATTGTGTATTTGGGATTTGTTATTTCAGCTGATGGTTTGCAGATGGATCCTGAAAAGGTTGAAGCTATTTTGAATTGGCCTACACCTGTGAATGCTAGTGAGGTAAGATCATTTCATGGTTTGGAAATTTTTTACCAAAAGTTCATAAGGAATTGCAATTCAATTTATAATGCTATGACTAAGACTATGAGAGGAGATAAAAGAGAATTCAAAATGGACACATGGAGCTGACAAAAATTTTGAGACTCTGAAGTAGAAGGTTGTTGAATTACCTATTTTAGCATTACCTGATTTCAGTAAGGTATTTCAAGTGGAATGTGATGCAAGTGGAAGTGCAATTGGAGCTGTGTTGAGTCAAGAAGGTAAACCTGTTGCTTTCTTTAGTGAAAAGTTGAATGATGCTTAAAGGAAATATTCTGTGTATGATCAAGAATTCTATGCTATTGTTCAAGCACTAAAGAAATGGAGACATTATTTGATCTCGAGTGAATTTATGTTGTATACTGATCATAAGGTTTTACAATATTTGGGTAGCCAGAATAAGTTGAATCAGAGACATATGAAATGGGTTGAGTATTTACAGAGTTACACATTTGTGATAAAGCATAAGAGTGGAGTCACTAACCAAGTTTCTGATGCATTGAGTAGAAGAAGATCTTTGATGACCAAGATGAAAATTAAAGTTCTTGGTTTTGATGAGATGAGAGATTCTTATGAGTCTAACCCTGATTTTTCTGAACCATGGAGAAAGTGCAGAGCACCTATTCAAGATCAATAAGATACTAAATGGGATGAATATTTTATTCAGGAAGGTATGTTGTTTAAAGGTATTCAGTTGTGTATACTGAGAGGAATAATGAGATCTAATTTGATAAAGGAGAATCATAGTAGTGGTTTGGCTGGACATTTTGGTATTGATAAAACATAGAATTTGCTAAAGGAGAAGTACTATTAGCCACAGTTGTATAAAGATGTTCAAAAATTTGTGAAAATTTGTGGAGTTTGTCAAGTTGCAAAAGGAGTAAGTCATAATACTAGATTGTATGTACTGATTTTTGTTCCTTAGAAACCTTGGATTAACATGAGTATGGATTTTTTTCTTGGCTTACCAAAGATAGTAAGAGGTAATGATTCAATATTTGTTGTTGTGGATAGATTTTCTAAGATGGCACATTTTATACCTTGTAGAAAGACATCAGATGCAATACATGTAGTAGATCTTTTCTTTAATGAAATTGTCAGATTGCATGGATTACCGAGGAGTATTATTGCTAACCGAGATAGTAAATTTGTTGGATACTTTTGGAAGACCCTTTGGAAGAAATTTGGCACTGAGTTGAAATATAGTTCTACATTTCACCCACAAACTGATGGACAGACTAAAGTTATGAACAGAAGTTTGGGAAATCTTTTGAGATGTTTAGTTGGAGACACACCGAGTAATTGGGATTCTATATTGGTACAAGTAGAGTTTGCATACAATAATTCAATGAATAGGAGTACTGGAAAGACACCATTTGAGATTGTGAATGGCACACAACTAAGAGGTATATCTAATTTGGGAGACATTGCTGCTGAGAATAAGAAAAGTGTTGAAGAAGTAAAATTTGCTGAGTACATGAAGACATTGCATGAAGATGTGAAGCTAAAGCTAGAAGACAGTAATAAGAAATACAAAGACAGAGTTGATAGATCAAGGAAACATAAGACTTTTGATGTTGGTGATGAAGTGATGGTTCATTTGAAGAAAGGTCAGTTTCCTGTTGGAACATATGGGAAGATGAAAATGAAAAAGTTTGGACCTTGCAAGATTTTGAGAAAATTTGATAGTGGAAATGCATATGAGATTGAGTTAACTAATGACATGGACATATCATTGATTTTCAACATTGCTTATTTGTATGAATATCATGAACTGAATGAAGAAAAAATATCCTAAGAAGCATAATGAATAAATTGAACAAATTTTGAAGGAAAGAGTTGGCAGAAGTACAAGAGGAAGACAATATATGGAATATCTGGTAAAGTGGAAGAATAGACCGATGGAAGAAATTTCTTGGATTTCATAGTCTAAGTTGGATGTAGCTCAGACCAGACCTTCCAAATGATTCTGAGAATCATTTAAAAATAACCCCAGGTGTCTGATGCAGGAGTATCTCGGGTCCTTAGCAATCCTGTGTCACCAAAAACAATTTGGAGTTTGTCTATGTTGCTCGGTTACTGCTTTGACTGAGTTGGTCAGTAGTTGGTTAGTTTCCTTTGGTTACCAAGTGTGGTCGATTATCTCCTAGGTGGTTAGTTGTTTCACTGGCACTCGACATTGCTTGTCTGCTGCTCAGTTATCCTTGCTCACCAACGGGTTTAATTTTGTTCTTTGTTGAGGCCGACTTGTGCATTTATATTGGATCATGGATTTAATATTGGAATCCATCATTGGGAAGCATGTAGTCCTAGATCTAACCATTTCTTCCATTGATTTTGGATCTGAAGTCCAACTTAGTTCGGTAGCTTCTTGTATAAATGTAGTTGTTGGTTTAGAGTTTTAGGAGGCAGATTTGAGGAGGCAGTTTTGGATGGTAGTTTTTGGTAGAGTTTTGGATGGAAGATAGAAGTAGAGATTTTGATAGATCCTCACATGTTTGAGGACTTCTATCATTAATTGTAATATCTATCCCTAACCGGGATGGCCTTACATCCCAGCATGTATCATTCTATGTGATGAAAATATATGAAGGATCTTTCATTCTCTCTCTCACTGTTGTGTTTGTTTGCTTTCACATGTGTTGAGAAGGCTTGGATCATTAGGGTGTGCCATTGTTTGGCCCCTCTTTACCCCTACCTTGCATCAAAAATTTTAACCCTACTAGTAAATATTCCTCCATATGTAACTTTTCCACCTTGTATCTTCTGTAAAGTATTTTCACTAAAACACCTTCATCCCTATTGAAGATATTTTCCCATGTAATTACAAAAATCTTAATATTTCTCATAAAAAAAATTTCAACATTGAGTAAGAATATTTATTTGCAACTATATTTTCACTTCCAACTTAAAATGATTCACTAATTCAAAGTATAACTTTGAGTTGTAATTCCATCCCCTCTTGTATGAAAATTTTACTCTCATTTGAGATCTCATTATATTTCATATCCTAAGTAAAGTATTTCACATTTTGGTGAAATTACTCACTCTACCTTCAAGTGGAAATATTTCACTTTCTGAGAATATTTGTTATGCACTTAAGTGAAAATATTTCACTTCCCCTATTGATATATTTCCCATTTTTAATGTCTAAGAATAATTAAATTGTATTGGAATTCAAAAAATAAGTTCTTATTTTCTTCATTTAATTTTTAATGGCCCTATTCACTTTCCATGTGTATGCTTCCACATCATACATAGTCAATAATTAGTAAGAATACATGTCCCAATGACCTCTAGAATAATGTGCACAACGTGTATCCAAGAGAACAAATGTTGTCTACAATGTACCCATACATTCTAGGTTGTGCCACTGATTTGGGAATTCTGGGAATTTCTGTGCAACTATACCCTACACAGTGTTTGTAATTATTTCATTGCATCCCTATGAGTGCATCCCTTTGAGGGATTTTGACTAAAAATTCATGTGTCTGGTCTGGGCATCTACTTTTTGCATACATGTTTGGTTCACAACTGCCATCACACATAGGTAGTAAGGATGTTGTCAAACGATGTCAAATTTGTCTTAACACTTGAAAATTGCATTTGCATGAGAGATCCTTAGTCATTTTCAAAAAATCTATTTTTTTAAACTCTTATAACACTTTAGCTTTGAATCATTGAATGATCTATCAAGATACATGGTGTGGTTTATTTTGGGCTCCAATTGTCTATGTAAGGTTTTTTTTGCATTCATTCACCCTCCCAAGATATCATCTATAGAGACATGAAACTGTATGGTTTGGAGTACATATGCTCAACAATAATCAATCATGTGCATTCATGTCTTGAAATGGTTTGAAACTATTATATGTCCCAAGGCATCACTCAACACCATGTCATATGGATTGAGTGATGCAAAGGTAGAGTAATGTACTATGGTTTCAATATACCAAGATAATGAACATATACTTCATGCTTCTAGACACCCTCGAATGCATTACTTAGACTCTTAGGCTTGGGAAAACCAATTTGACTTGAACTTGTTAGAATAACTGAGAGGGGGATGAATTAGTTAGATCAGTTATCCTACAATCCCAAACTCCTAGATGTAGCTTACAAAACAATTTCAACAATTTATGCAGCTCAGTAACATAAAATATCAATCTGTTTGTTAACTTTACCGAATACCAGTAATTATCCAAACTGTGATTACTGACTAAATCAACTATGTAGTGTGTAAAGTATGATATAAAAACAATCATAGCAAATAACACATAACACAATGATTTAATGTGGAAACCCTACTAAGGGAAAAACCACCTAGGACCGATAACCCAAAATAATTCACTCTTCTGAAGTGAGCTTGGTAAAGAGCCAACCCTGTTAAAGGTTATAATGCACACTAGTAGGTGTGACTTGGTTAGAGGATTTATCACTAACAGTTAAATTTTGACTAGCATTCACTATGGGGTCAACAAGATAACACTTTACATTCAATGAATGTCATAGGATAGTACAATAAGACTATTAAGTCTACTCGGTTAAGAGATTTTCTAAATCAATGGTTAAATTGATATAGTACCGATCTGATTCAAATACAACTCAATTGCAAATATTTAGATCTATGCTATTCTCATAAAATCCTCTGATCATTAATCAATTCACTTCCATAATATTTCTCAACTTACTTTCACTTGGTAAATAGTTCTCTAACGATCGGTAATGTATGCAGCTCGATTCTTTCTGTAACTAGTTTGATCAGGAATGCATGAATACAATATTCATGTGAAATCTCTGTAGTCTCCTTTTGTCCATCATGTTTCAACAATGAAACTCATATCTCTTAAATAGACAAGTAAACCATTTTCGTATCAGCCATCATATTTTACCTCATAATCTCCATCATCCATTTTGCCGCTTAAACCTTCCTTAGCATATTTGTCCTTAACACATTTCAACCTCATCCTTTAGATCATCTTTGAATTATGTTAGTTGTGGATCTCATAACTAACTTCATCATTAACCTTGAAATCATAACAACTTCCAGCTCATCAATTTTAGTCAGTTGTTCTTAGCATTTAATGTTTTCATCCATACTCGGTTAATACTGAAATATGTCGGTGATAACTAACTCGATTAATACTATTACTCAGTATACACTACACTAGCTCAGTGTATACATAATTCTTCAATTACCAACCACATTGAACTTGTTCAATACAAATCTCTTCTTCATAGTAGATTAATGTAACATGCTCAAGTCAAAAATATAAAGCCATAGATTCATCAATAAGTTACCCAATGTTTACCTTATCCTTATCTATGATTTCCATCCTTTCCTTATGTAGATAGCTCAGTTCTTCATCTTTTCTTCTTTCTATAGATGTTCAGATTTTTGTAACTATCATGATAAGTACTTTCAAAACTAGTTGACATTAATGACAACATATTGATTGATTTAATCATCTTACATATCACTTCAGTAGCTCGGTGATCTCTAATCATTATTTCTTCAATTCATCTAGATATTCAATCAGTTGTAGATCATTAATCTCTCCCTTTGGCATTGATGAAAATACAAGCAATATAAAAATATGCCATACACATACCAAACATGTATTCTACAACTATGTAATTAAATGTTGTATCTTGGTAAGCTCTCCCTAGCTTGATATTTAATATGTTTAGTCACTACAAAACAAAATAGCGTTCCATGCAAACTCTCCCTATGGATTTGATCTTTTACAGTTCTCAGATTATTTCTCACATATATGTTCTGAGCAACATATATTCCAATATGAATTATCTCTCCATGTTTGTGTTCTCGCTAACTGATTTTTCATATTCAGTCTCTCTCCCTTTGTCAAAAATGCCAAAGAAAATAAATATCTCTTCAGTAGCCAAGTAATTTTCTTTTGTTTGGTCCAGATCAAGTACCTTCATGTACTGATAAATAAATTCATGTTCCAGCTTCTACAATCTTTCACAACCTTAGGAAAACTAAAGTGTGAGATATGTGCATCAACATGAATGATCTTCTGATAAAGTATAGGTTGATGCAACCTCCTTATCACCTTAGTGGCTGATAGATAGGGGACAGACCCCTAGTCTAGTCCTCAAATATTCAAATGTGTCCTTCGGTAAGGGTTTGGTAAAAATATCAGCAAGTTGTTCTTTAGTTGTTAAAAATTCTAGTTTCACCTGCTTCTCTTGAACTTGTTCCCTTAAGTAGTGATACTTAATAGATATATGCTTTATTTTTTAATGCATCATAGGATTCTTGGAAATATTTATAGCACTAGGGTTGTCACAATATATAATCACTGGCTCAGTGATTACCTCATTCATTCATTCGAACACTTGTTTAATCCAAGAAATATTTGAACAATTTGCAGTAGTAGAAACATACTCTGCTTCAGTAGTAGACTGGTAGACTGAGAAATGCATGTTTGTTTCTTTCTTATCCAAGTCACAAGCCTTTCTCCTAAAAAGAATGCTCTACCGATTGTGCTTTTCTAGTCATTAATGTTTCCAACCCAATCTGCATCTGTATAAACTCGGAGTTAAAATTTTCCTTCCTTTTTGTATTATAAACCATATTCTTCTGTCTTCTTCAAGTATCTCAAAATTATTTTAACTGCAACCATATGTGAATCTTTACGATTGGCAGAAAATATTGCCACAATCCCAACTGCATGTGCTATATCAGGCCTACTGTGTACCACATACATAAGTTTTCCAATCGTAGATCTATATAGTGTCTGATTTACTTATGTAGATTCATCATCCTTTGTCAACTTACATCTAGTTACCATCGGTGTTCCTACCAGTTTTGAATCTTCCATGCCAAAAGTTTTTAACACTTCTTTAATGTATTTTGATTGAGTGATAAAAATCCCATCATTTTGTTGTATAATCTACAAGCCTAGAAAGAATTTAATCTCTCCAAACATTGACATCTCAAATTCCTTTCTCATTTCATCAGCAAAAGATTTGCAAATTAGATCATGTCGACCAAAGATTATATCATCAACAAATATTTTCACAATCAAAATATTATCATCAGATTCTCCTTTCATGTACAAATTACTATTTTCACTAGTTCTTACAAATTCAATACTGATAAGATAATCATGTAGTCTTTCATACCATGCCCTTGGTGCTTGCTTCAGTCCATACAAAGTTTTGTGCAATCTACATACCATGTTCTTCTGATTTGGATCAACAAACCCTTTCAGTTGTTCTATGTAGACCTCCTCCTCAAGAATTCCATTCAGAAAAGCTGATTTCACATCCATTTGATATACTTTGAATCCCTTATGTGCAGCATATGCAAGTATTATACAAACTCCTTCAAGTCTAGCAACAGGTGCAAAGGTTTCACCATAATCAATACCTCATATTTGTGCATATCCCTTGCATACAAGTCTTGCCTTATTCCTAGTGACCTCACCATTTTTATTTAACTTGTTTCTAAAAATCCACTTAGTACCAATTACATTTTTATCTTTTGGTCTGGGTACTAATGTCCATGTCTTATTCTTATCAATCTGTTCAATTTCCTCATTCATAGCCTTAATCCACTCCTCATTTTCAAGTGCATTCCTAACATTCTTAGGTTCAAACTCACAAACTAAGCATGTGTTATGTCTTAACTTACTTCGGGTCATGATGCCAACTTTCTTATCTCCAATGATTTGATTTTGCAAATGTTGTCTTCTAAAAAATCTTGCTATCACTTGTTCTCTTATTTTCTCATCATTCAATTCACGTTCACTTTCCTAATGCTCAGTAGCTTCTTCCTGATTCTTAGTTTGCATCTGTTGATTCTCGGTAGCATTTTCTTGATGCTTGGTAGACTCATCTTGTGGCTTTGGTAGATAACTTGGATCTTCAACATATGTAAACCTACCATAGTCTTTTAGTTCCTTCATGCTTTCTTCATCATTCTTTTTAGCAAACTCATCAACTTTTACATTATCACTTTATATCATTTTATTAGTATCCTTGTTCAAACATTTATAATCTTTACTCTTAGTAGAATATCCTAAAAATATTCCTTCATCACCTTTAGAGTCAAATTTACCATTCCTATCATCTTTCAGCATATAACACCTACCATCAAAGATTCTGAAATAACTTACATTCGGTGTATATCCAAACCATAACTCATAAGGTGTCTTGTGCATGTCTTTCTTTAGTTGAACTTGGTTCAGGGTGTATACTATAGTGCTTGCTACGTCTCTCCAGTACATTTGTCCAATATTTTTCTCAATCATCAATGTTCTGGCACAATCAACAATAGATCAGTTCCTCCTTTCAGCAATCCCTTTCTGTTGCAGTGTCCTAGGTGCAAAAACCTATCTTTTGATTCCATGATCATTACAAAAATTAGTAAAGATATCAGAAATAAACTCACCTCCTCTATCAGACCTTAAGCATTTCAATTCTTTTCTGGTTTCTTTTTCAACTTTAGCCTTATACCATTTAAACAATTTGAATGCCTCAAATTTTTCTTTTAAGAACATTACTATCATCATCCTAGAGTAGTTAGCAACAAATAAAATAAAATATTTATCACCATAGTAGCTTTGAGTTCTCATAGGACCACATAAGTCAGTGTGTACCAACTCCAAAATACCTTTAGATGAATAGTCTTTACTTTTAAAACTAGATTTGGTCATCTTTCCTTTTTGACATTGATGGCACATAACATGATCAGGTTTGGTTAGACTCGGTAATCCTCTAACTTTTCTCTTTCTACTGATCTTAATCATGTTATCAAATTTTACATGACATAGCCTCTTATGCCATAACCACACACCTTCATTCTTCACCAGTAAACAAGAAGTTTCAGAATTGTCAAGATGGAATAAATTACCTTTTGATTGTCCTCCAGTACCGACAAGATTTCCATTTTCATCATAGATTTTCACCTTCTTTCTTTCAAATGCAACTCGGTGACTTGATTTATTCAACTGTGCTACACTCAACAAATTGTAGTTAAGTCCTTTTACCCAGTATGCATTATTAGATCTAATTCTATCATTCAATAAGATAGACCCTTTTCCTTTCACCTGACAAGGTGTATCATTTCCCATTTTCACTAATCCTCCATTATAATGCTCAAGATATTCAAACTTATCTTCATCACCAAATTTGTCATTGTCTTTAACTTCCTCTTTCCTATTAGGACATCTAGCAGCACTATAGCCAATCTCTTTATAGTTAAAACAAACTAAAGGTAACTTTCCCTTATACCTTCCTTTACCTTTTTGAAGTCTCTAGGCCATAAATGCTTCAAGCTCATCAAGCTCATCTTCATTATCATTGTCACTTTCATTCTTTATATTATGCTTATTGCTAGATTTACCAATCTTAAGAGATGACATAATAGAAGACTCAACACTCGGTACAACACTATTGTCATAATTATTCAGCTTAAAAGTAGTTAACTTTCTAATCAAACTATCAAGAGTAAGATTTGTATTAGGTACAAACTTCATTTCATGAATCTCATATATTCTGATTGCATAGATAGGCAACAAGGTTCTCAGTATCTTAATTACCACAGTATCTTCATCAATAGTAACTCCTACTCAGATAGCATTGACTACCTCTTTGATTCAGTTTGAGTATTGTGTGATGTTCTCACCTTCCTTCATCTTCATGTCATCAAACCTACCTCTCAAGCTTTCAGCTCTGGCTCTCATTACATTCACATCACCACCATAAACTAGAGCAAGTTTATCCCACATTTTCTTAGTTGTAGTGAAATCCTTGTCATCCTCAAATTCAGCATCAAATAGAGCAAAAATAATCTCTATCATAGTAATATTGTGTTCATGTATGTCTCTTAACTGATCAAGAGTCAAAGTTCCAACATTTAGTTGTAAGTAGCCATGGTCAAGTAAATATATAGCAGATTCTCCGATTCCAAATATGTGAAGCCTCATCCAACTTTTCCATGTTGTGAAGTTATCTTTGTTCAGCTTTAGCACTTTCCTCTTATACATCTTGTGATCTTTTTCCTCAAGTCCTTAAAACTTTCCTCCAAGCAACCAATAAGCTCTAATACCAATTGTTAGAATAACTAAGAGGGGGGGTGAATCAATTAGATTAGTTATCCTACAGTCCCAAACTCTCAGATTTATCTTACAAAACAATTTCAACAATTTATGCAGCTCGGTAACATAAAATATCAATATGTCTGTTCACTTTACCGAATACCAATAATTATCCAAACTGTGATTACTGACTAAATCAACTATGCAGTATGTAAAGTATGATAGAAAAATAATCATAAGACATAACACAATGATTTAACATGGAAACCCCGCTAAGGGAAAAACCACCTGGGACCGGTAACCCAAAATAATTCACTCTTCTAAAGTGAGCTCGATAAAGAGCCAACCCTCTTAAAGGTTGCAATGCACACTATTAGGTGTGACCTGGTTAGAGGATTTATCACTAACAATTAACTTTTGACTAGCATTCAGTATGGGGTCATAATACTTTACATTCAATGAATGTCATAAGATAGTACAATAAGATTGTTAGGTCCACTCGGTTAAGAGATTTTCTGAATCAATGGTTAAACTAATACAGTACTGATCTTATTCAAATACAACTCAATTGTAAATATTTAGATCTATGCTATGCTCATAAAATCCTCTGATCATTAATCAATTCACTTCCTCAATATTTATCAACTTACTTTCACTCAGTAAATGGTTATCTGACGCTTGGTAATGTCTGTAGCTCAGTTCTTTTTGTAACCAATTTGATCAGTAATGCATGAATACAATCTTCACATGAAATCTATGCAGTCTTCTTTTGTCTGGCATGTTTCAACAATGAAACTCATATCTCTTAAATAGACAAGTAAACCATTTTCATATCAGCCATTAGATTTTACCTCATAATCTCCATCGTCCATTTTGCCACTTAAACCTTCCTCAATAAATGTGTCCATAACATGTTTCAATCTCATCCTTTAGATCATCTTTTAATTATGTCATTTATGGATCTCATAACTAACTTCATCATTAACCTCTAAATCATAACAACTTCCAGATCATCAATTTCAGTCGGTTGTTCTTAGCATTTAATGTTTCCATCCATACTCGGTTAATACTAAAATATGTCGGTGATACTAACTTGGTTTATACTGTTACTTGGTATACACTGCACTAGCTTAGTGTATACAAAATTATTTAATTACTGACCACATTGAACTTGTTCAATTCAAATCTCTTCTTCATAGTAGATTAAAGGAACATGCTCAAGTCAACAATATAAAGCCATAGACTCATCAATAAGTTACCCAATGTTTACCTTATCCTTATCTCTGATATCCATCTTTTCCTTATGTAGATATCTCATTTCTTCATCTTTTCTTCCTTCTACAGATGTTCAGATGTTTGTAACTATCATGATAAGTATTTTCAAAACTAGTTGACATTGATGACAACATATTGACTAATTTAATCATCTTAGATATCACTTTAGTAGCTCAATGATCTCTAATCATTATTTCTTCAGTTCATCTAGATATTCAATCAATTGTAGATCATCAGAACCACTATCACGAGGGTAGGGTAAAATATCATAAAAACTAATCATGTTTTGTGAAGATGGGGTTCATACCTAAGTGTTGGCTCTCAACAATGCCACACTTATGAAATTCTCAATCTCAAGACTTCTCCAAATGGCACAACATTCATTCATGGACACAAGGCCAGATAAATGTATATGTGCCTCAAACCCCTTACTATATACTTTGAGGACCCTATACAAGGTTTGCACTCATCACCTTGGTCTTACAATAATAAGATACTCCCACTGTAACTCTATTTGCATCATACATATCACTAGTGAAAGACTATTATGATAGGAAGTCTATTAGGATAATCATGAAAATGCTTCTTCTCTTCCACACCTTGACACTTCAAAAATTCATTTGATTAGGCATAGTCCCCATGCAACATCTCAACACTTGTCACTCAGAAATTCAACCTTTTGACTTCTACAATACATTGGTGATTATATCACTATTTTTTTTCGGTCTGATACATAGGGATATTAGACTTTTTATAGCATCATCGCATGTGTATCCTTCCACATATTTCCCTACAAAATTAGGATATCAAAGTACATTTAATAGTAATCCATTCCACCAAGTTTTAGAATTTTCTACTTATGGAAGGAAAATATGTGCATTTTCTTTCTCATTGGTTACCCTACCTAGGGTTTGGACTAGTGTGAGAAGAAATTGTTATAACTTTCTGATTTATAAATGAAAATGGATGCAAAAAAATAATGGAAAGTAGATTCATTTTTTTTCATTCCCAATCAGTCTTAGAGCAATACAATGTTATACAGATCCATAGCATGCAAAAGAGCAACAGAAAACATCAAGAAAATATATAAATAGATATGTTTTTCTTTCTTGAACTTCAAATTTTCATCATCCAATCCTTGGGTCATACAATGTAGGCCTATTTATGCCTATATGATAATTGTACACCATTCAATTGACCTAAACTACTATTTTAATAACTTTTTGCAAAGTTGACAAAAAAATGAAAAAAACTTGTCAAGACAACATTGACAACTTTTACAATTTTGAACCAATTGATCCTGAACTAGTGGACAAAAAATATCCCAAAATGACCTTATTAGCATGAAACAACACAAAAAGAAGAAAAAATCAAACTTTTACCATGTTGACCATAAAGATGCTCCTAGAGTGCTCCTGAACCATACTCCCAAGGGAAAGAAAGCTCAAGTCATATTTGAGGGAAGATCTGCAAATATGTCACCATGATTTACAATTTCATCTTCACTTTTCCAAGAAACATCTTCCATAGAAAGACCTCTCCATTGACCAAATATAGGAAGTAGACCTTATTCCCTATCTTCTTGAGTTATTTTGTTTCCAAAATGCACTCCAAATCTAAAGGTTTTCTTGGTGGGATATCTCTGAACCATTCCTCGTATGAGAATGTTGATGAACCTAAATTATCACCTATGACATCATCCCCTTTATAAGGGTAAAGGTCAAATACATTAAAAATAGGATAAATGGAAACATCAGGAGGAAGCTCGATATCATATGCATTCTCCAAATTTATGCACCACTTTACATGGCCCTACCTTATTCATGTGTAGTTTAGAATATTTCCCCTTACAAAACCCTTTCTTCCTGAAATGATCCAAAACCAAATCCCCAACCTTGTATTGAACCTCTCTCCTTTTTAGATTAGCATTTCGTTTGTATTTGTCTACATGCTTTTGAAAAGTGTCCTTTACTTTTTAGTGTATCTCTTGTAGAGCCACAAAACAAAATTCACCTTCAACACTCATTTCCATCCCAATGACATCTCTCAATTCAAACACACCCCTAGGCTACAAACCATAACCAATCTCAAAAGTGATCTTTCCAACACTCTTATGCATCGAGTCATTGTAGGAAAAATCTACTTGAGGAAACACCATATCCTATTGTGTTGAATTATCTTTAGTTATACACATTAGTAGGTTTCTAAGGATCTTATTCATGACTTTAATCTATCCATGAGTTTGGGGGTGATAGATAGAGATAAAAGTCAAGTTAGAACCAAGATTCTTCCACAGAGTTCTCCAAAAATGACCAATAAACTTTATATATCTATATGATACATTATCCAAAGGTAAACCATGAGTTATTACCACCTCTTTGAAGAAGAGACCTGCAATGTAGGATGCATCATTGGTTCTCATGCATTGAATAAAGTGAGCCATCTTTGAGAACCAATCCACTACAACATACACTAAATCAATACCTCTTTGTTTCCTAGGTAATCCCATCACAAAATCCATACTAATGAACTCCCAAGGCCTATATGGAATGGGAAGAGGTTCTAAAAGCCTGCATTTGTGCTACAACCCTTATCTTTCTAAAAAATTATACATTTCTCAAAAATCTGTGTGCATCACTTTTCATCTTTGGCCAAAATTAGTGCCTCCTTAACTACTCCAAGGTCTTATCAAGACCAAAATGTCTTGCATCATTGTCACAATAATTTTCCTTAATCAAATTATCCCTTATAGAACACTTAGGCACACAAATTTGAGCCTCTTTAAACAAAAAATCATCTTGGATCATAATATCAAGATTCTCCTCATAAAAAACTCCATTGAATTAACTACACAAAGCATAAATGTATTTGAAGTCATCATCATCAACATACATATAACCTTCAAGGGATTCAACCCCTACACTTTGCAACTAAATTTCTAGGACCAGTAATGTTCTACTCAATGCCAGACATGTTATTGGATTTCCCCTTCTTTTTATTGATTATGAAAGTGAAGCTTTGTAAGTACTACACCAACTTTATGTTTCTATGGTTGATTTTGTCTTGGCTATTAATAAATTGAAGTACATGATAGTTATTATAAATAATAAATTATTTAGGAAGGAAATAATGTCTCCACTTTTCCAATGATTGCATCATGGCATACATATCTAAATCATAAGATGAATATTTCCTCTTGGCCTCATTGAGTGTCTCACTAAAAAAGGAAACTGGTCTATTATCTTGGCTCAGGATAGGACCTATGGCATAGCCACTTGCATCACACTCTATAGTGAAAACTTATTCAAGTCAGGAAAAGAAAGGATGGTTTGTTCTATGACTCTCTTCTTCAAATACTAGAAATTTTTATCAACCTCATTAGTCCAAATAAATATTATTCACATTTATAGTTTCTATGATTGGAGCACATACATGACTGAAACCCCTTATGAATTTCCTATAAAAACTGCTAAACCATGGAAACTTATCACCACAAAAAAAAATTAGAGTGGGCCAATTCATAATGGCTTCAACTTTTCTATGATCCATCTTGAGTGTTCCTTTGGTGATCACAAAACCAAGATACATCAACTCTATTTTCAAAATATCAAATTTCCTCAATTTTATCATTAGTTTCTCTTCATTCAATCTCTTCAGCACCAAATCCAAATGATATAAATGATCCTCTTTAGTATAACTAAAAACCAAAATATCATCAAGATAGACTACTATAAACTTACCAATGAAAGACTTGAGGACCTCATTCATGAGTCTCATGAATGTACTGGGTGCATTGGAGTGTCCAAAAGGCATTGCCAACCATTCAGAAAGTCCTTCATTTTTTAAGGTTGTCTTATATTCATCTCCTTTCTTGATTCTAATTTTATGGTAGATACTCTTCAAGTCTATCTTGGAGAAGTAAGCTAATCCACTCAAGAAATCCATGAGATCGTCAGTTCTTGGTATTGGGAACTTGTATCTAATTTTGATCTTTTTGATGGCCCTATAATTAGTGCACATCCTCTATTCCCCATTATTTTTGGGTGCTAGGATAGTGGAAACTACACAAGGGCCAAGGCTCTCTTTAATCAGCCCCTTATCAAGCAATTCTTGGACTTCTCTCTTAATCTCCTTATCCTATTGTGGGTTCATCATATATGTTGTTTTATTAGGTAGGTTATCCTTAGGTATGAAGTCTATATGATGGATAATATCACTCACTGGTGGTAGGAACTTTGGGAATTCATCTACCACAATGTCAACATATTTGTTCAATAACCTTTGGATCTCTATAGAAAAATCATCAACCTTTTTTGTTGTTATGAAAATCCTTGGTCTGATCATGATTGCAAAACCTTCTCCTCCCTCTTCTTTCATGGTTTTTAAAAACTCTTTTTCACCTATGAACATTACACTAGACTCCACTTGTATATTTTTGTCTTCATCCTACAATGGTGTGAGATTGAATGAGACCCTATCCTTCTATGACATAGGTGTTTTTCCTACCACCATGTTTTTCATCCCTATCATATTTACATGGTCTTCCAAGTAGTATATGGAAAACATTCATGGGGATGACTTTACACAAAACTTTATCCTTATACCCCCTATGTGGAACTCTACCCAACTTTGTTCATTTACTAGTACTTGTTGCCCTTTATTCATCTAGGAGACCTTGTAAGGGGTGGTATGTGGTATTATTTTCACTTTTAACTTATATAACATTTCAAGAAAAACCAAATTATCAGTACTACCATAATCAATCATAACCCTACAACATTTACCTTGGCTTTTACATGCGGTCCTAAAAAGTAATTTTCTTTATGGTGGTTCCTTCTCCATGGGAACTTTGATCAAGGTCCTTCTCACCATCAAAGACTCACCAACTTCTATATCATCATTATGTGATGGTGAATTCACACTTTCACTATCCTCTCCTTGTGCAAATTTATTTCTTATTTCTCCTCCAAATGAAGTGTGGACCAATTTTCAGGACATTTCCATGCTTGATGGTCTACAAATTTATTGCACTTATAGAACTTCATGGTGAATCCACTTGATCCTCCTCTTTGTCTTTCAAATCTTCCCCTATTGTTGGGTCTTATTCCTCTAAATCTACCCCTTGAATCTGAATTTTTGTTCTTGAGAATAACTTGTCTCTCCTTGAGAGTTTTGGGACTATACTCTACTAGAAAATCTCCCCCTTCCTCTAAAATTTGTCCTTCCCCTACCTCTACTTTATTTCTCTCACCTTCTCTTCAATTTATCTTCAACCTTTATTGTTAACTGGCAACACTCTTGTACTATTCATGGACTTGCGAGACGTAATTAATCATGTAGGTTGTATCTCAGTTCCCATTGATGTATCTTGCCACATCATCTTGCATGCGGCTTGCCCTTATACTCAATTTTTAGAACTCCTTTGTATAGGCTTTCACATCCATGTATTTTTTCTTAAAATTTTGAATTTTTTGTATAATTGAATGGCATAATTACTAGGTAGTAATTTCCCTTTTAGTTTGGCAATTATCCTATCCCAATAGATGATTTTGGGTTTTCCCTTCTTCCTCCTTTCATCTTGCACATAGTCCCACCAAAGTAAGGCACAATCCTTTAATTTTTTCTTTTCCAACTTCACTCTTTTTTCTTATGGTACATCTTTGTGTACTCAAGATAGTTGTCTAGTGCTCCTATCCAATCTGGTAGTTCCTCACTGTCCAAGTTTCTTCCATACACTGGTAGATCCATATTTATCTTGGAACCTTCTCCTTTCACTTGCTTTAGTATCTTTTCCAATTTCAAGTTATTAGAACCCAAATCTTCTTGGGATCCTTCTTGGGAGTTTTCCTCCTCTCCTTCTTCTCAGTCACTCAATATCCTATGAACACTCCTCTTCTCTTACTTGTTTCAACTGTTGTAATCTTGGCTTCAAGGATTTTTGTCAACTCTCACATATCCCTCAACTCTCTTAAATGTTTCTCCTTCAATACTCTCACCACTCTAGCAACTAGATTCACTTTTGGAGGCATCCTCGCTTCTCTTAACTTCAAATTTTCCCAATTATGACCGACCTTTTCTTTGATACCAATTTGTTGCAAAGATAGGGGCATGTACTATGGTTTCAAAATATCAAGATAATGAACATATACTCCATGCTTCTAAACACCCTTTGATGAATTACTTAGGCTCCTAGGCTTGGGGAAACCAATTTTAATTGAACCATTATCATTAGGATAAGCTCAAAAATCATAGAAACTAATTATGGTTTGTGAAGACAGGAATTGTACCTAAGTGTTGGCTCTCAACAATGCCCTACTTCCAAAAATCGCAATCTCAAGGCTTCTCCAATTGGAAAAACACTCATTGATGGCCACAAGCCAAATCAAGTTATATATCTTCAAACCCCTTACTCTATATATGGAGGACCCTAAATAATATTTTTACACATCACCTTGGTCTTACAATAACAAGAGACTCCCACTGTAACTTTTTTTGTAGCATACATATCATTGGTGAAAGACCGTTATGACAGGTGATCTATTAGGACAGTCACAAAAATGCTTCTTTTCTTATGCACCTTGACACTTCAACAATTAATTTGATTAGGAATGGTCCCCACATAGCATCTTAACACCCCTAACTTGGAAATTTAATATTTTTTACTTCTACAGTGCAATGGTGATCCTCATTGGTTTTTCCCAATCTAATACATAGATATATCAGAATTTTCATGGCATCATCGCATGTGTAGCCCTCCACATTTGTCCCTGAAAACCTAGGACATCAAATATAATGTAATTATAAGTCATTCCAAAAAGTTTTATAATTTTCTACTGGTGTAAGGTGGAGGTAAAGATGTGCATTTTCTTGCTCATTGGTTACCCTACCTAGGGTTTGGACCAGTTTGAGAAGAAATTATTATAACTTGCTTATTCATTAATGAAAATAGATGAAACAAAAAGTACTGGAAATTGGACCCATTTCTTTTTTATTCCCAATCAGTCTCATACTAGTACAATGTCATACAAATGCATACCATGCAAAAGAGAAGCAAAAAATGTCAAGAAATGCATAAACACGTGTTTTTCATGCTTCAACTTCAAATTTTCATCATCCAACCCTTGGGTCATACAATGTTGGATTATTTATTCCTATACAATTATTTTACACCATTCAACTAACCGCAACTACCATTTTAACAACTTTTTGAAAAGTTGACAAAAAAATGCAAAAAGTTGTCAATGTTGGCAAGTTGACTATACTATTATGATTTAGTGTTTTCATTATGGCAACAAAGTCATATAGATTTTTGGAGCCAGCGCACTTAGTCACAAGATCAGAAAATGACTCAGTATGGAAGACTGGATAGTCAACAGAGCACCAGATGAATAGAGCATCAGTGCACATGCATATGACCGAATTTTGGCATGCACCCTTGAAGATAAGACTTGGGATATGTTAGTAAGCTATAGTTAAGAACACATGGTCAAATGTGTTGGCATAAAGAAGATACAATGAGTTGAAGTGATACAGACAGTGAGAGGCAGAGCATAACAGAGTATGCAGTCGACTATTAGTAATTTGATTAGCGCTTATAATATTATTTTGTAAAGGCTATGCACCTATTGTATTTAGGTTATAGACATGTTAATATCATTGTATGTAAATATGCTTGAGCCAATTCATTTGGAAGCATTGTATATAATAGGTTGAAGGCCAACCTAGTGAATAGTTTTGTTATCGCATATAAATAGGACATGCGCCTTTGTAATAAAGTATGGTATGGTATATAGAATTGATAGCAGCAGAGTAGAAGTATGCGAAGAGAAGTTAGAATATTGTAGAGCTTTACAAGAGACTAAAGAATCAGTGCACATAAGGAACTAATCAGGCAAGCAGTGTCATAGCAATAGTTCACCTTATAGATATAGTGTGTATCTAAGATCTAGAAGGTTGTAGCCTTCACCACTTGAGCAGTGAGCTCTAGGAAAGTGTGTCGTCACCCCTAATAGGGTCTGACCCTTGACCAGGTCACTGTACTTAATACATTGTAAAGAACAACTCCTAACAGGGTTGCAAG
The DNA here is from genome assembly GCA_027943335.1 of Chamaecyparis obtusa. Lineage (NCBI taxonomy): Eukaryota > Viridiplantae > Streptophyta > Pinopsida > Cupressales > Cupressaceae > Chamaecyparis > Chamaecyparis obtusa. The sequence continues at coordinate 2,363,832 of BSBK01004733.1, forward strand.
ATCTTCTAATAGGGATCATAATACACTAGTACAGTTATTAGTGGGTGTCAATTCCCATCAGGGTTTTTACCTATTTGGGTTTCCCCGTAATCATATCTTGTGTTATGTGTTGATTAATTTACATGCTTTATTATTTAGTTCTGCAATTTAGTTGTTAAGTTAAGTTTCAAGTATAAGAAAGAAATTATATAAAACACTAATTCACCTCCCCCCCCCTCTCAATGTTCCCATTCCTAACAATTGGTATTAGGGCTTTGGTCCTCTAAAGAAAATTTTAACCACTTGAGGAGATCATGGGTTTGGAAGAAGTGAAACATCTAAAGAAGAATCTTGAAGCTGCTCTTGAAGACCTTGACAGATCTGAAAAGGAAATTGAAGAACTGAAACTAAAGGTTAGTGATTCTCAAGTATTCATCAAGAAACTGAGAAAAGATTTGAAGGATTGTTCAAACACTGATTTAGGGAAAATGGTCAAAAAGATAAATGAGGAAAACATAGCTCTGAAGGATTAGATTGAAGAGTTGGATGAAAAGCTATTTAATAATCAAGAAGCCTATGAAGAACAGGTCAATGAAAACAAGCAGTTGGATGAAGAACTGAGGCAAGCAAACTGTTGGTTCCTGGATAGGATTTTACACTCCATGAGATACCAATATACCTATGACTGATATTAAGGAGGGGTTAGTTCCAAATGTGAGAAATCTATAGGCAACTGGACCAACTATAGGGACAAGATTTCCCTCTTCACTTCTAGCTCTGCAAAACCAAGGCGGGTGCACCGAATCCAGTATAATAGAACACTTATTTACATCACCAGGACTAGATTAAACAAAGTAGATAGTAGAAAGAAAGTACTAAATGATAACCAGTCATTCATTGACTCTCCATTGCTATGAAATAACTGAGGCCTAAATACATAAAACTAAAAGGATTGAAAGGATTTGATTAAACTTTTACAGAATACAACACATCCCAACCAGACATACATCAACATAAAGTTTACTTCTTTCAGATTAGTGCCTTATCCATTGGGAAAATCATCTAATACACTGTAGAATACAGAGACTAATTGCTATCACTTCATCATAAACCCAAGTCATAAATACAAATACCCAGAACCATACTGCTTACAAAAATCCTTGTGCAAACCCTATGAACTTGTCTATCATCTAAAGCATATTTTAATCTGACTACAATCAGAACTGAAGACAAATAAAACATGCATAGATAAACCTGATACAAAGGATCAGAACATTCAAAACCCATAAAACTTGACACAAATGGAGAGAAATGGAACTAAAAACTTGAAATAAGAATGAGGATCTAAGCCTTTGCATACACCTTGCTTGAAGATTCAAAGCCACTTGACACAATATGCAAGAAATCTGCAACTTTCTACTTTATCCTGATACAAAATGGACTGAAAATGTCCTACTCCTTGACTGAAGGTTCAAGATGTAACCTTGTGAACCAGAAAACCAGAAGCCTCTGTAAATGGTCTTGGAAATCCATATATAGAATTTTGCAACAAGCTTAGGACCATTTAGGGCATTTTTAGGGCAACACAGTCAACCCTAAGACTATCCAAAATATCTCATATAAATCTGATACAATTTCATTCTAGAACATATCTCTGTAAAATATCTATTCTTTCTTAAATCTAATCTCAGAATACAAAGTCCATTACTACTCCTTCCCACTTGATCAAATCAGATTTTCAATGCCACCATTGCAATCCACATTTCATGTTGATTCCGTCGATATATTATACTCATATATTTGAGTAAAAATGAAGCACCAGACATCATTTTTAAATCCGTGAGTAACTACAATCTTTAAATTTTGAATTTCTTATAGTGCAGACTTTACAAACCCTTTAATATTTGCACAAACCTTTGATTTTAATGTGGGACCCACGTGCCACATGGCACCACCTAATTGGATCATTGACCACCTCATCACCAAAGTGGACCCTTGTACATCTCTTGTGACACGTGTCACATTCTCATTGGCCTGTATTTTCCACCTGATTGTATCACCTCACCACATCACCGGATGCCACATGTCATCTTGTCGCTGCTCCGCAATGGCTAACTCTCAAGCATCTTTCCTTCATGCCATAACTACCACTGTTGGTTGTTGGACACACATCCCAATGCAATAGATCTTATACATGTATGCTTCACCAAAATTTACCTTACCTTTCATGTGGGCCTGCTCTGCCAAGTCACCATCCACTTGTCAATTCCTCGGTTCATGTGTATGCTTGAATAGCCCTCCAACTGGATGTCCATTATTAGACAACAAGGTATTGTGTGCTTTGGTATTTGAATAACTCGAAATCACTCCAAATAGAAAATGTGGGACTAAGTTCCCTTTTGAATATAATATTTCATATCAAAATTTTTAACTTGGCAATGCACCCAGCTAGGCCCACCAAATTCGGCTAGCTTGTCCTCACATAGCCTCTCTTTCCTTTCTCTCTACTAACATACCAAGCACTGTGGTTTTTAAATACTTCATTCTTACACGGTAGGGTGAATGTGGGATAATACAATCCACACAATACAGCCCCATCTTAATCAAAAAATTCTAGCATGAAGTGTCTTTTGAAAGTGGCACACTCATCATGGACTGAGCACGCACTAGTCTTCTTCAAACAAAAAACTATTCTCACTGTCTAAGCCCCTTTGCAAATGTTAGTGTGCAACCTCTTCATTTTGTGCCATGCTAGTGCGTGAGGGAGGAGTAGTCTGGAAACCTCCTTTATGCCTGCAAATACTTACCAAATGGAAGGCATACACTTTGTTGAAACCTCTCACAAGCTACCTTATTCTATAGTGCTCATAGCCTTTGTGGTGTGCCTAGCAACTTTAAGCATGAGTGAAGTTCTTTGAAGAAAGTGTGCACAACACTTAATAAAAATATGTACAGCCTTGTAGCCTTTTCCATTTTGGTGCATGCATCATCAAAGGAAACAAGTGTCACAAGTATAAAAGACATGCCCAATTCTTATGGCATGCTTGATCATTGAAGAACACAAACAGAGGTAAGCACACAACCAGAAAATGCACATAGGAAGTGCTCATTCTGTAAACCTCTTTCGTATCTGTTGAATCCGACTTTATTTGAATAAAAACACTCTGTGAATCTTAAATGGGAAAAACCTTATGTTTATCAACACTCTCGGATTTGACTCCCATATATATGAGAATATAGAAAATTGAAAAAAACTTAAATTCAATCTTGAAGAAAATGGAGTAACTCCATTGCATATAAATCAAGAAGCTTGGAGCCACAAAAATTTTAAAAAATTTATGATAATTTGAATAATCAACTGGGTCATCTCCAGATTTGAAGTAACCCAAAAGTCTCTAGTACTTCCTTTATAAATTGGCATGTTCTGACCTATTCGGCAAATGTAAAATAATCACTGCAAACTACCTTGGAAGGAGATTATTTAAAAATATCAAACGATGAGCTGAGGGCGAGCCACTGAATCTGGAAGAAGTCTCATATACAAGGAACACAATAAAACAACCCTCAACTGGAGAGAAGCAACTAGAAAAAAGCTATGAATTTATGAAAACGGTTACTTTGCATAGTTATTCTATCTGCACTTTTTATCATTATAAACACATTTTTGTCTGACTTGGCAATCCGATCAAATGGAACTCTCCGGGTTTGAAACCTTGGATGATTGATCTCTGATCTTTGTTATGCATAGAAAACAAGTTCACTGTTAGATTCCCAAAGTGATCAACCAACTATCAATTATTAATCTTCAAACTCGGCCACTTGGAACATTCTGAACTGAAAACAATCAAATTCGCAGAAATTGCATTTGGAATTGATCGAGCAAAGTGATCAATCAGATTCATCATGATCTGAAACTTATCAAGGAGCATCACCTCCATGTCTATAGTATGAAACATCATTCAATTATGTTTGATCTCAAACTAGGGGCAAATGGCAAGGCCCCAAACTAGGCCACTTAGGAAACTAAACTGTGCATCCTGGAGAAACTTAGAAATCTGTAAACAGAATGGCTTCAGCAAACATGTCAAACGGGGACATGGGGGGATGAAAATTGGTGTGGTACTTCTTTCTTATGCCTAAAACATGATACAATACTTCATTCATCATGACCATCAACCAGGTGTCATATGTAAACCTCCAAAATAGACCATTTAGTTAAAACCGAACAGGATGCAAAGTGCAGATTCGTAGAAAGCCCTTTAAATGGGTACCTCTGAAACTTGTCGGAAATGAATTCTGAAAGTTGTGACCAATTGTAAATACCAAATGAAATGCAAGGAACACATGTCCCAAGCACTATTCCATGAAATTCATCAAGCCTTTCTTTGTATGCACTTAAACTCGGGTCTCTTCACAATATTTTTTGAAGCACTGAACTTTGCCTTAGGAAAATCTCTGATTATGGGCTCAATACTATATGGATTTTTTAGAGAACCAACACAAACATGAAAATATTGGAGTTAGATAACATCAAGAAGAAATTGGAATCTGAATTTTCTAAAGCTAAGAATAATATTGACAAATTGCACACAAGCAAGGATCTAATAGAATCACCGTTGTATGCATAGAAGATTAAAGTAGATACCTCTGGTATTGGATTCAATGAAGCCCACATTCAAATTGATGCTATGCGAGATAGAATAAATGTCCTAAAGAACCTATAGAAGCTATGAAGAGTGAAGATCCCACTGAAGCTAAAGCAGAACCATCTAAAGATGAGCGCAAGCCAGTAAACAAAACTTGTTATGCATGTAACAGGCATGGTCACATAGCAAGAGATTGTAAAGAGGTAAAACCTTTCAATGGTTACTATTATTCATGCAATAAGTTTGGTCATAGAGCTATGAATTGTAGATCAAATCAAAGAAATTAGACTCGGCAAAATCAGAGAAGTCATCCACAACAGAATATCAGAAGTCCTCAGAACATTACATGTCAGATATGTAATTATAATGGTCACACAGCTACATAATGCAAAATGGTAACTCACATCAATGCACCGAGGAATATAAGGCCTCCAATTATTTGTCACTCTTGTAACAAGGTTGGACATATCTCAAAGTTTTGTAGATCAAAAGCACAAAGACAAGAAAGCCCTAAAAAGTCGAAAAGATCAATATTGGATGAAGCAGGAGAAGTCAAGTTTGTGCAAGCTACAGAAGATGCGAGCTTGATTTGGAAGGAAGAAAAGAAGGATAATGTTGATGAAATAGTTGAGGTTGCATCCATAATGGACACACCTCCTATTTATGGCTAAATGACCATCATGATCATAAGGGGAGCTAGATTAGCTCTAGACCCTTGCACGGCTAGTATACTCACCATCAGAGTATGCACCTTTGGATATAACTGTTTAGAGACTAGTCAATGCAATATGCAAGAGCACACTACCTGATTGATAGCAGAAAGGTAGATTGGAATTCTCTATGGGATTATGTGTTTACGTGGCAAGCATTAATGGTAGAAAGTTGTTTTTATAGTCACCGAAGATACTTTATTCACACATTTGCATTCAAGTTTGAGCATCTAAAGATCATAGAAGTTCAAGTAGTTGAGTTGTGAAGAATTGCAATTGGATTATCATCGAAAGGAAGTTAAGTTTGTTGTGAAGCCCTAGTTTGGACACGACAATTTAGAAACCCTTGGAAACCTCTTTAAAGTGTTTAATCAAGTAAGTAATGGCTACACTAGTTGTTTTTGATGTTGCTGAAAGAAAAAGGTACATATTTAAGAACCATCCATTCAAGTCTACCCTAGATGATTTGGAAGGAGCGTTCTCTAGGACTCCTGTGGGAGTTATCCACATAGAAGACATAGATAGAATCAAGTCACACATAGAAGCCATAAGGATATATTTATTGCAAGAAGGAACCTATTGGATTAGATAGAATCACATCACACATAGAAACCATGATGAATCCAGAAAAAACCTTCCTAGATGAGTTCATGGACCTGGAAGACAACCCTATTGTTGAGTATGCTATAGCATATGAGTTTTGTGAATCCGAATGGATAAAGATTCTTTTGAGAAAAACTCATGATGAATTATTCTGGATTGGTGAAGTCCCTATTAGAATAACTACTAATCTCATTCATGAGATGACTAGATTACCTAAGACTGACACCATCCTTCCCACTAGCAAGGATGTCAGGAAACAAGTGGAACAATCTTGTAAGTCACAAAGTGATAAGAGAGACATGAATATTGAGCTGATTAAGGAGAAAGACATCAAGCTCATGTCTATGATACTTGGATATAGGTTCCAACATGAAAACATGGTAAATAGTGTGTCCACAGCCACTATTTTAGCAGCCATAAGGATTGTAAAAGAAAATGGAGACTTCAACCTATGTGAGATCTTGCACGCATAGTTGATGGACAATATTAGGGAAATCAAACATGAAAAAAGTAAGATACTCAGTTTTGGATCACTAATAATCTATATGTACCTCCATATAGTTGGTAAAGTGTCAGATCTTTATCTAGATAAGACTGTTCCCACAATGCCTCAAATATCATTCAAGGCATCATCTGAGAGTACCTTGAGAGATTTCATGGAATTGGAAATCAAGACATTCAGGATAAAGATGCATAGAAGGTATAGGATATATGAGAGGATAGTTGAGAAGTATAAGGATATTATTTTCTTCATGGTAGAGACAGACATCACATACATGGAAGCAGTGGAGCCTAGAACTAAGTGGATCCATCCACTAGGTTATGAAGTGGAAGAAAAAGTTTTGGAAGCTTATGCACAAGTCCTCCTATCAGCATTGAAGGATCCTAATGAACCAAGATCAAGTACCTATGAAGAAAAGACTAGATAGGTTGATTCAGTCCTAAATAGTGTTGTGACCAAGAGGAAAGCATCTAAAATCACCTCTGAGATATTAAAGATTCATGGTGTCACTAAAGCTAACCTATATAAGGTAAGGGAAGCAAGATTGCAATGCAACTTGAGAGTGCACCCTCTTTTGAAGAAAAAATAGAGAAGATTGATGACCCTAAGGAGAAGAAAGTAAAAATTGAGAAAATAGATGATCCCAAGGAAAAGAATAGTAAGACAGATGATATCACTCCTATGCCCATAGATACAATTAACTTGGATTCCACTAAATCATATCCTGCAACAAGAAAGGTACCTAAGAGGAAGAAGAGGATTGTCACAAGCCATCCATCAGCTAGATCCACAAGAAGCCGAGGAAAAAATGTTTAACCACCACCTGAGGTAGGATTCCTACCAAATCTGCAAGTATTGAGATTAAGAATAGTAGATGAAGGAATAATTGATCAGATAGATAAGTTTTATGAGAGATATCATGAGATTGACAAATCTGAGATCCATGATATGTTGATCAAGCATATGATCAAATTTAAGAAGACTGTTCTAGAACTAAAGACAGTCATTCCAAACAAAGTTTGGGACATCTTAGACACATTAAAAAGACAAGTTATTGAAGAAGACTTTAGAATAAGATAAAAAAACACTAGATGATAATATACCAGTGTTCTCAATTGAAGAAAAGTCTTTTTTAATGGACTTGGTAAAGCCGCACCTCATAACCAAGATGAGAACTTTGCACATCATGAATAAGGATTATGAGTTGATTCCTAAGGAGACTAAACAAGCCTTTGAGAAGGTATTTTTGGAACAATGCATGCATCCATCATTTGCGCCTGCAACATAAGTTCCTATTGAGAAAGAAAAAGTAGATGAGGTCCCTAATATACCTATGACAGGTCCACAGGATTCTGCGCTTATGCCTGAAGCCAAGGAAGACATAATTATGATAGATAATGTAGAAATATCCATGGTGGTCATAGATAAGGACTTGGATAAGTTTGAAGAAGCATTTGTGAGCATTGAGGAAGACAAAACTCTATGCGGTGATAATTCATCTAAGCAACAATAAGAAGTGCAGATTGAAGATTTAACTAGATAAGAAGAAGAGGAGGAGAAGAAAGGAGAAGAATAAAAATAAAATGAACCAAAAAATGAGCCCTCTATTGAAATGACTATAAAGGTAAAGATAGAAGTGATGGACAGCACACCTCTCACTCCTATGCCATCAGTGTCATTTTTGTCAAGTTTGACTCCTTACACAACAATCATGGACTCATGGGGAGAAGAAGACCTGATAAAAATCAGTGTGCTTGCAATGGAGAAGGCAAAGGAAAAACAAGTGATGAGAAATCCATTATTTGTTAAGTCAGTCAACATTCTAAATAGCTTACTACCAAAGGAAAAGAAAGTCACAAAAGTTCATTCAGTGGATGATAAGTTTAGCAGCCAAGGGTGCAAAAGAAAAGTATCTTAAGAAGAGGCTAAGTGAACTAATAAGTAACTTCACACTTAACCTTATCTCTTTAAAAGTTGGTCAAGCATTGTTGAAGGAGATAGCAGCTAAAGGAATAAAAATCATAGCCGACTATATGGACAAGGACAAGTTAACTGTAGACCTCTCAAAGAAAATTTAGGAAGTTGAATCAATGATGGAGGTAGTAAGGAAATTAGTAGAAGATCTCTCCAAAGATGTAAACATGTGAAACAATGTTGTTAGAAAGTAAAGATCCCCAAGATAATTGAGAGGGGGGGTGAATCAGTTATTAGATAATTTATCCATTCAATAGCTTTAAACAATATAATCAATGTACTGATCAACCATAGGAAGATAATCATACACAATTGCACAATAACATAAGATATGTTAACTAGGGAACCTCTTGAAAAGAGTAAACCCCGGTGGGAATGATGCCCACAAAATGATGCACTAATATGAAAGTTCCTTGTTAGAGGATGGACCCTGTTAGGAGTCTTATGAAATACATTCAGTACATATAAATCCCTGTTAGGAGATTTGGAATCCCTATTAAAAGATTCTAACCTGGTTAAGAGTTTATGGAAGACAGAAGGACCCACTGCCCAAACAACTTCAAGGCAAGATCTCTGAACCCACTGTCCAAAAGATCTTAGAATTATTCAATAGAATAATATGAAATATATTACCTCCTTCACACTGTGCCAAAACTGCACTCTCTGCTACACAAGATCACAATTTCAGATCTATGTACTCACAAGTCTTCCTTCATCACTGAATTAGCTCTTTTCTTCACTTCATGCATATATTCGCATCTCACTCTTCATAGTACACATTACAATAAGGAAAAATTCCTTCTTATATACCAAACTCAAATAATTACAAATGAGTCAGTCCTCAATTACAAAATAATAAATTCTACATGCTACACATAGAATTTCACATAAAACTATTGGCTTCTAGTTACTGTAACTTTCTCCAAACATATCCTCAAATTTTGTGCTATGAACCACATCATCATTAATGAGTCTCCAACATCCCTTTAACTACACAAAATTAGATTCCATTCCAGCTAAGAGATATCCTCTGATTTCTGAACATCGCTACACAGAAACACTGTCTAAACATTGCTTTCACCAAAATGCTCATAACTCTTACAAATGAATGAATTTATTTTTGCACTGTTAACCATAGGTTAATAACACACCAAAGAAAATACCATCAATTGCACAAAATCCAATCTAAAATACAACATGTGCGCAAAACAAAACTATACCTGCTTTCCTGCTAATATCCAGAATATCACTGTGTTGACATCAATGACAATCCAAGTCATGAATGCAACAAAAACTGCTACAGAATGACTGCCAAAACACTTTGCATTCATTCCTAACAATCTCCCCCATTGGCATTGATGGCAACATAGATGAAAAACATCCAATGTTCCAAAAATTCAATACTGCAACATCACTGCAAAATATCAAATCAAATCTTGCTTCATTTTCCTATTCAGCTCTCTCATACAATCCACAATGTTTTTCATGTATATCTCTCCCCCATTGACATCAATGAAAAAAATTCTATCACTAAGTCAACAACAACTTAATGTCAAAAGACACTTTTCAGAAGAATACAATAACAAGAGTCCTCATGACTTAGCTCATAAACTCCCCCATAGAGGAAGTTCCAACATCCAATCCAGAAGAAAGATAGGGCTCATATACCACTGGATGGATGAAATCATCTACATCAATTCTAAAAAATAGGTTGGGGCATAACCCCAAGCATACCTCTCAGATACACAAATGTATCCTTAGGTAAAGGCTTTGTAAATATATCTGCTATCTACTCCTTTGTACTTATGTACTCCAATCTTACTTCTTTTTCTGCAACTTTCTCTCTTACAACATGATACTTGATCTCAATATGTTTAGTCTTAGAATGTAAAATAGGATTTTTTGACATACTCACTGTACTGGTGTTGTCACAATGTATAACAACAGGCTCATCAAACTTTATTCCAATATCTTTCAACATCTGCTTCATCCAAATAATCTGATTACAACTATTTGCTGCTGCAACATATTCTACTTCTGCTGCACTTTGTGAAGTACAATTCTGCTTCTTACTTAGCCAAGAGACCAATTTACCTCCAAGAAAAAAGGCTCCACCACTGGTGCTTTTCTTGTCATCAACGCTACCTCCCCAATCTACATCAATATAGGCACATAAATTAAAATCATCAGAATTCTCATACCATAATCCATAATCCATTGTTCCTTTTAGATATCTCAGTATCTTCTTTACTGCTGCATAATGTGATTCTCTAGGTTCTACTTGAAATCTTGCTACAATCCTCATTGAATGTGCTATATCAGGTCTTGTATGTGTCAAGTACTACAATCCTCCAATCATAGATCTGTACTTTTTCTGCTCAACTGCTGGTGTCTCATCTTTGCTAGATAACTTATGTCCGGTTACCATAGGTGTTCCAATAGTTTTAGAATCTTCCATTCCAAATCTTTTCAATAATTCATTTAAATACTTAGTCTGACTTACAAATATACCTTCCTTGCTTTGTGTTATCTGTAATCCTAAAAAATATTTCATTTCTCCAATCATGCTCATCTCAAATTCAGTCTTCATTTCATCTGCAAATTTGTCACTAGCTTCATCTACTCCTCCAAAGATAATATCATCAACAAATATAACTATAACCAACAAACCATTCTCAATTTCTTTTGTGTATAAGTTACTATCTGTTGTTCCTTTTATAAATCCCAAATTCAATAAATACTTATCCAATCTTGCATACCAGGTTCTAGGTGCTTGTTTTAATCCATATAAAGCTTTCTTTAACTTACATACCATATCTCCTTCTTGTGTCAAAGGAAAACCTTCAGGCTGCTCAATGTAGACTTCTTCTTCCAATTCACCATTCAAAAATGTTGACTTCACATCCATCTGATACACTCTAAATTTCTTGTAAGTTGCATATGCTAGAAACATTCTCACTGCTTCAAGTCTCGCCACAGGTGCAAAAGTTTCTTCATAGTCAATTCCTTCTTGTTGTGAATATCCTTTACATACCAATCTTGCTTTGTTTCTTATCACTTCTCCTTGTTCATTCATCTTGTTTCTGAATATCCACTTTGTTCCAATCACATTCTTGTCTTCAGGTCTAGGGACCAATTCCCATGTCTTGTTTTTTTCAATCTGCTCTAGTTCTTCTTTCATAGCATTGATCCAATGTTCATCTTCACAAGCTTCATTAGTAGTCTTAGGTTCAATTTGAGAAATCAAACATAAATGTACCTTATTTTGAGTCAAAACTCCTCTATCTAAACTTCCAATAACTTGCTCAACAGGGTGATGTCTTGAAGTATACGTGTTAGGTGTCATAGTTACTAATCTTGTTCTGACTGTGGATTCTTCTCTACTTTCCTCTCTATTTTCTTCTTTGTTTTCTTCTCTATTTTCTTCTCTATCTTCTTCAGTATGACTTTCATTCAGCAAATCACTGTTAGTTTCAAAAAATAATTTTGCATTTTCAATGTTAGGCTGAGGTTGTGCTTCTCCATCAGATTCATAATCAAGCATTCTTTCCTGAATTTTAAACTTCTCATCAACTTTTACATTTGCACTTTCAAGAATAGTCTTAGTTCTTTTGTTATAACATCTATATGCTTTGCTTTTTAAAGAATATCCAAGAAATATTCTTTCATCACTTCTAGGATCAAACTTTCTTATATCATCATCTCTCTTAATATAACATTTACTTCCAAAAATTCTAAAATACTTAACTGAGGGTGTATGTCCAAACCATAATTCATAAGGTGTCTTGTTTGTATCTACTCTGATTTGTACTCTGTTCATAGTGTATATTGTTGTGTTCACTGCTTCTCTCCAAAAAGTTTTAGCTAAATCATTTTCAAACAACATAGCTCTTGCTACTTTAGTTATTGACCTATTCCTTCTTTCTGCAATACCATTTTGTTATGGTGTTCTAGGGGCTGAAAGTTGTCTCTTAATACCATTCATTTCACAAAAAGTGTTAAACTCTCTAGATGTAAATTCACCACCTCTATCAGATCTTAGACACTTAATCTTCATTCCAGATTCATTATCAATTTTGCTTTTCATGATCTTAAATTTATCAAATGCTTCAGATTTTTCTTTCAAAAATGCAATCCACATCATTCTTGTAAAATCATCAACAAGAATCATAAACTACCTTTCACCATAGAATCCTCTAGTCCTAGTAGGACCACTCAAGTCTGTATGAACAATCTCCAACTTCTCTGTCGATGTGAACTTCTTATTGGGAAATGAACTCCTTTTCTACTTTGCCATCATACATTCTTTGCAAATCATGTTAGTAGGTTTCATAATTCTAGGTAAATCTCTTACCGCATGTGTAGTGCTCACCTTGACAATATTATCAAAGTTTATATGACAAAACCTTTTATGCCATAACCAACTATCATCAATCCTAGTTATCAAACATGTCATCTCAGTAGGATTCAACTGAAATACATTACCTTTGGTTCTGGATCCTTTTCCAATCAGATTTCCATCTTTATCTTTTATCACACAAGTTTTCTCAGAAAACCAAACTTGATAACCCTTATCAGCTAATTGTCCAATGCTTAGTAGATTATGTCTTAGTCCATCAACAAAGTAAACATCATCTTTGTTAGTCTTTCCATCAAGAGTAATAGATTCTATACCCTTAATCAAACAAGGTGCATTGTTACCAACCCTAACAATTCCTCCATCATAATTATCTAACTTAACAAACATTCTTTTATCTCCATGTCATATGATGTGAACAACCACTGTCTATAATCCAATCAGATTTCTTTTCAACTTGTGAAACTAATGCTTTTTCTTCCCTTTTATCAGATTCATAACTTTCTTCTTTAATTGCTACAAATCCTATTTCCTCAAAGTTATCATTATCACTGTCACTTAAATGTTTTTCAATTCCTGCTTCAAAATCTTCATCATTTGCATAATAACATTCTTTAGATCTCCTAGGTTTAAAGTTGCTTCTATACTTCTTAACTCTTTTAGGACATTTAGATGCAAAATGACCATATTCTTGACAAGTCCAACATTTAAAAAATTTCTTACCATCTGGTTCTCTTTTTACAACTAATGCAATACCTTCTTCAATCTTCTTATCTTCCTTAGATCTGCTGTTGCTGGCATAATCTCCATTCACACTAGTGCTTCTTGTAGGTCTAATGCTAAGAGCACTTAATGTTGTTTCCATTCTAGGTAGCTCTCATAATAATCTCAAGTTCATCTCTGTTGTTTCTAATCTTCCAAGAAGAGTCTCTCTTGAAAATTTTGATGTACAAGGTATCACTTGTTCAATCATCTGCGTTGTCTTCTTGAATACTGGTGTCAAAGTTCTCAGAATTTTCCATATCACTTCATTCTCTATCTTATCACCTCTACAAGACTTTATTCCTATCACAATCTCAGACATCCTACCAATATAACTTCTAATAGATTCATCTTCCATCATTCTGATATCTTCAAATGCACAAATCCAATTATGTAATCTAGCCTTCTTTTCATGTTCATCACCTTCAAAAGTAGAATGTAAAGCTTTCAAAATTACATGAGATTTTTTCAAACATCTTACCTAACTATATTCATTCTCCAGTAGTGCTGATAAAAGTGCTTCTCTTGCAAGTATGTTACACATGAATAGATCTAGTTCATCTTTAGTTCCTGCCTCTAGATTGTCTTCCTCAATGATAGTCTTCTCATTCTTTGTAATCAACCAATAACTTGGTCCTAATCACAATAGATGTGTCTTCATCTTTTCTTTCTAGCTGTCAAAATTTACTCCATCAAACTTAGGGCTTTCTTTTCTGAAATTCACCATGGATCTCCTTAAGTTCTTAAATTTTTCTTTCAAGGACCTGTCACTCTGATACCAATTGTCAGAAAGTAAAGATCCCCAAGATAATTGAGAGGGGGGGGTGAATCAGTTATCAGATAATTTATCCATTCAATAGCTTTAAACAATATAATCAATGTACTGATCAACCATAGAAAGATAATCATACACAATTGCACAATAACACAAGATATGTTAACTAGGGAACCTCTTGAAAAGAGTAAACCCCAGTGGGAATGATGCCCACAAAATGATGCACTAATATGAAAGTTCCTTGTTAGAGGATGGACCCTATTAGGAGTCTTATGAAATACATTCAGTACATATAAATCCCTGTTAGGAGATTTGGAATCCCTGTTAAAAGATTCTAACCCAGTTAAGAGTTTATGGAAGACAGAAGGACCCACTGCCCAAACAGCTTCAAGGCAAGATCTCTGAACCCACTGTCCAAAAGATCTTAGAATTATTCAATAGAATAATATGAAATATATTACCTCCTTCACACTATGCCAAAACTGCACTCTCTGCTACACAAGATCACAATTTCAGATCTTTGTACTCACAAGTCTTCCTTCATCACTGAATTAGCTCTTTTATTCACTTCATGCATATATTCACATCTCACTCTTCATGGTACACATTAAAATAAGGAAAAAATTCCTTCTTATATACCAAAATCAAATAATTACAAATGAGTCGGTCCTCAATTACAAAATAATAAATTCTACACACTACACACAGAATTCACATAAAACTGTCGGCTTCCAGTTACTGTAACTTTCTCCAAACATATCCTCAAAATTTGTGCTGTGAACCATGTCATCATTAATGAGTCTCCAACATCCCTCTAACTATGCAAAATCAGATTCCATCCTAGCTAAGAGATATCCTCCGATTTTCGAACATCGCTACACAGAAACACTGTCTAAACACTGCTTTCACCAAAATGTTCATAACTCTTACAAATGAATGAATTTATTTTCATGCTATTAACCATAGGTTAATAACACACCAAATAACATACCATCAACTACACAAAATCCAATCTACAATACAACATGTGCGCAAAACAAAATTGTACCTCCTTTCCTGCTAATATCCAGAATATCACTGTGTTGACATCAATGACAATCCAAGTCATGAATGCAACAACAACTGATACAGAATGACTACCAAAACACTTTGCATTCATTCCTAACAAATTTCTATCAAGGTCAGTTAGACAAAATAGAGAAAGAAGAAAAAAAAATGGCCAAACTAAGGGCAAGGCAAACTCAGGTGAGAAATGCACTTGCACTCTCTTTGGATGTGCTAACTCAGAATATCAAGGAGATTGATGCCACAATGGTGACATATGATCAAAGTCCAAGTTTAGAGTTGGAGAAGATGGAGAAGCTAACTTATGCACTATGCGCCCATCTCCAAATAGTATATACATTGAAGAGGTTTTGGCAAAATGAAATTGCAAACCTTCATATTGCTTACCTGGATGTCTTTACTGTGTAAGTACTTGAAAATGAAATTTTTTGAGCACCTTTGTCATTAATGTCAAAGGTAGAGTAGGGTATATAGCGAAAGGGAGAATATGGAGCAGTGTATATAATTTAAAAAGGAGTAGATTATATAGTAAAAGGGGGATATAAGAAAGAGTATATGTTAGAAAAAAATTTGTAAGATACAGTTAGTAACTCTTTCATATTCCTTTGTTGTCATTAATGACAAAGGGGGAGAATGTTGGAAAGCTGACTATACTATTATGATTTCATGTTGTCATTATGGAAACAAAGTCATATAGAGTTTTGGAGTCAGCGCACTTAGTCACAAGATCATAAAATGGCTAAGTATGGAAGACTGGACAGTCAGCAGAGCACTAGATGAACAGAGCATTAGCGCACATGCATATGACCAAATTTTGGCATGCACCCTTGAAGATAAGACTTTGGATATGTTAGTAAGCTATAGTTAAGAATGCATGGTCAAATGTGTTGGCATAAAGAAGATACAATGAGTTGAAGTGATATAGACAGTGAGCAGCAGAGCAGAATAGAGTATGTAGCCGACTATTAGTAATTTGATTAGCGCTAATAATATTATTTTGTAATGGCTATTCACCTATTGTATTTAGGTTATAGACATGTTAATATAATTGTATGTAAACATGCTTGAGCCAATTCATTTGGAAGCATTGTGTGTACTAGGTTTAAGGCTGACCTAGTGAATAGTTTTTTTAGCACATATCAATAAGACATGCGCCTTTTTAATTAAGTATGGTATGGTATATAGAAATGATAGCAGCAAAGAAGAAGTATGTGAAGAGCAATTAGAATGTTGTAGAACTTTTCAATAGGCTAAAGCATCAACGCACATAAGGAACTGATCAGGCAAGTAGTGTCATAGCAAGAGTTCACCTTGCAGATATAGTGTACTTGTTGCCCAAAGATTTCATACCTATTCATTTTGGTCATAGGCTAATTTAATCACTGGTCTACATTTTAACCTTGCCGAGCACCTCAAAAAAATTCATGGCTTTATGTCCTGTCCTCTGGCCTCTACAATTCTTTAAACTTCTTGGTTTGTAGGTCCAAATTTTGAAAATCTAGTAGTTATACCCAAAAAACCCTAAAAACCCTAGGCCTGTTCTATTGCACAATTACTTTTTGGCCACTTAAGTCTCTTATTTCTTCATGTGTGCTTTAAGGCTCTGTTAGTAATTTTTCTTGCAGGAATCATAATACAAGCCTTGAGTGCTTAAATTGAACTCTATGATTCCTAAACTCCTGACTCAAGCAAGAAAAGACTAATTAACAAGGACCAATTCCTTCTTCACTTTGAGCTCTTGGCTATAGGTGGGTATACCTATTTAGATCTACTTCTTCAAAGCATTAAAATATTAGTTTATATTCTTGATACAAACCTAATCCTCTTAGCTCTACAGCATACATGAAAGTAAATATTCATTAAATTTGATTTGATGATGAAAGATGCAGAAACAAATAGTGACCATTGCCTTATTAATTGGGCAATAGAGTTAGATGAAAGTAAATCCCTAGAACTCTTATGATTTCAAAACAAATAAAACCTGAATGAAATGCCTTACAGATCATTCTCTCACTCCCCTACCCAAACATCAAATTCATACACAATGTTAAACTCTTAGAATTATGCCAAAGATTTATTCACTCCTTGAGAGAAATTAAGAATACAGATTCACAGTTACCTTGTAACCAGCATATCAGATTGCCTTACAAACTAATACACAAGAATTTAATACAATATATATGAAAACATCACCAATAAAAGACTGGGATTCCACTATTTTTCATTCAAAAATCTCTGGTTCATTACAATCAAGAACTATGAAAACCTCAAGAAATAAGGGCTCAAAATCCAGAATACTACCTCTGCAGTGACAATTCCATCATCCTCTTTTTACAATAGAGAGAAAGGAAAGATAAAGGAAAACATCAAAGCCAGTAATCACTGACAGGTGCCAATTTACTAAAATATCTTCTTTTCCCTCCAATTCTAATCCTCTTTTACTTAGTCATCTGCAACTGCCTTTGCAACCATTTCTCTCTCCAAGTGATTTGATTTTGAAAATATCAGTCCATACTAATCTTTCACATTTCACTGAAACTCAAAACACTCATCACCATCATATTCCTTGTTCCAATAATACTTATATATTCTGGTAAAAAATGAATTCCTGGGACAATTTTTCGTGCATAGGATCACCATTTAAATTTTTGAATTTATGCCCTATAGTCTGAACTATATGATTTCATAAATTTAGCTTTAATTTGCAATTTTATATCATTTTCTACATATACCCACAGAATGCACCACAAAGTGCCACTTGTCACCATCTCATTGCATGCTTGAACAAACCTCAAGTTAACCCACTGATTGGGAGAACTGGCGAATGATATGTATCTCCAAGTCTTTGAATCTTTCTTTGACCATGGTTATCATTTGGAGAATGGGCGACTAAGCTCATTGTCCAATTCTCTAAATGTTTATCAGTAACTGCCAGCCATTTGGAGAACTAGCGACCAAGGCATTCTCTAGTTCTCTTAATGTTATCTCCTTAACCATTTGTATTTGGAGAACTGAAGACTAAGCATTCTCTAGTTCTCTGAATGTTATCTCCTTAACCATTTGTATTTGGAGAACTAGCGACCAAGGCATTCTCTAGTTCTCTGAATGTTATCTCCTTAACCTTTTGTATTTGGAGAACTAGAGACTAAGGATTCTCTAGTTCTCTGAATGTTATCTCCTTAACCATTTGTATTTGGAGAACTGGAGACTAAGCATTCTCTAGTTCTCTAAATGTTATCTCCTTAACCATTTGCATTTGGAGAACTAGCCACTAAGGCATTCTCTAGTTCTCTGAATGTTATCTCCTTAACCATTTGTATTTGGAGAACTAGAAACTAACTGTCAGGGATTGGGAGAACTCGTGACCAAGTGTATTCTCCAATTTTCTAAATGTTATCTCCTTAACCATTTGTATTTGGAGAACTAGAGACTAACTGTCAGGGATTGGGAGAACTCGCGACCAAGTGTATTCTCCAATTCTCTGAATGTTTATGACTTAACCATTAGCATTTTTTGCCAATATTTTTCTACAAAATTTAGTGCTTTATGGTCACTTGCACGCATCCCAATGCACTATTTTTGCACACTCTTGAGATCCTTCTTCTCTTTATTCATTTCATTATGTGAGTGGTTTATCTTTTAAACACTTGAAATGGTCATTTCTTGAGCAATGTGGGACTAAACTTTTGGAAACAATGCTGATTTTTTATTTCTATCAGTACTCAGAGGACTATAACTTTTTCTTTTCCAACTGGGTTTTTTTTTTTTTTAAAAATTAAAATGCACACATAGTCATCTCAAACATATGTAAAATATAGCCTGACCCAGTTTGTATTTTTTGAGTTATGATAAAAAAATGTGACTGGCTGTGCATTCACACTTTTTTTGCATTCAACTAGGTCTTGCCCTCAACCTTTTTTTTATCTTCTTCTTCTCCACATGCTTTGCATTTGTCTATGACTCCACATCTTGCATAAATCTGAAAGTAATCTCTCATGAATTCATCATTTACTTGAGGGTTTTTATTTTTAAAAAAACACATTTTCCATGCACCTCAAACTAAGCATCTTTAATGATTTTCAAAGGACTAAATCTAACACTTAGAAAATTTTTTGCAATATGGACTCAAAAATATAGACTAAATTTTTGAGCTCCAACAAGCTCTTCCTTCAGTCATGAGATCTCTTAATCCCCGATGGAATATTCTTTTCATTCCCCGACTACGCGAATACCTATGTTTACAAGATCTCCTAGTCAGAAAGCTTATTTTATTTTTATTTCATGACTTGGCGATGGTCTTTACAGTTGGGTAATCGCTCAATGTTACCTATGGTTACCTTTTCTCTTAGTGACTACGTGACTGCTTTGGTCGCAAGATCTCAAATTTTTGTCAGTTAAGTCCTTGGCATCTGGCGACCTGGCGAGTGGTCATCTTTCCTTCAATCGCGTAATCTTTAGTTTGGTTGGCGGTCTCAGCTTAGCAATTAAAGTAAGGAATCTAGATCTAGGGCTGGTCACATGATCGCATAGGCCAAGAATATTCCTTGCAATCATGCGATGGCTATCGATCTTCACTATCTGTAGAGTTCGGTTGTCAGGTTGGTCCTATGCCAGATGATCCGAGCTGTACACTTCTGATTAGTTAGAGGCTGGTGATGTGGTGCTATGTCAGAGCGGGCCCAGTGTGCTATCTCAACCTTTCATCTAATAGTTGTCATATGATCACATGGAATATTCCAAGCCCATGCAATCATACACCAACCGTTGATCTTACTTTATCTTTGAGCTCTGTCAGGTGGGTCCTTTCCTGGTGACATGCTTGTTCTTTATTGGTTGGTCGGATGATGACTAGGATCTGTCAGTGGGACCATGTCAGAGGATCTATAGGGGGCATCAGTAAAATAAAAATCTATGGCTAGTGCATGATCTTAAGGAATCTTCTGAGGGAAAGCGATTATGCGACAGCCATTAGATGGGTCCAAGCTTGTAAGTGTAGTCGCGTAATCTCCAGGAAATCTTTCAGTGACATGGAGACTATTAAGATCGAATAAGGCTTGTCGCGTGATCGCCAAAATATGCTGGGGTTAATATAAAGGTCAAGCGATTCAGCGACCAAGAGAAAAAAGGAGAACCTGAAGTTAAGGCTGGGTTAAGGTTAAGAGATGTAAGTAGTACCTAGTAAAAATAGAAGATCTAATAGCTACATTTTAAAGATGAGTCAAATTTGAATATCGACCGTAGATACAAAGAATTTAGTGCCACCTGTGACCATTTTATCATTTTTAAATTCAAATATCTATAGTACTAGATTTGAATAGTTATGACGAGCTGAATTGCAGAGAGGGTAGATGGATCAAGGCGGCTTGTCCGTAGGTAGATGCAGTACAGAGATGGACACGTAAACATGATATCTGATTGGTTGAAATATTTCCATGACATTTATGATCAGAGTTGATAGAATTAGGATTTTTATGATAAAAATCTATAACCCTAATTAGGTTTTTCTCTTGCCTGCATGCAAAAGGAGATGTATATATTGTTTTTTTAGAGCTTTTTAGAGCTTAAGAGTTGACAATTGTAAAAGAAGGATTTTTTTTTCTTTCTCAAAATTTATCTGTGGCATTCTTTCTACCCTTTGATTTTTTCAATTTGAAGCTTTCATTGATTATTTATATATTGCAGAGGTATTTTGTGACATCCTCTCTGTCCCTATGCTTCCTTGTCTAAATTCTCTCTTATTGAATTGAAGTATATGTATGTTTTCAGTGATATCTTAGGGTTCCTAATCCCTCTTTATTTCTACAACTCATGTGTATTACTATGTCTGATTTGATTTGAATGCTCTTGTGGGTATACCTCAACCCCATGACAATCTATCTCATTCCTATACCTAGTTGCAGAGGTGAATGTATGTTTGCAGGTCATAGTCCATGTCTTTTGTTCAGACCTCTCTATGAAATACTTATGCAAACCTATTTAGTGAGTTGTAATCTCCTAGACCTAAGTTTGTTTACTGATTACATTCTCTATACTATAATTTAAGTGATATTTTCGGTGTATCACCTAGTAGGTAGTTTTTTTTTCAAGTCATTTCCCTTTCAAGCATTCCTTCTATCCCTTTTCCCCTCAAAGAATTAATTTTTTCTATCAAGAAGCAAACTATGGTGAGTATCCAAGAGGAACCAGCCTAAAACCTGGAGGTCTCATCTTAGTTAGCATAGGTCCCACAACCTAGAGATGATTCCCATGTTATACTAGGTTATCAAGACCAAGAGAGCTTGAAACAAGGGTGCAAACTTAGTGTATAACAATTCTGGCACGCCCAAAGTTTAGATTTATGTTTAAAGTGTTGTTATAAGTCTAAGGATTCATATTCAAAGATACCTCACCTTGGGCATAACATTTCTGGCTACAACAAAAGAAGTTCATTTTGAAAAGATTATGTTATCTCTGATATATTGATTGCATAATATAGACTTTTAGAAGTTTTCTATCAAGTATATCTGGTGACTCCACTGATTTCATAGATCCAGGCTAACTTGTTCAAAGTTTATGAGCAAGATTGAGACTAGAAGCTCAAAGCCTACTAAATTTTCAAAGTTGCCCTTAAAAAGAGGCTACAAAGGTAGATCAACTCAGAGAACATCTCCTACCAGGAGAGTATAGTCTACACCTCCTAATACTTCAGAAAGGACACCTTTTCCCTTTCATCTCAAAAGAAGAGGAAGATCTCTAACTAGAGATCTAGAAGAAGAATCAAATCTAGCATCCAACACAACTCACACAGTTGTTACTCAATAGGTTTCAGTCCCCACAATGGCTAGATAGTTTTCTTTTGCACCTTTCAACCAGGGGAGTCCATTGAACTTTTCTCAACATCATGATGTGCCCTTGGTGGCACTAAAAAGTATGCCTAATTTCATAGGTGAAGGACAAACCACTAATTTTGAGTATATAAGAGATGTGACCACTATCTGCAGCATACACAACATAACTCAAGAAGATGTAGCCACCAAGCTATTAGCAGCCTCTCTAAAAGGTAAGGCTCTTGAATGGTTTAGAACTTTAACTGTTGGTTCCATTACTTCATGGGATGAGTTAGGGGATACATTGAGTAAGCATTTTGAGGATAAATCAGACAATTTGTCTTTGGTTGAACAGTTGATAACCATTAAAAGAGACCCTCAAGAATAAATGGTAGATTATAACAATAGATTCCTCAAAAGATGGAATAGAATTCCAATCTCAGTGAAGCCATCAACTGATCATGCCTTCGTATATTTCTTGCAAAGTTTGAATGGTCAGATTTCTATCATGATCCAATCTATGGGTGGTACCTCTTTACCCTAGGCTTTTGACATAGCTGTCAGAGCTGAAAATTATTTAATCCAAGCAGGTATGATAGCCAAAAGACCACCCATGCCCATCTTTTCTAGCCTTCAACCCATTGCACCTACACAAGTACCCCCATTTACTCCTATTCCCACCATATTAGCACCTCAAGCCAGTACTAGTAGTCAAGAGCTACAAACAAGTTTCTCTCAAGAGTTGCAAGAAATCAAGAATAGTCAACAAACTAGTCAGCAAGAAATGACAAATTTGTTGTAGACTTTAACTAAAGAAGTTACAAACCTAAAGAGACAAGGGCAAGGAATCAGACCACCCTTTTAGCCACAAGGCCAAGGTCCTAATCAGAAATATCAGAATCAAAGACAACCTTATCAACAAAGTAGGCCACCATACTAAGGAGGTTATCAAGGGCAAAGACCAAATTTCAATCAAAGACCATTGCAACCATACAACCCTGCACCTCTCAATTCTGTAAATCCAATTAGGGACATGGTCCCTAGTCAAAATAATATGGCTATGGACAATGAATGGTGTTTCCCTTGTAATCAACCTCATAATCAAGCTACATGTTCAAATGGATGGATGAACCAAGCACTGATGGTTCAAAATGCCCCACATGCTCAATCAGAGGCTTCTTCTAGTGGATCAGTTCCCCAAAAAGAACCACAAGACAATGAGACTGCTCTTTTCAATTGGGAGCAGCAAGATTTCAATGGAGTCAATGATGAATTTTCCATTGCTGCCAACACAAGGTCAAAGAGAAGATCTCAAGACATGGAGCGAGCAGACTCTGGTACTAAAGCTACTACATCCACAGAGCCAATGCAACAAGCTACTCCTATCACATTCAAGAATGCTCCTATCATTATAAGAAAAGAGGGCTAGACTCTCAAAGAGGTGGAGCCCATCATAGTAAAAACACAACAAAGAGTGCACACTATAACCTTTCAACATTGTAGACAATATGAAGAAGGTGAACATTACCATGTCTATGTGGGACTCTTTGGCTATTCCAGGGCAACCTGAGATTTTGAAGAGGGCTATGACTGAAATGACTACTCCTCAGCCTATAAAAGAAGCTACAAAGCAGTGTTGGTCAACACTGATCAGGAAAAGAAGGCTCCAAGCTGCAATTCCAAAGCCAATACCATGCAAGGTAGGAACTCAAAACCACCTCCCTTTTATGTATCTTTAATTATTGGAAAATATTTAGTACATAATTCTATGGTAGATAGTGGAGCTACTAGCACTGTAATGCCCAAAAAGGTGGCTAACCAATTAGGACTTAAATATGAACCCCTCCAAAATAAAGTTACACAACTTGATGGATCATCGGTTAACACTATAGGTGTTGCAAAAGATACTAGTCTAATCCTTCATGCTAGCCCTAATTTCTCTATCCTACTTGATATTTATATCATAGATCTCCCTGCTTTATTTTCTATATGTTTATCAAGGGAGTTTACAGCTAAAATAGGAGGCTACCCATCTTCTGACTGGTCCCACATGCTCTTTCACACAAGATATGGTACCAAGGTTACCATTAAATCAGAATCATTAGCTGCACACCATATAGAACCATATGTGTCCAATACCATCAATGTAAACTGCCCTATATTTGATGATAGTAATTTCCCAATTATCAGAGAAGCAAACACTAAGATAGAAAGTATCCCTGATATTTTCCTTGATGAACTAGACTCAAAAAAGTCTTTTGAAGCCCAAGAGAATGTCATTTGGGATGTTGGTTTGGGAAGTTATTTGATACAAGAAAGTGGATCCATAGAGCCAAACCTTTTCAAGGATAGTGCTGATTCAGAGGATCAGAGTAATCAGGTTTGGGAATTTTGTTTTATGGTGCTAGAAGTAGACATGGTTCTAGTGGTGGTGCTATGCTAGTGTCTCCAAAGGGAGAAAAGTACTATACATCCTTTAGATTCAATTTTTCTTGCACTAGCAACACTACAGAATATGAAAGTCTAGTGAATGGACTAGAGTGGGCTAGGAAGAGAGGGCTTAAGGCCCTAAAGGTCTATGGTGACAGTGAATTAGTATTCAACCAAGTGAGAGGGATAAGTGAAACTAAAAATGACACCTTGAGAGCATACAAACATAGAGTTTGGGATGCAATTGAAGACTTTTGTGGTTTCAATATTGTTGCTATCCCTAGAAAACTAAATCAAAATGTAGATAGATTAGCTGTTGTTGGGTCTCAGTATGATATTCCCAATAGCATTTCTAAGGAAGAGACTCAACAACATATCAAATTTATTGTCAGACCTTCTATCCTTGACAATGATACTAATTGGCAAGTGTTTGACAATGATGAGAAAATTCTACAGTTCTTGTTTGAAGAAGATGTCTTCTCAAAACATAACCAAGATAGGCTATCACAAAACTATGGTGACCAAGTGATACAACTTAAGTCTAATAAGATGCCTAGAGGTCTTGTCACCTTAGAGACTGTCTTCAACAAGGATGATCAAGTTGAGAAGAATAAAGCTAGCCTGGTAGTTCAACAAGAACATTGTGTTGAATTAGAGTTGGAACTAGGTAAAAGTTTACAATTTGGAAAGGTAAACACTGATTCAGAAAAGCAGGCTTACACCCAATTATTCAGAGGATTTAGTGATGTTATTGCATGGCAGTATGAAGACCTCAAAGGTTTTAATCCAGCCCTTTCTTAGCACACTATTGAATTAGAACCAAATGCCAAACCAGTAAGACAAAAGCAAAGGCTATTAATCCCAAGCTTGAGCCACTTATGCATAAAGAAGTGCTCAAATTGATAGAAAGTGGTAACATCTACCCCATCAAGCATACTAGTTGGGTTTCCAACCTTGTTCCTATAAGGAAGAAGAATGGGGAGTTGAGGTTATGTGTTGACTTTAGGGATCTTAAAAGGGCCTCTCTAAAAGATCACCATCCATTACCCTCTATGGAACAAATCTTATAATGTGTCTCTAGATGTGAGAGATTTTCATTATTGGATGTCTATTCAGGATACAATCAGATCCTAGTAAATGAAGATGATCAATATAAGACTACATTTACAACCAAGTGGGGAGCCATGGCTTATCAAAAGATGCCCTTTGGTTTGTCGAATGCAGGTGCTACATTTCAAAAGGAAATGGATATGGCCTTTAAAAGCCTCATGTACAAATTTGTGTTGGTCTACTTAGATGACATAACTGTCTATTCTAAACATGTAGCAAATCACATCAAACATCTGAGGGAGATCTTTAAAAGATGTAGAGAGTTTGGGATATCTCTTAATCCCAAGAAATGTGTGTTTGTAGTACATGAAGGAAAATTGATGGGATATATAGTATCCAAGAAAGGAATTACAGTAGACCCTGAGAGAATTGCAGCCATTCTAGAGCTACCATTGCCACATCTAAGAAAGGTCTCCAATATTTCATAGGAAAGATTAATTTTGTTAGGCGTTTCTTGCCTAATATTGCAGAGTTATTGAAGCCTTTAACATCCATGTTAAAGAAGAGTTCAACTTTTAGCTGGACTAAAGAAGGAAAGGCCAATTTTCAAGCTATCAAAGAGGCCTTGACTGATGCTCCTGCTCTATTAAACCCAAATTTTAGTAAAGATTTTATCCTTTATGCTTATGGAGGTCATGATGCTATATCTGCTATGTTGACTCAAGAAAATTCAGAAGGGTTGGAGCAACCTATTGCTTTCTTTAGCAAAGGTTTAGAAGAGTATGAACAGAGGTACTCTTTTATAGAGAAATGTGTACTTGCTATGGTGAAGAGCCTTAAAAAATTTTAGATATCTATTGACCCATAAAAAGGTACACTTGAAGGTTACTCATCCAAGTGTCAAAGAATTTTTTCTTTCCAAGGACCTAAATGAAAAAAGGGCTGGTTGGATTACCAAAGTAATGGAATATGACATTGATATCCAAACCACCAAGCTAGTTAGAGGAAGAGGTCTTTGTGAACATTTGGCAGGGGATGAAAGTTCAAAAAAAATAGAACAAACAGATGCATCTCTGGTTGTGCATTCTATAGAA